>OY986435.1:6018502-6618502 GCA_963920525.1 Dichetophora obliterata
TTCCAGGAAGTGGAGTTCAGGCTGATTGCGGGTATTATTTTGTTGTATATTTCTGAGGTTTGTTTTTAATTACATAACCTTTACAAATTTTTTATAAAGTGCTTATCATCCTGACTCAGACCAGACCTTCGTTTAAGTGAATTTAAGAGAGAAGTGCAACCAGCGTTGCCGCCTTGGTTGAATCCTACTAAATGTTTTACACCGTCAAAAATTTTGGATTACTTCTTAATCCAAACTTTGGTTTAAACGAATTTTTAATCCAAAAAGTACTATTTTTCAATCCCTGCTTTTGTTTTATTTAGCTGAGTTTCGAACCCATGTTTCTGGTTGTAACTTACTTGCACTCGTAATAATGCAAAATAAGCGAAGCCTTGTTAAGTTAGACGAGTAGATAAGGTGTTGGACCAGAACATCAGAGGACGTGTGTTCAAATCCAGAAGTGGTCAGAGTAAAATTTTTTGTTAAAGTTGCTATTCATATTGCTATTTTAAAACATTTTGCAGATTAAAAAGTCATCTTTTTTTGGTGTTGTCCTATATGCAATCCAAAAAAGTTTAAAATTTAGTCCAAGATTTTTAACCGCGTAGTTTTTTTTCTTCAAATCGGCTGCTGGTTTTTTAGTAGATTTTTTTAAAATTTGGTAGATTTTTTAAATCTTGTTAAATTTTTTTTAAATTAAATAAAAATTAAAATCATAACGTTTGGTTCACCCTGTTTAAATAATGCACACTATGTAACCCTTCCTTAGTATCATATTTTTGAACGCTTTCAAATTTAGTTCTTTTGTACGACTGTCAGAATTGCCTGCTGTTTTTCATTGTCCCATAGTTCTACAGCAGCAGAAAGAGCATTTTCTAAATTGACGTTAATAAAACGAAAAGAACGGAATAAGTTAGAGCACATCACAGTTAAGAATATAATGCTGGCTAAAGAATTTTCTTAAAATAATACTGATGTTCACTACTTTTTGTCAGCTAAAACCGATTTTGATATTTTTTAATTACAGATTTTTCCTTATGTACAATAACATTTAGGGTATACACTTCACTTCGTAATTTTCCGAAATCGGAAATTTACGAAAATTTCAGTACAATTGTTGTTGTTCTGGTTTTCCCAAGATTGCTTAAATTTAATCATCTATTGAGTTGATGAAAAATAATCGACGGAAATTTACGAATAAAAGATGTGTTCAGTTCGCACAAGCAACTGTGTTTCATTGAAAAAACAACATCCTGAACGGTATTCTTCAATAAAATTTCATATAATTTAGTTTTTTTCACTTATTTTCGGCATTTTTCTCAATTAAACGACAACGACAAAGGTTTCAATAAATTAACAGTTTGCGCGTTGTAGTTTGACAAATATTTCGGAAAAAAAATTTTAAAGTGGTTACTCACTTCAAGTCGTCTTAAGGAAAATTAGGAAGTGAGGTGTATACCCTAATTTTTTTTATAGGTTAATTAATTTGTGTTGTTCTAGTGATATATGATAAATATTGTGATTTTATGTTACAAAAATAATTTTTATTTTATTAAAGCGAGCGAACGAAGCTCCCATGGCGCAGCTTGTTTGAAGAATGTTTGACTAAGCAAATCTCAGAAATGAGTTGACCGAATTTAAATTTTTTTTTCTAAGAACGCTTCTCAAATTATTTCCTAACGAAGCGAAAATTAAAAATTTTAATTAGATTATAAGTTAGTTTAAATAAAGAAAACCGGCAATTCGAAAATTAATTTTTTTCCCGTGGATTATGTGTATTAAGACATTCTAAATCCATTGGTAAAATATTTTTAGCCCGCTCTCAAGTAGTTTCGAAGTTAAAGTGTCGAAAATTTGGAAAATGGGCATTAAAAACTCGTGTTTTTTTAATTTTACTTCTAAGTATTATAAGCATCAAAAGAAAGGTTAGGCATTCAGCAAGTGATTAACCATAAAACACCATGCATTACTTTTGAAAGTATATCGGTGATTCCATGTCAAAGCGCCCACGTTTCTGACGTCACTATTTTTGGAAATTTTGAAACTCTCTAGTAAGATAGTTCTCCTATAAAGTATGTATTATATCTGCGTACTTTTTTTTGGATTTAAAATTTTGTTTTAAAGATATACACTGTGGAAAATATCAAAAAATCTTAAAAAATACAATAAGTGCATGTATTCAAATTGATGTAGTTTTTGAAATGAAATGAGGATGAAAACGGGAATCTAGTGACAGATGTCCAGAGTACACTGACGTTATGGAGGGAACACTTCTCTAAGCTTCTAAATGGCGACGCTGACAACAATCCCGCCAATAGAGATGATATTCCGGAAACCCCAATTGCGGATGACAGCGTCGAGGTTTCGCTGCCCGACTATGATGAAGTTCTGACAGCTATAGCTCGGCTTAAAAATAACAAAGCCGCGGGAGCTGATGGCTTACCTGCTGAGCTGTTTAAGAACGGAGGCGAAGCTCTACTTAAATGCATTCACGAGCTTCTATGCAGAATATGGTCGGAAGAATGCATTCCGAACGATTGGAATCTCAGTGTGCTCTGCCCAATCCACAAGAAAGGCGATCCCACTATCTGTGCCAATTACCGTGGGATAAGCCTTCTTAATATCGCATATAAGGTCCTGTCGAGCGTTTTATGTGAAAGATTGAAGCCCATTGTAAACGAACTGATCGGACCTTATCAGTGTGGCTTCAGACCTGGAAAGTCCACCATCGACCAGATTTTCACGCTACGACAAATCTTGGAGAAGACTCAAGAAAAACAAGTCGACACCCACCATCTTTTTGTTGACTACAAAGCCGCCTTCGACAGCCCAATAAGGAAGCACCTGTACTCCACCATGTCTGAATTTGGTATTCCTGCAAAACTAATACGACTTTGCAGGATGACACTGAGCAACACCAGCAGCGCAGTTAAAGTCGGGAAGGACCTCTCCCCACCATTTATTACCAAACGAGGTTTCAGACAAGGTGATTCCTTATCGTGCGACTTTTTCAACCTAATGATGGAAAAGATCATCCGAGCTGCTGATCTGAGACGTAGTGGCACAATATTCTACAAGAGTGTTATGCTGCTTGCGTATGCTGATGACATAGATATCATTGGCCATAATACGCGCGAAGTCAGTGCAGCATTTTCCAGATTAGAAAGAGAGTCAAGTCGAATGGGTCTGTCAGTGAATGCAGATAAGACGAAATACTTAGTGTCAACAAACAAACAGTCCCAGCGTCTTGGAACCCACGTTACCGTTGACAATACCTCCTTCGAGGTTGTGAAGAACTTCGTCTATCTAGGATCCAGCATTAATTCAACCAACGACATCAGCATTGAGATCAAACGAAGAATAACTCTTGCCAACAGGTGTTACTTTGGGCTCAGTAGGCAATTGAGAAGCAGAGCCCTCTCTCGACGAACGAAAATCACGCTCTATAAATCGCTCATCATGCCCGTCCTACTTTACGCATCACAAACCTGGACGCTGAGCAGTTTAGATGAAAAGACTTTAGGAGCATTCGAGAGAAAGATTCTTCGTAAGATCTACGGACCAATCTGCGTCAATGGCGAGTACCGAATACGGTGGAATGATGAACTGTATGAGCTGTACGCTGACATCGACATAGTCAAGCGCATTAAAATCGAGCGGCTTCGCTGGCTTGGTCATGTTCAGCGCATGAAAGACGATGCTCCAGTGAAGAAAACATTCGATTCGGTACCCAGCGGCGGTCAACGCAGAAGAGGACGACCGCATCTTCGTTGGAAAGACCAAGTAGAGGACAACCTGACGAAGCTTGGAATTTCCAACTGGCGCCAGCAAGCAAAAGACAGAAATGGCTGGCGCAAATTCTTAGATGAGGCCAAGACCGACATACGGTTGTAGCGCCAACTAAGTAAGTAAGTAAGTAGTTTTGAAATCGTAAGCTATATAGAAAAAAAGGTGTATATATATTTTAAAGATCTTGATTTGGTGGTATATTCTTTTTGCAGCATTTTTTTGAAAACAAATATTTTTTACCAGAAATTTTCAGTCACATTTTTCGTAGTCTTCGCAACAAATTTTTTATTTTTTTAGTTCAGTTTTAAGTTAAGGCATTAATTTTAAATGCTACTAAATTTCTATAATTTTAGGTTGGGATTCCAACGATTGCTATTTTTAACGAATTTTTTAAAAAATGCCTACAAAAAAGTTCCTATTTTATACTGAAAATTCCATTTTTTGATGTTAATACCAATGAATATCCAAAATACTATACGTTATTATTCAAATCAATTCATAAGAATTCAAATGAAGCCAACAAACCAAATATTTTTTATTTTTCTTATATTTTTAAAAACTGTTACGATATTTGAAAATAAGGAATTTTCGGTGTAAAAACAAGAAATATTTTTTAGGTATTTTTTAAAAAAATTCGATTTAATAGCCTTTAAAATTAATGCCTTAACTAAGCACTGAACTAAAAAAATAAAAAATTTGTTAGCTAACCTAAAATTGTGTGTTAGTCTTTAAAATGTATGCCTAAACTAAACACTAAGCTAAAAATATAAAAAATTTGTTGTGAAGACTATGAAAAATGTGACTGAAAATTTCAGTTGGATATTAGAAACCATTAGAAAGGGTTACTCAAGTGCATTGAAATATTTTTGTTATGATTAAACAACTTGACGCTTTAGCAATATCGAAGTGTCAAGTGTTTGGGTTATTGTCTTGCATGAATCACAATTGTGTATTTTCACTACAATGTAACTTACAACCTTCTTCCACTGACTAACAATTTCTAATTATTTTTGGCTGATTTCGTGTTAAGGAAATGAAAGAGAGTCATGTTAGCGGTAATCTGCAATATAACCGGTTTTGCAAAAAGTGGCTTTTCCAACGTTATTCGCGGCTGTGCTTCATACATAGAAATAGACGTAGAAGAAACAGTTCTTCCGTGTTTCTGAATCGGTTTTGATAATTTTTTTTTTAAATAAACTAGAGCACGCAGAAGATGTTCACCGAATATTTTTGTGACTTTTGACCTGAATGTGAGCGTAGAAAAGATATTTGTGAAGTAAAAAAATAAGCTATTAGAAATGGAAGAACATGGCGTAAGAGGTAATTTTAGATATTAATACAATGTACAAAAAACATCGAAATCACCCTGTTCTTTTTTTATCTCTCTCTCTATACAGTCTGAAAGACTATTTTTTAGCGTGTTTTGGTTGTGATCTTCAAAGGCTAGGCTGTTCAACTGTCATTAAATTTTTAAAGTACATACACTCTGGGAAAAGTGCTCTTACCTTCTTCTATTCTACCAGGTTATTTTTACCTGAAGATTTTGGTTAGGAAAGCCAACCACATCGTATAAACCTGATCATATTAGTTTTACCTGACGGATCTGGTTAACAGAAATACTAATATAATACAGGATTATAGTGAAAAAAACAACCTGCCAGCTGTCAAATTCTGCACTAGTAATGAAGAACTTGTAACAAAGGGTACCTCGAGATAAGGTAGGTGAAATTTTCTGTTTTTAAATTTTTAATTTTATATAATTCTGCAATACTTGGGATTAAAAAAAGGTGACCATGATTTATTTGCTCTCACCATCCTTCCTGCCCCCATTACAAAAATCTCATCATTGACATTTAGTTAATTAACCTAATTCAATTCGATTTTACCACTAATAATGGTTAAGATAACCACATTTGTCAGTTTTATTAAACCAGAAAAACAGGTTAAATTCACCTCAATGGCATGTGGTAATCTTAACCTGACTATTTATGTTGCCAAATTTTAACCTGAAATTTAGTTAAAGTTGGTTAAATTAACCAGATTTTTTTTCTGGGTGTAGCAATAATTTACTGTACTATATGAATTAAGATTGTGAGCTTTAGATCAAGTAAGTTTTCAAGAAGGCAACAACAACAACAACAACTCTGTATAGAGTCAATCACTTAGCTGACTAGACAGTCTGTTTCGGAAATCGCTACATATTCCTCTTCAGTAGTCTTTGAGTGATTAAGCTGTGATCAACTCACTGTTTAAACTAGCATGTGAATGTGCAGATTCTGGAATTCATTCTTATGAATTGTATGGCTGCTAATCATATGACATTTCAAAGCAGTAGGCTATTTATAGATCACCGCCATCAACTCTATCAAGGGTTGCCATCTGTTCTAGTTGCTTCATATGCTAGTTTAAACAGTGAGTTGATCACAGCTTAATCACTCAAAGACTACTGAAGAGGAATATGTAGCGATTTCCGAAACAGACTGTCTAGTCAGCTAAGTGATTGACTCTATACAGAGTTGTTGTTGTTGTTGTTGCCTTCTTGAAAACTTACTTGATCTAAAGCTCACAATCTTAATTCATGTAATTATTCAATAGATCATAAAAGCTAATTAACTGTACTATAGTTTTATTACTATACTATAGTTTTTTTACTATAATACTATATATGTATATAATTATGATTATTCACATCATACTTTTTACAGCTAACAGCTTACTAATTAATTTTAATAAGTTTTTCCTTTTAAATTCTTTTTAAATATAAAAATATGTTGTTTGTTTTGTTTAACTTATTTACGTTTATATTTTTATGTTTATAATAAAGTGCAATATTATTTGATATTCTGAAATATTTTTGGTTTTCATTCTTAAATAAATTTTTAAATTTTCTAAGATATCAAAGCAATCATAACTTTTTTTAAAAATTTAAAAATTATTTAATTATTTATTTAATTATTTAATTTTTTTAAATAATCTTAGTAAATATTTAATTTATATATTTTAAAATTCAGTAAATATCGTTTTAAAGGGACCGTAAATGTTATGATTTTAATTAAAAAAATCATCATACCATAATCGTTATTTTCTAATATATTTTTTTTCGATCTGGTTCAATCCGGAGTGATATATTTTGTCAATTATTAAATATACAAATGTTACCCTTAAAAATACAAAATGGAATTTCAGAATGTCACGTTTTCATCCAGTTATTAGCTGCTTTCCATTTGCTTAAAAATTATCCAGATTATTGTTTTTTACATGCAAAGCAAAAATAAAAATAATAATCCTATAATGAATAGGATTATATATAATATCCGTATAAAATTGTGATATGGACTTAAAAAAATATGAAACTCAGGTGCCGCACCTGCATAATTTTATGGGCTACAACAGCTGCTGTCATTTAATTTTTTAATTATTTGTCTGCATGATACAAGAACTGTTAGGTAGGTGTGACAGTTCTAGCTGCGACCATCGAATGTCAAACAAAAGAAAATCAGGATAGAGAACGTGTGTCACAAACATTGGCCGCATTCAGAGGAGTCAAGTGTTGTGAACTGTTATGGTAGCAATACCTTAGTGAATGATGTTTTTCTGTGAATCATTTAAGGGCTCAAAGAAATCTTCCATTGAAAAAATTCTGGAAGCACTTCTAGAGAAGACTAAGGAAAGCATTCCTCCCAATGACATGCATATGCTAAAAGAATGCCTTCATGGTATGAAAGTGGAAGGGATGGAATTCAAGACTTTCGCTTCCACTTTACCTTCTTTTGGAAGCACTTTTTTGCTGGGAAGACATCAAAAGCAGTCGTTATTCTAATGTTTTAAGACGTTGTGTGATAAAGGGTTAAAATAAATCAAATATCATATAAACATAAAGAAAGATTTTATTTCAATTATAATGATGGTGATGCTCATGATAATTATCATGAATGCTGCAAATTATTTCGAATAAATTACTTTTGGGTCGAGTTACAAAATTTACAGAGTTGTTCGAAAGAGATAAATATTTAACGTTCTCGAGCTCGAGGTCAAAATTCTCTCAAAAGTCGCTATAAACACACTTTGTTCAAACATTTTAGTAAACAACCGTTTCTATACATAATAGCGACATTTATCAAATTTTTGATGCGGCTAGAGTTAAAAAAAAAAACAGAGTCAAAGTTCGCAGAATTTCTCAAAACAACAACACAAACAATTTTTAATTAATCCGCCATGTTTATAAATTACACGAAAACTTAATTCCCGCAGGTGTGCTCTTTTAGCCACTTCAACTCAACATTACTAAGCTAGGCAATAAGGCGCAGTTGTTGTGTTGGCCGCTATTTCACAGTTCTATTTTCCTTTAAGTCAGCTATGCCAATATTTTGGTAATTCCTTTTTATTTTTTATTATTTGTGTTGTTTTTTTTTTTGTGAACAGCATAGATTTATGAACTTTTGGTGCAAATACACAAATTTATGTGCTACTTTTGCTGTTCCTCGGGCACTTAGCCATTACTTGTTATTTATAACCGAGTTGATGTGAAAATCCATTGGAATTAATATGGATTTATAGAGGGGATGCAGTGAGCAGTGAGCAGCAACAGCCCCTTAATATTTATTGAACAACAAAAATCAATAATAATAATAATGAAATTTTATGTAATAGAATAGAAGTTCATAAGATATATATTTATAGTGAATAAGTTTTTTATTGTTATTTTTTTTTTTATAACCAGCACATGTCTATAAATATTAGCTATACTCAAGAGAAAATTCATAAATAAATTTATGAATTTCTTTAGAAATATGTATAACGTTGAATATGAATTTCTTTAGCTTCATGTTTTTGTTTGTTTTTTTATTTTTTCTTTTTTTTTACTATGCTATAGTAAGTAGACCCAACCAAACAGTGATTTAGGACTAGATCTTTAAATCTTAGTCAAGAGCCAAGCCAGCCAACAGTTTAGCCGATAATCTAAGCTTTAAAGAAAAACACGCATTCCCACACACACACACACACAATACACATGCACACACACACACACACACACACACACATATGCAAAGTTTTGTAGTTTGCCTTTATTTTTGCAGAAATTTACATAATATTTATTATTGTTCGAAATAAGCTTCATTTCATGATATTCATTCTTCATTCATTCAACGAGTGGATGGATATTCATGATGGTATCGTTTTTATTTTTAGTAGATGGTTTGTTTGTTTGTTTGTCTATGATTTTTAGACAGTCCCTTTAAAAGGAGTTTTTGTTATCGTTACCTTTGTGAAAAGGATTTATGGTTACAAGGTCTTAGTTTAAATACTTTGAATTTAATTTGAGCAGTCGGTGTTGAGGTCTTTGATATCTTAACAAAAAACTTGATATCAAGGGTATTTTTAGAATTTTTTAAAAAGTTTGCTTTTGTTTGAATAAGGACTCTTGTTTATGTTTTTGCTTATAGCGTACAGGCTTAAAAAGAAAAAGGTAATAAAATCATTTTTGTTAAGTCCTAAGGATTTCTTTATTTCATACTTCAAGAGGCTGGGGCTAGTTTTAATGAAATTAGAAACAATTTATGTGTATTTTCATTAGTTGCCACTATTATACTATAACTGATATCTAACATAGTCTAATTAATTATTCACAATATTAAAAAAATATTATAAAAAGAAGTTATGATTTCTGTAAAAAAATAATTTTCCAAAAAAAAAAAACTAGTATGGAATTATCTTTGATTGGGCCGTTTTATACCTAAAGTTTACATTAGTTGTTAAAGATTTTGTGCAAAATTTGAAGTCATTAGATTAATTTTTGAGGAATTGAAAGAGATTTTATGATTTTGGTGAACTTTGTATGGGAGGGAGGCGTGGTTTTCATCCCATTTTTACAAATTTAATACTTAAAATTTATATTAATCATTATATATATTCATTATTATATATAATCATTATATTCATTTTTGTGTATTTTAAAGAGATTTTACAGTTTTTCTAAAGTCACTTTGTATGGGAGGTAGGCGTGCTTTTCATCCGAATTTTACAAATATCTTACTCAAAGTTAATATTAAATATTAAAGACTCTGTGCAAAATTTGAAGTCTTAAAATTAGTTTTTGTGGAATTTAAAGAGATGTTACCGTTTAGTCACTTATATGGGAGGTATGCGTGCTTTTCATCCGATTTTTACAAATTTCTTACTCAAAGTTAACATTAAATATTAAAGAAACTGTGCAAAATTTGAAGTCTTTAAATGAGTTTTTGTGGAATTTAAAGAGATGTTACCGTTTAGTCACTTGTATGGGAGGTATGCGTGCTTTTCATCCGATTTTTACAAATTTCTTACTCAAAGTTAAAATTAAATATTAAAGAAACTGTGCAAAATAATAGTCTTTAAATGAGTTTTTGTGGAATTTAAAGAGATGTTACCGTTTAGTCACTTGTATGGGAGGTAGGCGTGCTTTCATCCTATTTTTACAAATTTCATAAGCAAAGTTTATAATAAATATTAAAGATGCTGTGCAAAATTGTAAGTCATTATATAAATTTTTGTGGATTTTAAAGAGATTTTACCTTTTTGGTTAAATCACTTTGTATGGGAGGTAGGCGTGGTTTTCATCCCATTTGGCACATTTTCGAACTTGACCTCTATTTTTGAGTAAAACGGTTATATATTGAATTTTGTTACTATAGCAAAAAAAATTACGGCTGTTATCGTGACCACAGACGGACAGACGGACATGGCTAAATCGACTCAGGAGGTGATGCTGATCAAGAATATATATACTTTTCTATACCGGCCACGCCTCCCTATCGGCGTAACAAACGGAGTGACATAATTAATATACCCCTATTACGTTTTTTAAACGTGCGGGTATAATCAGCTGTTAAAACTTAACCCCATTTTGCGGCACTTTGGAACTTTCTAGTTTTTTATACATTTATTTTCCGAAACTAACCAAGCATAATAAAAAAAAAGACATATTTACTGCTAGTTGAGCCATCAATTTCTACATGAAAATAACAGAAAAAAACCATTTTGAAAATATTTAAATATGATTTTCGTTATTTTCTAAGTACATAAATATAAATGAAATGGAATACAAATGACTTATTAGAAGTTCCTTTCTTAGACATTTTACATCCCAGTTGGAAGAGGAGCCCTGCTGCATGTCTGCCGGCAACATGAGTGGGAAGGACAGGAGACATGCTCGCCTCTATACCCGCTTATATCTTTTTTCTATAGGCATGTTCTAGGCCGGCATGTCTGCCAAATGAACTGCCCTAGCAGCAATGTAGCATGCATCTCATGGTATGAATGCAGCATTAATGCCGAGAGATGCATTAAGAGAGATGAGTTAATTTGACAGACATGCCGGCCTAGGACATGCCTATAGAAAAAAAATATAAGCGGGTATGGAGGCGAGCATGTCTACTGAATTTCCAACTAATATTGTTGGCAATTGAAAAATTACCATTATCCGGAGACTTGAACCTCGGTTGCGTGAGTGTAAGTGCATCGGCTTATCCATTCTACCATCGCAGCTGTTAACTAATCGTCGCTTACTTTGATTCATTAAAAAAAAACGTAAGAGCAGAGAGTAAGAAAATGAACGCATTCGTTTTGTTATTATAAGCAATTAGTAAGCCAGTGTAGCGTTAAAACGCCTAAATCAAACATACCTAGATTTTATTTTAAGCTATTGAATAGATTTTCAACTGATCAAAATTTAAATTAAATTCATTTTGGCCTTTTTGCAATATACACGGTATTGTACGCGCAACGACGCTATAATGTAAGCATATTTAATTTCATACCCAAATTTATTTTATGTACACAGGAGTAAGAATATTTCTAGATTTCCAGTTGAAAAATGCTTGAACAAAAATGTTTCGTTACCAGTTTCCTATTCCTTAATCAATTTTTGTGTAAATTCTTAAATTTTCCGAAATCATTCCAGTATTACTTTGATATTGAATATATCAAGCTGTGAAATTATAAAAGATTATTCGTCAGTATAACAGTTTCATAGCTATTAGCCCATAGGTGGCGCTAAATACCTAACATATTTTTAGGCATATGCCTAAATTAAAATAAATTAAGAAGACCATATAAATTAAGAAGAAAAAAAGCAACATAACAACAACAATTATATGCAAACTTTAACTCGCTATAACTTAAAAAATAGAAATTTTTAAGAAATACAAAGTCCAGTTTGCACGTATTGTCAGCTGAATTTATTGCTGAATCAGGTGTTCCTCAAGGTAGCCACCTTGGTCCACTTCTGTTTATTTTAGCCATTAATGATGTAACCCACATCATCAAACACTCTCATCTACTTATCTATGCAGATGACATGAAAATATACAGAACAATAGATGCTAAAGACAATTCAGATCTGCTCCAGTCTGATTTGAAATCCTTTGAAATTTGGTGTTCTAAAAACAATATGTTTCTAAATCCAGATAAATGCCAAACTATGACCTTCTCGCGAAAAAGGAATAATTTAATTTTTGAGTACAAGATAAAAGATACTGCATTAAGTCGTGTAGATGCTGTCAAAGATCTGGGTATATGCATGGATTCTAAGCTATCGTTTAACGTTCATATTGATTATATTTGTAAAAAAGCATCTTCTATGCTCGGGTTTATGAAACGCTGGGCAAAAGAATTTAATAGTATGATCACAACTACAACACTGTATTATGCAATTGTGCGACCTCACTTAGAGTATGCAAGTCAAGTTTGGTCCCCAAGTTACAATGTACATGTTGAACGTATAGAGAGAATCCAAAAACGTTTTGTTCGGTTTGCTCTAAGGGGCTTAAGTGCAACTGACACTTTAAACCTTCCTCCTTATGAGGATCGTTTAAAACTATTAAAAATGCAATCTTTGAATGAGAGAAGGAAGTCTGCAGATATCGTCTATTTACACCAACTCATAACTGGTGTATTCGATTCACCAGAACTCCTAACTCTTATAAATTTTAACACTAACCGTAGAAGCAGTAGAAATGCTAACAATTTAATTTACTTACCTTTTAGTAGAACAAATTATATGGCTACTGCTCCTTTACATCGCATGAGTACCTTTGTTAACAACTGTAGCTTTTTTGATGTTAACTTATCGAAAGGTCAACTCAAAAGTAGATTGAAAACTAATGTATGATTAGATCTATGTAAACGCATGGTTAGTTGTTATGTCTTGTGTTGTCCCTGAGCCCAACCCATATTATGGTGGGTAAATTTTTCTCACTTTGGATTGTTTTGGACCACTCTTATCAGTATCATTAAGGCTATTCACGGTTTGAGCGTACTTTTAACAAATCATATTTATAGCATTTGTTGTTAGTCAAACTGTGAGCACCTCGCCATGTGACTGTCGTATAAAAAGATTGTGCAACCCTGTGATGTATGTGATTATGCGGCTGTAGACAGAGCATAAAAATACGAGGTACAAAGAGCACGTCCAAGGGCTGCTTTTATTTACGCGTGCCTGCGTATTTGCATTTGTATGCAAAACAACAACGAAGCAAAATACGTTTTCGTAAATTGGCGAACAAATAGCAGATCGAACAAATGGCAGACCAGCGTATTCGAACTGTGAATGGCCTTATTGAGATGTTTTAATGATATTTGGGCTGGTTCTTAAGATGATCTAATGCGGAGAAAGTGCGAAAAAGCTGTAGTAGCTGAACTCTATTGTTATTGCATGTAAATTTAAAAAAAAAAAAAAAAAACTTAAAAAAATTTTTGGATGGGGTGCGAGTTTTAGGTGAACATGAAAAGGGGGGCGCGACCAAAACCGGTTGAGAATCACTCTTTAGAGCTTTACTGTTTAAAAAACATCTTACAGATAACATGCAGACCTTAGGTCTCTTTTCGGTTAATACCTCTATGCCAGCCCACTTCACTAGCACGAATAATACTTTACTAGATCTTTTCTTTGTAAGCGACGTAGCCTAAGTTTTTCTCTATGATCAACTAGAAGTACCTGTATTTTTTAAACATGATCTCATATTCTTAACAAACAATGTTCAATTCAATAAAAGTTCAACCTCATTTAGCTATCGTAACTTCAGACAAATCGACTATACACACTCAATCAAAAAGTGAACAATATTAATTGGAGTGCGATCTATGGCATACCATCAGTAGAAGATCAGATAAACTTTTTTCAATAAATTTAAGAATGTTTTTCGATGAATCTGTGCCCATTAAAACTAAACATATCAAATTTCAACAAAAACAGTGGTTCAATAGCTCAATAAAAATGGCTATAGCTGATCGCAACAGAGTATACAAACGGTGGAAACGGTTTAAAACTCCTGAATTGTATGCGCAATTTAAGTGATTAAGAAAAGAGGTTGGTATTCAAACGAAACATTTGAAAATTAGTTACTATAGCGAAAAGTTTGATAAATCAATTGTAGGTGAAAAGATGTAGAACGAAGTTAAAAAATTTGTATTAGTAAGAATGCCACAAGTAATTGCAACGTTATTGATGCTAATGATCTTAGCGAAAAATTCATAAATATCCCAATGCCAAATGTCAACAGTAACAGTAATATTTCCATTTCGCTGCGTTGACTAATGCGAAGTGCTTTAGAGCATTCAGGCAATCAAATCAACTACCCTGTATTTCTAAAATCCCTTCTTCCTGTGATATTACCTTGCATAACCCACATTTTCAACATTATCCTAACCACAAAAATATCAAAAGCTGGATAATAGCTAAAATTATACCAATTCCGAAATCATGCAACGAATATTTATTTATTTATTTATTTATTTATTTGATTGCTAAACCTTAACAGGTTTTATAGCAAATTTAATATTGTATTATAAAATAAGATATTTAATACAATTCAAAAATAAAAAGTATGATTTTGATTGAAATCATGTTTTATTAACAAACTAAAAAGTTTTAATAAATTGCTTAAAGTCTATAATTTATTAAAGTATAAAAAATAACAAAAAAAAAGGTTAAGTCAAAATCGGTAATATCAGACAGCAAAGCAGGTTGCGTTTTCAAGACAAACAAGGTCAAGTTAGCAACAATTTTTGTATCCGGCGGAGTCGTGTGACAAACAAGGTCTCATACAGTTTACTATACCAATAAAACACCACTCCAATAGGTAAATATATGATATATATCGTTTTGTCTTCCTGAAGCCGGTAAGATCCTGGATTGACAGGGTGGTTACTCGACAAAGTACGTCAACTTCATCAAACCAATTTTCATAAAATAAAGACAACCAGTTGCGAACGCAGGCACCAAGACAAACTAGGTCTTATCGGCCATTCATATTAATATATTACAAATCGATCTATCGTAGTGTTTCAAGAGGTAAAAAGACACCAAGACACCACGGTACCGTCGACAAATGTAGTCACAATCATCTTCATGAGGCAATTGAAGATCCCAGGTTTAGGTCCATTCAGATTATTTAGATGTTTATACACCGAAAAAAATGTACAGAGTTAACCCAAGTTTTTTCATGAGTCAAAAAAGTTTTTAAGAAGTTAAAAACGTTTTGTCGCCGTAAAACGCAAAATGAATTGAATCAATATTTTTTTTGTTAATATAAAACTTTTTTTGCTTGATAAAACTCATTTTCAAAGCTTGGAGTAAATTAAAAGCAGTTTCAAATTAACTCTGCATCTTCTCCAAACATTTCTCCTTTTAACTCCATTAAAACTTATTGCAACCATCTATGAAGAACGTCTTTGTATTTTAAAGCTGAAACGGATTTATTTTTAGCACGAAACAGAGTCTGCTCGAGCAAATATTTCCGTTTGTTCGTTTTACTTTGAATGAAGAGAAAGTACTCAAATATTTTAACAAGCAAATCAAGTGTGCTGTAAGAATTAAATGTTGCATAATGATAAAAAAGTGCCGTTTTTACTATTGCGAGTTATATGTTTTCGTATATCTTTATGGAAGTGAAACTTCTTATGCGGTTATTTGATATAGAAGGTAAAACTTTTCGAGTCTCGTCACGAAATTTTTTTTAATCTCGTTACGAAAAATTGTGTACACAAGCAATGATATATTTTTTGTATGGGGACCCCTAGAAGGGTGGCAGATAGAGTGTATGTGTGTATAGAAGAAATGCTAAATAAAAAAAAAACAATAGGACCAGCTCATACATTTGACCTCCCTAGGGGTTATTGATTTCTTGATATGAACTATAATAGACAATTTCTTCTATTTTTTGTGTCTTTTGTATCGGGACCTCCAAAAGGTTCGCAGATAGAGAAAAGGTGAGTTCAAAAGAAGTTTAAGGGGAAAAAATTAATAGGACCAGCTCTTAGGGGTTATGGATGTTTTGATATGAATTATAAAAGCCATTTTTTTAATTTTTTGTTTTTTGTATGGGGACTCCCACAATAGATCGCCATAGGTGAATTTTTCGCGTTATCCCGTAAATATCAAATCACGGACATATTCCGCATACATCGCAAACCATTACGACTAGTATTACTAAATTAAGCACCAACCAATGACATGGAAATATTAAATAAACAGAATATTTTTTATAAAAATTTTGTATTGTATTTCGTTTGAGATGCTATCTCTTTCTTACTCTCTGTTGTCTTACAATAATCTATCTTATTCTTTATATTAACAAGTTTACCTTCTGTACTGTATACACACTATACCGTAATTTTTTTTAACCTGCGGTGTATTTTTTATAGAAAATTTTGGGCAACTAAACAATTTTATTAAATTTGGTATACAACTGTTATTTTGATAAAAGTCGAGATATATACATTTTTTTAAAAGGAATTTATGAGTTTTGGAACATACTAAAGTCACATATTACCATATTTTATTAAGGAAACTGCATTAAACACTAATACACAAATTTTTAATGTATGGGTCATGACATATAGGCAACACTGCTCACTTAACACAAATCGCCTTCAGAATATTTTTTTCCTATTTTTGTACCAAATTTAATTATTCTAACATCAATTTATATACTTCATTTTGATAAATGCTTTAAAAATATCTTTTCCCTCATTCAACGAACAAAACAGCAATCAATTGTAAAATCAATGCAAATATTTATCTGTTTTTTCAAATATGTTAAACACAAAAATCCCTTTTTTAAAAAATTTCATTTAAAATCAAATAAATGAAACACCTTTGAAACAAATTTTGAGAGTTGAGCGCAATTCAATGAGCTCAAAAGTAAAAAAGTTTTGTTTTATACGAAATTATGGAGATTCAAAATTGCCAAATCGTGGATAAGCTGCTCTGTGAGTATGGAGAAGAGATTCTGTTTTCGGCGTTAAATATGACTTTAATTTCCTTTGTATTCAATTGAAATAAGAAATAAATAAAAATAATTAAACACAAAAGGAATGACGGGTTCTTCATTTGACTCTTTTGTGGGTGAGTTTGTTTATTTTTAAAGCTTCATACTACATTTAAATGAGTTGATTCTAGTTTTTTTTGAGTGAACTCAAAATTTAAAAATTCTCAATTTCGCATTCTTAAAACAACTCAAAACGGAGTCAGTACGACTTTTCAAACAAATCCAATTTTTGAAGTAAATTGAACACACAAACGGAATTAAATATAGTTTTTACAGCTTTGGCAAAATATCATGCACGAAAAGATTTAAATTGACTCCAAATATGACTTTATTTACTCCGCTATTTTTTGGGTGTACACCAAAATTTTTCATTTTACGCTTAGGTCCATTTATCCATTTGGATTCTTATATTAATGATAATGTGTTTACAAATCACCAGATGTATCAGGTATATGTTTGAAAGAACTTTACATAATCAACGTCGGTACTGCAGGTAATCTATAATTTTATGCTTGATTGAGTCTATGGATTCACTTAAGGATAAAACATCAGATACAAAATTAAATCATCATCATAAACATCAGATCACCACAAGCGCTTCTAAGAGGTTCATTTTGCAAATAATTAGTTCTACAAAAGTTCATGTGGAATAACTCAAAAGATCTTCTAGGACAAAGAGGAATATTAAAATATACTTTACTCAATAAATATGGACTGTTGACATATCCATGTATAAGTTTTGTAATCCAACAAGCATTTATCATAATTCTCCGATTTTTTAAAGAAGGAAGATTTAAGAGTTGTAACCGATATTCATAAGATGGTAAGTGAAAATCAGTATTACAATAAAGATAGCTTAAGCAAAACAAAAGAAATTGTTTCTGCACTGATTCAATGTCGTCTATGTAACAACCGTATCGTGGGCACCAAACAACTGAAGCGTATTCTAAGATAGGCCGCACTAGAGAAGTGAATAAGATTTTCGTTATGAATGGATCATTAAACTCTTTTGCCCAACGTTTAATAAATCCTAAAGTACTATTTGCTCTATTTATTATTTTATTTATATGAATATTAAAGCGTAGTTTAGGATCCATTGTAACTCCA
The DNA here is from genome assembly GCA_963920525.1 of Dichetophora obliterata. Lineage (NCBI taxonomy): Eukaryota > Metazoa > Arthropoda > Insecta > Diptera > Sciomyzidae > Dichetophora > Dichetophora obliterata. The sequence goes on from OY986435.1 coordinate 6,036,685, forward strand.
AGATCATTGAAAATATCTAAGGACTCCAATGGATAACCACAAATTTTGAAGGTACTTTTAATTGGTGGTTTGCGCGAGAAAGACATATGCTTGCATTTCTTCATGTTGAGGTTCATACGGTTCGTTTTGCACCAGTTATGAAGATGATCAATGTCGGCTTGCAAAAATACACCGTCATTATCATTTTTAAAAGAAAGGAAGAGTTTGACGTCGTCAGCAAACATTAAGATTCTAGAATGCATTATGACAGATGGCAAATCGTTTATAAAAAGTAGAAACAGAAGGGGCCCAAGATAACTTCCTTGAGGTACTCCTGAAGTAACAGGAAACTCATGTGATTTCTTGAGCTTAAAAAGAACAGATTGTGTTCTATTGCTTAAGTAAGATTCAATCCACTTTACCAACGGTATAGGAAATCCAACAAGATGTAATTTTAAGATCAATAGTTTGTGATTTACAACGTCAAAAGCTTTGCTAAAATCCGTGTAAATAACATCAGTCTGCATGCCTTTTCCAAAGTTTTCTTTAGTTTTTTATGTAAATTCGAGAAGGTTAGTAACAGCGGATTTTCCAGAAAGGAATCCATGTTGGAAAGGAGACATTAAAGATTTAACGCTATGCAATAGTCGTGATGTAACAATTGCCTCTAAAAGTTTAGGCAAAGCGCTTAATTTTGCGATGCCACGGTAGTTATCAATTAAAGACCTATTTCCGGATTTATGCAGCGGAATGATAAATGAATGCTTCCATGCTGCAGGAAAATAGCAGGATTTTACTAATTCTTCACAGCAGTATTTTAATATACATGAAGATATGTTATCAGGACCACTTTTATATGATGATTTAATATTTTTTAAAAATGATAAGACTGTGTTTGTGTCAATTATTGGGAAATAAATATCCCCAGATTGAATATTGAAAGGATAACTTAAATAATCATAGGACGATGATGAATAAGTCGTCTTGAAAAAGTCAGCAAAAAGATTGCAAATACTATTATCATTATCGGACTCAACAGAATTATACTTCATAAAAGAAGGATAGGAATCAATCTTGCGTTTTGTGTTAACAAAGTTCCAGAAGGATTTAGCATCAGATTTGATGTTTAATTTTACTTTTGTTAAGTAGATATTATAGGATTGTTTGCATAACTGTTGGTAACTGTATTTAATCGAGGTATAGCATCCAAAATCGCATATGTTATGTGTTTTTTGATATTTTTTATAGTATTTAGATTTCAAGTTTCTCATTTTTCTTAATTCATTTGTGTACCATACCGGACCCGATGTCAAAGAGGCTTTCCTTTGCGGAACAGCCTTAAGAAAACAATCATTGAGCGTTCTATTAAACGCAAATACCGCATCAAGACTCTGAGAAGATAAACTATTTGTATTAATATTTAGAATAGAATTCCAATATAGCCCGATAGATATCCTACCTTTCCTCACTAAGGCACTAGAAATATTACTTCATTGTCAAATTAGTACGTTTATTAACAAAAATAAACTTATAAGTGATAGACAGTCTGGTTTTAGAGCGCTGAGCGAAGCTGCGTTACCACACTTATAGACGTGGCTGAAACATTTGTGCTGGTCTAAATGAAAACAAAGTCAGTTTTATAATGCTGTTAGATCATTCAAAGGCATTTGATTCTGTCGATCATAAAATCCTTCACACCAAACTTCTAAATTATTGCAATTTTTCGTCAACTGCAGCAAGTTTGCTGTAGTCGTATCTGTCTAAAAGATCGCAAGCTGTATGTGCAAATAGTTTGACATCTGGTTTTTTACCAGTTAAACGTGGAGTCCCAAAGGGATCTGTCCTGTTGGGACGCTCCTGTACTCAATTTACATCAACGATTTACCTGATATTCTTTAAAACTGTAGCATTCATATGTATGCAGATGACGTTCAGCTGTATGCAAGTTGCAGTCGGAATCTTGAATCTTATTGTATAGCTAACATTAATAATGATTTAAGTCGAATAAGTAAATGGGCAGGTGAAAACGGTTTATGTACCTGGTTTATAACAATACAATTTTTTTGATTTTGCCAGAATTTATTTTAAAGAATGGAGTTTATTAGTCGAACAGAGAATTCTTCTCTTCCTCGTATTCATAGTACCGTTAATCGAAAATAGTGTGAAGTCTCTCGTGTGCAATAGAAAATACTTATTTATATGTGCACAACTGCTTTTTTTTTATTTTAACTGCTGTAACGTAAAAATTATGAAATTTTGTTGATAATCTTAGTAAGAAAACCATACACATAACAATAATACATTTTTGGAAAAAAATATGAGCACATTTTAGAGTTATTTTATTTTTCAAATAAAAATGCCACGTGGAACCACTGTATCTCAGGAAGATCGTTGAAATATAAAAGGCTTAAATGAAGTCGGTACTATAAAGTAGGTGCTATAGCTACTAGGACAAATCGTCACCGAAACACCCTAACAAATTTCTTAAAAGACCCTGGGAACTATGCGTAGTGAAAAACTATAATCAAGCGTAGTGAAAGAAAATCCGTGATTGACCAACGGCACAAAAGACGAATTCGACGACTGCTATGGAGAAAGGGATGAGTTGTGGTAAAATTACTGCGCATTTGGATCTAAGGGTTCTCAGAAACAGAAACCAATAAATTTTGGATGAAAATGCCAATGTTAGTTATGAATCGCCCTTCTCTCAACCCAGGCTTCTACCATGACTCATTGCGGCCAGTCTAGCATATGCCGAAAAATACAAATTTTGTGAGAAAGAATTCGGAAATGTCATATTAAGTGATGGAAAATGGTTATACCTTGACGGGCCCGAAGGTTGACAGAAATACCGGCACCAATTTGCGATAGCCACGACAAATTAGGTATGCGCGTAACCATGGGCGGGGATTATTGATGATTTCAGTTGGTTTCAAATACTTTGAAAGTCTCTCCTGTATTTTATTTCGTGCAAATCGAATGTAAAAATGTATACTGAGTTATTAGATGATGTGTTTATTGAGTTCACATGCTATAAATATCAGGATAACTGGACTTTTCAGCAGGGCAACGCACCAACAAATTCTTCCCGAGCCACAAATGACTTTCAATAAATCTGAAATATACCCGTACTGTAGTGACCTGCTGTTAGTCATGACTTGAATCCTATCGATAACCTGTGGGGAATTCTTTCGGCCCAAGTTTATAAAAACGAGCGCCAGTTCGAGTCGATGAAGCATCTAAAAACAGTTCTTTAAGATGAATGGCAGAAAATCAATGGCCACATCCTGCGATCGTTGATATACTGAATGCCTTTCACGTTTAGCCAAGTCATAGAAAGGGCCCGCCAAATAACTTTTTTTTTTTAAATTCTATAAACTTTATTTGAACGTACAATCCTTTCGCTTAATAATGAAAAAAAATTCATTCAAATGGCTGCCTCGGCTGGCCATGCAGTAGCCTACACGATCGGTCCAATTTTTAAGCACATTATCGATTGTGTGCAGCTGTATTTCACCAATGGCTTCACGAATATTGTCCTTTAAAGCGTCAATTGTCTCTGGTTTGTCGGCGTAACACTTATCTTTGAGGGCACCCAACGGTGTCAAATCGCAGCTTTCAAAATCAGGGCGCAAAACATCAAGTGTAGCTTCGGCTGTGTGGCACGTAGCGCCGTCCTGTTGAAACTAAATGTTGCCAATATCCTCCTCTTCAATTTTTGTGAACAAAAATTCGTTCAACATGGCCCGATAACGATCGCCATTGACTGTAACGGCCACTCCTTGCTCATTTTCGAAGAAAAATGGCCCAATTATGCCTCTGGACCAAAATCCGCACCAAACAGTGACTCGTTTTGGGTGCAGCGGCTTTTCAATGTATGCGTGCGGGTTTTCTGTGCCCCAAATGCGACAATTTTGCTTGTTTACAAACCCGCCAAGATCAAAATGAGCTTTATCTGAAAAGAGGATTTTTTTTGGCAAAATCGGCATCTTCTGTAAGTCGATCGCAGGCCTACTTAGCGAAGCGAAAACGCATTGGATGGTCAGTTGGCTTCAACTCCTGAACCAATTGGACTTTGTATGGCGTCAACCAAGGTTTTTATGCAAAATTCGTCTCAATGATGTCTCCGAAATGTTCAATTGTTGAGAACGACGGTGAATTGATGTTGATGGCGCTTCACGCACACTTTCTGCCACAGCAGCAATATTCTCGGTGTACGCACTGCTTTTGGCTTTTCACGCTTTGGTTTATCGATGAGGATGCCAGTTTCTTTCACTTTTTTCAAAAGATAACGAACATACGGAGCTGATGGTGCTTCTCTTCTTCCAAAATCCGTACGCAATTTTCGCACACATTCTGCAACATTACCATGATTTTCAAAGTAATGTCGCAATATTTCCTAGCGTTGTTCAAGCGTTTACACAACCATATTCGTTCAGCGGAAATATAAAACTAATTATCTGTCGAATCAGACATGAGCTAAGTGTTACCATTCACGAAATAAGCACTAGTTGAAAAAAAAAACGTTAGATGACGGACCCTGTATAAGAAAGGAAGACATATTCTTTCATAAAATCTATATATATTTCTATTTTATTCCATAAAATCAATAAAAATAGGGTTTGCACATATAAATATTTTCTATGAACTTTTTAAATACATGATAGTTTTTTTAATAACAACAATTTTTGTTAAATAATCTGTATCTTATTTTATATATAAGTCCTTAATACTATTTCAATAAAAAAATAATATAAAAACAAATTAAGTTATGTTTGCTTAGAATTGCATTTAAAGAGTTACACATATAATTATTTTACTGAGGTATCAATCCGAAAAAGACAAAGTGCCGCGTTATAAAAAAAGACTAATTGACACTGTAAGTTTTTTAAAATCATCCCAGACAATTGCGCAATACAATTGGAAGATTCTGCTAAAAATCTTGGAATTATTCTTAATAGAACGTCTTAGAGTGCGCATATTAGGAGTAGCGTTGGTAGAGTATACGGAATGCTACGTGTACTGTAAATAACTGAACACTTTACGCCACTACGAATTAGATTAGTTCTTGCTAAAACCTATCTTCTTACCACTCTACTCTACGGATGCGAATTATTTGCAAATTGTGATGCTTCTTGCAAATTAAAACTTAGTGTGTTTTTCAGCAACATCGCGAGATACGTCTTTGGCACTTTTGCTTAAGCTCGGAAAGACAATTCTATGTCTACGCAACACGTCCTTGGAACTTCTTACCCATTGAGATTAGATCTGTTCATGAAGCTGTGCAGTTTAAAAATAAATGATCTATGTATCTCTCATTGTTGCAATGATATAATATAAAACACTACAAATTCATTTTTTATTTTCACATTACTTTATTATTTTTTAAGTAAAGTTATATTTTTTATTTTAAAAACTTTTTAATTCTTTATTTTAAGTCAAAACTCATGGTACTTATTAAGTTGTATTCATGATAATTAACTAGATACATTAAGCTGGTACTATAATTATAAGGTGGTTTCTTTAAAAAATCTTGTTGTATTAGCTACCCAATAAACATTTATGTTGGAGACCGGCTTCACCTCAAGTGGAACTCCAGTTCGTTTCTCCAATCTCCAGTGCTGGATATCAACTTGACCTCCAATTGAAATCCAATCCATTCTCCAGGAAAATTAACCTTCCAGTTGATATAAGGCTGGATCTCCACTTGATCTCCAAGGACTTTCTCTAACCAATCTTTAACCCAAAATGAAAAAAAAAATATAATTTTTTAAGAGAAAGCTTTTCCAATTATTTGTTATTTCAATGAAAATAGTTTCAAACCTATTATTACACATTTTCAAAAATTACACAGTGCTACACACAAAATATGCAGGGGTTCTCATGCAGCAATTCTGTTTTGCTGGAGTCCATAGAGTACGAAAAAACTTATACTTTTTCTCAGTCACTTCGTTAAGTAAGTTTTTTTATAACAAATGTAGTGATATAACGATATTTCCAAAATTACAAGTTCAAAAACTCATAAGTTTACTCTGCATTAACCGATTTTCAGAATTTTGCTTTTTTGCAGATCTGATTTGTACCTTTTAATAAAAATAAACATTTTGACAATCAGTTCAAAAATGGCTCAGTTACGGTCGATTAAGTAAAAAAAAAAATAAAAATTAAAAAATGTTCATTTTCATCTCGGTCTAAATTGACCGTTAGGCAGAAAATTCTGCTTTTTTAAATTTTATTGACAATCATATTAAAGTAGGTTTCTAAAACAGGTAAGATCATAAAAATCGGTTACAAAATGAATCAGTTACGCCAAGTTTTGTGATAACATGTTTTTGGCTTTTTTTGTGTTTTCTTAAAAATGCTTGCGTTTCATTTGTTTTTTATAAAGATCGCTGCTAGTTTCTTGCTTTATAGACCAGCAGTAGTTAGACAGCATACTGACTTTACTTTTTCCCAACATACCGCTGTTCAATTCTTGAAATATCCTGGTGAAATCGTTCACCTTGTTCATCACTCATCTGCCCTAAGTTTGATGGGAAGATATTCAAATGAGCATTGAGATGGTGCAATTTGATAGACATTTTGCAGCCCATTGCATGGTAGGCAGACAGCATTTCGTGTACTATTTCCTCATAATTTACACTTCCTGTGTTTCCAAGAAAGAAAGTTTCCTCAGTTCTACGAAATGTAATGTTGACATTTTCTTGCAAATGATTCCATTGTTGCATTCTTGAACCTAAAATTTCTGTTTGCCTTTTGGACAGTTCTAAGTCCCGTACAAGATCATTAAATTCAGCTTGTGAAACAAAATGTTGTATATTTAATTCGCATTGAGCTGGAATATATTCTTTTTTTTTATTTTATTGTATATTTGCAATCTGTCCTAGTAACAATAAGCAAATCTTATAAGGATACACTATAACTAACATTATTTCTGGATCACAAACGACTCAGCAAATAGAAATATATACAGCTATCAGTCCAACATTTTGATAAAATAATATATATATATATAATTAATAATGTGAATATATCTTAATTTAATTGCAATATAGTGCTTATACTTATCACTTAATATTTTGTTTTTATTTATCAAAAGAATCAAAAGACTTGCTTACACATTTTTATAAAGTAATGAAAATATTTAATTTGATTTTTTTTTGCTTTTTTTCAAAATAATAAAAAAATAAACATATTCCAGTTCCACTCCTTCCTTTCGCTAAAGGAAGCCATTGTTTATTTTCTGTTTTATTCCACAAACTTCATATTTTGCACTGAATCTTAAAACTTTCGTGAATTTTATCTCCTAGCCATTTGAGGCCGACATTTTATTTTTGCATTTTGAGGTTAAAGATTTTTTTTTCCAAACTTGGAGAAAACTATTTTTCTTGCTTGTTGGGTAGTCACATAAATAAATACAAATATAAATACAAATACTAATGCAAATACAAATCCTGAACCCCCCTAATCTATATCGTTGTTGCAGTGATGTGTTTTGCAATTGTACCTTTATCGGCACATTAAGCTACAAAAACAAAAAAAATAAATGTAAACAAAATATTTTTTATTCGAACAATTTATGTAAAAGATTTAACTGCATTTTTTTAAAATTAAAACATAGCTTAGCTGCTTAGGCAAATGAGGATAAATTCCCTTGATCCCGTCGTAGCTATGACACTGCCCCATGCAAATGAGGGCCACTCTTGTCCACGGCACATAACATTATTTTCGAAGTTAACAACGGGGCGTATGAGTAACGTGCAACTAATTTCTAGAAAAAATTCGTAGTTTTACATGAACATTTTGCTCTATCCTGCTGTGATGTTACGGATATCGTTGTTTTTAATACAAAATCGTTGTTTTAATACTTTGAAATCTGTAAATTCAATGGAAATAAAAAATTGCCTTAAATTCAAAAAGAAATAATATGACAAAATTTAAATGTATTAAATTTATTCTAATTAATTGTGACCTATGATGATTTTTAAAAGATTTTATTTTAGAGCTTTAGATCAAGTAAGTTATGAAGAACGGTAACAACAACAACTCGTTCCATTTTCAGTAGTCTTGAACGATTCAGCTGATCATGATGATCATGATGATTTGATACACGTGTGAATAAACTCATCGATATTATATGACATTTAAAGCAAGGAGTTTTTATTTTTGGGTCAAGCTTTAAACTGTTTTGGAGTTGTGTGTGTACTAAGTTGCACTTCTCTCTATTCACAACTAACCACACTCTAAAAAGTTTTTGTTGAATTTTACTACAATACTTGTAGGCAACAGTTTTGCGGCTGTTGCTACAGTAAATTTACACACCTTTATTTAATTAAACATATTGTTTACTATTGACTTGTAGTGAAATTCAGCAAAAAGTGTTTAAATTTGAGTTAAATATGTAGCAATATTAATGAAAAAATATTGATATTGCAGCAAAATTAAACATCAATTGCTATTATTTATTAAAATTCAACAACTTGAATTTATTTTTACTACGATTGATGTAATCAATTAAATTTATATTGATATTATAGTAAATGCAACATTGTTAGTTTTGACATTCTTGTTTTGACGGTACGTGCAAAAATAAATTTAATCTATCTTTATTGCTTATTTCTTCATTAAATTGGCACTATAAATAGCAAAATGAGGAATAAACACTTGCATAAAGAAATTGCTGCCAATGAGATCCAAAAGAGAAATGAACAAATGATACACAGATATTTTTTTTTCTAGATTTTCATTGAACCATTTACATATTGCTCACATATACCTATTGTTGTACAACACAAGGTACTACAACATAATAAAACTTTTAATAAAACTCGAGTAATTACTACATTTTTCAATTAAAAACCATATAACTCTTACATTATGATATCCGTGTACGTTGACAAACAGAGTTGACTGAACATCTGTTGAAATTATTGTATATGTTGAATATTCAACATCTGTTTCATTAGTTCAATTTATGTAGGAATATTTGGCCTTGCAGTTGACATTGCAACAAAATTGAACACTTATTGCATATTTTGCTAAGAATAGTGTTTAATGGTAAATATTCAAAGATCAATATAAGATTTATAGTAAAACTACACATCAGTTGGAATTTATACAAAAAATTACTATGGTAATTATAGTAAATTTACATTTATTTTTTAGAGTGCACGACCTCTTGGTTAATCGTTTATTTGGCTGTGCTCTTTTTCGCATCTTTTTTCTCTGTACTAAATAATTAAAACGTTTTTCACTTAATTTTGGTATAAGGAATCTAGTGGTGACATCTGTTTTACCACTTTACCGAAAATTTTAAAGCAAAATTTTTTTTTAAGATATATCAAAAATTATTTAAGATATGCACTCATTTTTATGTTGATAACTCTTGAACCATTAGGATTTTCATTTTGGTTTCTTGGGAAAAGTTCTTTCTTTAATCCTGGCCAACAACTTTGCTGAATAAATGAATATGAAAAAAATCGCTTTCAGTGGGTCTTATCGAGTGATTCTTACAAAAAGCAATACAAAAAAATTCGAACAACATTGCGTATGAGTAACATTTTTTGCTTTGAAGCGTAAGGCCTTTTCCACACTTGGTCAACGCAACTCCAACTCAAGTTGCTAGCCTGTGTATTTATACCGGAACCTTCAGATTAAGCAACTTGCACGCAACAAGTTCTCGACACGTTCTCAACCTGTTCAACGCAACGCGGCTTTCCGCAATTTTCATCGGCGGCTTGTTGCATCAGTTTGTTTGTTTTGTGAAGAATAAATAGTTTGCAAGATGAAGAAGTAAATGTTAAATGTTAAATTAGTGCAAGAAGTCGAAAAACAAGAGTTATTATATAATAACAATTATTATGTGTTGCATGACTTTTGAAGCAAGTCTGAAAGCATTCGGTTTATAGTTGCATTGCTTTTCAAATTTTTCGTTGTTGCGTTGAAGTTATGTTGGAATTGCGTTGACCAAGTGTGGAAAAGGCCTTAAAAGCGGGCAAGGCATATCGTCGCCCTAATTCTAATAGGACGTATGTCAAAATTGGTCAAAGTTACGTTTATTAGCGGTTTAGGTAGATTGGTCAAAACTACATCTTTGTCCTTTTTTGGTTTTTAATGTTTGTATGAAAAAGAGGGAGGTAGAACGTTTGAAACAAAACATTATCGTATGAAATTCATACAAATAATAAACAGTTTTCTTTCCCTCCTGAACAATATATAATTTTGACTTACGTCGTATTAGAATTAGGCCAACGATATGTCGGTCATTAAAGGTTTAAAGACAATTTCAAATGATTTTTCGTTATATATTTTTTCAACAAAGTCATATTCTGCAATCCGAATCATTGCATCGTATTCGAATATTCGTAGCATTGCTATTCCACAATCCGAACACATCAACTTTTGACAACTGTGTTTTTCGGATTTTTGCACGAAAGCTTTGCCTCGCCGGATTTATTTACGACAAAAGAAAACAATTGAGTTTTTATAGAATTAGGACGAAAAAGGAAAAATTACACTGTGTGCTTTTTTGTACCTTTTTTCTATGTATTTGATAATTTAAACGTTTTTTACTTAATTTCGGTATAAGGAATCTCGTGGTGACATTTGTTTTACCACTTTACCGAATATTTTAGAACAAAATTTTTTTTTTAGATACATCAAAAATTACTCAAGATATGTACTCATTTTCATGTTGATAACTCTTGAACCGTTAGGATTTTATTTTGGTTTCTTCAGCAAAGTTCTTTCTATAATTCTGGCCAACAACTTTTCTGAACAAATAAATGTGTAAAAATCGCTTCCAGTGGGTCTTATCGAGTGATTCTTACAAAAAGTCAAACGAAAAAATTCGAACAGCATTGCGTATGAGTAACATTTTTTGCTTTGAAGCGCTGAAAGCGGGCAAGATGTATGTGGCTTATTAACAGTTAAAAGACAATTTCAAATATTTTTTCGCTATATATTTGTTTAACACCGTTGTTGGCAAGAATAATAGAAAGAACTTTGCTGAAAAAACCAAAATGAAAACTTTAATTTTTAAGCTTTAACCTAAAGCTTTAAGTTTATTAAATTACTTAATGGCAAAAATAAATTTATTAATGCAAAAAAAAAATATCAAAAATTAGCTAAATCTTGCAAAAAATTGCTCACGAGTATTTGCTGCAGAGTATTTAGATGCATATCAAAATATGGTTTTCATGGACGGGACGAAAAAAAAGTAACTATATACTACTCCTCATTCATTCTGAAAAATCTAAATATTTAATGCATTTTTGATTAAACTGAATGATGTGTTCTACAACCGCCAAATTTCCGGGAAAAAACTGAGCTGCTATGAAAGTTAATCCCATACTGATATACCTTTTCGAAAAGTGATGTATAAAACTAGTCATTAAACAGAAATTATATTTTCCAAGAATGCATTCGTGTGGGTATTGTAATTAGAAACATTTTGGTGCATAAATCGTCCTTGTAGGATGTATGGTTTGGGAGTTATGACGAAAAAACCAGATGTTTGATATGTAGTTTGAATTTTATGGTGGATTTTATGTCGAAAAAACGAAGAAAAAATTCACCAAAAATGACATATGAAAATAACATGTAATATTTGTTATGTTGCATATGCATATAAATTTGTGATGTATGTCAATCTACATTCTTTTCGATTTGAAATTTTTAAAAGTTTACCAAAGATGTTTACTTAAACCATGTCTTTGTTATATATGATCCTTACTTCTTTCAAAGCAATTGAAAATTCCATTTTTGAGAGGTATTTTTTTTAAAAAAAAACAATCTTTTGACCGTTCTTTACAATTGAAGGGCTTATTGCAAAAACATGATGAGCTACATAAAAAATATTTTGAAATAATCGACTTCAAAGTTTTAAAAAAATTTATTTTTGTATGAACCCTGCAGTGTAACCAACTAGTTTAAAACCAGTCTGCATACTAGTTGAAAACTGAGCAGTACTAGTTCAAGATCGTCTTTTTTTTAATATACCCAACTATTATTTTTAACATGGCGATGTCATAGGAAATATCAAATGTCTTATTCTGAACAGATGAAAACTAGTTTATAGTATATATAATTATAAGTAGTTATATTCTAGTTTGTTGTAAATAGTTGTCAACACATAATATATTGCCAAATTTTAACTAGTTTCTAGTTTAACCTTTCCTGAGTGGTTAGCAAAGAGTCATGTTTAAATTAGTTTACAACTACTTATAACAAACCAATGCTTCAACCAGTTCTTTACTCGGCAATCTTCTGAATTTGGAGCTTCTACTAAAACGACTATTAAAAAATTGCAAGTAAAATTTACATAGTGTTTTATTATTTCATATAAAAGTAAATTTTTTAAAGTTCATAAAGCACAGTTGATTTTAACAATATGTAATATAGTTTAATAATAGTGTTATATAGTTTGATTTTGGCTAGTTTTACAACTGGTTTATTGTGACATGATATAAACTAGTTGAATTTAAACTATTTTTGCAACTAGTAAATCGTGACAAAATATAAACTAGCTTGTTTTAACGACTAATCATTTTAACTGCTGATTAGTCTTACACTGCAGGGAAGAAATGGAATTGAATAAGGAAACTTTTACATATAGTTCCGAAATTTAATAAAAAAAATAGCCAAAATGTCTTCAGTGGTTGCTAGAAATCCATTGAGCAATGTCTTATCACGTTATTGCAATAAGCCCTTTAGAAAACACTTAAAACAATAGTGTTGCTCCAAATTTATGTTTATTTTAAGAGTTAATGTATTAAAATATACGCTTTACATTTTTAAAAGGATTCGTGAAGAAGTTTTTGAGCTCGAGTGATTTCGAGTAAAAACGTATTTTAAAAGAACACGTTTGCTTCGGCTCTCAACGAAAGACGCTCAGGAATGAAATTAAATTTTTATTTGAAACTTTAAAAACATACTTTTAAAATAAAAGAACTGTTGTTTTTTTTAAATATTTAAATTTTTCAATAAGAACACAGCAAAAATATTATTGAATTTCGCTGATGAATTGTTAACCTTACTTTTTTTAACCTTACAGGTAAAAAAGTGCACTGTGCGCCATTTACTTTTACTTTCGTCTTCACCTTTTTTTAATTGATTTATAAGAATATCTAGAGATTTTTCTGTAACTGTGGTTATTTATATATATGTAAAGCTACACTTCATCAGGGCGTTCCTTTATCAAATAAAGTTTTGAGCTTTGAGAATATTTTGGTGTTCAATTAAATCGCAATCAACGTGCATATTTGTTCAACTTATTTGTTGGCAAACTTTTAGTGCTGAGTGTGAAGATTTAAAGCTTAAGCTTTTATCGGATCAATTAAGTGCTCTTAATTATTTCTTGTATTCATGTCTTTCGTCCACTTTGTCCTTAAAAGTCAGAGCTGGTAGCTTATCGGTAGTTGTTTCTTTCGGCTCCACTGTGCATTAAGCGCCAAGTGGCTGGACGTTGGTTTAGATGCGGGCACTGCATTAACTTGGTCATTGTTGTTTTTGTTTTTGTTTTTTTTTGTTTTTGTTGTTCTTACTTAGCCTTAGGTTTCGAAGGGAAACTTAATTAAATTTCTATATGCTGGATCAAAGGATTAATAATAACAGGAGCTGCTGACATTTAATGATTGTCCTTCAATTTAACGATTGTCGTTTTTCATGTTGGAATTTTAAAATGATGTTGTTATTGTTGTTGTTTTCGTGTTGATTTTATTTAGGATTTTTTTTTAAGATTTTTACCTTTTTTTTTTTTTTGGTGATATATTTTTGTAGGACTCGACTCAATATAAATTTTTTTTTGTTAGGGCCATAAAAAAATCTGAACAAGTAACATAAGAAAAAACAACAAGCTCAACAAAACAAAAACAACGCCAACAACAACCATAAGAAAGAAATAAGTGCTTTAAGTAAAATGATGTTGTTTGCGCTGGAAAAAGTGTAGCAGCTGCATCCTCAATCCTTATTTATCCTTTTTCTTTATTATTTCTACTGCTGTTGATGCTGATGCTGCTGTTCTTGTTTTTGTTGTTGTCGTTGTTGTTGTTGTTGTTGTTGTAGTCGGTTGTGTTGTTGTTGTTATTTTTGCTGTTCGTCAATGTTCAGTAACTTTTGCGTCTTTTCTCTTTGTCATCGATTCTCTTGGGAGCGCTCTCCAACCTTCTTTCTCTCTTTCTCTCTCTGTAGCACTGACTCTCCAAAGAGCATGCTATACAGTATATAAATATATTAGTAAAAGTTGTTTTTGTATACCGTTAAGTGTGCTTAGTTTTGTGGGCGAGAGGTGGAGCCCAAAAGGTGGCGGTATATCAAACAAACACACAAACACACGCACGCACACACGCAAACAAACAAATAAACAAGGAAAAATAACTTTAATACTGCGGCACTCACGTTGGCGCTCCAAAGCATCCAGCAGCAGCATCTAGTTATTACACCCAAAGAAAAAAAATTGTATACTCAAATATAACTATATATCGTATATTAAGGTAAAGAACAGACAGCTTGAAATGAATAAAGGCATAAATGGTCATCTAAGGATATGTGCACATTTAAAAACAAAATGTTCCTATGGGAACCAGTGATGTCAGATTGAGGGTAATTTCCCTTTTTGAGAGATATTTCAATCGTCTTTTGAGCTAAAAGGGAAAAAGGGAAACATTTTGCTTGGTAGTACAAATAAAAGGGAATTTTAAAATGAAGAACTAAAGGCGTTATTCTGGTGATTTGCGATTGTAAATTATATACAAAGAGGTTTTTATAATACTTTTTTGACATGAAGTTGGAAAATTCACAAAATATCGTTTAATTATTTCTTGTTCAGACCTTTTTGTGTGTTGATACTTTTTTCAAGTAGCTTTCGATATCATATTATTCAGAGAAATTAATCTAGCTAAAAAAAAAATAAATCTAGTATCCAAACTTTTGACACATTTTTGTAAATTTTGGCCAATTATACGTATTTTGTAAAAAAAAAGCATGATTTTGTGTAAAAAAATGAGTGAGATATGAATTTTTGAACTTAAAACTTTTTCGTCACTTTTCCCCAACTAAAACAGAAAATTGCTGGTAGCACTATCTAAAAATTAAAAAGTTTTTGTTTTAATTTTTATTTTCCTATTTTGATGTAACCAGCCCATTTCCGGTCGGGCTCGGTGAATTTTTTGCACAAGGGAGGGTCCACTATGACGATATCGTCCTCCAACTTTTTGCGGTGTTGCTGTATCTCAGACATGCACTTTGAGCGCAACTTGGCAACACCGCCAATAAAAACTTTTAGTCTTGTAATGAGCAGCTGCCAAGCCGCATCAATTTCTGTCAAGCCGTTCATCCGCAGTACTGTCAAAGTCATAATTTTGCAACTACGTAACTTTTTTTTCAATTTTAATTAATTAAAAACTTAAAAAATTTTTGTTGAAAATTAAGTATTTTTTGTTATTATAAATAAATAATTATTGTGTTGATAAAATAATTTTCCCTGTACCAAACTAAGAAAGCTAATTCTTACATTTATTTTTTTAAAAAGTAAAAAATGCTCGTTTTAAACTTTTTCAAAATTTATTGCGCAAAACTTTACTAATATTTTTAAACAAAACCTTCTTTATTCCTTCATTTAAGCCTGTAAATAATAATAATAACATAAGCATAAAGACTAAAGTAAAGCAAAAATAGAACAACAAATGTGAAAATATGAAATTGGAGAAAAACTGAAAAATTGACACTAAAAAAATATCATCGCCTCTGTGGTGCGCTAGTGCGCGTTTGCACGGCGTATCACAAAGATTTCTGATGAAGCCTTTAACAGGGCCGAAATTGCAATAAAATTCACGGAGGCCCTTAGTATTTTTTCATTTAGTTTTCAGCAAATCAAAACATTAATAGAATGAAGATTCAATTCCTTTCCAGCAACACCAAATTAACTACAATCCAATAAGAAATGCACATTTTGTTGCAATATTATTTTTGATACTTTATATATTTTGTAATTTATTAGGTATACAATAAATAACATTGCAATTAAGAACTAGCAAAAAAAAATAAAGGCATGAAATAATTGTTACTTGTTTTTTGTAAAATCAAAATCACTTTCTAAGAATTTAATTAAATTTTTGCTTTTCTGTTAAAAAATAACAATTCAAATGGGCCTTTTTTTAGAACCAGACATAAAATAACTATTTCAAATGACCTTTTTCGATATATATTATATCGTGCGCTTTTTTTAATTTAAGAATGACATTTGGGTTTTTTTTTTTGTTAAATTTTATAAAAAAATATTTTTATACGTCAGATTATATAGCATGTATTATGAATGTGGTATTAAAAACTTGATGTATTGTATGGTTTTTGTTATAAAATTCGTCAAAGTTAAAACTTTTTTAACAAAAATAAGCTCAATAAAACCCAAAAAAAAATCAAGCTTAAACAATAATAACTTCGAGCACAAAATATATATCAAGGTTTTGTTTTTTTACTTTTTTATGTCTTAATTGCCATTGAATTTAATATTAAATACAATAAAAAATTTTAATAAATAAAAATAGAAAAATCGTTGAAATACGACTGTAAATTTTGTGAAATTAAGTAGATAATATCTAGCTAATTAAGCATTATTAAAGTCGAAGGCTATAACTAACTATCATAGAATATCGTAATTCTTTCTTCTGTTTCTGTAAAAATCTGCTGCATCTAGCTGCTATTAAGAAAAACCACTTAATTTGAAAAAAGTCTTAAAAATCAAATTTTGCCCTAAAATGCACTGATTCTGATTCTGATACAATTTGTAGGTACTCTTAAATTTAAAGAAAAATAAAACAGAATTCATAATTTAAAACAAGTAATTAAAAACCTTATTTTGTATTAGCAACCATTTTTAAAGTTTTTTTTTTAATTTCGTTAATTTTGTAAAATTGTTTTATAGGAAATATATCTAAAATTTATTCGATTTGAAATATTTTTAGCATGACGTTTTAGTGAAGTTAAACAAACTAAACTTACTCTTTAAAAACATAAATAAGCAATTTTATGCGGGTTTTTTTTTATTAAAAAAATACGATTTGTATGGGAGGTAGGCGATGCAGTTGACCTAGAATTCTAATTTTATGTGCTGTTACTTAATTAAGGCTAAAACTCATTTCATGACCCTAGCTTTTATAGTTTCTGAGATAATGCAAATGTCATCCTAACATCGAAAAAAGTGGCCACTGGAAGAAAATGTTTATGTACGTAAGTAAATTTCAACCTCAAAAACATCAGTTGGGTTTAAAATTTAGATCTGCATTTCGCACCGTGCGCAAGGTTGGTCTCGCTTTCGAGAATATGTGATTGCAAATTTTTTTTTGTGCTTAGTGGAAATAATTGTAATATGATTATGAAGACGACAAGAATTGGCGTTTAATTTCAACATCGAAAGTTGTCAAAATTAATAATTAAAAAATCTACGTGGGTAGCATAGATGGATAAAAAAAATATGGAATACATATTTAATTTAAACAAAATTTACAGAAATTTGAGAAACTATCTTTAGTGTTTCAGTTTTTTTCAGTTCTAGATTTTTTGCAGCTTAATTTTAAACTCGGACTTGCCGCGTTCGTGGGCATTGGACGCACGCGCTTAGCCACAGCCAGCATACAAAAATATCATTGAGAGTAAAAAATTTATAATTTTCCTAATATCCCTTGAAGTTTACTAACTATTTTTCCATGAGTGTTACATTGAAATCAACTCAAAGAATCAAATTCGAAAAAGCAACAAAAAAAAAAACTCCACGGATGAAAAGAAATAACTTGAAACATTGTATTTGGTGAATACGGCAGGACGAATACGAATAAACGAACGCTCGGTTCGGTCGGCCGCTGAATGCCGAAGGAGCCAAGGAACGAAGGAGCGAACCTTGATGCGATGGAGCACTGGAACACTTGTGTATTCTATGATGATTGGTTTTAGTTATTGAGAGGGAGTCAATGCAATAGGATGAATTTTTCGGATGCTGCTCCTGAACAGCAGATTGTGCTGCGCTACGTTGTGACATTGTGAACTATAGACTTGCATTGTGAATATATGTATGTGTGTATGTGTGTGCGTGTGAAGTTGCATTTGTTGCTATTGTTCGTATACGCAAACTTGTTGTTGTTGCTGTGGCGCTACTCAAATTTATTGAAGCAGCAAATATTTGAGTGTTCGTTTGTTCTTTCGTACGTACGTGCGTATGTGAGTGCGTAAGTTTTTTGTATATTATTTCGAAATGTGCTGCTAGGAGCGGTGCATCTGCAGTAACCGCAGCAGCATCAAGAATTTGAAAATATTGAAAAAATAACTAATTAATACACAAATAATAACTAAGAACAGCAAAAATTTTAACTCTTTGAAAATAAGAAACAATTAAAAAATTTCAAGAATACTATTCGACGAAATACTGATAGTGTGAAGAGATTCGATTCTAATCGAGAAACTGCATATGCATGGATGTGTGTGTGTGTGTACTAGTTTGTGCGTGTGCAGAAGATTTGCTGCTCTTCAATACTGAATCCTGAGATACAAAGGTAGGTCGATGCAAATATTTAAGGACATCTTCTACATAAGCACCCTAAATAATAAAACAAAATTGGTAAGAGTTCCGTTGTTGTTGTTTTTTTGTTTTGTTGGTTTTCTGCTTTTTTTTTTTTTTGCTATAGAAAAAAATCATAAAACTTTCTCACGTTGATTTATGCTGTTTTCTGGCCATTTATTTTAACGCCCCAAGCACCTAGCCCACACCAACAGCAATTGTCCATTAAGTGGGAGAGGGAGGGGAGGGGAGCTGGCTATGTGTGCGTGTGCTCCTGTAAGTGTGTGTATTTGTGCGGAAACACTTGAAAGCTTCTTAAAAGTAGCTAAGAAAAACTACGGATAAGCGTAACGCGCGCGTCCAGCCTGGATTTGGATTCCATCGTCTAGGTTGCAGAAAACTGATTTTGTTTTTGTCTTCTTGTTGTTTTTTTTTTTTTGTTTTCTTGGCTAAAAAAAATCACCTTTTCTGTATGTGTGTCTGTACACCAAATATTGGCAATTGAATATTTTTACTATGCGTCGCACTCTCGCGCTCACCTCTTGCCCAGCCAATATTCTGCCCAGCGTTGCCAGATGGACGACACCGCGCATTACTTTGTCAAGTGGAAATAAATCAAATTTCTTGCTCGAACAAAACCAGTCAATATTGATTTTGCAAGCTTACAAAATCTTAAGATTTTTATTGAAAAAAAAATAATATTTACCTTATGAAATTCAATAATTTGTTGTCATTTTAGTTGTGAAAAAATATTAATTATGTGCTTAACCCATTAACGGCGGCTCCCAAACGCTTCGTACGATTTCTTTCAAATTATATACCGTTATATAGCGTTCTTATATTGATCACATAAACAACCACACAAATTTCAACTTTGCATCTTTTACCGTATTTGAGATATGATTTGGGTTTAAAAATACCCAAACGTCATTAATGTGTTCTAAATGGGCACAAATTCCTTCTGCAACGACAGCACAGTTTTATGTCAGGAATTTTCTACCAATACCAGGTATAGTTGGTTAGTTTGCTGAAATAGATTTTACATTTTTTTACAATATATACTTTTAAACAGTCATATAAAATTTTTACAAGTGATAAAAACACAAATTTTCTGATTTTTCAACTTAATCCCTTTTGACTTTGAAAATGTAGTAGTTAGCGTAAAAATTTCTTGACACACTCCAAAAACAATTTAAAGCTCTATGTTTTCTTAAAGTAACAACCAAAAAATTAAACACTTAGCTGTTACCAATCCTGAAATATGATCAATTCTGAAAAAGATTTTCATGGGTAAAAAATACCCAACCGCGGTTAATGGGTTAATGCAAAGAAAACACTGCACAATATTAGCAATGATTACAAATATGGCCATGTACACGGAAAGAAAAAATCAAGCATTCTATGCATCAAGCAAATAGGCTATCAGTTTACACTCAAGCGTAAATTTCACCATTCAAGCATTATTTTGCTAGAATTGAGCAAGTTTAGAACACATGGTATTAAGAAAAAATACTCAATTCAAGCAACATTTGCTTAAAACTCAAGCATATTTTTTCTACATTCGAGTCTAATATTTACTTGAAATGAAAAAAATTTGCTTGATTCAAGTAAACAATTGGCTAAAAACTAAAATTGTTTGCTAAATTTGAGAAATTTATTTTTCTTGAATTGAGAAGAGTGTGCTTGATTCAAGTGAACAATTTTCTAAAAACTAGAATAATTTGCTTAGTTTGAGAAATTTATTTTCCTTGAATTGAGATCAATTTGCTTGATTCAAGTAAGCCATTTACTGAAAACTAAAATAATTTACTTAATTTGAGAAATTTATTTTCCTTCAATTGAGAACATTTTGCTTGATTCAAGTAAATAATTTACTGAAAACTAGACTAATTTGCTCGATTTGAACAAAGAAACAACACTTTCACTTTGGCACACATTGGCAACAGTGATCTTGAACGTAGATTTCGTTGTCTAGCGACTCTTTTACAACAACTTCAAGATTTTAATGATTGTTGTAGTTCGCTGAATTCTTCAAAGGTGACAATTCTGCGTTTGCTTAAATTAAGAAAATATTTTGTTGATTCAAGTCTTGTTCCAGGTTCTAGAATCAAGTTTTTTATGCTTGTTTCAAGCTGTTGTTTATTTTGCTCCATTTTGGCAATAAATACTCATTATAATTGTTTTTTTCTTCATTTTAATTTTTAATGCTTAATTTGAGCAAATGAGACTTCATTTTAAATTTTATTATATCAAGCAAAATATTTGGTATATATAATGGAAATTAGAGTTAAAGTAAATTATAAAAAGTATGTCCTCTAAAAACAAAATTGCTTGCTATTTTTAGCAGAAAATTAAAAATAAAAAATCATCTCTTTCATATTAACGTAACCTGTTGTATATCCTTTGAGAATGTTAAATATGATCACCGATCCGGTCCAATTCTTCAAGGTGTCACTTTTTGCAAAATCATATTATTCAGTAGCACTATGAAAATCTTTTCACGGTAGAAATGACGTTCCATATTTGATTGAGTATTTAAGGAAAATATTAAGAATAGAAAATTTTAATATAGCTAGTATGAAAAAATAGATTTTTAGCCATAACTTTTGATTGGAAAGAGATATTGGGGTAACTTTTTCACATAAATTATTTTTGAGACTCCACTTTTTTGTAAAAAATATAAAAACAACATTTTGGAAAAAATAAATTTCGCGATAAAATCAAAGGGGGTTCCTTGTTGTTTTGATGGCAAAAACAGAAAAATAATTTTTGCACTTAGCTGGAGGAATTTTTGCAAATAACTGCTATATCATGTGAAAGGTAGCCAGATGTGCAATATTTAATTGATTCTATATTTACAACAACAACAATTTTTGAGTCATTTTTTGAGCAAAAAGTCAATATTTTGGACCTTTTTTGACATAATCATAAAACATATATACACTGACTTAACGGTACAGTTCAACCTATTTTTGTGAAGTATTTTTATTGAACTTTTGAACAAAAAAATTTTAATAAAATATATGAATGGGCAGCGAAGATATTTGCATCGAAAGACCAAACTTTGATTTTCATGTCGTTTTTTTTTTTTTTGATTCTTAGGTAACGATGTTTTATGAAAAAGTCGTTGTACTGAAAATTTCTACAATTTTGAATATATGTAAGTGTTTTTGATGTCAAAATAACAAAAAAATTTTAAAATTAAATACACAAAAATTTTCAATACTAAAAATTTTTATAACAACAAAATTACCGTTAGTTGAAAAATTTCAGAAAGGGCGTGGCAAAAACTAAGTATGTCACATTTTAATTTGAGATGCACTTAATATGTATACCTAGTTGGAGCGAAATCTATTTAGCCGTTTAGATTTGTATAAAAGCCAAACAAACAAACAAACAGAAAATGAGTTTTTTTACTAAAGATACAATAAACTTTTAAATAGTTTTCCAACTTTAAAAATAAAAATTTTAAAAAATTTGATATGACAAATCCGATAAATGTAAAAAACAAGACACCAAAATATCTTTTATTTAAGCCATCAATTAAACCATTTCAACAATTTTTTTTTAGAAGTTTTCTGCATACAATATTTGTATGATATTTTTTCTCTTCCCAAGTTTTTTCTCTTGATTTCATAAAGAAAATATTTTTATTTAAGTTTCAATATAAACGCAGTGTATTTAACAGATGGGATACTTTTTAAAACCCTTTTAAGTGAATACGAGTATACATATAAGAATTACTTTAATAATGAAGACCCTTTCATCTTGAAAGTGAAACAAATACAGTGTCTTTTTCTTTAAAAAAGTACTTTCTATTTTTATTTTCGGTTAGAAAAACTTTTTCTCTGAGCATCAAGATCAAAATTATTTTGGTTTTTAATTTAATATATTAAGGGCTTATAACTTAAAATCAATTTTTTTTAGGCTGAACACATTACTTAATTTTCTAACCTATTTGTAAAAGTTTCCGTGTTCACTTCCATTTCTACAAAAATACATTTTTTCCAAACTTCAGAGTCGACTATTTCAAAATATTTTTTATGTGGCTTATCATGTTCTTGCAATAAGCCCTTCATATGTATATGTATTCATAAGTATTAACTGTTGAATGATACCAAATTCGTACTGTTCCAAACACAAAAATTTTTTTAAAATAATTTCCACTGCGCAAAGCACTGTGCGCACCAGCACCAATAAAATTAGCAATAACAAAACCCATAACATTTTTCAATGACTTATAGCAAAAAAATTTACTTAAACAAATTTTTCACGAAAAAGCTTTACTACCTTTTTCCATTGCGAGATGAAACTCACCGCTTCACTTTTATCTAACTAAATTTCAGAAGAAAAAAGTTTGTGCAACAAAAGAATCGCATCAACCTGCAAAACCACTGAAGAAACGAAAGCTTTATTTGGTACGGTTTTTTATTACAATCACGAGCAAAAAACAACAACAAAGCAAATAATGTTTCGTGCACGAACAAATTATAATGTTACCATTCTGTTTCGATCTCTCTCTCTTCTGCGCGCTAGTGATAGTGCTACACTCAGAAAAAAACTTCCAGAAAATCTAGAAAAATAGCACCCAATCGTTAAAAAATCGGGCTTCATTTAGCTCCATGGGCAATTATCTAAAAAGTAAGTATATATTTTTTGTCTAATTGACAACAGAAGTGTGGAAAAGTTAAGGAAAATTATCCAATCATTTACGAACTATTTCGCTTAATTGAAGAAACTTAGCGCAATTGTGTTGAAATCTTTTTACATTTGAGCAAGTTTTCCTACCGTTTATTTATCATCGGCTATAACTAAGAGAAGGGCTTTATCTTAAAATAAAAAATTTCCTACCGTTTATTAATCATTGGCTTTAACTAAGAGAAACATTTTCACTGAAAATAAGAAATTTTTCATCGAAAAACGTTCTGAAAAAATTTTCAATTTTTGGAAGAAACCACCTTTTTTAAGATTTTAGACAGCGTCTCAGCAAAATTTCTGATGCAAATGTGACATGCATTCTTAAAGACACTGCTTCCATAAGACATTCTATAGATCAAACTGTGCTTCTTCTTAGCCTTATAAAGAAGTTCTTTCAAGAGGCATTCTTATAACCTTCTTCTGGAAGACATTCATATGGTATTTATATTCAATTAAAGTAAAAAATTGTACATAATTATAGTACATGTTTTAGATATTTCCCGTAAGATTTTTCAAACCCCAATTGAACCCAAACACTCTTGATTTCCAACACCAAAATCGCGATAATGTCGGGAAAAGGGATATTTTTCCAGGGATTTGCTTAACCCCCAAACCATAAAAATCATTCCATTCCATGGAATGCCTTCTTAAAGTTCTTCTGGAAATCACCTACTGGAATCCTTTCTTTGAAGGGCTCAACGAAATTTTCCATTGAAAAAGTTCTGGAAGCACTTCTAGAGAAGATTAAGGACAGCATTTCTCCCAATGACATGCATATGTTAAAAGAATGCCTTCTGGGTATAAAAGTGGAATGAATGGAATTAAAGACTTTCCCTTCCACTGTAACTTCTTTTGGAAGCACTTTTTTGCTGGGATCCTGTGAGAATTATGATTTTTATACTGATGATAAACTGCAAACATTATTATTATTAACATTAAATTAAATTGAAAAATTACCACTATCCGGAGAATTGAACCTCGGCCACGTGCATCAGTTTATCTATTCGACCATCGCAGTTATTAAACAATAGTCGCCTAATTTGCTTTACTAAGAATCGTTCGCTTTGTACGTAATTTTTAAGCATTTTTTCTAGAAATATAAGAAAAGCATCCTTAAAATAAATCACTTGTGGTGTAAAAAAAAATTAAAAACTTACTTGTATTTCTATGAAATATCCAAGTATTATAACTTGTATTTCTCCAAATTTAAGAAACCATGCTGTAAAATGTTGCAAGCGGACTTGATATCAATACAGTTTTTCTTCAAATTATATCTGCTTTTATTAAATTTTTGGAAATTAACTTTTATCATACCTTCATCTCTTGTATATACAAGTAAGTACAAATTTGTCTTTAACGAAATCAAGACGTGAAACGTTGCAACGAAATCAAGACGTGAGGTCGTTAAATCATGTAAAAATTCTCTACTTTAAGGAGAAAACTCTATAGAATATAGAAAAACCCATGCCTATGAATTGAAGCTACAGTTTATTAATATAAAGGCAGCCGATTTTTTGAGTGTAGTGTTTGAATCGAAGAACAGCGTGCGGAATAGAGAGACAAAGAGTCTTTTAGCGCTTTTATAACGCTACGTATAAGGTACGGTTTTTTCTACTCTCTGCTTTGAGCCCATATAAAAGTGACTAAAAAATAGTAGAAGTCGTTCGGTTTTTGAAATTGTGCATGAAAATAAATATGTCTATCAAAAATAATAAATAAACTACTAAGAAATTATCTTCGACTGGGCCGAAGTTGAACTAACCCCACGGCAGTGTTGAACTCTAATCAAAGTTTTGAATGTTTTATTATTTTTATGACATTCAGTAATTTTTATTCAAATTTTTCAAATTTCAAATACAGGAAACGTTTTTAATATTAAAGCTTATGTGTAAAAAGACATAAGGTTAATGTATTTTAATTTAAGATTACTTTACTAAAATAATTTTGATAAAGAAATTTTATATGGGAGGTAGGCATGGTTTTCTGGAAATTTGGCTCATTTTCTAACTTGATTTTTATTTTTTAAAAAGAAGCCTATATATTGAATTTTGTTACGATAGCTTCGAAATTATAGCTGTTTTCGTGATCACACACGCATACACGTACCGATGAACTGAAAAATCATCCCAGCCAGCATTTTTAGTCGCGGAAGAATCGCTTGCGATCAACGGAACGATTGAATTAATCGTAGACGAGCCCGTATTCTAATCGTATAAGTCCAGGGTATCGGAAGTAACTGTTGGCCGTTTGATCTCGTCAAAAAGAGTCGTTTGTAATGCATTAAAATCGCGCTTTAACGCGTCGTCAAAAAGCATCGTAAAAGAGTCACCTACACGATGATCTCTTAAAAAAGAGTCGTTTGTGATGCATTAAAATCGCGCTTTAACGCGTCGTCAAAAAGCATCGTATAAGAGTCACCTACACGATTGTTAAAAGGTTTGTTTTTAGATCGCCAAAACTGATCGTAAAAGAGTCGCCTTAACGACTGTTAAAAGTTATTTTGAAGCTTAGATACTGATACTGAAATGATCGCCTAGGCGATTGTTAAAATTTTATACCTAAAGCTACTTTTCATAAAAACAGTTATGGATATGATTTGAAAGTTTATTTTAAATAATTGTTAGTTTGTATAAAATATATAATTAATGGCAATTTTTTCAGGTTTTCTGCAATAAAAGAATAAATAAGATTAAGAATAAATAAATAAGAAAAAAATAGTAAGTAAATATAAGGCAGTAATATGAATTAATTTCTTTTTTTTTAGTTTTCATTCTTTGCCTATCAACGGCACGCACGAAGTGCTGCTAAATGTCTTGTTTATTGAAACATCATCAGCACATGCAAATTTTGAATGGCACACTTCTCTTATGATCGTGGCAGCTTTGAATTTTTGTATGCTGGGTTTCTCATTTGTGCCTCTCCACGATATCTGTGTTGCCACTTCGTCAGTAATAATTATGCGAACTGCTGCTCTGATGAACAAAGCAGATCTGACGCCACCAACCTTGCCACATAAAGTTTTCTAGAAGATTGATTTGCATTATTTTCTGCACAACTCTTTATGTAATGTAAAGGAATACTCACCAATTGACCTTCAAGATCCTAGTTTTCCGATTTTAAATTCAAGTTATGGAAAAGGCGTCCTTCATTTCGTAATGGATGCAAGCACCATCGTCCATTTTTGCAGCCACTACTTCCTTTGGTGTTTTCTTTAACGTCCTGACTGACATCTTTCGGGACACAAATAGTGTCATTTTTTAAAATGGCTAGAAGTGCATTCATTGCACGACCACTTATTGAAAATGCACTTGACCATTCGCAAATATTTTTGATAAAAAGAGTTGATTCGCTTATATTTTCACCCACTTCTTTAACATTAAAATCAAAATCAGAATCGGAAAAATAGCAGTTGTCGAAATTGTCTGTATCTGACGCAACTTCTACTTCACAATTTAATATTTGTGCATTTTTACAATTTACAGATTCTGCATTTATTGAATCACTAGCTCTTTCTCTTTTTGTGCTGCTGCAAGAACTTTCACTAAAAACAGATTTTATTATTTTAGAAGCTTCCCGCTTGCTTCTTACACGTAATGCGTTCGTTGACATTTTTTTTAATTGGGCACAACCGATATACATACATAAATTAAATAAATAAATATTTATATTTAATTTTTACCAAAAAATATTCAATCACGATAACTTCACTACATTAAGTCCACAACGCAACTAAAACGAAACAAACATTGAAAGCTGCAAAGCAAACAAAATCTTTTCAGACTTCGGATAACGGTAAAATCAATCGTCGTTTGTTGTATGTTTGCACATATTCCAGTTGAAATTCTGCAGAACGCAAATATGTTTTTTACTAATCAATGGTCATTTTATCGTTCGAAGCGTCAATTTAGATTTCTACGCTTTTTGTTAGTGTAACTCGCAAAACAATCGTTATATAGTGTAAAAAAGCGTCGCAAAATAAACGCGCTCGTCAGACAATCACGTCAATGCTGGCAGGGATCCCAAAAATCATTTACAATCGCAAACGAGTCGCCTTAGGGGTTTGTAAAGAATACGCTGGGAAGAGTCGCTAACGAATCGCGGAGAGGGGTCTCGGCGATTCGTAAGGAAGATTCGCAAACAAATCGCTTAATTGGTTCGCAAGCGATTCGCAGGGAAGATTTGGTAACGAATCGCCTAGAGAGATCTTAAGCGATTCGCTTTGAAGAGTCTTAAACAAATGGCCAAAAGAAGTCCTTAGCAATTCGTAGGAAGAATCGCACACGAATCGGCAAAAGGGGTCTTAATCGATTCGCCGACAAGAGTGGAAAACGAATCGCTTTTATGGTTCCTCAGCAATTTGTTGCGAAGTATCTTTGTTGAACGTAACAAGTTCTTTTATAGGAGACATTCTTTGTCAAATTGGTCAACAAAAATATCGACCATCATAAATCGTGCTGATATGAGTATACATATTTAATTTCCATGTGGCAATTCAACACAAAAAAAAATAATTTGTAAAAATTTTTTCGATGATTATTTTTAGTGGAGAAGTATAAAAAATAGCCTGCTTCATGTTCCAACGATCGATTTTGAAGATTTTGAAATAAGCCACTTTTAAAAGCCAACGAACATCGGAATGAGCGAAGGAAGATTTTGAAGATTTTTTATGGTGCATTTATCGCTTGGGTGATCGAAAAGCAATCCATCTTCCAGCGATCGCCGAAATAAACGAAGGAAGATTTAAAAAATATTTCTTGAATCGCGTTATCATCGCTTGGGCGAGCAAAAAGCATTCCATCTTCCTAAGAATGGCCTTTGTGGAGAGTGCGCTAGACTATTAACCCAGAGGTCCCTGGTTTGAACCCAGGTTCGGGCATGGTTCTTTTCATTTTCTTTGTTTTTTGCTACATTTAAGAATTATGGAAAACTAAAAATCCACTACTTAATAGTGAAAAATGTGGAATTAAAGGACAAAAACAACTAAGGGCTAGAAATGATTGCCAAGGTTAGGGTATAACACTAGCCTCGGTTAAAAGCAATTCGAATTGTTTTTCACGTTTGTTTCGCCTTATCAATAATTCGCGTATGGTTCCAATCAATTCTTCTAAATAAATATATTCCTTTCCTTTCAGGTCAATGACCAAACCTTGTTTATATAAGGCGTTTGCCTTAATCTTTAAAAAAATTAATGTTTAATCTTAAAAAAAAACCCTTAGGCGAATCACAAGTGCTTCGCAAAATCAACTTTTCTTGCAATCTTCTTCCAAATGTTTGCAGGGATGTAGGGTGCACCATCTTGTGTGTCGGTATGTGAGGTTTCGTATATAATTTGTTACTTTACAATATATTTTGACTAGTTTTTGAATACAACATCAATCAAGTGGCCACCTCCCAAAGCTAAATGTGCCCTTTTTGCTGCGTTTTCCCATCACTTTTTCGAGATTCTCGCGCAGTATAGCGATAATTTCGGCACGAATGCTTACATTGAGCTCGTCAAAGCTTTGAGGCTTGCTGACTTACGCTCCCCAAAAGTGGCAATTTTTCTTGTTAACTACGCCTGTCATCAAAATTTCCTTAAAAAAATCGGGTTCAATGTCAACCATTCGAGCCACTGTTTAGCTGTATTCCAAGCGACGCACAGTGCGCTTTTTTTAATATTAGTATAACATTTGAGTTTTTTTGTTTGTTAAATTTTTTAAAAAATATTTTTATTCGTCAGATTATAAAACACGTGCTATGAATGTGGTATTAAAAACTTGGTGTATTGTATGGTTTTTTTTTATAAAATTTGTTTTTTTAACTTTTTTAACAAAAATAAGCTCAATAAAATCCAAAAAAAAAAAATCAAGTTTAAACAATAATAGCTTCGAGCACAAAGGTTTTCAAAAATATTTCAAGGTTTTGTCTTTTAGGTTTTTTATGTTTTAATCACCATTGAATTTAATATAAAATACAATAAAAAATGTTAATAAATAAAAATAGAAAAATCGTTGAATTATGACTGCAAATTTTTAAAGGAATGAAAATTTACGCAAAATTTAGTAGAAAATATCTAGCTAACTAAGCATTACTACAGTCAAAGGCTATAATTATCATAACATATCGTACTTCTACCTTCTGTTTCTGTAAAAACCTGCTGCATCTAGCTGCAATTTAGAAAAACCGCTTCATTTGAAAAAAGTCTTTAAAATAAAATGTTGCCTTTAAATGCACTGATTTCCAAGACAGATTGTAGGTACTCTTAAATTTAAATAAAAATAAAATAGAATTCATCATCTAAAACAAGTTGTGACCTTATTTTGTATTAGCAAACTTTTTTTAATTTTTTTTTTCTTAATTTCGTTAATTTGGTAATATTGTTTTATAGTAGATATATCTAAAAGTTATCCGATTTGAAATATTTTTAGCATGACGTTTAAGTGAAGTTAAATTAACTAAATTTACTCTTAAAAACATAAATAAACAATTTTAAGCCGGGTTTTTTTATTAAAAAAAATATGGTTTGTATGGGAGCTAGGCGATGCAGTTGACCTAGAACTCTAATTTTTTGTGCTGTTACTTAATTGAGGCTAAAACTCATTTGTACAAAATATAACCCTAGCTTTTATAGTTTCTGAGATAATACCATGTAGAAGAATACAGGTAATATCAAAATGAAGCAAAACTTTTTCTCTCTTCTCTTTTGTTTCCATTCGCTGAATTTGACAGCTGAATTTGACAGACATGGCAGTATGAAAAGAGAGCACAGTCAGCGTTGAGCCACCTCTATTCTTCTACCATGGATAATACAAATGTCATTCTTAAATAGAAAATAGCACTGTGCGACGTCGACGGTCTGTCGGCAATATTCTTTGAGTCAATTCCACGGAAACAAATGCAAATTATTCTTCAAGATGCGCCCCAAAGTGGGTTCACTGACGACAAAATGCTGAAGACGGTGGCGATACGGCACATATGTATTTTCGGCAACACTCTCTCTTGCCGTTTTGACCAGTTCCTTGGAACGTCATTGAAGTTGATGAACGGGCTGTAAACGCTTTTCATCTGTCCTGTGCTTAACTAAATTTGACACCAAACGACGAATAGTCAGACGGTGCTTATTGGCCACGATATTTTCGACGATATGCACGTTGAGGTAACACAACTGAACGACTATTTTCAATGTACAGCGCCACTACATTACTACACTACAATACATACTACACTACTTCTGCGCTTTGTTTCGGTGAGAAGCGAAAATGTTTATATTGTACTGAATTGACGTTTAAAAAACTGTCTACTCAAGTCAATCAGCTGATAAATGTCAAAGTTTTTTAATGCTCACATATCGACATAAACTATGGCACACATAATAAATATATCACATAAATATATGATATTGCACCCTTACTACAAAAGGGGCACAACTAAAAAATTTTAAATATGGACTGTCAAAATTTTGTATTTATCTTCTTTCTCTTTGTCCCTTTGTTTTGTAAGGAGTCCTTAAAAAACATATACGTAATATGTGCAACTTCGCTTCTCCTGAAAATTTAAAAATTTGGAGCTGTGCCTCTGTTGTTTTGGGATGTGATATATCATGAATATTTTTTTTATACTTGCCACGCTCTCTTATTAGCATTACAAACGTAATGACAAAGTCAATATACCCCTTACACGTGATGGTATAAAAATATAAACATAAACATTTTAATACCACTCTTTTATGAAAAAAAATAAATAATTTATTGTCATTATTTAAGAAACTCTTATTTAAATTTTCTTTTTAAAATTCCAAATTATTTCATTAAAATGGCATTTGATCTTCATTGAAATAACGATTTTACTATTAAAGTGACAATTTTCAGAAATGTTTGGGACAATTTGTTTTTTCTGGCAACTGTTTGTTTGAGAACTTGTTTTTTCTGGCAACTCTGATTCTGCCTGAAATTCTGCTACCATCCCATTCAGCCTGACTGCATACTGCCTCCTGCCTTCGAACACATTTCACACTCACTCACTTATTTTGCCGAAAAATTCTAAATCGTGAAACATCGTCGTCGACGTCTTCGCCGCTGTCGTTTTGTATTCGAAATCGTCATTATTGTTTTTCATATTGTTATTGTTGTTGTTGCTGATGTCTTCCCATCACCTACCTACCTGCACCCTGTGCCACAAATACTATTGGAATTTTCACAAATGATTTTATTTCCCTTTTTTTCTGGTTTCTGTTTGTTTTTTCTCTCTTTTTTTGTTTATTTTTTTTTCTTTGCCTCGCAACATGATTTGTTGTTTTCTTTTTGTTGGTTTGATTTTCTTTTTCTGATTTAACTCCCTCATGTTTTTCCACCTGCCACCATCAACACCGCTCCGTTTCCTCCTACACAACATCAACCCAACCATCCTACCGTGCCAGTGTGTCTGTCTTATTTTCACAAAGCTTTCCGAGAAGCTGCGCTAATGTTTGTCTTTGGGCCGTGTAGAGCACACTTCACAAGAGTGGTGCCTCTTGGTTGTCGTTTTTGCGTCGGGCGTTCGGTTGTTTTGGGGGTGGCGACTAAAAATTCACAGCTTTAGCCTGCAGATTAAGATTAAGAGTTTGAATTGATTACGATATCAATTATTATTTGTTGTTCTTACCTGATGCTGACTCACTCTCTCGCGCTGAGTTCGATTCTGATTTCTTCCTTTTTCTCGCTCCTACTCGTTGGCGTTATCGCTCTTTTACTATACGCCTATATTAACTGCTGGTCCAACTTTATTCTAAAAAAATTTTCGTTTATTTGTTTTGCAATCTTTGCTTGAGTGTGTATTAGTCAATAAGTGTGCATGTTTGATTACCTATACAGTGGTGGCCAAATAAAAATGAACAACTTAAGGCAATAATACGTGTTCAAATTTAGTGAAATTGGAATAGGTAGAGATTTTTTTTTTTTTTGTAATCCTTTAATAAAATTTCCAAGAATAGTGGTGCAGATGAAAACAAATGCATATTTTTGTATAAAGATGTTAATATTTTTAATGTTTCTTAAAATTTTTCTAAATATTATATCCCAGTGCAGGCGAGTGCTGGCGAGTGCGAAGTCCTGCGACAAGCGCGAGATGCAAGTGCTTAAAAATTCGTAAGTGGTCGTTCATAAACTATGCTACCGATTTTCAGCACTCTGTAACTTTTCGTAGTGCATTTCAAAACCCCTCCCCCCCCTTCATAATGTAACGTTGCATATGAAATAAAAACTTAATTGATTTAAACATATTAAGGGTATTCACTTCAATGCTGAAGTTTCAGAAATCAGAAATTTCCGACGAGTTGAAGTGAGCGACCCATTTGCAATGTTTCGTTTTTTTCGCATACATCTGTCTAACTTAAAATCACCATTGCTTCATTTCGTTAGTGCGCTTGTTGCTAAAACAAATAATTTTGTTCATATTTTGTTAAACACAGATTAAGACACAGATATATAAATCGACTACCACTCAGCTACAATAGAATTAATGATAATTGTGTTCTTGCTCGCAGACATTGCATTAGCTTTTAAACGGGATTTGACAGAATGCCCTTCTTATTATCGAAATCATCATATTCACAATGACTCATGCTCATTAAACAGATTCACTTATGGTTACTGAACACATCTTTTCTTCGCAAATTTCCGACGATTACTTTTCATCAACTCAATAGGTGATTAAATTCAAGCAACCTTCGGCAAACCCAAAAAAACAACAATTGCACAAAAGTTTTCGTAAATTTCAGCATTGAAGTGAATACCCTTATTATATTAATATGTTGATTTTATATGGTTTAGTGAAAATTGCATTTTGTAAACTCTTTTATATGATGTTTCATTTTTAAGAAAAAACTGCTTCTGTTTGACACAAAATTTGATGCTCTATTAAGAAAAATGTAATAGTACCTCCTTAGATTTTTGTAACAATTAGAATTTTGTTAACATGTTGTTTTTCATATATTAAAAAATGCTTAGCCTTAGAATAATATCTGTTTTTTTTTCGTATGCAGAATCCCATCTGCGGGGAACAAATTACAACTATTATAAATTTTAACGACTCAAATCATAAAAATATATTTTTCTTAAAAGACACATTTTCCTCATTTTAAAATACTCTCCTGCAAATTCTTCCTATTTTTAAAGAAAATTCAAATAAAAACCGAAAAAATTAGAAAATTTTAAAAAAAGTTTAACATTCCAGAGTAACGACTATCAGCTAGTCTTAAAGTATATTAAATTGAATTTGTTTGAGTTTTTTTTAATTTTTGGTCACGTTACAATATCTTACACGGGGGTTACACGAGGCAGTACTGTTAAGACAGTCAAGAATACGTATAAGTTGTCAAACTTTGTGTCTGTGAATAAGCGTCCAGAGAGTTGGCAAGACAGTAGACAGAATCGTAAAAAAATTTTCATT
This sequence comes from Dichetophora obliterata, assembly GCA_963920525.1. Taxonomy (NCBI): domain Eukaryota; kingdom Metazoa; phylum Arthropoda; class Insecta; order Diptera; family Sciomyzidae; genus Dichetophora; species Dichetophora obliterata. The sequence goes on from OY986435.1 coordinate 6,070,313, forward strand.
TTCTGAAGAATATTTTTGTTAAAACTACGAGCACGCCAAAGTATTGTAAATTTACAATTAATTTTATTGAATTTTCTCATCTTCTATCATTAAATATGCAAAATATCATTCTACTGTCCTAGCTACTGTCCCGCCAACTGTCTTCAAAAAAGTTAAGACAGTAGAGTAGACAGTAGCAGACAGTAGAAGAAGTGAGTGTGTGTGGGTAAAAATTTTTGAATGTGTTGCAACTGTCTTAACACTACTGTCTCGTGTAACCCCCGTGTTAAACCCCTCCCCCCACCTACCACTACTTATCGTAGTGCATTTCAAAGCTACCTCCCCTCCTCCAAATTGGTAACGTAGTTTATGAACGACTCCTAACGTCTAAGCACCATTGCGAATCCCACTATGAAACTTCTTGTGTATTATTTACGTACTTCTGGCTTCAATTTAAAAATGTTAAGAAAAAAATCCAAAATATGGTAAAATTCTTCGATTCTAAATTCAAGCTTCCGGTTTCGAAATCGAAAAATTATTTGAATTTAGAATTTGATCCCGAAATTCAAAAATTCAATCAATTTTCTATATGAGTCCATAAACATATGTTTTTTTTTAGTTTTTTCAACCACAACAATTTTTTAAAAAAATCGTATTTTTCAACAACTTTAATCTTTACAAGCCTATAACTCAGCAACCAAGGCAAAGAAAAAAAAGTCAATTAAAGTAGTTTTTCTAGGAGAACATTATGGCAAAATTTTTAAAAAATCGGACTCCAATATTTTTTTTTGTGGTCCGCTACACGTAGTATGCGCCATATGTGACCATTAGGGCTTTCAACCCCGGGATCACGAACTAATTTCTAGTCCCGGAATCCCGGGATTCCAAACCCTAAATCCCGGGATTTTATTCATAAGAAAATATAAAAATTTTCAGCAACTCTAAATGGAACTGCAATGTAAACGATGGTTTTTTAAACATCGAAATCACCCTGTTCTTTTTTTTCTATCTCTTCACACTTTAAAAGTCTATTATTACTATTAATTTATTTTGGTTGTGATATTAAAAGACTCTGTTTACTAGGCTGTTAAACTTTCATGGAATTTTGAAAGTAACAATAGTTTTATTACTATGTATTCTATAGTTTTTTTACTATAAAATGAATATTTTACTCACATCATACTTTTTACGAACAGTTGCAAATCTTTATTTAGAATGATAGTTCGGTTCCTACAACTCAATGCTTAAAAATTATTTCGTTCAAATGTTGCACACAACTAGCTCTTAAATGGTCCATTCTGAATCCATAAAGCACGTATGATACTTCATTGTTTTCTCCAATTTCAAAATCTGAAAACAAGTGGCGCGTGGGCTAGACAGGTATATATTATTGGAAAAGGATGAAAACATACATCATGCCAATTTTTACATCTCCGCAACGTTACTATTTTATCTCTCTGTTCATCTTGGCTGCGTAAGAAAGAGCTCAAGCTTGTTTTTAACACTTAATATTTGATCGAATTTTAACGACGAACGAATTGAGAGAAACATCAAAAACAATGCATTGAAAATGCTGTCCGTCGCACATTTTTTTGTCCAATTCGTACTATATGCGTATACACTCACACTTCTTGAATTTTAGCTTTAGCACTATTTCAACTACTCCAGTTTCATTGTAAATGAATAAAAATTGGACAAAACAATGAAGTATCATACGGGCTTAAGAGATGCCCAAAGCCTGAGATCGGCGACGAATCGATTGTTAACGGTTTTCACGAACACTCTCTGCTTCTGCAGCAATATGCTCAAAATTGCGGGCTCTATGCACTCTGGTTGAATGATGAATACCCAATAGTGTAAAATTGGTTCGAAATTTGATGGTGATGGTGATGGTTTCATGGCTTGGACGCTCATAACGACAAAAATTATGTTGAAGAACTCTATAACATTCTCTAACTGATAACTGATTTTGGTAGTAAGTTTCCACAATTAATAAACGTTGTTCAGGAGCAAGTCTATTTATTATTGAGTTTTATTAAATGTGAAATATTATTTGATATATTAAATATTTTGGGATTTAATTCTTAAATGAATGTTGAACTCTTTTGAAATATAAAAAAATCAACGTTTTTTATTAAATATACTTATTATATAATTTAAATATTTAAAAATGTAGAATATATCTTTAATTAAGGACCGTAAAGATTTTGTTTATTTTTTTAATAAAAATCATAACCTACCTTTACGGTCCTTAAAAAAAATCATAATACCATAACTTTTTTTTAATTTAATTTTTTCGATCTGATTTAATCAGATGATGTATATATTTTCTTTTAAATACAAAATAAGATTTCAGAATTCGACTCTTTCTTCCAGTTATTGTTGAATTTTTTTCCTTGTTTACTTCTTTGTACATTACAATTGTAACTTTTGTCTGTATTAGTAATTATGATTTCGTCTTAGTGTTGACTTATCACTTTTGAGTGGTTTTGACTATTTTAAGTATGAATATGGAAAAAGTTTGGATTGTTATTTTAAAAATTAAAAATAAAAATAAGCAATTGTTTTTGCTAAAACGCAGAAATTAAGAGAAAAAGTTATTAACGGTTCCTGCTTTTAATACAGCTTACTGCCATTCTTTTAAAATTTGCCATTTCGGGATCCCGAAAAATCCCGTGAACCCGGGATCATGATTCTTAAATCCCGAAATCCCGGTATTGGCCAAAACCCTTCGGGATTGAAAGCCCTAGTGACCATATAAATGAATTGAGGGGCTTAAATAACAATCATATATTGTAGATGTAATGGACTGACTCTCTAGGGGTCATGTGTATGGACTGGTCCTATTATTGTTTCACCCATAACCTTTTTTTTCAACACACCTACGATCTTTCTATCACCCTTCTGAGGGAAAAAATGAAGATCAATGTAGAAAATAGTTTACATTTTATCCGAATTAATCCCTAGAAAGTTCAAATGTATGATCTGCTCTCATTAATTTTTATTCCCAACATTTCTTCTGAACCTACGTCCTATCAGCCACAATTCTAGGGGTCACCCTACAAAAAGCTGTAGTTTTGAAACTGTCACTTTTTGTGATCTTCATCCAACTTCTTGATATTCTGAGGTGTAGAAAGCTTCGCCAAAAAAAAAGATTTGGACCTTACATTCTTAATAAAGAATATGATGAAGAAATGAATCAGCTTTGGTATATTAATTAAGGTGCGTGGCTCGGATGCTCACGAGAACATTGACCCCAAGAATTGACGTTTACTTTTAAAAATAAAAGTTTTCCCTCACTTTTAACTCTTAAACCTAAAAGTAAAATTTAAGAGTCTATAAAGACTTTTGTTTTTCAAAAAAATTTTTATAAGTCTTTAAAGACTTTTATTTTTAAAGTTATTTTTAAGGGTCTTTCGAGACTTTTATTTTATAAAAGTCTAAATTTTTTTTTTAAAGATCAAAGAACCAAGGCATGCGTCTTATACAAACAAGGTTTGGTCTTTGACCTGAAAGGAAAGGTATAGATTTATTTAGATGAATTGATTGAAACCATACGTGAATTATTTATTAGGCGAAACAACCGTGAAAGACAACTTGGATTGCTTTTAACCGAGGCTAGTGTTATGCCTTAACCTCGGCAAGCATTTCCAGCCCTCAGTTGTTCCTGTCCTTTTATTCCACATTTTCCACAATTTTAGCTGTGGATTTTTAGTTTTCCATAATTCTGAGATGTAGGAAAGAACAAAGAAAGTGAAAAGAACCATGCCCGGACCCGGATTCGAACCAGGGACCTCTGGTTTGATAGCTTAGCGCACTCTCCACTAGACTACAAAGGCCGACAAATAAAAGTCTTAAGATAAAAAACTGCGAAAAAATTCAAAATATTTTTATTCATGAATTGGTTTCAGCAATCACTTTGTTCCACCAATTGATCTTGTCGACTATTGGAAAGATTCATATTGAACAAATAAATAACATACAATACCTTTTTTCAAAAGACTTTTAAAAAGACTTTTATAAAATTAAAGTGTCAAAAACTCTTAAAATTAACTTTTTTAATAAAAGTCTTCAAGACTTTTAAAATTATTTTTATAATTTAAAAGTCTTCAAAGACTCTTAAGTTTGATTTTATTTTACAAAAGTTAAAAATAACTATTAAAAGTAAGAGTTATTAAGTGAGAGTTAAAAATAAAAGTTATAAATAACTCTTTTTGAAAACTATTACTATCGACTATCAATAATAACTTTTATATAATAAAAGTTTTTTAAGACTCTTATTTTAGCGACTTTTTGGAAAAAGTCCTACAAGTCTTAACCTTTGCATAAAACTCGTTAGCCCAGCTCTCGATCATTTGTGTTCAAACATTTATTAACACACACACAACACAATTGATCAATAGAAACTCGGCCAAAGCCCTTTCAAGGAAAAGGAAATAATTTTTTTTCAACGCGGAATTGGAAAGGGCGTTTTCATTTTTAAGATAAAGTTCAACAAAATTTGGAAAATATTTAATACAAATCAATCATCAATGGTTGATAAACAAATTTGCATTAAAAATTTTCCTAATGTTCTTGAGCTTTATCTTAAAAATAACAACTCCCTTTTCCAATTCCGCGTGCAAAATAAGTCGATAGGGCTGATTGTGAAGTTTTAACATTTATTTTTGTGGAATTTATGAAGAACGAGCGTTGCTATGCCTCTATCAATCAACAATAGCTGAGTTTTTTTTAATGGATAAATAATTGAAAAATTTAAACTTTTTTTATTACTCAAGAGAATATATAATATTTTCGTTTTTCCATTTGATGCAAAAAGTAACAATTTAATCAGATAATTTTTTGTGATAGATTCTTTGAATTTTTACATGATTTTAATTGCGTACTTTTTAGATCAAGTTAGTTTGGAGAAGGCAAAAACAACAACAAGAACAACAACTCTTTATAGAGGCAATCACACAGCAGACTATACAGAACTGTTTCGGAGGCTGCTAAGCCTCTCACTTCATTAGTCTTGAGTGATTAACCCATTAATGCTCACTACCAGAATTCGTTGAGTTTAGCTTTTACATATTTCAGCATAAGCCCAGTAGCGGATGTAATATATTCCGAATATATGAAGCATCAATTACCTTGTAATGACCACTACTTTCGACTATATTACCTTACTATGCATAAAAGGCCTTGCATTTAACATTGAATGAGACAGGAGGTAAGTGATGGCCTCCCTTCAGCATTACCTAGAAGTTATGGAGTAACATACTACTTGTATTAAGTTATTCGGATATTTGCAAAATCACTGCATTACTTTTACTTGTATGCTACATTACAGGTAATGAGGTATGAGTTAATTACTTCGTGGCGAAGCGTATGAAGGGGTCTTTAAGCAAACGGTTAGAAATCTTGGATTAAATTTTAGTCCCACTAAAATATTACTGCATGTTTTTAAACCTTGCGATTTCAAATTGAAACTTTTCTGCGATTTCAAATTGAAACTTTTCAAATACTAACTCATATTTAAAACTTTTCTGTACTAGAATTGAAACCAAAAGAAATGTTACAGCATCAATTTTAGCTTTTTGGTTTAAATTTTAGCTTTTTGGTTTCATTTAGTCTTTTTGGTTTCAATTTAAGTACAACTCTGTATTACTTTTTGTTTTTAATACAAATAATAATAAATTCTAGTACATGTGTATACTAAATTTGGATTCAGACCCGTAAAAAGTTGGCCTGGCAATGCTGCGACTCAATATTAGGCGACTCGGTTCATATGTTTGTTTATCGCGCTTTTTATGTATAATCCAAAAGCTCTGTGGTTAGAGTAGTGCGTTTACAAACTCAATGTCATGTGATTGAATCTCGCGTTGTTTGTTATTTTTTTTTTAAATATTTGAATCCAAGCTTGTACTAAATTTGAAACCAAAGCTGTATTAAAAGCATTTTTAGTATTTTGTAAATACTAGATTTGAAACCAAAGCTGGTGTAGACTATATGTAGTACAGAAAAGTTTCAATTTTAGTACAAGATTTCTAACCGTGTAGAGAAATAAAAAAAAATTATAAATTGGAAAATGTTCATTTCGTAGCGTAGGCGTTCAACTTTAACGTAGTGCACTTTTTTAATTATATTTTCTTTTTTCTTGATATTTATAAAACAAAATAACTCATCTGAGTAACATTTTTCACTTTTTTTTTTAATACAGCATTAACAGGCGCGAACAAGTAAACAAAAAGGCTTAAAATGTCAACTTTGTTTTTTTTTTGGAAAAAGCATACTTTTGGCTTGACCACACTGTTGGAAGTTAAACTTTTACAGTAGCTGAGGATTTTTGAGGAATTTTTGAAAAATGCTTTAATCGCGTATGATATATCATACGTTGTCATTAATGGGTTAAGCTGTGACCAACCCACTGTTTACGCCTTATATGATTTGACGCTTGTTCGAACAAAGAATTTTAACGTTCTCATCGGCCATTTAATCATATGACATCAAAGCAGTAATTATTTTTAGATCAAGGCTTTAACTCCACCAGAGCTGCCGTCTGTTCTAGTTGCTTCTTATTTTTTCGATATTCATGAAGTTCGACGAGTCTGCCAAAGTAAACCATAGAAACGAATTTTGGTTCGCTAGAAGCTACACGGTTAAAAATTTTGGACCACTTTTTAATCCGAACTTTGGTTTAAAGGAATTTTTAATTCAAAAAGTACTATTTTTTAATCCAAACATTAGCTTAATTTAGCTGGGTCTCAAACCCACGTTCCTAAAAAGAACTTACTTGCATTCGTTACTATGTTAACTATGTTCGCTTACATAAAAGCGAAATTATGTTAACAACTGAGTTGGACGAGTGGAAAAGGTATTAGACCAGCACATCAGAGGACGTGTGTTCAAATCACGAACTGGTCAGAATATTTTTTTCTTTTACTTTAATGTAGCTGAGTCTCGAACCCATGTTTCTGCTCACTTACTGCAAGCTTACTTGCATTTGTTATGATGCAAAATAAGCGTAACTTTCTTAACAGCTGAGATGAACGAGTGGATAAGGCGTTGGACCAGCACAACAAAGGACGTGTGTTCAAATCATGAACTGGTCAGAAAAGTTTTTTATTTTAAGTTGATATTTTTATTGATTTCTTTAAACTTTTTGCGGATTGAAAACTAATCTTTTTTGGATTGAAAAATTTTAAACATTTCCTTGGATTAGAAAGTAATTTTATTTTTGGTGTTGTCCTATATGTAATCTAAGAAAGTTTAAAATTTAGTCCAGGATTTTTAACCGTGCATCTAACAAATTAAATTAGTACTAATATTTTTTGTGTAAACTAGCTTTGATAAAAGTCAGCTTTGATTTCAATTTCAAATCTCAGGCTTTAATATATGCTAAGTGTAGAGTTTTGGTAAACCTCTATGTTGAGTGCCATCTTTCGAAAGATATTTAACTACGTGCTCAATAGATATCGAGGCCATTGGCGTAGCAAGCGGGGGACAGCTGACCCCTTTCCCCTAGAAAGATAAACAATTTAAAAAGAAAATTTCAAAAGTTATTCAAAATATCAGTTTTTTTTTACAACGATAATATTTTTGTATTTTATATTTTGCTCTTCTTTCTCTCTTCTTCATAACCACGCTTTCAGATAACCATTTTTTTTCTGTGTGTTTGCAAAAAGATATAACAAAATGTAGAGTTTCTTCTGCAATTCCAATTTGAAAAAATTCGGATACACTGAAAAAACTATAAAATGAAGTTGAAAAACTTGTTGCTTTGGTTTTGACTGTGCCTGTATCAGCAGCTTCATCTGAGGGTTCACTTAGTGCATTAAGATAGCTTAAAACGTATCTTCGAGCAACTATGACACAGAAACGACTCTCGACTCACTCATACACATTCACAAAAATAAAACCGAAGAATTGAATTTGATGGAGGTGGTGAAAGATTTTTTTTCTTGCAAGGAGAGACAGATATTTTGGAATAATTTAAATTGATATAACTTTTTGTACCTTATTGCATTTAAACCATGTAAGGATATACCTAGTCTTGTTTTACAAAAGCAACATTAATTTCTTATATTTTCATATTACTATATGAGAGATCCTTTAAAAATGGTCTCTAATATCGAAACTTTTAAAAATAATGAAATTTTAATATTTGTTTTTAAACTGTAAAAACTTTTAAAAATAATGAAATTTTAATATTTGTTTTTTCTTATTTTGAAACTAAAATAAAAAATTGGTTTATTCATATTCATGTTTCTTTTAAGAAATTTTGGTGAATTTTTGCACCCTCATTTGTACTGCACCCCCTCCAGATGAAATTAGCTTCCGACGCGCTTGATCGAGGCAAACATTTCCTTAAAATTTGAATTGAATCAGATGGTTAGTTTCGGAGTAATCGAGTTTTTGGTTTTGGAGCTGTATGGAAGGGGACATGTCCTCTTTTGAAATGCCACATATATTTACTTTATAAGTTTTTGCTTTTATAAGTGGAGAAATGTCGATTTGAAGGTGTTGAAGTTGTATGGGAGGTGTTGCGCCTTGTTATTTAATTGCCTTGGTGATTTTTTTGTGGGAATTAATTTTGAATACAGCATGCTTAAAATCAAATTCTAAGACCCTAGCTTTGATATATGTTAAGTTAAAGAGCATTGTTAACTTTCGATATTGAGCGTCACCTATCAGTAAGATTTTCGTACTACGTGCACAATCGACACCAAGGCAAACATAGTTTCTATAAAGTTTGAACTTAATCGGATGGTTAGTCTTAGAATATCCCAGTTTATGGTTTTGAAGTTGTATGGAAGGTGCCACGCCCTATTTTGAAATCCCCCATTAACTTGGGGTGGCCACTAGTTTTAACAAAAATTATACTTCATTCCAATTTAAATGCTTTAGCTTCATAAAAAAGGCTTCATAAAATGACAAACATTTTGGTGCATAAATCGTCCTTGTAGTATGTATGGTTTGGGAGTTATGACGAAAAAACCACATGCTTTTGGCCAACTACCATTCCAAAAAGTGTTCTACAATTCCTAAACTACAAGAGATAGAGCAAAATGTATTTCGACAAAGAAGTAATCCCACTTAAGGACGATGCCTTGGTGATTATTTTAATGCATGAATCGTCCTTGTCAGATGTGTAGTTTGGATTTTAGGGCGAATTTTATGGCGAAAAAATAAAAAATTCACAAAAAAGGACATAAAAAATTAACATGTTAAATAATTTTGACAATTTTTCCAAGGATGCTGTCTTGTAGGCAGAGCAACGAACATTTTGGTGCATAAATTGTTCTTTTATTATGTATGGTTTAGGTAAAAGTAGAAAATTACAAAAAATGTCGTAGAAAACTAAGATTCCTGAAAAAAATATTTTTTTCTAGAATGCAGTCGTATGGGTATTTTAATTACAAACATTTTGGTGCATAAATCGATGTATAGGATGTATAGTTTGGGAGTTATGACGAAAAAACCACATGATTTTGTCCAATTTCCACTCCAAAAAGTGTTCTACAACTCCTAAACTACAAGAGATAGAGCAAAATGCCTTTCACAAAAAAATTAACCCTCCTTAAGACGATGCATGTTGATCATTTTGATGCAATTCGTCCCTGTCAGAGGTGTAGTTTGGATTTTAGGGCGAATTTTATGGCGAAAAAATAAAAAATAAAAAATTCACAAAAAAGGACATAAGATATTAACATGTTGCATAATTTTTCTAAGGATGCAGTCTTGTAGGCAGAGGCTTGACGAACAATTTGGTGCATAAATCGTTCTTTTAGGATGTATGGTTTAGGAGTTATGGCCAAAAAACGAAAAAGTAGAAAATCACAAAAAATGACGTAGAAAATGATCCAGTCTTGTAGGCAGAGGCTTAACGAACATTTTGGTGCATAAATCGTCCTTTTATGATGTATGGTTTAGGAGTTATGGCTAAAAAACGGAAAAAAGTAGAAAATCACAAAAAATGACGTAGAAAACTAAGATTCCTGAAAAAAAATATTTTTTCTAAGAATGCAGTCGTGTGGGTATTTTAATGGCAAACATTTTGGTGCATAAATCGTCCTTGTAGGATGTATGGTTTGGGAGTTATGACGAGTTGTATGGAAGGTGCCAAGCCCGCTTTTTAAATCTGCCATACATTTTTTGTGGAACTTATAGAGATTTATTACTTTTCGACGGTAAGCGCCACCTATTGGAAAATTTTTGTACTACGTGCACAATGTACGTTCAAATATTCCAAAAGTTTGATCTTAATCAAATGGCTAGTTTTTAACTAATCGTTTTTTTTTTTTTTTGTAGTTATATTCCCATATGCCCAGGTGCCCCGCCCTTTTGTGAAATATCACATAAATTTGTTGTGATGATTAGAATAAATAAAAGCCACTTTTCTTCCTTATTTGAATGCTTTAGATTTATAAGAGGAATGTTGTTAAGATGTTGGAGTTGTATGGGAGGTGTCATGCCTTCTTTTAAGGTATGCCATATATTTTTTGTAGTGATAAAGTTTGAGAAAAGTCATCTTTCTTTCAAGTTTTAAGGCTTCGGCTTTTATAAGTGACAAGGTTTTGAGGTTTGAGGTGTTGCAGTTGTATTGGAAGTTACACTTTGTATTGGAGATAGGTATGGTTTTATCCAATTTGGCTCATTTTTTAACTTTATCTTTATTTTTTTTTTTAAATATATTTCATTTCGTTATGAGAAATCTAAAATTATGAATGGCTAAACCAGCTCTGTAGGTACCCAGCTAGCAGAGATTTCGATTTGTAACAAAAATATGTTATTATTCGGTGGTATTCCAGTTTCTTAAACAAATTAGTCACAAATGGGTTGTATTAAAGTTTCCAATAAGTAATTTGTAACAAATCATTCGTTTTGTTGCAAATAAGTTAAGCTACGGTGTTAATTATGTTACGAATAAATGCACTTGTTGTAAAAATGTTTCATAAAGTTTTGAAAAAAATTTAGTAATTTTTACGTTAAATTAACATTGTTACAATATTTCATCTTGTAGCACCTATAAAAAATGTTTTTTGTATTGTAACTGTAACAAATACAGTAACGAATTAGCAACCTAGATGCGACTAAGTTGCTTTATGTTATATCAAAGTTATATCAATGTCACAACAACTAAATGTTCAAATCTTCAGCTTGAAAATGTTTTTATTAAGTTATAGGGTGGTCACTACAACTAAAATGCCATAACCAAAATATAAATTTTATTGTTCACAAAAAATTCTGTGTTGCTTATTAATTTCTTTGTGTAGGCTTCTACTATCATGTAATCTATTTTTTCACAAAATTGTTTTTTTTTTAATTGTTTTGTTTTTTCACAAAATGAATCATTGTGAAATTATGAGAATTTGTTTTGTTGCAAGAAGGTTGAAATGCGGTTTTTATTCAGTTACAAGAACATTGGAAATAGTCATTGCAACCTTATGCTGTATTGAGGTTATTATTCAGTTGCTTCAACTTTAGGAAACATTATTATAACTCAAAAAATGTAGTTAGGAAAACTAACGTTGAATTGAGGTTTTTATTAAGTTGCAAGAACATTGAAAATAATCATTGAAGACTTGTGCTGTATTAAGGTTATTATTCAGTTGATGCAAGATTATAAAACGTAATTGTAACTTTTAAAGTTTTGCTTGATATAAGAACGATAAATTGAGGTTATAATTCTGTTGCAAGAACTTTAGAAAAAAACCATTGCAACTCATGTTATGTAATTAGTTTCATGAACGTTGTATTGAAGTTATAATTCAGTTGCAAGAAGTTTTGAATAAAATTGTTGTAAGTAAATGCTGCATTAAGGTTATAAATCAGTTGCAAGAACTTTAAAAAAATATTTGTAACTTTTGATATCTACTAAGTTGTTATTCAGTTGCAAGAACTTTGGAAAAAAGTGTCTAAAAACTTCATACTCACCATATTTGATTTTTATTTTCTACACTATGAACTTTGATTGGAATAAATTTAAATACGGTTTTCTTTGGTATTTATTATTTTTTTTTTTGGAATTTTAAGTGCAATCTGACACTAGGTATTTAAAAAAATTGATTTGGCTATATATTCAACATTATTACGCGGAACTTACAAACTCGAAATATATTGTATTTCCAATAATTTTAAAATTTTTATTTTGTGAGTTTTCTAGAGATAAAACACAAACATTCATCGACAAAATGCCCTTTGTTGTAAAATTTAAGTGTATAATTCTTCATATTTTCAATTTAATTTCACATCTTTTTATTTCATTTCAGTTTGTTGACTTAATTTGACTTTCAAAATACACTCCAAAAAATTATCACTGGCTTAATGAAAATTATATAAAGGAATTGTGCATGCAAAACATTTTAAAACTTTTTAAGAACTTCTTTTTTTCAATCAGGAATATTTATTATCAGTCATCAGTACTGCTTCCTTGTTAAAAAATCTGTCATTATAACAAAAAATAACTTCAATAAAACAAAATATTTGTTACATACACGTTATTTTCACTGAATTGTAACGTAAGAATAACACAATAAAAACTTTTTTTGGATGTTTTAAGTATGTTTTATCTTGTGGCGTGCAACTTAAGTTTCTACCAACAACATATTTATAATATTATTGCATCACATTTTTCGTCTAATTGCAACCAAATTTGTTACAAAAAAAGCACAAAATATCTGCTTTTCAGTTTTAATTACGTTACAATTAAGATTTGTATCTGTATTGGCGACTCTTTTGCGACACTTTTACAACCTTTTTGTGCTACCTGGGTAATGCCACATTTTTTTATGGCCACGTTAAAAACAGAGTGACAAAGTTAATATATCCCTTACGCAGTATGCGTGCGGGTATAAAAATGCAGAACAAATACCTTTTCCCAAGTTTCCAAATTTTTAAAGAAGCCTTGTCCAGATGATATAAGACCTTTATTATAAATATCAAGTCATTTTGATAAGCTGTTTAAGCGGAACAAGCAAACAAATTAACAACCTTGTACTTATACGGTGTTCTTTACAAGTGCATCTATCAATTTTGACATTACATAAAAACAACTTTTCATTTTCTCTCTGAAAATTTGTAAAATTTTATGCATTAAACTGAAATTTCAATAAATGTTTATATGTATGTCTACTGAGATACACAAAAACAAGCAATTACTTGTTCAACTAAGTACTTCAGCGATATGTTCCTCGTCTGTGAAAGTTTACTTTACATCAGTTAACCCACACTTAGCTGCTCATTAGGCCTAGGCTTATTAAAAAATTCCATGAAAAATAAAAACCCAAGCAGAACCAATCAAAATGTAAACTCCAATGCACAAGTAGTTTTATGCAAACAAAATAAACTGATAGCAACTAATCCTGATATTAAATTTTAACATGAAATTCTTATCTATAATCCATGAGTATTTTTTTTTTCTGGCACACTTCTGGATAGAAATCTCAAGAACGAATCAACATTGTTCTTCAAGTTATGCTTATTTAATTTGCGAAATTGAAAAATCGCTTTATCAGCACTTCGGCACCAAAACCATCAGCATTTTCTAATATATATGCAACCTATTTTTTGTTGCCACTACTGTAAAGTGCTTGTGTGTGCCAATAAGTCTGGACTGTATAATTTTCTTCGCTTGCCTACAATTAAAATAACAACAAAAAGAAGGAAAAAAAAAATAATTTCGACTGAGCATAAAATTTCGTTAGTTGCAAAAACAAGAAACCCACACACACAGAAACACACGAGCGCACAAGAAAGTGGGTGAGATGAATTGATAAGGAGCAAACGAGAGCGAGTCATGGTGCTGGTACGCAGAATAGAGCTTGAGCTCGTAAGAGTGAGCATGGATTATAGTGTGACGGTGGGATTAGGCCAAATGTTTGAAAGTGCTTCTGTGATGACGATGATGAGCGGGCAGCAGGCGGCGCAGGTGGGGAGGCTGGAGTGGCGGCTGTTGAGTTTGCTTACGTGAAATGATCCTAAATTATTTCTAATAAGCTTTAATGTGCGTGTTTGACTGGATTGTTGACTTTTTGTTGTTGTAATTGTTGTATTTCTGACATAATGACTTTTATTTGTGATTTCTCTGAGATTGGTGAAAAGTTGATTTGTTGCCGGAAAACGTGTTCCAAATGGCACATTCGGGTTTTTCATAAATCAATCAACTCATGTATTGGCACGATCTGTGAGCTACATTTATTTTTTATTACAATGTTTTTGTGTTTTTTTCTTTTCTTGTATAGTTTGTTGGTATGTTTGTTATTTTACCTGAGCTTTAAGCGGCATACACAATAGAATGTGACTTATAAATGTGTAAACATTAATTTAATTTTTTTTTTGCTATAAGTAAAAAATAAAAAAAAAGAGATTCCAGCTTGACAATGCACAAAGCAGAGATTGGATAGCATAACTAAGACGCAAGCGCACATCAGTGGTCAGAGACGTCGGCAAGAAATGTAGTAGGGCAAAAATAATTGGAATCAATTGAATTTGTTTTTTTTTGTTATTTATTTTGCCCGTATCTTTTACAAAAGCTACGTGCAGCTATGCAGAAAATTTACCCTTTTCTTGTGCTTGCTTCGAGATTCTTAAGGTTTTGTGCAGCGGTGCGTATGAGCGACATTAATTAAACATTTTCATGCTTTAAGCGGAATTTCGGCTATTTTCTTGTAAGTTGACCTTAAATTTTGTTGTTAATGTTGGATTTTAAAACATTTTTGCAAGTAAATGAAATAGAAAAAATAATGTATTTCTAGATAAAAGTCAATCTTATGTATTCAAAAGCATTTTAAGGGGCTATTAAGTTATAAAATGCTTTTAATACATTTTACTGTTTGAGATGAATTTGAAATTGTACTCATGTCTTTTTACAAAATGAATTAGGTGTAAATGCAATATAAGATTTCAAAAATCTCACCTTAAAATGGGTGTCTACAATTTTTTCACCATTAAGTTTTACTTTATTTTATAAACATGTTTGTGTAAAGTTTCTCTAAATTTTCCCTGCACACAAATCATTTTTGTTTATTATTTCTTTCATTCATTCGCATTTAATGGTGTGCGTTAGAACCAAATTTAGCGTATTCGACACACACACACACACATCAACTTTTCTGTGGCGTCATCTTGGTCACTAATGCGTTGGAACTCAACCGTTAAATAAACTCAAGAACTGAAGTCATGGTTAGGATAAAACTGTGGTAGAATGAAAATTCCATTTCAATCTCATGGGCAATTTTTGATTGATTTGCTTGAAAAACAAACAAATATTTCGCCAGATTTTTAGTGAAAAATAAAATTGTCAACATTTCCACACCATAAAAAAAATGTGTGCGTTTGCCATACATGGTAAAAGTAACCCAAAAAATGTAAAGATTTTTAAATGATTAAATGTTTATAGTTTACTCTTAAAAGGGTCTTAATAAAAATTCCTTTTTCATTTAATTACTCTAGAAAATTAAATATAGCATAGTCACTCGAATTGATCATTAGATCAAAAGCTTGCTTTAATGCCTTTCTAGTGCTTACGGTTATGTAATAATATTTATCCTATTTTAAACTTTTATGTAGATGAAAATCGCTTTAGATGGAACTTTTTCATTCTTTTTAATTAACTGCTAAGCTTTAAATGAATTGTTACTATAGTCTTTAGGATTTATAATCAGTAGACTAAATAAATAAAATAGAATTGAAAATTTATTTTTTTTTTTATTTTTTATGGTCACTCGAATAACAAAAATTCTTACAGTCTCAAGTAATCCACTTAATTTAACATTTTGCTTCAAAAGGTTGTTCCTTTTAATAAAATAAATAAATATAGAATTAGTGAAATATAGAATAGGAAAAAGAAATGCACCTAAACTTTTTCTTGGACTTTATTTCACTTTAGCTATATTAGCAATGGCAAATTTTTGTTGGTCATCAAACCATTAAATTCCAACCATTGATGCGTTATCTGATAAAAGTACTTACTTTATATGAAAAAAAAATAAAATTATGAAAATAGTTATAAATAGTGATAAAAATTTTTAGCAAAATTAATAATTTTATGAGTTTTAATATAATATTTTTATTAATACAACTAATGTTGTTTTGGTCACTTGTTTGTTTGACCGGAATGCAAATCGAAAAGCGTGAACGGATTTCACTCAAATTTGGTACATATATTGCATGCATTCTAAATTAGATTGTTGCATACCAGAGATCTGCAACAAGTTAATTGAAAATCAAGCTACTTGAAAAAACATCAAGCTTTGAGTTGAATTGCAGGAACTTGATTTGTTTTTTCCATACGATTCGCGACTTGCTACTGAAAAACGAATCTTATGTCTGACTTGATTCAATTTTGTTTCTACCCTACGAGAGTTGGCAGAAAATATAAAGTTTTCTACTTTTCAACTCTGTTTTCGACTCTATGCGACTGCGCTGCCTTTGAAAGCGACGGACGATCATTTGTTGTTTTTTTTTTGTTTCATTTATGATGCGGAGTCTGTGTGATTTTTTTCTGTGTTATTGCGTTAGGGATTTTTGTTTGTTTTTTGTGCTTTTATTGAATTTGTTGTTTTATGCAAATGCGTTATCGTTCTGTGAATATGTATGTTTGTATATGAGTTATCGTTTTGATTGTAAAAATTACAATATCTGGGTAAGATTCAGTGTTCGGACTTTACTGCAATTGCAGTATATCTACTGAGCTTTTAAGCAAAATTTAATGTTCTACTGCGTCACTTCGGTTTTCCCAATTCTACTGCGATTTATTCGCAACAAACATTTTTATGGTTATTTTTGTGATATCTTTGGAATATGTAAACATTAATGTTGATTATGAAAAATGCAGTTTCAGGGTCCATTCCATCTGTATACTGCAGTCTTAGCGTTGAAACAGAAGAAGGTAATCTGTCAGATGAAGCTGTCATTGCAAAAACAAATATTTTAAAGTTTTATATAAGTTTTTGCTGCCAAATTAAGAATTGATTTGCTTTTAAATACCGTGATTGAACTTGTCTATGGAAACTTTATTTTGAATCAGAAAGATACATGATCTATAGTAACCAAACTCATTTTCTGTTTGTTTGTTTGTTTGTTTGTTTGTTTGTTTGGCTTTAAGACAAATCTAAACGGCTCAACGGATTTCGCTCAAACTAGGTACACATATTAAGTTTATTCCAACTTAAAATGTTACATACTTAGTTTTTGCCACGCCCTCTCTGAAATTTTTCAACTTACGGTAATTTTATTATTATAAAACTTTTTATCATCGGAAATTTTTGTGTATTAAATTTTAAGAATTTTTTGTTATTTTGACATCAAAAACACTCACATGTCTTTAAAAATGGAGAAATTTTCAGTACAACGACTTTTTCATAAAACATCGTTACCTAAGATGAGAAAAAACAAAATGAAAATCAAAGTTTGGTCTTTCGATGCAAATATCTCCACTGTCCATTAATATATTTCATTCAAATTTTTTTTGTTCAAAATTTCAATAAAATCACTTCACAAAAATAGGTTGAACTGTACCGTTAAGTTAGCGAATATATGTTTTATGATTATGTCAAAAAAGGTCCAAAATATTGACTTTTTACTCAAAAAATGACTCAAAAATTGTTGTTGTTGTAAAAATGAAATCAATTAAAAATTGCACATCTGGCTACCTTTCATATGACGCAGCATTTATTTGCAAAAATTTTTCCAGTTAAGCGCAAAAATTATTTTACTGTTTTTGTCATCAAAACAACAAGGAATTTTTTTTTCGCGAAATTTATTTTTTCCAAAATGTTGATATTTTTTACAAAAAAGTCAAGTCTCTAAAATAATTTATGTGAAAAAATTACCCTAACATCTCTTTCCAATCAAAAGTTATGGCTAAAAATCTATTTTTTCATACCAGACTATTAATAAAACTTAGTTTTGTGTTAAAATTCTCTATATAGTTTGAACGTCCCCATTTATCTCTAAGAATGCAGTTGTGTGTCTAGAAGAATTACGAACATTTTGGATTTTATAAAATCTACCTTATAGTAATCTACTTAGTTTTTTGCCAATGAAAAAAAAAGCTCTGCGCGTGGTGAAACTGATGAAAGGATATGTCCAAAAATGGCTAGTATAAAATAAATTTCAATTTAGTAATGTTTTATTTTTAAGGCAAAATTTTTTGTTTATTTTTTATGCAATTGTTTGCGTTTTTAAGACAATTTTTGTCATTTTTAAGGTCATTTACTGCAGTTTTTAGGTAATTTTTGTCATTTTTTTAGGTAATTTTATGCAGTTTTTAGGTCATCAAAATCCGAGCCCTGTTTATAAATTTACTGCAGTTGGGACATTTTTGGTGCATGTATTTTTTTATAATCGGCATCGCATACTACCAACTTAAGGAATTCTGAGCTCAGGTTTTGTAAAAATGTTATTTCCTCCAACGAAAGGTGTAAACTAGGGCGTATCGAAAAATTTAGATCGTATTCTAAGAAGTCTCAAAAGTTGCATTGGGTGGTCAAAATCTTCGGAAAAAAATTTTAGAAAAAAATAAGCATCTCTTCCTAGCCCGCAAGCACAACGTTGTTTTTTAAGAAAAACAATAAAAAATCACGATCTCAAAATGCTTTGATTTTTGTAAGAAGAATTACATATGTCTTAAAGCAAAAGTAGATATAGACTTTAACTAACAATGTTTTGGCAAACATGATGCCAAATGAATCTAAAGGTTAAGTCGAGGTAGCACAGAACTTTTGAATGCTATCTAATTGTCTTAATTTTGGCGATTTTGATTATAGTGTTGGCGTTTTCCTTAAATTTGGTGAGTTAATAATTTGCATATTTTTTGCATATGCACTTTCTTGTTTTTCAGAAATTTATACTTGAATGGAATTTTTTAACTTTTTCAAAAAATCGAATATAAGGTCTTATATCTCGGGCACCAAAAGCGCTACCGAAGATAATTTCCTTACTTTAGATTCTTCAAATATTTCTAAACAACACCCTGTCCAAGGGTATCAATTTTTCAATATCAGGTTAAGACCACGATTTTTTTCCGATTTCGATTTTTTAAAAAATTTTCCTTTCTAGCATGAATTTTATTATTTCGTTAAACACCTCAAACTCAAATTTTGAGTTTCTGAGTTTGCCATTTGATGGGTCTCAATTGACTTAACAATTGTTGTTAAGAAGTGTTTTAATTAAATAATAACCATAAAAGAGATATGAACAAAATTGTTACATTTCATGCTTGAAGTAACTTTTTTTAAATATCAAAATGGAAAAAAAATCGTGGTTTCTTTCTGATTGATCGACTGAGTATAAATGTCAATATTTTTTTTCGTATTACAATCGATTGAGCTCAAAATTTGGCAATAAGTTTATTTCGGGTATGGCAACCTTTTGGTATGATGCGATTTTTATCCTTGAGCATGGTTTAGGTATAGAATTTTTAGTTTCGGTTGATAAGAAAACTTTAACACTGATACTTGTTTTACTTCAGTATATTTAGCTGTAACATATTTTTAAATAATTTAAAAATATTGTTTTTCAATATATAATATAATAATAAATAAATTTTTTTTTTGAACTTTTAAATTTTTTATAATACAATTATGTACATTCCTTACAGCTCATAATATCATTTTGAATAAAAAAATAAGCGTCTTAGAAAAACTCCTTCATTCGCTGAGAAGACGTCAAAATTTCTAAATAACATTTCCATGTTTCATTTGGCACAGCAAAAAATGACAATTCAATTAAAACATATAGAAAAGAAAAAAGTTTTTCTTCAACAAAAACTTTTCTTTCCTATAGAACAGTGATGATCAATATCAAGAATTATATATTCAAGATACCGCCTTGCGCATGTCCGCTCTCTTTGTGAGCACGTGCATGTGACGTCAGAAGTGTAAGAGAAAAGAGAGTCAAACCGACTGAAAAAAACGTAGTAAAAAATTTTTATTAGGGGTATTCGATTTAAAAAGCTCCTCATTTTCTTATAAAATCTTGGTTTTGTAAAAGAAAAAGTTTTAAATCAAAAAACAACGCTTGTACAGAAAAAATATTAATATCTTTCATTACTATCTTTGATAAAAATTTTATATCTTATTTTGGTGTTGACTTCCGTGTTGACCCCTTCACAAAAAATAGCTATGTTGCTCGATTTATTTTGAGAGCAGTTTGACTGTTTCTTTGTGTGTATTTCATTTGTTTCCCAATCAGCCAATCAGATTCATTTGCTTAGTTTCGTTTGTTGTTTATGTGATACTTTTGTTTGGATGTTTTTCACTTATGAGCCCGAACAGAATCAAAAGTCGTTACGACCGGCGATCTTCTCTGGTCGCTAGACACACAGAACACGTCCAGAATGAAAGCGATTGCGAGCCCGAACAGAATCAAAAGTCGTTACGACCGGTGATCCTCTCTGGTCGCCAGACACACAGAACCCGTCCAGAATGAAAGCGATTGCGACTGACGATGCAGGGTTGATTTTATATATCATAGTTTTGTTAGCAGCCATGTTTTTGTTGTTGTGTAAGTGAAACAGAAACAAAAAAGAAACGTGAGAACATAGCAAAAACTAAGGAATTGTCTTTGAACATACCCAATTGTTTACAAAATCTGGCAGCACTAATTGTACTCAGAGAGGAACTAGTCGGTCGTTAGAGAAAAAATCGAATAGATTCTGTTCAATTTTACTCTAGCGATAAGTCGCTACGACTGTTGCTCAGCGATTTAATTTTGGATGGCTTCGTTAACTTGCATGTGCTCTATTGTGTGTTCGACATCACAAGTCGTTACGACTTTTGGTTCTGTTCGGGCTGTATGACGTAGCCTTGCGCAGTAGATTGCCATTTTTGCGCACTTAAGGCGTGATCTTCTTTATATTGTTCTTGGATCAAAATTAGCACTCGTGCTAGGAGTTTTTTCAGCCATGTATACGTATATAAATTCTGGCGTCGCTAAAAAGCTTTCAGTCTGCAGACAGACTCAGAGCAGGCATTGTCACGACACTTTGTTTGCTTGATTGAAATATAATTACGTAATTATCGTACATCCAAAGAAATAACATGAAGCAACGCGTAGTTCTGTTATATTCTATACATAGAATATGTATAGAACATAGAATTTTTACACAATATAAAGCATGATATAAAGAACAATTCTGCATCATTAACCCAAAAATCACGTTTTTTGAGTTATGAAGTTATTCGAGCAAATGAGCGATATAAATATAATACATACTATTAAAATTTATAATAATAAACAATTTATCTACTCTAATATAATTTCGTTATTTTTCAATTCGCTTCTATTTATTATTATTTTTGTACATAATGCTTTCAGAAAGCTTTCAAAATGCTTTATTATTTGATTTCGTTCAGTGAAAAGCTTTAAACGTTACACATACTTGCAAGCAAGGTATATTCAACATGGTAGTGTCGTCATAGAGAGGTGGGTACCGAAGCTGTCAAACATAAGAAGAACGTAAAAGACAATAAATAAAAGCTGAGAGAAAATTGTCAAAATGTGTTCTTAAATTTGTATAGTTTTAATTTTTGTGCGTACTGACAGTTTTTTTTATTTTTCCTGAAGCTATCATTAAATAACTGTTGCGAAAGATTTGAAACTGTTCGCAAGTATTTTAATGGCTTTTCTTTTTGACTCTATTTGCTCCATTTGCCGTGTGTCATCAATTTTTTAAATTTTTACAAAAAATCTATAAACATGAAAAAAGACGCCGGATAGTCTGTTGATTTGTATTGGCCCAGAAATTGTTCTGCATCCAACAGAGTTATTCTTGCCAAGGACCACGCTTCTATGCAGTTGAGCATCGTCGATGTTGATGCAGAAACCGGCCGCAAGACCGTTGGTTCCAAGACCTATGCCTTCTGCGGCGAAATCAGGCGTATGAGTGAATCCTATAATTGCATTGTGCGTTTGGCCTAGAAGGACGGATTAGCAAGAACTTCTAAAGTTGTTAAAATCAATTTAAATATATCAATTTAAAACACAACATAATTCTATTTATTGACAAGTTATTGACAACTTTTGTTATTTAATTTGCTTTTGTTCGTAAACTACTTATTTTGACAGCTCAGGTACCCACAACAAGAGAGAATTTTATCTACTAACACTACCTTCTTATATATACCTTGCTTGCAAGCAGTTTAAGTTGTGTGTGTTTGGCCATCACTGCTATCCCAGTGGGCATTTTAGCGAGTGCTACGCAAAGGAAGGCATGCTAGCACTGCTATTATTGGCGTCAATACACCTTCCATGATCACTGCATTGATAGTTTGTAAAAAAATGTAGATTTAAAAAAAAAATTTTGTCCGAGTTGGTTCTCGAACCTGGGCTCCCGAAAACTAACACATTACCATATTATATTATATGAAAATATTTATATGAAAAAACTCCAAGTCTTTTCTTTTATTTTTGTATGAAGAAAATTTATAAAAAAAGTCAAAAAAAATTTTAAATGCACAGAACAGTTTGTAAAAAAATGTAGATTTAAAAAAAACAACAAAACAAATTTTTATTCCGAATTGGGTCTCGAACCCGGACTCCTAAAAGCTTACTTTCATTTGTATTGATGCAAAATAAGCTAATGATTCTTAACAACCACGATAGACGAGTGGGTAAGATGCCGGACCGCCACATGAGAGGATCATAGTTCAAATCTGAGATTATTAGTCGTTTCTTATTTCAAGTTGATATTGCTTTTCCTTCTAACGTGACTTCTCGAAAGAGCGCTTCTGGCAGGTCTCTTTTGAGCAAGGAGAGCGCAAGGCCTAACAAATTGTCCCATTTCATACAAGCAATAAAACGGTGTTTGCAAGGAGTGTGGAAGGCGTTTTAAAACCTAACGCAGGCCTGCTAGAGGGTCTTCGGAATCCTGCAATTGCCCACTGGGATAGAACATTGATGCATAAACGCGCACAAATGTGCAGATAAGCTTTTGTGCACGTTTATAAAGCTCATGCATGCAAAAAAGCATCCCATTTTAAGGCGGTGAGTAAAATTATGCATGAACTATGAAATATGTTGTAAATTACGACAATAGATATATTTTTCTTATAGGTAGTTTTATTAAAAATGATTTCTGCTAATGATCAAGTAAAATATTTTTTATTATGAACGCTTTTAATGAATTGCAATTTTTGCTTTGCTACATACACACCATTAGTTAAGACAAGAAAATAAATCAGATTATAAATTTATTCAATTTAAATATATGAGGTTCATCACACAACAACAAAACAAAATATCACATCACAAATATTCAGAAAAATAACGGATCATAAAAATAAGAGCCAAATTAACAGTATACGTGAACACTCAAATAGTTTTGATCAATTCAAGACAAAACCATTCAAGAGTTTCATTTGTATTTAATAAGAAATTTAAATATCGAAGAACTGTGCAACAGAAAGCTTAAACAACTAATTTCTCTCAGTGAAGAAGCTTAAAGCTCTCTAAAGGCCCAACCAAGCTATGCTTAAGCAAACAAAAGTTTGAGAGCAAAAGCACGCACTTACACAGGAGTATATGAAGTCGCCCAAGTTTTGTCTAAAGGCCCAACCAAAATAGACGTTTTGCTCCGTAACGAGTAAAAACGTAAGTGTTCGGTTGAATGCATATTAATGTTGTTACCCAAAATGATCAAACGTAACTGAACGAAACTAAACAAAACAGTTTGACAAGACGTATTATTCCGTAAGAACCGAACTGCTAGCGTAGCAACTCGTCAACAACAGCTGTGCAGAGTGCGTTTTTATTGTATTTTCATCAATGTGTTTCAATTTCGCCATTATTTCACTCATTTTTCACAAATCTTTATTAAAAATTACAAAATGCACAGTATAAATAATACTCGATTGCCTACTGATCAGCTGTTTCAGACGAGTTGAGCAAATTGTTTCATTTTGGGTTAAATCCGTAAACATCCGTAACGAGTGCAGACGTTCGTCAAAATGCTATCGTCTCGTTTCGTCTATTTTGGTTGGGCCTTAAGCATTCCTTTCGTTTAGTTTTTGTAACTTCAGAGAGAGCGCTTGACATCATAGTTTGCTAAGCAGAATAGGGTTGCTAACAGTATTGAGAATGTGTTTAATTAAAATTTTATTATTTGTATGCGAAATTGTTCAATGAAAAATATTGTTTAATTTTTGTTTCTGTATATTTAAGCAAATCGTAGAAAATGTGTATCTTTTTGCTGAGAAATTTTGCGTTTTCCACAGCTTATAAGCCAAGCAGCACAATAAACATGTTTTTTGTGTTAGCTGATGGCAACCCTTTTTAGCATACGTATATAAATTTTTTGTTTTTATCTGTCAATTGAAAAAATACGTTAATTTATTTATTCAAAATTAATGCAGATCCCAATTTTGTTGATACACTTATAAACATTGCTAAAAAACATATATGAAAAAGCTGACAGGAACTACTTCAACAAATTTTTCAAAGAACTTTTGTACTTTTTTATTATATTTTTGTCAAGATTTTGTAAACGTCTGACATTTTTTTAAGCATGTAATCTGCCAACTTGGCCGACTTTTCTACTTAATCATACTCTTCGTCAACTTTTCTCTGAGACTTTTGTTTGCTTAAGCATAACTTGGTTGGGCCTTAACACAGACGCAAAAATAGACGAAACTACTTTCAAAGCACTTTACAAAACCACAATAGCACTTTGTTCTCACTTTAAATAGAGCTTTATTTAACCCATTAACAGCCAAATGAAAAGTAAAAGTGAAAAGTCCAAAAAATGTTTATTTTACAATAGAAAACAAACTAAAAGAGCAAAAAAAAATGTTTTTTTTTTATTGTTTTTTTATTTTTTTTATTTGTTTTTAAGAAAACATATTTAAAAAAAAAGATGAGAAACAAATGGAATTGACCCGCTTAATAATTGGTAATTAACAAAAAAAAATCACTAATGCTTAACAACAAAGAAAACTTTAAAAGTTTAAAATATTTTGCTGTACTCAAATGAGTACAGTGGCTCTTAATGGGTTAATATTGTCATGTTACTGGGAAGAAGACCTTTGTTCTCGCTATGAAAAGTGCTTTACTCTCGCTTCGGAAAGAGCGCCCTATTTGTTCGCGACTTAATTTTTGATTCATTCATTTCATTTTTGCGTATATTTTTGCTCGAAGTAATATTTACATTTACGTTTTGAATATCCAAACTACTTGCCATTAATTTTATTACCTTTTTTATGAAAACATTACATTTTAACACTTTATAAACGATTTAACCTTATTTTTTTCACTATTTTGCTGCAACACTTTTTCACGAATTAAACTTTTTGCATATACTAGTGATGAATAATGATGAGAAAACAACAAGCGATGTTAGTGATGAGAGTACAATTAGTCAGCAGAGTAGACAGCGAAAAAGAACGAAGAATCTTGAAAATAAACAGCTTGTTAAGTTGAATTTGTAGCGAGAGCAAAGCACTTTTTAAAACCACTATTAATAGGCAGAGTCAAGACCTTTTAACTTGTTTTTTAATAAAGCACTTAAAATTTCCTATAGCGAATAGTGAAAAGTTTCCAAATGGCACACAGCCATAGCCAAATAAATTTTTTGACATAAGAACCGCTAAAACAACGCTTCCTGTGGCGAGTAGTAGAATCAGCATTTTTAGCTAGGTGATTTGAAACTCAGAATTGCGTTTTAGCGAAATCGCTAAGAAACTGCACGAAGCATTTTTTAGCATTTTAGCGATAAAGATTAAGCTGTAGCTAGGCGATTTTCAGAATCCGGGCTCTGGCCGGGATTTGAAATTGGGACCCATGGATGACAGTCAAGCGCGACCACTAGACCACCGAGGCGGTCACTTTTTATGCTATAGTATGCCGGTGTAAAAAACTCCTTAAATTTGCCTAACTCTTAGTTACGAAAAGAAAAATTTTACTGCATGCCTGAATCTTAATATTTCGATAAACTTGTTTCCGGTTTTGCTTGAGGGACTTTTGTTTTGCTCTAACTATTGTTATTTTGTTATTAATTTGTTATTAGAAAAGTCCAAGGGGCAGATAAAATATACACATTTTGAAAATATTCAAAGTTCATTTCATGTTTGGTGTATCGGATTTTTTTTTTATTTTCTGCTACAAGCATTTCTATACTGAGTTGTTAGTTTTTTTTTTTTTGCTTTTTATGCAAGGTGTCGACCCACACAAAATATTTTCATTTCTCTGGCTTGACTTTCTGCAAGGCAACAAACAGTCCAGTGATTCCCCTTGTGAGTTGGCGACATAACAACTAAAATTCAATTTATTTTCGGAAAAATTTTAAGTTTATCCTTCAACTTCATGAATATTATTCATTCAATGGATAAATATTTATTTATACCAAGAATATAAAAAAAAAAAACGATACCTGAAGAAGTTGGCACAAGAATCGACAGTCTTTCAGCCTTTTTTCAACCTGTTCATAAATAGGCCAAAGTAGACCAAAGCAATAAACCACTTGACATCTATCATGTGGATATGAATATGAGCGCCAAAATAATTGTGCACTTAATTTTCTTTCTAATGAAACCTCATTTCAACTTCAGCGAATCTTTATTTGCTTCATGTGGCTCCACTCATCCAGGACCAGAGAAACCCATTAAGTTGTTCAATTTCAGCTTAACACTTCCGCATCTTCTTACAAAACAACAACAACAACAACAACAACAGCAACTCCAACAACAATAACAAGACGACAATTAAATGCGTCTATAGTAAAAAGAATAAATCCAACAAAAGAGCTAAAGACAAGTAGCAAAAAAAAAAGAAAAAAAAAGCAAATAACAACAACAACAAAAAGATAGCCAAGTGTAGGGCAAACATTTGCACATTTACACAAATACAATACATAGACAGGCTTATTTTCACAAACGTACCAACACGCACACCCACACTTACATCCGTATTCACATACATACAATTACACATTACAGACACATATTCAGGCAAGTAAAAAAAAATATATATATGATTGGTCATGGTGTTTGTGCGAGTGTGTGTGAAAAAATAATAATGTATGCAACTTTAAGGATAACAGAGTCTGCTGAGTGCAGCTTGAAAGGCAAGCGCAAGAGGGAGAGACACAGAGAGAAAGAGAGAGAGAGAGAGAGAGAGAAAAAGAGGGAATGGGTGACTAATAAGCAACAAAAGCAATAGCAACAATGACAAAATAAAAAAATAAAGAAAAACATGCTGCTGCACTCAACAAAAGGAGGCGCCAAAGAAAAGCTCCTTTTATTAAGAAGTTACAAAGCTCGAGTATTGCAAACACAATTATCACGATTGTTGATGAGCAGCGAGATGCAATTCAGTGTGGATGCCTGGCTGGCTGGTTGGCTGGCAAAAAGGACATGCATGTTTAAGGAACACAATCTGTGTGTGGCTGTGTGTATGTGTATGTGTGTGTGTTCGAGTTTGTGGGTGAACCAGTGCAAGTGTGCAAATAAATGTCTGAATAGCCGCGTAGCTTGTTTGCTTTTATTTAAATAAATGAGCTGCAGTTTCTAAAAAAAAAGCGATTCTTTTTTTTCATTCTAACTTGTTTGCATTGTTAACAGTGAATGAGGCTTTTCCCTAACTTTACCAAGACGATCCTTACAAATGCATTTAATGTCAGTTAATGGGTCGTATGCCAAATCTAATGCGTTCATGTTAGTTTGAGTGTTCCGTACATATATATGTATGTAATATGTATGTAATTTGTCGGTTGCTATCTGCTGTCTATCTAGATCCCAGCTGTAAATAAAACAAAGTGGTTACTTGTTTATGTAGTAAATTTAAATTAAGTTAAGTGTGGCCATAACAATTTTCATACTTGACCTAAAGTGCAGTGAAGTGAATTGATGTAAAGTGGGCTATATTTTGTGTAAACTTTTTAGCTTTCAAGGCATTGGCAGTTAAAGAAAACTTTCTGTACTTTTGCTACATTTAAGCATCAATTAAAGAAAAGGTAAGGTTTTAGTAAATACACAGTGCGTCAAAATTAACTCAAGCAAAGCTCTTTGATATGTTTCTTCCGGCTCCTTGGTTATAAAAACAACGTCTAATGAGATTAACTTCTTTTAAACTGCCAAAGATGCCTTTTCTTAGAGAAGATACAAGTTTGCAGCATTAAACAAAAATATTTCTCATTCTCATTCTCGCTTAATCTTCAAATCGTTCTAAATTAACACATGTGTTGAATTGACCCTTTTTTTGTGGAATTGCCTTCCGAAGTGTAATAGTCTTATATCCGGTATTTCAGGTCCCATTGCTCTTATTCCAGATCAGCCAGGACATTATTGTTGGAAGGATAATTCTGCTTTAGGAAGCATTTAGACTAGGAAAATCCATTCTGCGTAACTTATTTCGTGTTGCACTGTGTTATTTAGGACTGTAATTTCAATATTTGGACTAGCTGGCCCGTCAGACGTTGTTCTGTTCTTTTGTGCATTCTACGAAAATTTCATTGTGACATTAACCCATTAATGCTCATCACCAGAATCCGTTGAGTTTAGTTTTTGGAATTTTCAGCAAAAATTAGACGGAAAACTCTGAATTAAAAAAAAATATACAAAGGATTTGGAAGAAGCGAAGCGTATAATAAACGTATAAGTAGTCATTTATTATGTTGATTTTCCATGATTTAAATACAAATTCTTAATGTTTGATAGTTTAAATCAAACTTGATTTTAAATACAAATTCAAGTTGTTTGATAGTTTAAAATCGTTTATTGAGCTTTAGATCAGGTTAGAACAATCAATTGCTCTAACGAATTTTTCCAAAGAAACAACAACGACAACATTTTCAATATGAAAAGGAAAGCATCACTAGCTGATTTTGTTGCTATTTCGGCCCTACTACAGGCTTCATCAGAAATCTTTTTGATGCCGGCGGGAATCGAACCCGGGCCGTAACACGCCTTTGCAAGCGCATTAGCGCACTACACCACAGAGGCGATGAGATTTCAGTATCAATTTCTCAGTTTTCCTCCCTTTCATATTTTCTTTTATTTTAACTCCTTATTTTCAACTAGAATTTGTATTTTAAATCAGGTATGATTTAAACTATCAAAATCAGGTATGATTTAAACTATCAGAATTTGTATTTTTATAAGCCATTTTTTATATGTTTTTTGTTTTTTTGATGTTAATAAAACAGAATAACTCACCTGAGTGTCATTTTTTACTTTTTTTTTTTAATACTGCACGAATTGGAGCGAAAAAGGGTTTAATTGTCAATTTAAGAATATTTTTGAAAAAGGCTTTTTTTTGGCCTTCTCCCCAACAGCTTTACAGTGGCTGAAGATTTTTGAGAAATTTTTGATCACGTATAATATATCATACGTTGTAATAAATGCATGCAAAATTTGATAACTGTTGCTGTTATTTTACTTCAAGAATTTTTAAAACAGACAACAACAAGAAAGCAAGTCTTCAAAAACCCATCGATCACTACTGTTACTAACGTATGGTGAATGAAATTCGAACCAACACAATATGAATTTAAAAATGTTATAACACTCTTTTTTAAATTTTATTATACAACTAGCTGAAACCCGGCGCGTTGCTGCCACGCTCTCTTGAATGTGTGAATTGAGGTCGAATACTGAATTCCGATGATATACGAACTATGAATCCAAAGCTGCTCGATAGCCAGGCGCGGATACAAGGGGGGAGGTAAAGGGGGTAATTACCCCCCCAAGAACTTTTAAATACTTTACTTTTTAATATTTTATTTGAAGTAAATAATTGTACCCACAACTTAAGAGTACTTTTATGTATACATAAGCGATTCTAAAGGCGTTTTTTGAAAGAATACTACAAAAAAAAAATGGTCAGAGGTATTGATATAAAGTTTTTTTATTAATTTCAACAATTGAAGCATAATCGCGAATAACGTTGTCGACGACATTTTTTTTTTTGCGAATAACTGTGAGAATCACTCTCTTATATTATATATAAACAGAACTGAGTAAGCAGTTGAGCAGTTTGGGGTATTTTTATCGCATACTAAAAAAAGTTAATAAAAATGAATAAAAGTGCTTGTAAAATAAATACAAGTGAACAATTACAATTTTGTCGTTTACAACGTTATTCGCGAGAGCGCTTCAATTATTATAGTACTTTAAAAAAAATTTGTTTTTTTTGTTTTGTGACGTCATTTGTGTGTACGTGGCGTTTTTATGAAGCGATGCCAGAAGAGTAGGACCATTTTGCTTGCAAAATAACATGATCTGTAATCACCTGAAAAAAATATGTATACTTGAGTTTAGGTATATCAATTAATATACCTCGTATTGCTGGAAGACAGGGTCATCGTTGTAATGTCAGCGTTTCAACACCAGAAGACTACTTTCGAATTTCCATATTTATACCATTACTAGATGATATCATTGCTGATATGGCGGCTCGTTTCAGCGAAAAATTTTTCCAAAAACTATATGTAAACGAAATCCTGCCAAACATAATTGATAAACACAACAATGAAAAGCTAAACAATTTCAGTGTTAACATTTCTAAGATAATAATTCCATTTTGTGACGGTAATAAGAACCTAATTCCAATTCAATTATTTCAAGAACTTCCCATTTGGCAGTGTAAATGGGAGAGCGAAACTAAGGTTAATGATATCAACACCGTTTTTACTCTTTGTGACAATGACATTTTTCCACTAATTTCTAAAACGTTTGCTATCTTTGCCACGCTTCCTATCAGTGTAGCAACAGCTGAGCGAAGTTTTTCTACACTGCGACGATTAAAAACATGGTTACGTTCAACTATGCAACAAGAACGATTGAATGGACTCGCATTATTACATATTCATAGAGACATTAAAATAAATATTAACGAAGTTATTGATAACTTTGCCGCAAAAAAGAAGCGCTGCGATGATTTTTTCATATAATTTTGTCTCTATCTAATGACTATCTAATAATCAGTATACATTTTGTATTGTTCATTTATTTTTCAAAGTGTACCATATCATAGTCGTAACGTCAGAACAATAAGTTTCAAATTCCTTTATTTTTTTTATTGAAAAGTACTATGTTTTTTCATTGCACATATTTGAAAATATAATTGTGCAATGTTTTATAATGGAATAAATGTGAAAAATTTTAATAAATCAACTTTAATTCCAAAATTAGTCAAATTTAGAGTTTTTATTTACTTTTCGCTAAGATATTCCAGAAAAAGGGAAATATAAATAAATACGGAAATGTGCGTGTATGTGTCTGGGAAAATTGTTCTTACACAATTCGATAATTTCAATTCAAAAAAGTACAATTTTTTTATTTGTAAAAAGACAACATTTTCTCAAATCGAAAATGTGTGACTTTGGTAATTTACCCCCCCCCCCCAAGATTTTTTCCAGATCCGCCGCTGTCGATAGCACAAATTTGGGTTGTATGCCCCTTGTGCAACGCCCATAAAATGCTACCAATGAAACTGCATTTTCAAATTTAGTCCGAATACTAAATTTCGCCGCTGTGCGACCTATAACTCCAAAGCTATTCGATAGCACAAACTTGGGTTGAACTGGAGGTGTAACATCCCCTTTTTCAACGCCCTTCAAAAGTAATCAATTAAACTGCATGTATACATTGAGGTCGAATACTGAATTTCCATCCAAATAAATCCTATAAATCCAAAGCTGCTAGATATCCCAAATTTGGGTTGTATGGAAGGTGCAACGCCCCCTTAACCAACGCCCCCTTGGCTAACGCCCATTATATGTGATCAATGAAACTGAATGTGTAAATTAAGGTCGAATACGGAATTCCGACGCTGTGCGACCTATAACTCAAAAGCAATTCGATATCGAAAATTTGGATCAAATAAGAGGCCCCTTGGCAAACGCCCATAAAATTTAATCAATAAAATAGAATTTGTACATTTAGGTCGAATACTGAGTTCCGACGCTGTGCGACAAATAACTCAGAATCTATTCGATATAGCCAATTTGGGTTCTATGGGAGGTGTCACTCTCCCTTTTCCAACGCCCAAAAAATGTAGCCAATGAAAGTGCATGTATAAATTCGGACCGAATACTGAATTCCGACGCTGTGCGACCTATAATTCCAAAGCTATTCGATAGCACAAATCTAGGTTGTATGCCAGTCCCCCTTTTCCTACGCCCATAAAATGTTTTTAATGAAACTGCATGTATACTTAAATCGAATACTGAATTCTGACGCTGTGTTACTTACTTACTTACTTAGTTGGCGCTACAACCGTATGTCGGTCTTGGCCTCATCTAAGAATTTGCGCCAGCCATTTCTGTCTTTCGCTTGCTGGCGCCAGTTGGAAATTCCAAGCTTCGTCAGGTTGTCCTCTACTTGGTCTTTCCAACGAAGATGCGGTCGTCCTCTTCTGCGTTGACCGCCGCTGGGTACCGAATCGAGTGTTTTCTTCACTGGAGCATCGTCTTTCATGCGCTGAACATGACCAAGCCAGCGAAGCCGCTCGATTTTAATGCGCTTGACTATGTCGATGTCAGCGTACAGCTCATACAGTTCATCATTCCACCGTATTCGGTACTCGCCATTGACGCAGATTGGTCCGTAGATCTTACGAAGAATCTTTCTCTCGAATGCTCCTAAAGTCTTTTCATCTAAACTGCTCAGCGTCCAGGTTTGTGATGCGTAAAGTAGGACGGGCATGATGAGCGATTTATAGAGCGTGATTTTCGTTCGTCGAGAGAGGGCTCTGCTTCTCAATCGCCTACTGAGCCCAAAGTAACACCTGTTGGCAAGAGTTATTCTTCGTTTGATCTCAATGCTGATGTCGTTGGTTGAATTAATGCTGGATCCCAGATAAACGAAGTTCTTCACAACCTCGAATGAGGTATTGTCAACGGTAACGTGGGTTCCAAGACGCTGGGACTGTTTGTTTGTTGACACTAAGTATTTCGTCTTATCTGCATTCACTGACAGACCCATTCGACTTGACTCTCTTTCTAATCTGGAAAATGCTGCACTGACTTCGCGCGTATTATGGCCAATGATATCTATGGCATCAGCATACGCAAGCAGCATAACACTCTTGTAGAATATTGTGCCACTACGTCTCAGATCAGCAGCTCGGATGATCTTTTCCATCATTAGGTTGAAAAAGTCGCACGATAAGGAATCACCTTGTCTGAAACCTCGTTTGGTAATAAATGGTGGGGAGAGGTCCTTCCCGATTTTAACTGCGCTGCTGGTGTTGCTCAGTGTCATCCTGCAAAGTCGTATTAGTTTTGCAGGAATACCAAATTCAGACATGGTGGAGTACAGGTGCTTCATTATTGGGCTGTCGAAGGCGGCTTTGTAGTCGACAAAAAGATGGTGGGTGTCGACTTGTTTTTCTTGAGTCTTCTCCAAGATTTGTCGTAGCGTGAAAATCTGGTCGATGGTGGACTTTCCAGGTCTGAAGCCACACTGATAAGGTCCGATCAGTTCGTTTACAATGGGCTTCAATCTTTCACATAAAACGCTCGACAGGACCTTATATGCGATATTAAGAAGGCTTATCCCACGATAATTGACACAGATAGTGGGATCGCCTTTCTTGTGGATTGGGCAGAGCACACTGAGATTCCAATCGTTCGGAATGCATTCTTCCGACCATATTCTGCATAGAAGCTCGTGAATGCATTTAAGTAGAGCTTCGCCTCCGTTCTTAAACAGCTCAGCAGCTAAGCCATCAGCTCCCGCGGCTTTGTTATTTTTAAGCCGAGCTATAGCTGTCAGAACTTCATCATAGTCGGGCAGCGGAACCTCGACGCTGTCATCCGCAATTGGGGTTTCCGGAATATCATCTCTATTGGCGGGATTGTTGTCAGCGTCGCCATTTAGAAGTTTAGAGAAGTGTTCCCTCCATAACGTCAGTGTACTCTGGACATCTGTCACTAGATTCCCGTTTTCATCCTTGCAGGAAGAGGCCCCGGTTTTAAAACCATCGGCAAGGCGTCTTATTTTTTCGAAAAATTTTCGGGCCTCATTCCTGTCACCATACATCTCAATCTTCTCCTGCTCGCGCTTTTCTGCCTCTCTTTTTTTCCGCCTGAAAATATGTCTCTCTTCCCTCCTCTTTTCTTTGTATCGCTCCTTAGCAGCGCGCGTCACAACCGACTGCAGGGTGGCTTTGTAGACGGCGTCTTTCTCTGCAGTGTCGTCGCGACACTCCTGGTCGTACCACTGGTTTCGGCGAGGGCGTTGGTAGCCAATCACCTCTTCAGCAGCCGCACGCATGGAGTTGGAAATGTGTGTCCACTGCGCGCATATATCATCGATTGGAGGAGTGCTTTGAAGCAGGAGTGAGAGTCGAGTGGCGAAAGCATCAGCTGTCTGTTTCGATTGCAGCTTGTCGACGTCTAGCTTTCTCTGTGTAGGGTTGCGTGTATTCTTAGCTGCGCACAGACGTGTACGGATCTTGGCTGCAACAAGATAGTGATCCGAGTCAATGTTTGCACCACGGATCGTGCGTACATCCAATACACTGGAAGAGTGCCTTCCGTCGATCAAAACGTGATCAATTTGATTTTTTGTTTTTTGATCAGGGGACATCCAGGTAGCTTTATGAATATTGAGATGCTTGAATCTAGTGCTACTTACGACCATGTTTCGTGCTGCGGCGAAGTCAATCAGCCTCATTCCGTTATCGGTGGTGTTGTCGTGGAGGCTGAACTTTCCGACTGTTGGACCAAAAATATTTTCCTTGCCCACCTTAGCGTTGAAGTCACCAAGCACGATTTTAACGTCGTGGCGGGGGCAGCGCTCGTAAGCATTTTCAAGGCGCTCGTAGAAAATTTCCTTGATCTCATCGTCCTTGTCTTCTGTCGGAGCGTGCGCACATATTAGGCTTATATTGAAAAATCTAACCTTGATGCGGATTATGGCAAGTCGTTCGTTCACAGGTGTGAATCGCAGGACGTGGGGCCGTAGTCTCTTGCCAACTACAAATCCGCATCCAAACTCGTGCTTCTCCGCATGGCCGCTGTAGTAGATATCACAGGGTGCATGCCGAATGCAACCCTGTCCCTTCCATCGCATTTCTTGGATAGCAATGATATCAGCTTTGTATCTTCCCAAGACATCAGTCAGTTGGATAGAGGCACCTTCCCAATTAAGGGTTCGGACATTCCAGGTGCATATCCGTAAATCATTATCAGTTTTTCGTTTGCGGTAGTCGTCATCAGATTTGGGGATCAGTTTTCTTCTATTCTTTTGTGTTTTCATTGAAATGGGTTTTTACGGGTGGGCTTCAAACCCGACGCACAACCTATTTTAAGCCTAGGGAGGCCCGCCGCTCAGATTAGCCGCCAAACTAACGGTTGTCAGTTTTGACGTTGCCCAGGAAACACCACGTGGAGGTTTGAGTCGACTTGAGGCGATTTCACAAGGATTATGCTGGCCTCGCCAGGTTGAGACAGTCAGACATGTTGCATTGATCCATCGCCCCCAGTTTCCCGCTGTGTTACCCATAAATTTAAAGCTATTCGATTTTGCATGTTTGGGTTGTACTTATCCAATACCATAAAATGTTTTCAGTAAAACTGCATGTGTAAATTGAGGTCGAATACTGAATTTCTATGCTGTGCGACCTCTAACTTCAAAGCTATTCGATAGCACAAATTTGGGTTGTATGGAAGGTGAAACACGCCCCATTTCCAACGCCCATAAAATATTATTAATGAAACTGCATGCATAAATTGATGTCGAATACTGAATTCCGATGCTGTGTAACCTGTAACTCCAAAACTATTCGATATCGCAAGTTTTGGTTGTATCGGAGGCTCCACTCCCCTTTGTTTAACACCCATAAAATGTCATCAGTGGAACGACATGTGTAAATTGTGGTTGAATATCGAAATTCGAGGCTGTGCGACCCATAACTCCAAAGCAATTTGATATCGCGAATTTTTTATATATTTGTGGGCGGTAAAAGGGGGTGTGGCAACTTTTTCTTAAACCATCTCGTAGTCGAAACAAACCCACTGCCAAAATTTTAGCTCGATCGGACCAGTAATTTCGAAGCCTCTTTATATTTTCTTAAAAGTAGGCGTAGCTATTGTGGGAGCACGCCCATTTTAAGCATAGTTACCGATAGTTATCATACGAACTCAATTACCAAATTTTAGTTTAATACGACAAAAACTGTCTTAAATATAGCATTTTTATTGATTTGTGGGCGGTAAAAGGGGGTGTGGCAAATTTTAAATATGCCTATATTGTTCACGTAAGTGCAAGCAATAAGTTGAGAAAGTTTTATTGCAATCTGATGAACGGTATTGCAGCGCATAGCGAACGAACAAACAAACATTCATTTTTATATATATGACTAGCTGATATACCCGGTGTTACTCGAGAGTAATTTATATAAACATTTTAATATACACTTCTCGATTTAATGCTTTTTCTTAAATTTTTAAATTTTGTAAAAATATTTTGAATTTAAGTTTGAGACCACTATAAAAATATTAGTTAAAAAATTTAACGTGCTTTTTTAACGAAGGAATAATTTTAACACTGTTTTTTCACAATCAAAAACTTTTCTAAACTGAATTAACTAGTTGTTACTGCGAAACATGTTACCTCGAAATTCTGAAATCAAATTTGTAAAAAAAGGAAAGTGGATACCAATCTTTCTAAATTTTTTAGTAGTTTTTCCAGTTTGAAAATTACAATTGGTTTGTGTCTAAAATAAAAAATAAAATAAACTGAGTCTGATAGTTGATGCAATTTCTTAAATCTTCACAATTCCTTTTTTATGCGAAAAATTTTACTGTCGTTTCTTAATGTAAATTATTAAAAAGGTGTAAGTTAAGAAAGCAGACGCTTTTTAAATACCAATTATAGTATATACAGCAACCTGTTACAATATTATCGACGTAAACAGTTGATCGACTTAAATCCAGTTGAAAAAACTGCAAGAACAGTGCAAGAAGTGCCATTATGTTTTTTACTGCAAGTTTACGCTGTATGCGAAAAGAACTAAATTGAGTAACAGTAACGGACATTTCTAAAATATTGAAACCGTGTTGGTAAGGCAGTGCTTACTTCAAATTTATAACATTTTCCTGCATTATTTTCAGCATACTTTCGGTTAGTACGCTACTGAACCTAAAAATGTGTTTAATGCAGCCAAGCTTACAACCATGATTGGAAAGTGAAAATGTCAAAATTTCGCTGTCTTTTATATGTCGGTACATTTATTGGCGTGGAAACTTGACTTTCAACAATATTGTTCAAATAACACATTAAACATGAAAAAATTAACTTTTGCAGCATTCACAGTCATTCACATTTTTCAGTCATTCATTATTCACAGTCATCTTTTCGATAAAATAGTGATGTATATACAACATTTAAAGTACCACTTGATAAAGAACTGAGTGACAACGGTGACATAACAGTAAGAAAAATGAGAGCCATCACAACAAAACAAAATTAACAGAAGGGGGAAGAGGGGGTGGGGAGGCAAAAAAATAAGTAGTAAGGTACTTTAAATGTTGTATATATATCACTATTTTATCGAAAAGATGACTGTGAATAAGAATGCTGTAAAAGTTAATTTTTTCATGTTTAATTTGAACAATATTGTTGAAAGTCAACTTTCCACGCCAATAAGGAAGATTTTATTTAAACCAAAATTTTCGTAATTACTTTAGACACACAACTGCATTCTTAGAGATAAATGGGGACGTTCAAATTATATAGAGAATTTTAAAACAAAACTCAGTTATATTAATAGTCTGGTATGAAAAAATAGATTGGAATATAATAAATTATACCATAACTTTTGATTGGAAAGAGATATTGCAGTAATTTTTTCACATAAATTATTTTTGAGATTTGAATTTTTTGTAAAAAATATAAAAACAACTTTTTGAAAAAAATTTATTTCGCAAAAATAAAAACAAAAATACTCTTGTTGTTTTGATAACAAAAACAGTAAAATATTTTTTGCGCTATGTCATATGAAAGGTAGCCAAACAACAAAAACAATTTTTGAGTCATTTTTCAAAGGGGGTACCTTATTATTTTGATGACAAAAACAGTAAAATAATTTTTGCGCTTAGCAGGAAGAATTTTTGCAAATAATTTTTGCTTTGTCATATGAAAGGTAGTTAGACGTGCAATTTTTAATTGATTTCATTTTTTACAACAACAACAATTTTTGAGTCATTTTTTGAGTAAAAAGTCAATATTTTGGACTTTTTTTGACATAATCATAAAACATATATGCATTGACTTAACGGTACAGTTCAGCCTATTTTTGTGAAGTGATTTTATTAAACTTTTGAGCAAAAAAAATTTGAATGAAATATATTAATGGACATATTAATGGAGATATTTGCATCAAAAGACCAAATTTTGATTTTCATGTCGTTTTTTTCTCATTCTTAGGTAACGATCTTTTATGAAAAAGTCATTGTACTGAAAATTTCTCCAATTTTGAAGATATGTGAGTGTTTTTGATGTGAAAATAACAAAATTTTTTAAAATTAAATGCACAAAAATCTTTAGTATTAAAAAATTTTATAACAACAAAATTACCGTTAGTTGAAAAATTTCAGAAAGGGCGTGGCAAAAACTAAGTATGTTACATTTTAAGTTGAGATGCACCTCATATGTATACCTAGTTTGAGCAAAATCCGTTGAGCCGTTTAGATTTGTACAAAGGCCAAGCAAACAAACAAACAAACAGAAAATGAGTTTTATTGCTATAGATTTTAATATTTATTTGATATTTACAGAAAAGTTTCCATTCCATCGCGGTTTGCTTTAAGTTTTGTTTTTTTTTTTTGGGCACGTCTTTTAATGACTTCTGAATTCAAGGTGTTGTTATTGTTTTGGACTCTTTTTTTAATTTCACCAATTAAGCAGTCTATATTTCTCAAAAGCTCAAAAAGGTTTAGATGGCTCGCCGTTATAGAATATTTGACATATTCAAATTTTTCGGCACATAGAGTAAACTAATCAATGATGGACACCTTAAGCAAAATCGATGCTTCGTTGACAACTAAAAAAAGTAATTAATAGAAAAATATCAATTTCAACATTAAGAAGATGACTTCATTCAATTTTTTGTCAAAACAAATCATTAAACTATTACCAAATTTATTTATAAAACGCAAAAATAAACAAAACATAAAAACATGATTTTGACCAGCCTTCCTATTATTGACTCTTCATTACCAATTATGGACACTTTTCGACCATTTAAAAATAGAAGGTTATAATAAAATAATATCGTTAAATCATATAGAAAAAAGTTTAATTTGAGTCATTAGCATCTAGTTTTTTGCGGTTTTGTGAAAGATTTGCACGACAGCGACATCTGGTGAAAAATATAGCTCAAAATAGATAGTGTGAAAACGTTTATCGTACCTGAAAGCCTCTCTATACAAATTTGCATGCTAATCAAATGAGCGGTTTAGCAGTATTTTGCGATTTTGTTAAAGATTTTTACTACAGCACCATCTGATAGTAGATCTTTGTAATCCAGACTTCTTAGGATTATTCGTTGGGATAATCTGAAGTTTGCCTGAATATTTCATTAACATCAGTTGAGCCGTTTTGGAGTCCATAGGGAACATACATACATACACACATCAATTTTTATATGACTTATTCCGCCAAAAGCGCCTTTCTTGCATTTAAATATTGAATAAATGTAAAAATCTTGAAGCTATAATTATGATTTCTGTATACTGTTAGGACCCAAAGTAAGCTAAAATCGTTTGAGACCACACGGTATTACGTCATGAAATTGATTTGTATGCATTTTGTGAGTTTTTGAGTGGTTACAGAAATAACACAAAATGTCAGGAATGACGGTTACAGGAATGACAAAAACGTCTTTACTTGAAGATCGCAGTCATTAGAGAAAACAAAAACACTTTTTCGCACGTTTTTATCAAATATTTTATAACTACAGTCAAATATGGACCCCCTGAAATAGTGAACGCTCGAAATAGTGAATTTTTTTATACGGACCACTCTAAATAGTGAACAACCGATAGTGAACAAATTGTAACTGATATTAACAAAGAATAAGAGCAAAAAAGTACATAAAAAAAATTAAAAATATACAAAAATCACTTTTAAAAAAAAAATGTAATCTCGAAAATGCGAACAATCGAAAAGGCGAAAAAAAAATGTGAAAAATGTGTTCACTATATCCAAATCCGCCTGAACTTTGATGGGTTATACTCAATTTCATTTTAGCCTATCACTAACTTAATACACAGTTGGTTACAGAAATGACAACTTTTTTATTTTATATATTAATAATATAACAAATAAGTAAATAAGTAAATAAATAAAACTGCTTCGTACTGATTGATTTTTGAAACTTGAATACAAATAGTGCAAAAAGCCACATGGAGAAGGTGCTCAAACGATACTTGTCGCTTATTGCGCATTCTTTTCTGGACAAAAATTCTGCATTTTGTGAGGTCAGAACCGGGTTCGGTCATGGCTCTTTTCGCTATCTTTGTTCTTTACTACATTTAAGAATTATTGAAACAAAAATTCAATAACTAAATTGTAGAAATAGTGGAATTAAAGGACAGGAACAGCTGAGGGCTGGAAATGCTTGCCGAGGTTAAGGCATACCAATATCCTCGGTTATAAGCAATTGAAATTGTCTTTCACGTTTGTTCCGCCTAATCGATAATTCACGTATGGTTCCAATCAATTTTTCCTCTAATAATCTATCCCTTGCCTTTCAGGTCAAAGACCAACCGTTGTTTGTATAAGGTGCATTACTTAGTTTTTTGATCTTTAAAAAAAAATAAAAAAAATTTTGTTAAACAAAATAAATGAAACGGTTTAAATTCGCAGATTTTTTAATCTACACCCAATCGCAAAAATTAATGTTAAATCTTGAATTAGCACAACAATCCTCTTCTCAGCTGTTGAAAAGAACGGTAGCAGAAAAACAAAAAATAAATAATAATAATAATAAACCAAAAGGATATAAAAAGATTAAGATTTTATTATTTTCACAAATGGCAGCTTTGACGTTCATGTAACGCTTGTAGATGATTGATTGAATAACACTCAAAGCTCTCGTGGCTTATTTCATCTTCTTTCCTCTCATTAATTTGATGCTCTTGGTTAAGCAAAGCATGTCACAAACATGACGCTGATATTATATTAAATATTGGGGGCATTCAAAAAAGCACAAAGAGTGTTTTTTGGAATATTATTGATATATTTTTTGGTAAAATAATAAAACAGTTTTCTATTCAATAGTTTCCTATTCAGTGCGGCGATTTGCAAAACCGAAATTTAAAGCTAAAGCTAAAGATAAGCTTAAGTTACTCAAATGTTTCTGGGAATAATAAAGTACAAGTGTTGCATTAGAATGAAAAATATTTTTAAACACTTCAAATAAGTTTATTTCTAGCGATGTGATGCTCAAAAACGCTGCTTCTTCTTTATAATAAAACTTTAAACAAATTAAAATAATCCTCATATAATTTCTTAATAATTATCGTATTTTTCTTACTTTAGCCGAAACTTATTTGAGCACTTATTGCACCCATTAAAATAAATTCATAAATTAATGCCAGAGTTATTTGCAAGAAATTATATTTATACTGATTTTACAAGAAATCGAACGTTAATTCTAGCATAGCACTGACTTTAATCAGGACATGTTATGTAGCTCAAAGCTTTCTCGTGTTGACTTAACTGCTCATACCTTGAACAACTATTTTTCCTACCTTTTTCTGCTGGAGTGTTCCGACGCACACAAGGACGAATAGCCAAAATATGAGGGCAAAATTATTTTCTTTATGCTCGTAACGACTTCATAGATTTTAATGAAACTTGGCATCTAGGGGCTTGTGAGATCGCTGATTATGAACTATGAACTCAACTAGCTTCGGTACCCAAACAACAAAAGTAACAAGATTCCATTGAACGGGTTTTAAATAATCACACAAAAAAGATGGCATTTGTTTTAAGTGTAGATTTTAATTGCAAGTTCAGACATGAATGTTCATAGGCACTTAAGGCAAGGCCGTGTCAAGCGCTCGAAAATTTAAGGTATTCTTAGGATGGGTTTTTTAGAAAACTAAAATATTGAACAACAATATTTAAACTTTTAAGGTACATTGTAGCACTCATTCATCATAAAAAAAAATATTTTTTTAATTCAAAAAATTGTCGATCTTGTTTAAATGGCTCTCAATGAGACGCTCTCAAGGAAAAGGGACATGGCGGTGTTGTAGATTTTGACTTTTCTATTTATCTGAAAAATAACAACCAAGAATATTATTAATCACTTTAGAAAAAAAATATTGAAAATTGACAGAATGAAGCGCTTTTGAAAAATAAGTTCTTAAAACAGCTTGTTTTCTACCGGTTATTATATATATATATATACACACAAAATATACGGTGTCTTTGAAATAAAACTTTCTAGTTTCAGAAATAGCCACTGATTTTATGAATAGCATATTTAAATTTCAGCTGATTCGGCTGAAAAGTTTTTGTGTTTTCTACAACACCATGCCGAAAAAAGTATTTTCGAAATAAATGAGTATAAAGAGAATGAATGTAGACGAAACGCTGTGGCTCGACACCTACCATGATACAAAAATTTATCAGGTAGCCGCGCACACAAACTATTTTCTCATGAGCTGCGGATGACGAACGTCAAACAAAAGAAAGCATAAAACGAACGTTATTTTTTTTTAAATTATGTTTATAATCATGATTTAATTATTATAGGTTGTCCCATGATTAAATTATTATAGGTTGTCCATTCGTTTGACAACACCGGTAAATATGTAAACAACAAGCACGTCGGAAGCGAATTTCATCTGGGGGGACAGTACAAATGGGGGGCAGTACAAATGGTGGTAAAAATAGAGTTCACCAAAATTTCTTCAAAGAAACATGAATGTGAATAAACAAATTTTTTATTTTAGTTTAAAATAAAAAAATATATAAAAATACAAAAATACATAAAAAATATTAAAATTTCATTATTTTTAAAATTTCTTCCAATTTCAATATTAGAGATCATTCTTTAAAGGATCTTTCATATGGTAATATGAAAATATAAGAAATAATGGTTGCTTTTATAAAGCAAGACTAGGTATATCTTTACATGGTTTAAATGCAATAAGGTACAAAAAGTTATATCAATTTAAATTATTCC
The DNA here is from genome assembly GCA_963920525.1 of Dichetophora obliterata. Classification (NCBI taxonomy): domain Eukaryota; kingdom Metazoa; phylum Arthropoda; class Insecta; order Diptera; family Sciomyzidae; genus Dichetophora; species Dichetophora obliterata. Next base: position 6,113,420 of record OY986435.1, read on the forward strand.
AAAATATTTCTTTCTGTCCTTGCGAGAAAAAAACTCTTTCACCACCTCCATCGAATTCAATTCTTTGGTTTTATCTTTGTGAATGTGTATAAGTGCCTCATGAATGAGTCGTTTCTGTGTCATAGTTGCTCGAAGATACGTTTTAAGTCGTCTTAGTGCACTAAAAAACGCTCAGATGAAGCTGATGATGCAGGCACAGTCAAAAGCAAAGCAATAAGTTTTCCAACTTCATTTAATTGTTTTTTTACCTTCCGAATTTTTTGCAAATTGAGATACAATGCCAGTGTTTGGCCAGGCAATTGCTTCAGCAATCAAAGTCATCTGCATAAAGATCTAGTTTTGTTTTTAGATATTGTTCAGAAGGCACTTTTCCGTTGTAGGCTTCGATTACAATATTGCAGTATTAAGCTACATACTTAAGGGTGCTTTTAAACTGAAGTGATGGGCTTGCAGTAGAAACTCTACATTTTGTTCTATCTTTTTGCAAACACAGGGAAAGAAAATGGTTATCTGCAAGCATGCTTATGAAGAAGAGAGAAAGAAGAAGAAAATATATTATACAAAAATATTATCGTTGTAAAAAAAACTGACATTTTTAATAACTTTTGAAGTTTTCTTTTTAAATTGTTTATCTAGCCCCCCTTTTCCCCCGCTTCCGACGCCATTGGTAAACAAAAATATATTCTCTCTCAAACATGATAGAAGAATAGACGTAGTCGCATGGCTGAGAGCGAACTACCATAACTGTCAAAAGGCAACTGACAGCTCATACAAAGTCTGCAACCGATGAGAATGCGATGAGAAAGGAAAAATTAAAAAGAATCTGTCAGGGCTGAAACTATTTTGCTTTTTTAATTTTTTATTGATCACTCAAAATAGGATTTTGTGCAGCTGTTGAAGTAATTTATATGAGGTTCCAAAAAATCATTTTCGTGGCAGTGTCTATAGCAAATATGAGAATCTTTTTCAAAATTTTTGGTGCATGCCAAGTTTCATCGGTGTCTTCTAGGCTCGTCAGCTGGAACACAAAAACTCGGCCCTTTTTTCTTGCCCAAATGTTTTTGGCACAACACGCACTTCATTTTAATTAAAAAAAAATAAGTAGTTCACTTTAATTCAAGTTTTTAAACACTACACAAAAATATCCAATTGGAGTAACTTAATTTTTCTCTATTATCTTTGTTTTCTTTAAAAAAAAACTGATTTTGACAATTCTGGTAGTATTGTCAAAGAGATCACGATTATCCACGAGACTACCTGTATTATTCTATCATGCTCTCAAATATAAATGACAACCAGGGTTTTGTTGTCTTCTCAGAAAAAAGTTATGTTTCAGTGTTTCGTTGTAAATTTTTTTTTTAAAAAGTAGCTATTCTATATATTGCTACATTCTATATAACAATAACTGGGGCGCCACTGAAAATCCTTTTTTGTTCAGAACGAAATAAAATATGTTTGGTTGAACAAAAAAACGATACCTCACGTAGTTATAGAGCTAACGATTTTTAAAATTTTTTGCTTGGAACAATATCTCTTCAGTATAGATCATTATCTAATAGATCTAAAATATTGTCATGTAATATTTAATTAAATTATCTACTAGACAAAATAAAATAAATTAAAGCTATAATTTTAATTTTGTGAGCAGTTTTATATTACTTTTGCTTTTAATTAGTGATAAAACTGTTATTTTCTCAAAAATTTGCAGCATTAAGGTGTCAGCAATATATTTTATATTTAAAGCCTACTACTTTATCTTTCATTTATATATCAAAATCCATATTCGTTTTTTGAATTGACTCTAAGTTAAATATATGTGTTGCGATGATCAACTATTTATTTTCATAAAATGGAAGCTGTTGACCAAAACTGATCAGCTAAAAGTTTCAAAGTTTATCCATTGCATAAATTGAAGCATCAAATTTTAAAATCTTGACGAGAGATGACGAGAGAAACCAAGATAAAGTTGTCATTTCTGTAACCAGCTGTGTATTCAGTTAGTGATAGACTAAAACAAAATTTAGTATATCACATTAAAGTAGTTGTCAAATATATGATAAAAACGTGCGGAAAAGTGTTTTAGCTATCTCTGATACCTGCGATCTCCAAATAAAGACGATTTTGTCATTCCTGACAATTTATGTCATTCCTGTAACAACTCCAAAAAAAATGCTTACAAATCAATTTCAAGATGCTCAAAATTAGCTCTCGAGCTAAGGGCTTTTTCAGCCATGTATACTTATAAAAATTCTGGCGTCACTTAAAAGCTTTCACTCTGCAGGCTTACTTATTGTAGCTTCAGTTTTGTTTTTACATTTAAGCAAAATGCTACTAAAACATTCAATCTATATTTAAAAACATGTTTTCAATGAAATTTATTTCTAAACTGATTCTTCTTTTACTAATTGTACATTCAAAGACAAAAAATTATACAAATATTCAAAAAATTTATGTGTGCTGTATACATTTTTTTTATTATTTCTGTATTGACTTACACAACAAACCATTGTCATTACCTTTTTAAAAACTCAATAAAATTTTCAATCAAAACAAACAAGAAATGGAAAACGTAGTAGAAAAAGGAGTGGTGAAATGTATCTTTGGGTGTTTAGTACTACGAAAAAGTATGACATTTAGGCAACTGAGCTATATTTTGTCATTTAAAAAATTACTCTTTTGCTCTCCTCTTCAATTTTACGGGTGTATATGTTCCTTCTTGTGTGAAAACGTCAAACGAATGGACAACATATAGTAATTAAATCATGGTTCATAATACAAAACGAGCGTTTAGCAAAGATTTTTCTTGTTCAATGTTGTGTTGCTTAAAATTTATTTATTTATTTTCTTTGTGTAAGAAAAAATATTTTTTATATTTCCATTTTGCATCAGCTGTCATAGCAATCATAGCACGCTCTAGTTTTGATTTTCTTTTGTTTACTTTCGTCATCCGCAGCTAAAGTTGTGCGGCTACTTGGTTAGTTCATGACAAGGTTCATTTATAAGGTTGTGGCACTTGAGAGAAATGCACTCTTTTTCCCGCCTTTGCTCGAAATGTCACTGTGCTTTTCTTTGTTCTAAGCATTCATTTTCTTCATTTCTTTCCATTCTGACAGTTCGACCGAGTTCGCTCTCAAGTGCCACAACCTCATAAATGAGCCTTGGTTCATGATTCAATCATGGTAGAAGGATAGAGGTAGCTGCAGCGCTGACTGTGCCGCCATGTCTGTCAAATTCAGCTGTGTGGCGAATGGAAACAAAAGAAAAGAAAGAAAAGTTACAGGTAGATGCTCTCTTCTGGTGCATCTACCTGTATTCTGTACCATGGATTCAATTATTATAGGTTGTCCATTCGTTTGACAACACCCGTAAATATGTAAACAAAAATATATTCTCTCTCAAATATAAATGACAACCAGGGTTTTGTGGTCTTCTATGAAAAAAAGTTATAATTCAGCGATTTGTTGTGTATTTTAAAAAAAAAGTAGTTATTCTATATTTGTCTGTTAGCAGGAAAAAAACAGTGTGCATTGCGTTTATAATAATTATTGCTTTAATAATTATTTTTGAAAGTTATTTTAAAATTTTGTTGCGAGCCGTTTTTGTTTCAATTAAAATGTAAATCGCGATTATTAAGCTGTTCTTATTAAAATAAAAATGCCTTCAACGTGCGGTATTTGCAAAACAGTTTAGTTTGGTGATAATATTCGAAAATATAATGAGCCAGTTGTTCCAATAAGCCATCAGCGGTGGGAATATATTTGCACAACAAAATATTGAAATTAGCTGTTTAAAAACTCACTTAAATTTTCTATCAAAACAAACAAGTAGTACAAAACGTAGTAAAAAAAGCAGCAGCAAAATGTATCCTTGGGTATTTAGTACTGCGAAAAAGTATAATATTCCTGCAACCATGGTAGGAGAATACAGGTAGATGCACCAGATAAGAGCATACTGCCGGAAATGTCAAAACGAAACAAAAACGTTTATTTATTTTCTTTTGTTTCCATTCGCCACACAGCTAAATTTGACAGACATGGCAGTATGGAAAGAGAGCACAGTCAGCGCTGCAGCTACCTCTATTCTTATACCATGCCTGCAACTGAATACTTTGATGGCATTAAAAAATTACTCTTTTGCTCTCCTCTTCAATTTTACGGGTGTATGTCTTAATTCTTCTAATTCTAATTCTTAATTCTAATGAATGGACAACCTATAGTAATTGAATCATGGGTTAGTTCTATTATGAACACCTACTAAAACGGCTGTAGAAGTGAAAATAACGTCAGAAAGACTATACTTTTGAAATTTAAAAAAAAATCAATTTCATAAAAATTCTAGGCCTTAAACACTGCTGTTTTGATAAATATAATTTGCTATAAGCGATCTAAATATTTGCACAACACGATGAGGACAACTATTGATGTAATATTTGCTGGAAATATCGATGACATTATATCTATATAATACACGTTTGCTATTTTAGATACTAAAAACCAATAATTTCATCAACATTTACAAAAATCAACATTAATGTAAAATAATAATGTTATGTAATAAAATTTACTGGTGGGAATATTATTTTTTTTAGCTAACATTATGGTATTTAAAATTTTTTTATTTAAAAATTTTTTATTAAAAAAACCAAGGCTATAATTAATTTCGTTCACTTTTATATACAAAACTATACAAAATAAATGAGCGCGCTCATTACTATCAAAAGAGAGCGCGCTCAAGATGTGAGCCGCTCACTTTTTCAAAAAAGTGAGCTATTAACAGCCTTGAAAAAATCAATATAATTATCAAACTTATCCCACTGAACCATAAGCGAAGGTTTTGCGTAAGGTGAGAGTTTGCGAACGTTTTTGGATAGAATTTTTTTATTTTTTATTTTCTCGCTTAAAAGTGAATGATATAGAAGATTAAATTCGTGAAATTTTTTCCATAAATAAAAACTGTACTTTCGCAAAAATCATAAAAAACTTATTTTGGATCGAAAAAGAATCATTTTAGTAGCTAACTATTCCTCGTTTATAAACAATTTTTGTTCATAAATGAGTTCGGAAATTAATCATTAATGGTTTTTTCGTTGCATTCTTAAATGAGTTAAAATATCAATATTTTTTTATTATATCAGTAGAAGCAATATCTCATAAACGAACCATTTTTTGTTCATAAGTGAGTTCAGAAATGAATCATAAATATTACATTTTTATATACTGAAATGAGTTAAAAAAGGAATAACTTAAACATGTTTAACTGTGGTCCAAACATGAAGTGACAAATTTTTAAAATACTGCTAAAAATACAGTGGTTAGATGTGCGTGACAGCAGGTATGTTTGCTTTAAATTTAAATTTTGCTTAAAATTTCAATTAAGACATCAATGAATTCATTACAATTATTAAGTAATCTGCTGGGACCTTACTTTTTAACTACTATTATTGAATACAGTTACTTTATTTTACTATATTTTAATACCATATATGCATATTATCTATATGATAAACTAAATAATTATTTTTTTTTAAACAAATAATCGCTATGTTATAATAAATAATATTATGCAATAATAATATTTATAATTCAAAAAGATTAATTTTTAACTCAAAAAGGTCCGGTTTCGAAAGGCAATTCAGCCCGGCAATTGATACAAACAGGGTTAATTTCCGAGTGCCGAAAAATAACTTTTCTTTTTCATTTTTTAACTTATTTCCGAAGAAAAAAGTTCGTTTCTGAGAGACATTTTCGTCAGGCGATTGATTTAAAAAGGGTTCATTTCCGAGTGTCGAAAAATAACTTTTCTAAGGTTCTTTTTTTAACTCATTTCTGAACAAAAAAAGTACAATTTATGATTCTTGTTTAACTCATTTCCGAACAAAATAATGTTCATTTTTGAGAGGCATTTTAGTCCGACGACTAGCACTAGTTCGACTTGTTCAGAAATGAGTTAAAAAAAGAACCATAGAAAAGTTATTTTTCGGCACTCAGAAATGAACCCTTTTTGAAACAATCGCCAAACGAAAATGTCTCTCAGAAATGAACCTTTTTTCTTCGGAAATGAGTTAAAATGAACCATAGAAAAGTTATTTTTCGGCACTCGGAAATTGTCGTGGTTTTATTTTCAAAAAATGGTTTGTCGAAAACCTCTCTCAAAAGATATATTAGGAAAAAAGATTCAAAATTTTTGCAAAGTGGTTAGAAAAGACAATAAAAAGCCAAAATGGGTAAAAAGGCAAATAAAAAGCAAAATGGGTAAAAAGTCAAAAAAAGGCAAAATAAAAATTGGATTTTCAGAATCAGGAAAATCTAATTCCTGTAAAACGTGTTTATAATTTCAACAGTTTTTATGTACGACTTCGCAAAAAAAGGCATTTGCCACAGAATCCTTTCCCTGGTGATAACTAAAATGTGAGATATATCGCACACCCTCTTCAAAAGAGGCACAGTTCAAAATGTCCAAATGTTCACTTTTTCGGGTAAAGCTATTCGGAGTGATCATCTATATTGACTGTCTTAATTTTGTACACATATTCTTAGTCTTTAATTAAAAAAAATCGTTTTGTCTCTTTGTTTTGTATAGAGTTCCTTGAAGAAAAAAATTGTTATTTGCTTCTCCTGAAAATGTAAAAATTTTGAGTTGTGTCTTTTCTGAAGAAGGTGTGCTAATGTTCGTAATTCGCTATATTTGACGTGAAAAAATTGAATCCATTGTGAGGGTCCCCATACATACCAAAAAATTTATATTATAGTTCATTTCAACAAATCTATGACCCTAAGGGGTCATATGTATGAGCTGGTACTATTAATTTTTTCCTTTCAACATTTTTTCTCAACACACATACACTCTAACAGCCACTTTTCTTGGGGTCCCCAAACAAAAAACACAAATAAAAAATGTCTTTTATAGTTCATACCAAAAAATCTTTGAACCGTACGGGAGTAAAATATATGAGCTCGTCCTTTAAATTTTTTTTTTCCTCAATTTTTCTTCTAAGCACACCTACACTCTATTTACCAGCTTTCTGAGGGTCCCGATACAAAAAACACAAAAATAGAAAATGTCATTGCTAATGTACACAAAAACGTGACGAGACTCGAAAAATTTTTCATAACGAATTTGAACAAATTTTTCGTGAAAAGACTAAATTTTACTCTCAATATCAAAAGTTTTTAGTACTAGTGTTGCATTTGCAAAAATAATTTTTCCATTTTTGTCAACGTTTTTTAGCTATTCGTCCCTGTGTGCGGCGTTTTCTTTTGCCCGGAGCTTGCATCACAGTCAGTTCAAGCGAGGCTCTTTTCGGTCTCGCAACAACTTCAAAGGATTAAATGTTTGTGACGAAAGCAACGAACGAACAAACGAGCAAACGAGTGAGCTACTCGTAGCGAATGTCTGTGATGAAACGCTGCGCGTTTGTCGTCTGGGTGTTAATTTGAGCCTTTGAGCAAAATTTATGTAATTTTTGTTGGCATAACAAAAACACGCTGCAAAAATAGTTATAAAAAGTAAACAACACTTTTTTCCTGAATAAATAGGTATTAATTTAAATACAAAAGTGCATCTTGCAGTTTTTAGCATTTGAATAGCTGTGGTTTTTTTGCCATAAAAGTAAGTTTGTACATATTTTGTCATTTACTTGGTTATATTAAATTATTAGTTATAAACTCAAACTTAAGTGCTGCAGGCAGAATTGTTAATTGGCATGTTCTTTTAATTACTGTAGATGCAACAGTTGGTGGCACAGTAGCTTGAAGCTGCCAAAAATACTTTAAGCAAAATTAATTTGCTGCTTAACTGAGTTATTATCATTTGCCTGAGGGTATATTTGTAGAGTTAATTAGGAATTCATTGTTTTTGAAAATTTTCTACATGACTTTTCGGAAGCTTATCTTAAAATATAATTCATTTGCTTAATACCTACTTTAAAAAAAAAAAATACTAGTAAGGTAAGAATATAAACAAAAACTGGGTCGAAGTTAGACTAGATACTTCTACAGGTACGAATTTTTAAGGTTTTAAAAATTTTATGACGTCACTTTGTAAGGTTTAGAATTGGCTTTTTTACAATTTTTCAATTTTAATACTCTGAAAATGTTTTAAGTATCCAAACTTTTGTGTAAATTGTCTTGTAAATTGATTAATGCGTTGTTCATTGCTCCTGTTATACGAATAATTTAACCAACGCCGCACAGTGTCGCGAAACTCAGGGAGCAGGTGATCGAAATTTGTTAAGTTTTGAACGGGTTGAGATATTTTACTTCGGTTTTTTTTGTGTTCGAAATTGACGTGGATATAGAATGATGAAAAAGATCAAATAAGCGGAGAGGAGCTTAGTAGAGATGCTTGAAACTTAACAAAAAAATAAGTCTTAGCTTCCTAGGCAACAAATATTGCAGTGTGTTTGAGCTGGTTAAGATATTTTCAAAATTTCTGTTTTGTTTTGCTGAAAATCAATGAGATTTTGAATTCGGAAAAAAAATATTAGCAAAAAAGTTGAAGAGGAGAGTTTGTTGGGTTACCCCATACTCACTGAAAAAATTCATTTCGTTAATTGCGTGATTGGAATTATAAAACTAACAAACAGCTGTCAAAAACAGCTGATGGCAAATTTGAAGCAAAACGAAATAAAACGAAGTTTGTAAAAGTGTTTGTTTTAAGCTAAAAGACTTACTGTAATAGACCAACCTTCCAGCTCCGAGTCTAATTAATACCAACAAATTGCGACAAAAGCAAGCGAAGGATTTGCTGCTGCTGCTGCTACTATAAAACTGCTGCTCTATTTCTTTACATGTCAGATTTTCTTTTGCACACATTTTCTTATCGCGTGCTCTTTTAGCTTTTTGATTAGCTTCAGCTTGTTTTGAAAACATACTATTTAATAAAACAAAAGAGAAAGTGTTTAAAGCAGCATTAGCGACCGACCAAATACTTTTCTAATAGCTTCTTATAACGAATCATTTGGCACTTATAAACAACCTCGCTCTTTTTGAGAAACTTTTTTGACAACTATGGCAAAATATCTGGTGTGGTGAAAAAACCGCTTCCACCTGGATAATTACACCATGATCTATGCTCATTGCACAGAATAGCTTTTCACCTTGCTGTGAAGAGTTATAAAAGTTTTTCGGTTGAGACAGCTTAAGGCCCAACCAAAATAGACGTTTTGCTCCGTAACGAGTAAATACGTAAGTGTTCGGTTAAATACATATTAATGTTGACCCAAAATGAGCAAACGTAACTGAACGAAACTAAAGCCCTTATGATACTTCATTGTTTTGTCCAACTTTTATTCAGAGCAGTTTAAATAGTGCTAAAGCTAAAATTCAAGAAGTGTGAGTGTATACGCATATAGTACGAATTGGACAAAAAAATGTGCGACGGACAGCATTTTCGATACATTGTTTTTGACGTTTCTCTCTATTCGATCGTCGTTAAGTTTCGATCAAATATTAAGTGTCAAAACAAGCTTAAGCTATTTCTTCCGCAGCCAAGAATAACAGAGAGATAAAATAGTCACGTTGCGGAGATTTAAAAAAGTGGCACGAAGCATATTTTCATCCTTTTCCAACAATATATATCTGTCTATCTCACGCGGCACTTGTTTTCAGATTTTGAAATTGGACAAAACAATGAAGTATCATACGGGCTTAAAGGAAACAGTTTGAAAAGACGTATTATTCCGTAAGAACCGAACTGCTAGCGTAGCAACTCGTCAACAACAGCTGTGCAGAGTGCGTTTTTATTTTATTTTCATCAATTTGTTTCAATTTCGCCATTATTTCACTCATTTTTCACAAATCTTTAAATTAAAAATTAAAAATTACAAAATGCACAATAAACATAAATAAATAATACTCGATTGCCTACTGATCAGGTGTTTCAGACGAGTTGAGCAAATCGTTTCATTTTTGGTTAAATCCGCAAACATCCGTAACGAGTGCAGACGTTCGTCAAAATGCTATCGTTTCGTCTATTTTGGTTGGGCCTTTAGACAGAATACGGTTCAATAGAGATCAAATCAAAATTATCACAATTTTTCAGTATCAATTGATTGTGACGATGATGCCAGAATAGAGCTGTTAATTGAAGCCATTACCATTGTTTCAAAGCCAGTGCTTCATAATTTCGTTTCAACATTTGACTATCAGCATGCATTTATGTATACTAATCTATGCTCATTGCACAGAACACCTTTTCACCTTGCTGTAGAGAGTTATAAAAGCTTTTCGGTTGAGACAGCTTGGACAGAATACGGATCAATAGAGCGATCATAGTTACCGACTCATATTACCTCAGACATCACTCTCACTTGATATGTTTCTGTACGAATCTGAACCGATTTCTGTGCAATTCGTTCGTTTCAAATCGATAATATTTCACATGTTCCGATTTCACTTCAATGGAACCTTTTCAAAAAGTGTTTAAGAAAAGTGAATCTATAAAAATGTATCACTTTTCTCACTGGTTTTGCGGCAAGTGAGAATTCTACCGATTTATCTTATGTCAGTAATGTTGTGTATTATTAATTTATAAGAACTAGAAATATACCTTTAAAAATGGTTACTTTTATTTAAGCTGAATTTTTTCCTGATTGAAATATTTCGTTGTTATTATAAAACGTTTCAATTTTCAAGGTAATACAATTTAAAAATAATGCCTATTTACATTTAAACAGTTAAACATTTTACCAAAACAATAAATGTTTGAGCTATAAAAAAGTACCCGTTTGCATATATTTATAAGTTTTTGTTGCACAGCACTAAGTGTCAAGTTATGTACATTCATAATTGTTGATTATTTTCTCAAACATTACTACACATCATTATTACAGAATTAATTTTCTTAAACTGAAAATATTCACTTTTTAATAATAAGACCAGCACCTTTTTATGATCAAGTTTTAGTGCACATTAAATAATATATTTGAAAAAAAAGATGCTTGTCATTTGACTCAATATCGCAACGTTTCTTCTCGATTTAGGTACTTTTTCATCACGGTCCGAATTTTTACCAATTTGAACGTACAGAAACATAAGTTGTCACGAAATCAGTAACTAGGGATCAGAGATTTGCAACGAATACTTAAAAATAAGTAGTACTCGAACACTATTCGTTCACAACTCAGCGATTCAAATCAGAGATTTGCAATGAATCACATTTTTTAATCATGAGTCACTGTTACAAAAATGAGTAAAAAAAGTATAAGTAGTTTCCAAAGTAGTACTCATAAGTTATTTTTTTAAAAAAAAGTGAATCAAATAGGTATAGAATGAATATAAATATTAAGGGCTGCCACCTAATAATATGTATTTTTAAGAATTTCAAGCATAGTTTAACAGTATTAGGGGGTCAGCCCTACTAACCATATTGAATTTTAAAGTTCTGACTTCTGATTCGAAATCAGCGACTCCCTAAAACTGTTAAATGATATTTAAAACTGTTGAAATTACATATTATTAGGTGTCAGCCCTATTATAACAAAAATACCATAAAGTTGAAATTCTGACAACGAACTCGGATTCAGCGACCCATTTTTACCTAGTGTACGCGCGAGCACCGAATTCGTAAAAAATAAAAAAATTGAGGTTTCAACCCTATTAACCGTATTGAATTTTAAAATTCTGACTTCAAATTCGAAATCAGCGAGTCCCTAGCACTGTTAAATGATATTTAAAACTATAACCCTATTATAAAAAAATTCATAATGTTGAAATTCTGACATCGGATTCGGATTCAGCGACCCATTTTTACCTAGTTTTCGCGCCAGCACTGAATTCGTAAAAATAAAAAAATTAGGGTGGCAACCCTATTAACCGTTTTGAATTTTTAAATTCAATTTGTCGGCCTTTGTAGTCTAGTGGGGAGTGCGCTAGACTATCAAGCCAGAGGTCTCTGGTTCGAATCCGGGTTCGGGCATGGTTCTTTTCACTTTCTTTGTTCTTTCCTACATTTTAGAATTATGGAAAAACTAAAAATCCGGAACTAAATTGTGGAAAAAGTGGAATTAAAGGACAGGAACAACTAAAAGCTGAAAATTTTTGCCGAGGTTAAAGCATAACACTAGCCTCGGTTAAAGCAATTAAAATTGTCTTTCACGGTTGTTACGCCGAATCAATAATTCACGTATGGTTCCAATCAATTCCTCTAAATAATCTGTCCCTTTCCTTTCAGGCCAAAGACCAAACCTTGTTTGCATAAGGTGCATGCCTTGGTTCTTTGATCTTAAAAAAAATTCTGACTTCAGATTCGAAATCAGCGACCCCTTAACACCGTTAAATGATGTTTGAAATTCTTAAAATACATATTATTAGGTGTCAACCCTTAATATTTAGTTAATTCTATACTTATTTGATTCACTTTGTTTTGAATCAATCACATATGAATACTACTTTGGAAACTATACCCAGTAGTTCCATTCTTAAAGAATTCGTAAAAGAATCATGCGTGATTTTTCCGATTCATGGACGAAAGATGCTGATTCGGCCATACATTTCATTGACGAAAATCTCGTACAAATGCTAAAAATTCGTGCAAGAATGCAATGCAGAACATTGTATAAGTTTCGTAAACGAAAAGAGAGATAAAGTTAATAAAATTTCGTTAATGAAGAGAAGATCAAAATGTTTTGGAAATTTCGTTCATGAAAATATTGAGAAAGTTGATGAAATTGCATTTATGAAGTAAAAACCAAAAGTTTTTAAAAAAATAAAAATGAAATTGTTTATAACCGATGCTAGTAGTTTCCACAATTCAGGTTGTGAATTTTTTGTTTCAATAATTCTTACATGAAGTAAAGAGCAAATAAAGCGTAAAAAACCATGCGCAAGCCAGGACTCGAACCGGGGACCCCTGAGTTGATAGTCTGGCGTACTTTTCACTAGACCACAAAGGCCGACAAGGAAATTTTGTTGCATTTTGGTTTTGTTCAACCGCGTACGAGAATACGTATTTCTGATATGTTACTTTGTTTTTTTTTTTTTTTTTTGCTGATGAACACAAGACAGACGCGTTAATGAATTTTCGACAAGAAGCACAAGAGAGTAGAGTTTTCGCGAACTCTTACTTTTCTTTGTTGCTTTCTTCTTTTTGTTTTTTTATTGTTGACGAACACAATGCAGATGAGTTTAAGAATATTATTCAAGTCTGTTATTGACAAATACAAGATAGACACGTTTAAGAATATTCTGAAAGTTTGGCTTATGCAGCAAGTTTCTTTAAGAAATCACCAAAGAACAATTCTTCGATGATGTCCGAGACTGCTGGGTACTTATACTCATTCATACTAAATTTTGTGTAAGTGGGCCATGATTTAAAAATGTGATTCACTTTTTTTCGAATCAATCACATATGAGTACTACTTTAGAAACTACTTATACTTATTCATACTCATTTTTGAGTAAGTGGCTCATGATTCAAAAATGTGTTTCATTGCAGATCTCTGCTAGGGATCGATAACGGCTGATGGCACACAAATCGGTAACTTGCCGATTTGGTTACAAGAACACGCTACAGCAGATCAAAATAATCACAATTTTTCAGTATCAATTGATTGTGACGATGATGCCAGAATAGAGCTGTTAGACCAACCCTATAAAAATTTGTTTCTTCAGTCCAGAGCACGTTCTTCCAAAATTAGCCGTATTCACATGGGCCATTGCAAACGCAAGTGGTCGTTAATTTTTTTTTTAAGAGTGTCTTTCTTCGGCTGATGTGTCCATAAAGATAAGCTTCATATAGTCTTCTAGATACTAGCTTTCTTGATAAATTAAGGTTGTATTCTGGATTTACTTCCCTCATAATTTTCTTCGCTGACTTGAAAGGAGTAGTCTATCAGAAGAAGTTGTAATCTTACGTGGTCTAGGATTTCGTGACTTATTCTCAAATTATTTGAACCATTCGATTTAACTAACTTGAGATCATTATAGACCATTTTTCGTGAAACATTTCTGCCGGTTTTTTGTCTTTACGACTTATTTCGTGAATAATTTACCGTTTTTAAGGAGATCAATGCTTGCTTGCTACGACCTTTTTTTAGAAGAATTTGTGAAATTCACTAAAAATCAGATAAAACACAAAATGTTTTACTAACATCCGATATTGTCCACTCTTATTCACGATATAGCATGTGTGTTATTTGTTTGTCCACTGCAGATCGTACATGTCTATTCAGAAAGAGATGGCCTGAGGAAATGAGAGTTTGTAACGGTACATCTCTCTAGAAATTTTAAACAACGTAACGCTAGAGTAGTGGTCGTCAAAATTTAAAATGAGAACATAAGTGGATGTGAGACAAAAGGGGCCCTCAAACTATACTACATGTCGGACGTGCATGTAGTTTGATAAAGTAACGGGACTTTTTCGTTGCCCTCACACACATCGCACATGTCGGATAGATGTCGGATAGACTTCATTATTTTTCAGCTGCCGAAGAGTTAACATCAATTAAAAATATTAATGAATTAAGATTGTGAGCTTTAGATCAAGTAAGTTTTCAAGAAGGCAACAACAACAACAACAACAACTTTGTATAGAGTCAATCACTTAGCTGACTAGACAGTATGTTTCGGAAATCGCTACATATTCCTCTTCAGTAGTCTTTGAGTGATTAAGAGTTGATCACAACTTAATCAACTTAATGATTGGCTCTATACAGAGTTGTTGTTGTTGTTGTTGTTGTTGTTGCCTTCTTGAAAACTTACTTGATCTAAAGCTCACAATCTTAATTCATGTAATTATTCAATAGATATAACATATCTATATCAAATAGATAATAACATTTCTAACGTTCGGCAGTTTTGCCGCAAGATGTGCTCTCTCTGAAAATTTTCAACAAATGGCAAAGTTGGATGGCCGCGCACGCAAACGAAACTACATGTCGGACGTACTTAGCAAAAAGTCAAAAATTTCCGACTTCCATCCGACATGTCCATCCGCCTTGATTTCTTGCACACGAACGATACTATATGTGTAACGACTTGACAGGTCGGACGGACATGTAGTATCATTTGAGGGCCCCTAAAAACATTGCGTATCATCCAAAACAATACTGCTTCGCCTCTGGTTTTTTGCCGAGGGAGCGAAAGAGCATAAGAATCCGTGTGTCTCTTGGCAAAGCATGTGCTTCATGGTTGTCGACCACTGCACTAGAGTCTCAGCAAATTACTACTGCAGTGTATGAATACCATTATTTATTTATTTTTATAAAGATATGACACATTAGGACATTAAGATAATACAATCTTATAAGACTGCCCTAACGACAAGATGTTCATGACAAAATGAGTTCAAACTGATTTTGAATTAAAGTTCTAAAACTTAAGACTATGAATAATTAAATTGGATAAAAATTGCCATACACAAATATTGGAATTGATCAGAAAAGTCGCGTTATAGTTTAATTACACTTTAACAGTTTTTGACTGGATTCCGAATTTAAAGCTTATTAGAGAAAAAGATAAAAAAACAAAAATAAAATTTAAGCTGTGATTGAATGTAGGATAGGAGGGGGAGCGGGGGGTGAAAAAAGAAAAGAAAAAAGCTAGTCAGCTCACAGCTCTCAGAAGACAGCTGACTAACAGTATTATTGTACAGATTAGCAATAACAGTTTTAAACGGGATATTGACAAATTTTTCATTGAGGACATTCGGGCTAATATTTACATTACTAGACTTAACATTTTTACCTAAGCCGATATTACGAATTTCTTTCCATGTTTGTTCACCAGTCAAAGCTCTACTAAATTATCCTTCATAGTATTTTGTCTTAGCAATTTTTATTTCTTTTACAACCCTCCTCTGAAGGTCTTTATACATTGGCGTCGGAAGCGGGGGGAAAGGTGGGCAGTTGCCCCCCACTTTTTTAGCTAGATAAACAATTTAAAAGGAAAAGTTATTCAAAATATCAGTTTTTTTACAACGATAATATTTTTGTATTATATATTTTCCTCTTCTTTCTCTCTTCTTCATGTTTCATGTGAAGAAATTTTGGTGAACTTTTTTTGCACCACCGTTTGTACTGCCCCCCCATTTGTACTGCCCCCCCAGATGAAATTCGCTTCCGACGCGATTGTCTTTATATATCTCAGCAAAGTGAGGTGTATTGAAACGTCTCAAGTGTTTATATCCTACGTCACGTTCGTCAACCAACGATTTTTTTTTTTTTTTGCTAAACCATGGTTGTTGACCTTACCTTAAAGTTCTAGTTTTAATTGGAACAAATTCCTTAAATAGAGATTTTATATTAGCTTGGAGAAATTCCACTTGATCATTTACGGAGGTCATAAATAGAATCTCATCCCAATTAATTTCTTCTATTTTATAACCAAGATCAGATGGTCGATTTTTTTTAAATCACGGTAGGTAAATGTAATCTCATTAAGGTTAATGTCATATGTCAGGAATATTAGTTCATGTTTTGAGAAGCACGGGATTGAAAGTTGATCATAGAGATTTATTTTTAGTCTGTCATCAATCATAAATAAATCTAAGAGAGTACTATTTGTCCTAGTGAGTTGGAATAATGCTGTTTGCTGTATGTAGACCCAATGCTATAATTTCATTTATAAGTAACATCATCACTTAAAATGTTACAGTTAAAGTCACCAGCAATAATTATATTATTGAAATTCAATGTGTTGTCCTGAATAGTATCGAAAAATGGTTGCAAGTTGATGTTTCGGTTGGACCTTAGACACAGCCCATCAGAATTTTCCATAGTACAGTGGACTCGGGGTAACGTGAACTAATTTTTGGAACGCCGATTCACAGAATCCAAATTGTTCATACTATCAAGATTCTATTTTTTTTAAATAAATAGCATTTTTATTAAGCATTTATGTGAATACATACATTGTTTTGTGTTATTTGTAGTGAAAAGAAAAAAGTCACTAATTTTGGTTTGTTTTTGGCGATTATGCACCAATTTTTGCAATGCTGTCCCAAGAAGGCTTTGGAGCACAAGAATATTCGAGTAGTGTGCAGTGTTTTTTTCGGCCCATTTAATGCATTTATCAAAAGCTTGTATGGCTTCATTATGGCTTACATTAATAACCTCTCGCATGTTGACGAATCGCTGTCCTCATCGTTATCAGATATAGCAATTTCCTCTGGTTTATCAGGAAGTTGAATTTCATTATCGATCATATTCCATTGTTCGATGTCTGTTGTAGAATAAGTTTTCTAAAAATTAAAATTATTATTGCAAATATGTACAAAACATAAGTTGGACGATAGACTTACATCAGAAATTAAAATTTCTAGCAAACTCTCTAAGATGTCTATTTCAGCCAATTTGTTTTGTAATAAACGATCTCGAAGTGTACTTAAAGGAATAATATCGTCTTCATCATCGCTGTCTTTAGGCCCCATTAAACTGGTATGTTCCAAAATAGGTTGCCAGCATTTCTGTATAACATCAGATTTCAATTGGTCCCAGGAACTCATTAACAAAGAGATTGCATCTTTAAGGGGTAAAGCCTTTAAGAACTGGGCTACATCTCCTCTTGCAACAGCCATGCCAAGAAGATTCTTTCTGTAATTAAGCTTCGTAAGGTGAATGACGTTCTGGTCCATTGGTTGGATTATCGACGTTACGTTTGGTGGCATGTATATGACGAATATGGAACCATCATCTCTTTTTAGAATATCCTGCGGTGGATGACAAGGGGCATTATCCAGAAGCAAAACAGCTTTTGTTGGTAAACCTTCTTGAAACAGAAACTTTTTTACCTGAAAATTAATTTTTATAATTTTTGACACTCCATAAAGCAGCATTATATGTAGCATTAATTTACCTGAGGCACAAATCGTATGTGAAACCAATCTTTGAAAATATCTGCAGTCATCCAGGCATTTTTTGAATATTTATAATCCACCGGGATAGCGTATAACTTGAAGCAACGTGGTTTTTTTGCGTGCCCTATGACTAAAGGTATAACCTTATGACGTCCAGTAGCATTTGTGCATGCCAAAAACGTAACTCTAGACTTTTCTGCTTTTCTACCAGGAGCAGTTTTTTCAGCGCTTGAAACATACGTTTTATCTGGCAGCATCTTCCAAAAAAGAACTGATTCGTTCGCATTATAAATCTGATCTCCACATAGCTGAAGCTCTTTTATTGTGTTGCTGAAACGTTGTAGAAATGGTTCAACGGCTGCTTTATCAAAGCCTCCTTTTTCCTGAAGATCAGCATGCAACTTCTTTGCTTTAGCTTTGAGTACGACACCACTGACGGGTAATCCTTTTTGTCGCTGCTTTACAAACCAGCTGTAAAGAGCTCTTTCCATCCGAGGATATTCCACTTTTTTTAGCGTTTTTCTTTTTAGTGAACCACTTTGGCGTTCTGATACAGCCTTGACAATTTTCTGCTTTTTTTTATTAATTGCACATATCGTTGATTTGGCGACACAATATTGTTTTGCCAGATATGAAACTCCTGCACCTTTTTTAATTTTTTCAATTATGTCGCACTTCTCTTTAAGAGACAAAAATTTTGGCTTTTTTTAACTCATTTTGGCAAACACAATTCACAAATGAAGCAAAACTGATTAGAAACAAAACATGCGTTATTTTGAAACTGCCAAAAAATTACAAGGAAAAATGAAGCAAAAACAATTCTACAGCAGATGTGTAATACAAACTTGATTAACAGTTATTTTTTCTGTTACTTTTACATGCTTTTACACTTCTTAAACATTTCTTTTCGCGAATTCTAATGTTCACGTTACACAGATTTTCAAACGTTCACGCTATAGAGTAGTCAATATAAAAAATAGACCGTTCACCCGAGCGGGGTGTTCACGTCAGCCTATGGCCACCCCAGCCCGAGTCCACTGTAACACTTAAGAATAAATATTCGATTGCGCTTTTATCATCTGGCCTACTGTGAAAGTCACAAGCAATATTTTCCCTTACAAAAATTGCTACTCCTCCAGCATCGGTGAGTTAAATATTGAAACCAGCATTTTAAAAAGACTGTCAGGCATTTCTGGTGCGAACCAAGTTTCTGTGACAAATATTATGTCGACTCCTGGTCCCTCAAATAAATATCTAAACTCGTCAATTTTATAAACTAAGCTCTGCGCATTTATATGGCAAGTCTTTAAACCGGATCGAACCTTTGCAAGTACACGAATCATATTGTAGTTGCTATCATTGGAACCCGTCCTAATATTAGTTGATATGTTCATATAAACTTTTCAAGAAGGTTATTAATTGCAATATAGACATGAATAGTAGGTGCAATAAATGTTTTAGAGAAAAGACATTAGAGTGGTAGTAATTGTTTTTGACACAACTATAGCTATTGAAGTTAGACATAAGTAGAAGGTGCAATAAATACTTTAGAATAGAAATATATTAAAAAGGAACATTATTAGGTACAAACGAAGAGTTAAAAAAATAAGTTCACATTCGTGTTATTTATGTGTTCATGGCTGTATAGAAAAACAATAAAATGCAGAAAAATAAACCTGAATAAAAATAAGCAATACAATTGCTGTTTTTCGATAGCAAACAAAATTTGATTCCTTACAATTCTACCTCCACATCCACTTGTTTTTTTTTTCTAACCTACCCAAAGCACATCTTCTCGAAACTTATGCCTTTAAATCTAAATTAATTTTATTGGAATATACCCATTTTTAACACATTAAAAGTTCATGTTCAATATCGGATTTCAAAATTCAGAACACCTTAAAATTTAACAAAGATACCTAAATAAGCAATTTTCTTATTAATTCCTTGCAATATCCTGTCAATAGCAGTGGCTTGATAAAACCAAGCAAAAACATAAAAAAAGGAAAACGACATATAAAAAATAACGGCACACAAAGAAACATATTTCGCCAAAGTCGAAACTAAAAACATTAAAAAAAAGGAAAGAAGCAACACTGCCAACACAAGACACTTGCTGCTCACAAATTGAGTTCATTGCTTTTTATGTGCTGCTCATAGAAATAACTCAATGAAAATCCTTGAGAAAAAGTTTTGTCACCAACAAAAGTTTTCTAAAGGAAACCAAACCAAAAGGTGGAAACCTTGATGACACAATTTTATATGGGCAAAAAACAACAATAATAAATATATCAGCACTGAATGATAGTTGAGTGAAACTTTACAGAACTTGGTTAATTTATTTTTTTATTCACAATTAATGAACTTACTTTTAAAAAACAATCTTTTTGATGACCATTTCAGGAATAAAATTAAACTTTCTGGAATATCATTGGAATTGCAAACCAGTAAATAGCAAAAATGAGTGACTAATTATAACCGCAAAACTATCGAACATAGAAAAAATCCTAGAGAAAACTTTTAAATAACAAAAATTGAAAATCTTTACGCTGTGATCTGATCACAATGGAAACACTCAATCCACTGCTGCTGATCTTTTTATTCATATCTACAAAATGTCTGAATTCATCGTCGCAAATTTTACACGGTAAGCAGGCGTATATAGTTAGCAGTATTTTTGGACATGGTTTTTATTTTTATTTTTGTCTTCAGCAGATTCAAACTCACAGCTAGATCCAGATCCAGAATTTTTGGGCACCATCAACAATGTTACATATCCCGCGGGCAGAGAGGCAATACTGGCGTGTTCCGTACGTAATCTGGGCAAGAACAAGGTACCATGTGACAAAAAAAATATTAAAGATCATATTTTCTTTAATTTTGTTCTTTACCTCTCACCCACCCCCCCCCCCCCCCTATCAGGTTGGTTGGTTGCGTGCCTCTGATCAAACTGTACTGGCTCTGCAGGGACGCGTGGTCACACACAATGCACGCATCAGTGTCATGCATGAGGACATGCATACGTGGAAACTTAAGATCAGCAAGTTGCGCGAGAGTGATCGTGGCTGCTATATGTGCCAAATCAACACGAGTCCAATGAAGAAACAAGTCGGTTGTATTGATGTTCAAGGTATACTATTCTTCCTAAGCCAAATGATGTTATAGTTTTATGCTCTCATTTTCATTCGCCAGTTCCTCCTGATATTATTAACGAAGAATCCTCCGCTGATCTTGCTGTGCAAGAGGGTGAAGATGCCACCCTTATATGCACTGCAACCGGAAATCCTATGCCGCGCGTTACATGGCGTCGCGAAGATGGCGAAATGATTTTGATACGAAAAACTGGCAGTCGTGAATTGATGCGAGGTTTGATGAAATTCTAAAATTTGTTAACCTTTTGTCACATCTTGATTGCTTCTAACTTCAGTTGAATCCTATAATGGCTCGGCATTGAAATTAATACGTCTTGAGCGTCGTCAGATGGGCGCCTATTTATGCATTGCTTCCAACGATGTCCCACCGGCAGTTAGTAAACGTGTTTCATTGAGTGTTCAGTGTAAGTATGAAAATGTTACAGTGTCACAGTTTTGATATTTATTAAGAGCATTGTCACATACAAAGAGATCCTATTTAATTGAAATCCAGATTAAAATTTGAATTTTTTATTTTGCCAGCAAACATCTCTGCCATTTTTCAAAACATTTTCATTAAATTTTATTTGTCTGAGTGTTCAATTAAATGGCTTTGGAGAAATTTACCGTTGCCTCACTAATTTTATGTTTTATATTGCTTTCAAAAATCCTCTAAAATATTTGCATTTTTGTTCAAAAATAGGCCGAAAGTTGTTTTTGTTGTAATTTTTTTGGAACGAAGTTCTTTCATGCAACTTGTGAGTGGTGTGATACCGCAATCATTTGGTTGGTAGAAACCGTCACGTAACAGTTAGACTGCTGTGTGTGTGTGTGTATGTGTGCGAATAACGAGCAGACTACGAGGCATTTCGGCGAGTGCTCCGCAAAAGAAAGCATGCTAGCCTTGCTATTATTGGCGTCAATACACCTTCCATGATCACTGCATTGATGAATACTTCTGTAAGGCCTACCTTTTGAAGATTCTGATTCTTTTCATATTATTTTATATAAAAAAATTTACAAAAAAAATTCTAAATACACAGAACAGTTTGTAAAAAAATTTAGATTTAAAAAAAAACAGCAAAAAATTTTTTTTGTCCGAGTTGGGTCTCGAACCCGGGCTCTCGAAAACTAACACATTACATATATTATATTATATGAAAGTATTTATATGGAAAAACTCCAAGTCTATTCTTATATTTTTGTATGAAGAAAATTTATAAAAAAATTGAAAAAAAAATTTTAAATACACAGAACAGTTTGTAAAAAAAAACAACAAAAAATTACTTTTTTCCGAGTTGGGTTTCGAACTCGGGCTCCCAAAAGCTTACTTTTATTTGTATTGATGCAAAATGAGCTACTGATTCTTAACAACCACGATAGACGAGTGGGTAAGATGTCCGACCGCCACATAAGAGGACCATGGTTCAAATCTGAAATTATTAGTCGTTCTTTATTTCAAGTTGATATATATATTGCTTTTCCTTCTAACGTGACTTCTTGAAAGAGCGCTTCTGGCAGGTCTCTTTTGAGCAAGTAGAGCGGAAAGCCTGACAAATTTTCCCATTTCATATAAAAAAGCTAGTGTAATTGTATATGAATGCGGTAGTACTCTAAAATCCATACGAAGGCCTGCTAGCAGCGCTGCCAATGCCTACTGGGAAACTAGCAGGCGAGTGAGCTGTGAGAATGCGTGCGCGTATTAAGATTCGAGGAGACCAACAAAAACGAGCAGGCGAGAATACAACTCTCTCTTTCTCTCTCTTCTCCTTGTAAGTCTCTGTTTTTAACACGTAGAAACTTCGTTAAAACGCATTTGTTATCTTTAATTGTGTTTGTTTTAATCATACAATGTGAGAACAAGGCTCATTTAAAAGGTTGTGGCACTTGAGAGAAATTCACTCTTTTTCCGCCTTTGCTCGAACTGTCACTGTGCTTTTCTTTGTTCTATGCATTCATTTTCTTGATTTATTTTCATCTATTCTGACAGTGGCTAACTGCGGTAGCCCAGGTTCAATTCCAGCTCAGACAGAAAGTTTTATCAATTGAATTAATTTTTCTGTTCGGTATCACCTCTCTGCAGACAATGGCAAACCTCAGAGAGTAAAAATTGCCATGTCGGAGTCGGCATAAAACACGTAGGTCCAGTTCTCGGTCATTTGTGATCAAAGATTTAATAACACGCACAACGCAATTGATCAATAGAAGCTAGGTCAAAGTCCTTCTAAGAGCTGAAATAAATGGTCAGTTTATTTATTTATATTTATTTTTATTCGGACTGTTCGACCGAGCTCGCTCTCAAGTGCCACAACCTTATAAATGAGCCTTGCGTGAGAATTTTTATTGTAATTAAGAAATGGAAATTGCAGCAAATGTGTGTAATACAGTGTAATCTGATGTTAGATTTTCAAAAAGTTTTTTGACACTAGGGTGGACCCCAAAAATGTGTTTTTTATTTTTTTACATTTTGTGTATGTGCTAGTAGTATTAAGGGGTCGCTGATTTCGAATCTAATTGATTCGCTGATTTCCAACCTGATGTAAGAATTTCAAAAAGTTTATATTCTTTGTAGATGCTAGCAGCATCCAAATTTCCACAATCTTTTTTGACACTAGGGTGGACCCTTAGAATGTGTTGTGTTTTTTGGCTTTATAATCTTTGAAGATGCTCTGGTCGCTGATTTCGATTCTGATGTTAGAATTTCAAAAGTGTTTTTTGACACTAGGGTGGACCCAAAAATGTGTTTTTTGCTTTATACTCTTTGTGTATGTGCTGACAGTTATAAGAGGTCACAGAATTCGAGTCTTATGTAAGAATTAAAAAATTTTTTGTCACTAGGGTAGGGCTGCCATAAGTCTACAGCACTTGACCGGGACAACTTTGCAAATTTTTTTTTTTATGTTGTTCCACCCAAAAACAAATACGAAATTTTAGCATAGAAAATTGCCGTTATTAAAAAAATAAATCAAAATAATTCTCAGGTACACATTATATGTAATACATACTTACTTACTTACTTAGTTGGCGCTACAACCGTATGTCGGTCTTGGCCTCATCTAAGAATTTGCGCCAGCCATTTCTGTCTTTCGCTTGCTGGCGCCAGTTGGAAATTCCAAGCTTCGTCAGGTTGTCCTCTACTTGGTCTTTCCAACGAAGATGCGGTCGTCCTCTTCTGCGTTGACCGCCGCTGGGTACCGAATCGAATGTTTTCTTCACTGGAGCATCGTCTTTCATGCGCTGAACATGACCAAGCCAGCGAAGCCGCTCGATTTTAATGCGCTTGACTATGTCGATGTCAGCGTACAGCTCATACAGTTCATCATTCCACCGTATTCGGTACTCGCCATTGACGCAGATTGGTCCGTAGATCTTACGAAGAATCTTTCTCTCGAATGCTCCTAAAGTCTTTTCATCTAAACTGCTCAACGTCCAGGTTTGTGATGCGTAAAGTAGGACGGGCATGATGAGCGATTTATAGAGCGTGATTTTCGTTCGTCGAGAGAGAGCTCTGCTTCTCAATTGCCTACTGAGCCCAAAGTAACACCTGTTGGCAAGAGTTATTCTTCGTTTGATCTCAATGCTGATGTCGTTGGTAGAATTAATGCTGGATCCCAGATAAACGAAGTTCTTCACAACCTCGAAGGAGGTATTGTCAACAGTAACGTGGGTTCCAAGACGCTGGGACTGTTTGTTTGTTGACACTAAGTATTTCGTCTTGTCTGCATTCACTGCCAGACCCATTCGACTTGACTCTCTTTCTAATCTGGAAAATGCTGCACTGTAATACATACATATGTAATAAATACATAGTTCATAAATCTTTTAACATAAAATTAGAAACATCAATTCAGTGCATAAGGTAAAAAAACATATTGTTTGGACTTATTTATAATTTAGGTTTGGCCAAATCATAGAACATGCTTTTATTTTTTTAAGCAGTTATAAAATACTGTGCACGTCATAGAATAATTAAATTGGCATTACATAATGCTTTCCAGGGCTTTCCTTCCTTGCTCCATTGCGAAGAGACCAGTGAAAATACTCACTTAACATTGCCTTTGCATCCTGGAACAGCAAGCAAAAATTTTAATATTTTTAACAAATTTATTTCCGCTATTTTAATTTAGTATTTTATTAAAATACTTCCATTTTTCATTCATTTACACGCATTTGTAAACCATTAAAAAGTTTTTATTGCTTGTCCTTAAGTTTTCAATTGTCCTTTTTTTGTTGCTTGTCCTTCAATATTTTTACCCGAGAAATTTTTTACTGTGCACCGGGACACAGGGACACTGATCTCAAAACCGGGACATGTCCGGGGAAAACCGGTACGTATGGCAGTCCTACACTAGGGTAGACCTAAAAATGTATATTTGTTTTATACCCTTTGTAGATGCGTTGGTCGCTGATTTCGAATCAGATTTAAGAATTACAAAAAGTTTTGTGACGCTAGGGTGGACCTTAAGAATGTGTTGTTTTATTCCCTTTAGTAAATCCAGTTTTCAATCCAACTTTTCAATCAATTCAAACTCCTTGCGAGGAACATGATGAATGTTCAATGCTCAACGCCTCGTTGCGTCATGAAACAAACAGCCCCGGTAACGGTAATTGCCTAATTTTATCCAAGAAAATAAAAATATACGGATTGTGCACTTAATGCGTGGCTTGTATTGTTGTTATTTTGTGTTTGTTTGTGTTCTTACATAAGCGCAAATACACAGTTGATAATAGAAAAAATTGTATGAAGGGCCACGCGAGCCATACGGGCTTCTTAGTAATAATTTTTGAAACGAAGAAAGACTCCATCCTATATTAGATGGGTGGAATTTTTCAATAATTTTAATTTTATTAACAATTGGTCAATTCACAGTTCATACTCATTATGGTTTAAAGTCAACTTTAAAGTCGAAAGTTGGGTTATCAAACTAGTGATGCTATGATTAGGACATTTACGCGATACTACAACAGTAAACACTTTTGAATGACTCATTTCAAATGAGTCATTTGGTCCAATGTTAAAGTAGGTATTAGTGACCACAAGTGTCAAAATCAGCCAATTTGCTATTTTGCCTATTTGCGCTTACTCATATCATTCTCATCATTGCAGATTTCGTATGAGCTGTCAACTTTGTTTTGACAGTTAAGGCTACCGGCTCTCCACTTTAACACTACCTTGCCTAGTTATATCATGCCTCTGACTACCTGGCTAGAGAAAGAGTTTTCTCGTTCATTAACAAATAGTGAACGTCAGAAAGAACCGAAATAGCTTAGAAATAGAATCTGAACTTAAATATTGCTTCTAATTATGGACATTTTTTTAAAATGAAACTTTGTTGAAAACATTTCTTACTGCAGAAAAATATTAAGTATTTTTGTAGTTAGTCATTGTCGTTATATTTTCATGTAAAGTCAAACTAAGACATTTAGTTTTGAGATATTAGTATATATTTTTTGTTTATTAAAAATAAATCAGCCCTATTCCAAGATTCATCACAAAAAGGAGTTCCATTTTATTAAAAAAAATATATAAAAACTGTAAAGAAAATTTCCTAAGATCGTGAATATTGCAGAAGAGGCAATAATAATATATGTAATGCATTGTAATTTTCAAAATTATCAAAATGTTTGCCTTAAAAGTGAAAACAGATTTTAACAGCTCTGCGTTGTTTTTTTGGTTTTTGCTAACAAAATTATGATAAGATGTAATCCCGATTTTTTTCTAGATTTTTTACGAAACCATCCACTCTTTGTATTCAAAATAATAATTCTAAGTTGCTTTTATGATAAGCTTATAATTGTAATTCTTCAAAGATTAATGTTTATAATAAATATTTAAAAAATTTCAACGAATCTTTTAGTTGCTCCCATGGTGCGAGCACCCAGTCAATTATTGGGAACGCCACTCGGCTCAGATGTACAGCTTGAATGTCAGGTGGAAGCCTCGCCATCGCCTGTGTCCTATTGGCTTAAGGGAGCTAGAACGTCCAATGGATTTAGCAGTGTGTCAAGTGCCAGCTTGGAGTCCGGCCAACCCGGACCTGAGATGCTGCTTGATGGGTAAGAAATCTATGATGAAATACTGTATTCAAAAACTAACCAAATGCTCTTAATATAGACCAAAGTATGGAATAACTGAAAAGCGTGATGGATACCGTGGTATCATGTTGCTAGTGGTACGTTCTTTTTCGGCTTCCGATGTTGGAACATATCATTGTGTTAGCACCAATTCACTGGGTCGTGCTGAGGGTACACTGCGTCTTTATGGTGAGTGCGGACAAGAGGTCTTCCGTTAGCAAAATGTTGTTTGAAAATATACCTAATATTTCAGAAATAAAATTGCATCCCGGCGCATCTTCTTCTAATGATGATCATCTCAATTTTATTGGAGGTAAACAAAAAAAAATAATATTGATATATGAAGGGCTATGTTATTGCAATAACATGATAAGCCACATGATCTAAAAAATCAATTTGTTGGGCTAAATACATTACTCAATGCATTGCCAACAACCACTAAAGAGATATTAGCTATTTGTTATTAATTTTGCAACCTATTTGTAAAAGTTTCCGTGTTCAATTCCATTTTTTGATACAAAAATAATTATTTTCAAAACTTTAAAGTCGATTATTTCAAAGTACTTTTTATGTGGCTTATCATGTTTCTGCAATAAGCCCTTCATATAATTTTTAAATTAAATTATTTTTTTTTAATCTCTAAAGGACTTGAGGAATCAGCTCGTGGCATCGCTACTACCCAATACAAGCATTCGCAGCAAAATGTCGCACAGTTTTTCCTTATTTCAGCAACATTGTGGTTGGCAACATTTGCTGCGAGGTGATGCAATATGATGCAGCAACATTCTTAAGAGTACTTACCATTTGCGCAACGTTGCCACTTTTTCAAATATTTCACTAAAAACAATCACATTGTTTGTGTGCACAACAAACGCAACAACAGCAGCAATAAAAACAACAGAAAAACATACGAAGCAACAGAACAGAACTTCATGAAGCAAAACTAAAAAAAATAAAAAAATCATTATAACAAGAATTGAGGAAAAAGCGTCAAAATTATTTATTAAAATTAAATAACTTCAAATAAAATTAAATAAAATAAAATATTGTAAAATACACAGTCTGCGAAATATTCATAGTGCGCTAAACTCTCATAAATTTCAATAAGGAAAAAAAAAACACAAAGAATTATGTATTACAAGGAAATGAATAATAATATCAAGATTGCCAAAGAAAACAAGGAAAAAAAAATGTCGCAAGCAAAGCAACAGAAAAATATCAGAAACCGATACTATAAAATAGTAAATAAATAATTAAATAAATAAATAAAATACTTATGTAAGAAATAAAATTAAAGTAAAACTAAACAATAAAGTCTATCGAAGTAATAAGAAGATGAATGCTTTTTTTCGAAAGAACGAACATTAAAAAGAAGCGGTAAGAAAAAAGGAAAGTCCCGTTAGATTACTATTGCTCAAGAGGAAATTTTGTTCTCATAGACTTAATTTTTAAATGTATTTTGGGGCGTAGATTTAAAAAAATTATAACCATATTTTCTTAAGAATATATTAAAAAAAAATTCGATTTTTCGAACTTTTTTTAGTTTCTAGTATTTTGCAAAGGGTATTTTTAAATTCGCTGCAGTTTTTCTAAAAGATATCTGATGACCAGAGCAGACCGAAACAGCACGAAAAAAAGTCATTTTCAGCACAGCAAATAAGCACTAAAAAATGACGAAATAGCACAATAATAAGCACTAAAAACTCTTTAATGAAAACAAATATTTTTAAACAAAAAAAAAGTTTATAATCATATTCCTTTTTTAATATAAAAAACAGAGAATGTACACTCTAAAACAAAAATTCAATTCAAGTCAGGTATATTTTAATGTAAGCACTAAAAAAAAATATATCAAAAAATAAGTTCAGTATACTGCCGTCCTAAGAAAGAAAGTCCCAAACGCCACAATTCCAAAATTGGGATAAGGGCAGATTCGGAGAGTGAATGAGTTTCTGTTTTTGTGTTAAGTTAAGAATTTCCAGTTTCAATTGCAAATGACTGAAAAACGTTAAGTTAAATGGTCACATCTACCATTTCTAGTGTAAAAAGCAGTAAAAGCTGAATATCTCAAAACTACTAAAATGGAAATATGACTTTCTTTCTTAGGACGACAGTATAGTCATTGGGGTACATATAAATATTAGTGTATATTATTAGGTGCTGCTTTCAACTGCTGCTTAAAAAAATAAATGAACGGCGCTTTTGATTTAGCAAGTGCGTAAATTTTGAAAATGATCGCTCAAAATCCGACGATGCTACCGGACAGTATTTAAGAAAAGCAAGTTCTTTCGGTGAAAAGAAATCAAGAAACTTATTTCCTGAATCAATACCTTTATGAATAACTTTGTTTATATCTAAAATTATAGGATATCTTTTGTTACTCTAAAGTATATTTTTATTTTAGGAAAAACTCTTCGCGACCAAGGAGGCCAAAGTCTTGCGTGTTTTCTTTACAATGCCAATACTTTCATTAAACCCAAGTACTTAGGTTTCAAGTTTTCAATTGAACGAACGATGGAGGAAAACTGGCATTTAATGAATGCGAGCTCAGATTTTAAACTGTTGAATTGAAACAGTTCTTTGGCCACTCAGATTGCATCAGAATCTTCGTCACTGAATTTTTCCGTTACAGTTTTAACTTCATCAAAATTATAGCAAAAATAAATGGCTGCTTTTAGCCACGTACCCCATCGCGTTTTCATAGGATTTGGTGGCAATTGAGGATTTGGGAAAGCAAGTTTGAATGCATTACGACATGATAATGCTTATAATTACTAAACAAATTACATGTAAGCAGTAAAAAAGCAATAGTCGGTCTAGCTCTTTCACTTCATGTGTAGGGAATAAAAATATAAAGTGGTTCTTAATTTTATTTAAACTGATTTAACATTTAATATATATCTATTGACAGTTGGGAACTGAATGCGTATAAGCTCAGCAATTCGATGCAGACCATGTGCAAAACATGTTAAATGAATCATCTTCGGATATAAAACTTGCAAAGCACTGGCAGAGCTTAGCATATAGGCTGCTGCATCCGTAACAAGCACCAGCACTTTTCCATATTCAATGCCTAAATATATGCATTTGAAATAAACAAATTAACTTAAACACAAATGTACCATTTGGCCACGTAAGCTCAACGAGTCATTGAAAAAGGCACCTATATTGCTAGCGTTCACCCATATTGCTGCTTCAACTGTTGCCACATTAAACAGATTCGATGTTTTACGTTCGAAAGAATTTTCGGCGCCATCTTATATGGCGAAAACAAAATTAACTACCAGGCGCTGTTCCACATCCATCGTTTCGTCAATCCACGAGAAATCATCGCGACCATCTTTTTTTTGCACTTTGTACAAAGTGCGTAAATATCTATTCCGAAGTACTGTTTCACTTGGTACAGAACTATTTGTATAGCGCTCTAAAAACATCTTTACACTTGAGTGGGTCACCTTACAAGAAATGAATTGTAAAGCTAGAAGTATATTTTTTTGGTCTTTACTCACTTCTTTTAAAGAAATATTTGCTTCCAAAAATGCAGCACAAAGATCCATAGGAAACATAGAACTCGACTTTTCCTGATACTGGGAAAGTAGTATTTGCTTTGAGTACTTGCCTCACGTTCCGACGCCACGGTCTTATGTTTTTGGGAATTCAAGTGTTGCTCGACATTATTAAGCCTTTTTGTCAACACTTGCGTATTGCAAAACACACAAAACAAAACAGAGTCATCGCTGCTAAAAATGCCCGGATGCCCGGATTTATACGGGTGAAAAATTCTTTATTTGGTTCTTTCACATTCGGCATACTTTTTTCATTTTAGAGTAGTCTATTCAATTTCCAATTTGCAAAAATTTTGTATCTAAATGCTGCTGGCGACTGCGTTGTAGCAAAATGATTTTTTATAAGTTGTCAAATAAATAACGGCATCTAATACTTAAGCGATAATAAGGAGGTGTTCAAAATATTGTGCATTTGATGTTTGGATAAGTTTTATTTTGTACATTAAAAGGAGGCATAAGAGATGCCTGTTTGCAAGATACAAAAAAATATATTGGACTGGTAAAGTAAAGCAAAAATGTTGAAAATAAGTACTTATAAGCAAAATAAGCCGAAATAAGCACAAACACCCTGAATAAGCAAAATGCTGGGAAAACAAGCAAGAAGCATTTAAACTCGCTCTGCTGATGACTCTATTGGCAGATCGACGCGTTGTTTTTTTCCATAAATATTGGAACTTTATATTAAAAACTAATAACGAATTATCTTCGACTGGACCAAAGTTAAAATACCCTTACAGCCATATTATAGTATAACAAATTCCAGACGTATTTCTTGTACGTAGTCAAGATTAAACTTATTTGCAAAATTTTAACATTGTTTTTTTAACATCAAAGACATCATTTTTTTAACATAAGCATGCGCCTTATACAAACTAGGTTTTCCACAATTTAGTTGTGGAAAGAACAAAGAAAGTGAAAAGAACCATGCCCGAGTTCGAACCAGGGACCACTGGGTTGATAGTCTAGTGCACTCTCCACTAGACTACAAAGGCCGACAATTGGTTTTGGTACTAATTTTTGTGGAATTTAAGTAGATTTCATTCAGTCACTTTGTATGGGAGATAGGCATGGTCTTAATTTAAAAAAAAAATTAAATTTCATACTCAGAGTGCATATCAAGGCCTAGATCTTATGTACAAAAATTTAATTTCAATTCAATTCAGCTCATTTCCGAACATGATCTCCATAAAAAGCGTATATATTGAATTTCGCTACGATAGCTCTAAAATTGGGAGTAATGAGTAAAGCAAAATTTTCACGATTTGTCGCCAATTTTCGGTCTACATCATCGGCCAACTGAAGGAACTATTTGTGATAATGGTAAAAAAGTTTTATTCCACATACTATATTCTCTAATCGACAAGCCGCACACGGCAGACCATAGTCTTTTCAAATGGTGAAAAGTAGAGATTTTGCTAAACTTTTAGTTTTTGTTTATAGTAAGTGAGTGTCTCCGGTTATGGAACACATTAGGTTTTTATCACATAACTTTTGATCAAGTTTATAATATGTGAATATATATGCATAGCTATGAAAAGCTTATTGAATAAGCTAAATTTTTGCTGAAGTAACTATGTATATTGATTTAGTCAACTAGAAAAACTTTACGACCAATTTTATGAAGGGTTAATTTTTTGCCAAAAAATTTATACCCGTTTGTGGGATACCTTGAAAAATTCTCTAAAAATGAGAAAATATGGAGAAAAACCACAAAAAATAAGAAAAATAACAAAATTTATTCATTTTAAAAGCCTTTAATGGCACAAAAAACAACAGAAAATGGCACTTCTTTCATGTTATTCAACGTCTTCTTTATGGCTAAAGATGCGTAAAAATGCAAGAAAATACAATTTAAATATGATATGTTGACAAAAACGATGATATTTGATAGTTTGTCAGTCAAGCGCATATTTTAAATGCAAAAAACAAGCTGTCCCACAACCGGTTACATGAGGAGTCCCACAGCTGGAAATGGTATTCATTTTAGATGCCTTTAATGGCACAAAAAACAACAGAAAAAGACACTTCTTTCATGTTATTTATCATCTTCTTTATTGCTAAATATGCGTAAAAATAAAATTTATATATATGTTGACAAAAACGATGATATTTGATAGTTTGTCAGTCAAGCGCATATTTTAAATGCAAAAAACAAGATGTCCCACAACCGGTTATATGAGGTGTCCCACAACTGGGAATGGTAGCCATTTCGGAAATGACACAATAACTAAAAATTTTACAATACATACACAAATCCACGTTATTTTCTTTCTGTCAAAAAATACGAAGGATGTCCCACAACTGGAGACACTCTCCTACTTGTACGATGCATAGGAAACGGGTGTGTTCTGAATCGTTTTTAGTGTTTAATACAATTAACCCTAAATAAGTAAGTACATTTAGAACATTTTAAAATATTCACAATAAATAATTTTGCAAAAAACTTTGAATGTTCCGAACTCCATGGACCAAAAAAAAAATGCATAAAAGACTAGCCATTTAATAAATTTATAATTATCAATCACCAGCAACATGTTACTTTAAAATTACTTAAAAAGAAATTGATTTAAATTGGTCTACGAACTATCATAATATAATATAATATAAAAAAAAATAAGGACAAAATATGTGTATATATACTAAAAGTATAAAGCGATAGGTTTAGTAAGACTGTTGAAATTGCTTTTTTTCTATGCATTTTGAATGGAAATATTGTCTTTTGATACTTTGCATTGCTTTTCGAATTAATACTTCTGGTGACAATACATCGTCCTCTGTTAAAAAAGCAGCTGTAATAAATCCAGAACACAAAGTCAATGAAAGATTGTTTTTGAACAAACCACAAATTTTACCTTTTAGAACTGAATAAAATTGTGGAAAGTCTTTTAACCGCTTCTTTCCGTGAGTGCCATCCACATTGTATTCAATAATGATCTCCTGTGTCAGTACTGCCAGCAACTTTTTCTTTGCTTTTCCTTTCATTATAGACTTTAGTCCATCAATCTGCAAGCAAAATTGGTAAATTGATTTGGAAAAATTTGGATTATGGTAGGAATTGCATGTGTAGTGCATTTGCAATACTTGCTAAATATAGTAAATATATAGTGCATTTGCATTACACTTACATAAATATACTACACGGAGATAATTATTTTGCTTGAATCAAGCAAATATTTTGCTTAAAAGCAAATCAGCTAAACTTTGCTCAATCACGGTGTGATATTAAAAAAATATTGGTAAATTTAAATTTATTAATTGAAATCACTCCTTATGTGTTTAGGAAAAAACAAAATTATATTAAATTCAAGCAAATATTTGCTAAATTATTATAAGCTCAAATAGCACATTTTTACTAAACTCAAGCAAATATTTGCTAAGTTATTATAAACTCAAATAGCAAATTTTTACTGAATTCAAGCAAATTTCTTCTTAACACGCGAGCACACGTTTGTTCTTAATGAAGAAAATTAGGCGACGATTGGTTAACAACCGCGATGGTCGAAGGGATAAGCTCATGACTTACACTCACGCGGTCGAGGTTCAAGTCTCCGTATAATGGTAATTTTTCAATTTAATTTAATGTTAATAATTATTTCACTTCAAAAATATGCTAGATTTCAGCAAAAACTAATCAAAATTTGCTATTTCAATTTGTAACAACTGAGCAAACATTTGCTTGAAATAAGTATAAATTTGCTTTTATAATTTATAATAACTAAGCAAAATTTTGATTAAATTCTAGCAAAATTGCTAATTTATTAGGGGTTTTCACGGGTTGATGCGAAACGCAGTTGCGATGATGCGAAAATGCAAAATTGCGAACTTTCGCTTCACTCCAACAACAAACACATTACAAGCAATTTTGCAACTCTTCTTGAATTACGCACTGCCCAAACATAATCAGCCCTATCATGAATAATTTTTCACGCGGAATCGAAAAAGGGAGTTTTGTTTTTCAAGAAAAAGCTGAAGAATATTTTGGAAATTTGTAATGCAAATTTGTTTATCAACGGTTTATCAACAAATTTGCATCAAAAATTTCCAAAATGTTTTTGAGCTTTATCTTAAAAATTAAAACTCCCTTTTTCGATTCCGCGTGAAATATTATTCATGATAGGGCTGATTGCGTTTGTACGCAAGAAGCTTATATTTTTACGTAAATTTCGTAAACTTTTTGTGATTTTGAAATGAGGTGGCAATTTACTGTTCATTGGACATATAATTTTTATTCTATAATTAAGTTGCAATAATGATGTTCAAGCGTTAGTGCGCAAAAAATCTTGCATTTTCACACTCTTGCAATTGGTGGCAATTTACTGTTCATTGGACATATAATTTGTATTCCATAATTAAGTTGCAATAATGATGTTCAGGCGTTAGTGCGCAAAAAATCTTGCATTTTCACACTCTTGCAATTGGCAACAACCCGTGAATATCGCAATTATAAGCTGGAACAGCAAATTTTGACAAGTTTTTGCTGAAATCTAGCATAATTTTGAAGTCGCTGAGATTCAAGTGTAAATTTTGCTTGGCCACAATACAATTTAGCAAACAGTTTTCTCCGAGTACTTACATAAAAGGATATGTTATCGTCGTTGATTTGTTCATCAATAGCTGATAATGACAAATCTGAGTTAATTGGAAAGGACTTAATTGGAAAGGACTTAGTTGGAAAGGACATCAGAGAGTTTGAATTCATCTGCTGTTGCTCCAAAGACTTTATAAGTATTGTTTGCTGAGCCAATGCCTGCATAATGGCCTTGTTCTGTTTTTTTATTTCATCTATAAAATAGGGATTATTAATGCTATTTACCAAAATGTCATATAGCCAATCGATGTTAATAATAATTAATATTTACCTTTAAGATCAGCTACTTCTTTAAGAATAATAGCTTTATGCTCTGCGCAATTTTTGCAGCTGTTTTCAGTGTTTAAATTTAAACGCTTAATCTTTGTTGGGATTTGGCATTCAGTTATGTCTTTCAATGTGGTCATTTTTATAATTGATTTTTTTTTTTTTTGTTGCTCTTAAAATGTATTAAACTAAAAATATTACTAATTATTATAAGTTCTATGTTAAGTAAATATGATTAATTGGAAACTCTAATTAAGTGTTTG
Source organism: Dichetophora obliterata (assembly GCA_963920525.1). Taxonomy (NCBI): domain Eukaryota; kingdom Metazoa; phylum Arthropoda; class Insecta; order Diptera; family Sciomyzidae; genus Dichetophora; species Dichetophora obliterata. Next base: position 6,149,103 of record OY986435.1, read on the forward strand.
GTTTTAAAAAGTACGGCAGTTTTATTTATTAAAATGAACAAAGTAGCAGTGGTATCAGCAGCAATTGATTATCTTTCGGCAGACCGACAAATTTGCATTGAATACTTTTTAAATCAAAGTATAGCATTCTTCTTCACCTAAATTCTCTGCAAGCACAAGTCGAATACCAAGAGATGTGACGGAATCAGTTGGTTCTATGAAGAAGTTGTTAAATGTGAGGAATATTTTCCTTTAAGAAACACTATGCCATCTAGTTCTTTAAATCCAATAACCTTTATTGCAAGTCTTTCAAACACAATCGGGAGTAGTTTGAATATTTTTTCTGCAATTAATAGGGAACGATAACTGTCGATAAGAATAATGCAGGAGAAGGAACTCATAGTAGACATATTCACGTACTCAATCTTCTAAAACAAGAATGCCTGTGTATAAGGCAAATTGACGAAAGTCTGTTACTTTCCAATTAAGTAACTCCTCGATGGCTCCTTATCTGCGAACAAACTCTTTTGGAATAAAAGTTCGAAGTGATAATAAATTATCAGATATTTAATTCTACTATACTTTAAAATTTATTTTATCAAAAGCGATTCTAGTGAGAAACTCTATCATAATACCAAGATCTAAAAGATGTAATGGATCAAAAGGTATTTGAGTAACCATATTAAGATCAATCGCTTCAAAAAGATCTTTTTTATTTAGAAAGTTTTTCATATTTCCTGGAAAAAATCTTTATTTGTTATTAAAACTCGTGCTTCGGTGGAATAAGTTAACACTTTGTTAATTTGTTTTTCCGACATGATCGCATTTGCTACATCCGTGGGTGGAGTTATGGCCCGAAGTTCTGCACACAAAAACTTTAGCTGGAGCATCACACACGAGAGCTCCTACTTGAAATGGCGCTGAGTTACTTTGAATGATTATACCATTATCTAATAGGCACTTAGCTTATTTATCAGATCTTTTAAATAGTCATTGACATCATCAGGTTATTTTGTGTGCAAAATACACTCCAACTGCAAAAGCAGATCTGTTGTCTGCGCCCAAAATGTTCATGAGTATAGTCCACAGCTGTACGCTGGAGTATTTGAATAGCGGCAGACCGTTGATGTTAATAACAACTATTTCTGATAACTTAAAAATTTATTCTGCAACTCTGATTAATTGTTTTTCAATACAGTACCATACCAAAGTAACAGTACAGTCCTGGATTAACCTTGCTGCAAGTTTTATTTTCTGATTTCCCAATAAGTTTTGCTGCGCTCAGAGGAACATCTAAATTTTCTTCCTTTAAAACTATTAGAAGCTTTTCCAAAGATTCTTATGTTGGTCTTGTTTAAAGATAGGCGCATGCCGTGCTTTTTCCGTGCCACGCCGTGCACATGCCTAAAAAATAACTTCTTCCGAGTTTGTGCGTATTCGTGCAAGTACAAAAAATTGATTGCGTGTTCGTGAGTGCTCCTGCAAGTGGTCGTCGTGCTCGTGCGTGCCCATGCCTCAAAAATTTTGCACACGCTCATCTCTGGTCTTGTTGTTGAATACCACTGCCTCAGTATTTTACAAAGTGGTTTCGAGGTTTAGTTAGTTTCTCTTATATCTGGTGAGACGTTTTCTTCTGAGGTCTGAGATTAATTTTAGAACACGGTTTGCTGGAACACATTAAAATGTTCTTCAATTTGTGCATTGCACATTTCAATTTCACTTGTTTCAGGATTTGTGCAGTTAGGTTTTCGTGAACAAACTGCCATCACTATTTGAAAGCTGTAAAAATTTTTCAATGCACACAAGTGCACAACTGCTCAAGTTCTCAAGGCAATAGTAGAAAAGCACTTGTGCAGATTTTTACGTACGTGGATTTTGTTTTTGTAAAGTGCACAAGTCCGCAACTGCACAAGCAAGTGCACAGAATAGTGAATACCCCTATTGTTATAAAAAACTGCCACACTTTAAACACTCTACTTAAATAGCAATAACCACAAATATAACTCAACAAAAAAAAGTGATACTGTGAATCGTCAAACTGCAGCCAAATAAAGTAACACAAACAAAAACAAGCAAACAATATTCAAAAGAGGATAAGAAAACTCACGCCAAACTGAATTTTGCTGCATATATTTTAGACTAATTTTTAAGTAATTGATTTTAAATTAGTTTTTCAACTATGACTGATTTGTTTCTTTCCTTGAAAGGGTGTATACTGAAAAAAAGCAACGGGCGGAAAAAATCCAAGGTGAGCAAGTTGTGAAGAGCCCTGTTCACAATTAAAATTGCTCATCAAATCGTTTGTCAAATCGTTTGACCACAAAAGTATTCCACTTGACCAGTTGACCACAAATATCCACACCGGTGAGCGGATATTTACATTTTCTACACCGAACGGTGTTAATTTATACCGCTTACTAGGTGTGAAATGATGAACTTATCCGATCGGTGTGAAATTAGAAAGTCAAAGAAAAAGAGCAATATTGAATTCACATTCTCATTGATAAACAAATTAAAAATTGAAATTTCTCAATTTAATTTGTTTATTTTAATTTTGTAAATCTTGATTAAAGATTCAAACTTTATTTTTGACACCACGTAATAGACCTCAAAAAAATTAAATAAGCCCCAAAAAATGTCCATACATTTTTGGGTGTTACTTTATATGAAATAACTCCCAACTTTTGGGGACAATTTAATTTTTTTTGGGAAATATTTCATATTTTGTTTGGTTCTTATTTCATTATGAAATAAAGATCTATCAAAAAAGCCCAAATCAAAGTTTTTTGCAGCTTATTTCATTTGACAATTAATAAATTTAATGACAATTTAATAAAAATTGTAAGAAACATCCTTTCGAATAGCTAAAAATTACACCGTTCGGTGTTAAATAAAATTATCATTTTGCGTGTTATAAATAAACACCTAACAGGGTACAAAACAAACATCCTATCTGATTTTTACTATTTTACACCTATCGGTGTGAAAAAATATGCTCTTTCGGATATAAAATTCTAGCACATTGACACTGTGTTTTTTAATACCGAACGGTGTAGGACGCCCTGGAACACAAATCGGTGTAAAAATTCTTTACAAATTTTTAAGTGTGTACTCATCAAATTTTTCGTCAAACTTCATTTTGCCTTGAACACCGAAGTTAGCAAATCGCGATGGCGGAAAATGTTTAGTAGAAATTGTTAGTAAAATCGTATTGGAAGAAGAAGAAATGATTTTATAAATTATTATAAATTATTTGACAAAGTTAGGGTCTGTTCGGGAATGCATCACGATTTGCAGTATGCGCACAACTGGCATTTTTTAAGCGCCCAAATTTTTTAGGATCCGAATGGTGAGTGACGCTTGATATAAAAATTTCATTTTAGAATGTTTGACGCTTTCATTGCTGCAAAATTAGCCTTTCTCTAACATTTTGCTTGTGCTAAAAAGCGGTTAGCGCATCATGATTCATTTCCGAACAGACTGTTATATATTATTATTTTCTTCCGTTCCTTCTTTTGTAGCGATGTGCCCAGGTTGCAAACTTTTTTCAATTAGGGGTGTTCATATTTCAAACCGCTCATCAAAACGTTTGTCAAATACAAAAGAACAACGTGGCATTTCCATGGAATGGAGTTCATAAAATCAGCAGAAAAATCAAAATATTTTGATTTTCATCAAATAATTTGACAAACGATTTAATGAGTGTTCAGACTCGTCAAATCCATGTATATTTCTGTAGATCAAATCGTTTGTCAAATCATTTGATGAGCGATTTGATCAATGTGAACACCCCTAAGGACTTTGTTGGTCTATACCAGCGTCGGGCAAGAATGATATATTTACAGATTACGCATTGTGCATGTCCCGACTCAAACGCCATCTACTGGTTGTGATGTAGCTCATGCTTGATTATCACGCTACTATTTTAGGGGAGAAAACACCCCTACGAAATATGAATTTTTAAAATTTCTTTCAACATTTTTTAAAACTATATTTATTTCTTATCAATAAACAAAGTTTGAATAAGAAAATAAGGCTATTTTAAAATCTTTACGTTTTTTGGCACAAATGCGGCTGGAAAATACAGAATTTTTCATGTATTTAAATGATTAAATTCATTAAATAAATAAATAAATATATTTAAATACATGCAAAATTGAGTATTTTTCACCCGCGTTTGTGACAAAAAACGTGAGAGCGGTGTCGCAATAGCGACAAAAACGCGTAATATGAACGCGGCCTAAGAACGATGATAAAAACGTAGTCACAATTTATTTATAGGAAGTAAAGATATTAAAATAGCATTATTTTCTTATACGAACTTGGTTTATTGATAAGAAATAAATATAATTTAAAAGAAGGCATGTGCACAATAAAGTAAATATATTTTTCAGTATGGTTTTTAGAAAAATTCATATTTCTGGGGAATCTGGGGGCGATGTAACAATGTAACATGTCTGACTGTCTCAACCTGGCGAGGCCAGCATAATCTTTGTGAAATCGCCTCAAGTCGACTCAAACCTCCACGTGGTGTTTCCTGGGCAACGTCAAAACTGACAACCGTTAGTTTGGCGGCTAATCTGAGCGGCGGGCTTAAAATAGGTTTAAAATAGGATGTGCGTCGGGTTTGAAGTCCACCCGTAAAAACCAATTTCAATGAAAACAAATAAGAAAAGAAGAAAAATTATCCCCAAATCTGATGCCGACTACCGCAAACGAAAAACTGATAATGATTTACGGATTTCACCTGGAATGTCCGAACCCTTAATTGGGAAGGTGCCTCTGTCCAACTGACCGATGTCTTGGAAAGATACAAAGCTGATATCATTGCTATCCAAGAAATGCGATGGAAGGGACATGGTTGCATTCGGCATGCACCCTGTGATATCTACTACAGCGGCCATGCGGAGAAGCACGAGTTTGGATGCGGATTTGTAGTTGGCAAGAGACTACGGCCCCACGTCCTGCGATTCACACCTGTGAACGAACGACTTGCCATAATCCGCATCAAGGTTAGATTTTTCAATATAAGCCTAATATGTGCGCACGCTCCGACAGAAGACAAGGACGATGAGATCAAGGAAATTTTCTACGAGCGCCTTGAAAATGCTTACGAGCGCTGCCCCCGTCACGACGTAAAAATCGTGCTTGGTGACTTCAACGCTAAGGTGGGCAAGGAAAATATTTTTGGTCCAACAGTCGGAAAGTTCAGCCTCCACTACAACACCTCCGATAACGGAATGATTTACTTCGCCGCAGCACGAAACATGGTCGTAAGTAGCACTAGATTCAAGCATCTCAATATTCATAAAGCCCCCTGGATGTCCCCTGATCAAAAAACCAAGAATCAAATTGATCACGTTTTGATTGACGGAAGGCACTCTTCCAGTGTATTGGATGTACGCACAATCCGTGGTGCAAACATTGACTCGGATCACTATCTTGTTGCAGCCAAGATCCGTACACGTCTGTGTGCAGCTAAGAATACACGCAACCCTACACAGAGAATGCTAGACGTCGACAAGCTGCAATCGAAACAGACAGCCGATGCTTTCGCCACTCGACTCTCACTCCTGCTTCAAAGCACTCCTCCAATCGATGATATATGCACGCAGTGGACACACATTTCCAACTCCATGCGTGCGGCTGCTGAAGAGGTGATTGGCTACCAACGCCCTCGCCGAAACCAGTGGTACGACCAGGAGTGTCGCGACGCCACTGCAGACAAAAATGCCACCTGCAAAGCCACCCTGCAGTCGGTTGTAACGCGCGCTGCTAAGCAGCGATACAAAGCAAAGAGGAGGGAAGAGAGACATATTTTCAGGCGGAAAAAAGAGAGGCAGAAAAGCGCGAGCAAGAGAAGATTGAGATGTATGGTGACAGGAATGAGGCCCGAAAATTTTTCGAAAAAATAAGACGCCTTGCCGATGGTTTTAAAACCGGGGCCTCTTCCTGCAAGGATGAAAACGGGAATCTAGTGACAGATGTCCAGAGTACACTGACGTTATGGACTATGCTGAAGTTCTGACAGCTATAGCTCGGCTTAAAAATAACAAAGCCGCGGGAGCTGATGGCTTTCCTGCTGAGCTGTTTAAGAACGGAGGCGAAGCTCTACTTAAATGCATTCACGAGCTTCTATGCAGAATATGGTCGGAAGAATGCATTCCGAACGATTGGAATCTCAGTGTGCTCTGCCCAATCCACAAGAAAGGCGATCCCACTATCTGTGTCAATTATCGTGGGATAAGCCTTCTTAATATCGCATATAAGGTCCTGTCGAGCGTTTTATGTGAAAGATTGAAGCCTATTGTAAACGAACTGATCGGACCTTATCAGTGTGGCTTCAGACCTGGAAAGTCCACCATCGACCAGATTTTCACGCTACGACAAATCTTTGAGAAGACTCAAGAAAAACAAGTCGACACCCACCATCTTTTTGTCGACTACAAAGCCGCCTTCGACAGCCCAATAAGGAAGCACCTGTACTCCACCATGTCTGAATTTGTATTCCTGCAAAACTAATACGACTTTGCAGGATGACACTGAGCAACACCAGCAGCCCAATTAAAATCGGGAAAGACCTCTCCCCACCATTTATTACCAAACGAGGTTTCAGACAAGGTGATTCCTTATCGTGCGACTTTTTCAACCTAATGATGGAAAAGATCATCCGAGCTGCTGATCTGAGACGTAGTGGCACAATATTATACAAGAGTGTTATGCTGCTTGCGTATGCTGCTGACATAGATATCATTGGCCATAATACGCGCGAAGTCAGTGCAGCATTTTCCAAATTAGAAAGAGAGTCAAGTCGAATGGGTCTGTCAGTGAATGCAGATAAGACGAAATACTTAGTGTCAACAAACAAACAGTCCCAGCGTCTTGGAACCCACGTTACCGTTGACAATACCTCCTTCGAGGTTGTGAAGAACTTCGTTTATCTGGGATCCAGCATTAATTCAACCAACGACAATATTTATTCAACCAACGACATCAGCATTGAGATCAAACGAAGAATAACTCTTGCCAACAAGTGTTACTTTGGGCTCAGTAGGCAATTGAGAAGCAGAGCCCACTCTCGACGAACGAAAATCACGCTCTATAAATCGGTCATCATGCCCGTCCTACTTTACGCATCACAAACCTGTACGCTGAGCAGTTTAGATGAAAAGACTTTAGGAGCATTCGAGAGAAAGATTCTTCGTAAGATCTACGGACCAATCTGCGTCAATGGCGATCTTGCTATCGTAGACGAAATTTCTTGCATTTTTCTTTCAAAGTTTCGTCAGCGAAAATTTGGACACTTGTATTAAATTTTCCCGCACGATTTGTATGGACGACTTCTCAAGTTTCGTTGACGATTAGGAATTTTCGTGCACACAAAAAAAAAACATACACATCAAACGAATCTAATGCTATGTTCACACAGAGATATATTCTCATTTACGAAATCCACATTTACTCGTTGTAGGAGTAACAGGGACAAATATATAAAAAATGTTCTAAACTAGCACTTAGCTCTCAGCGTGAACATAGCATAAGCTAATGAATCTGATTGGCTGGTTGGAAAACAAACGAAATGCAAACAAATAAACAGTCAAACTGCTCTCAAAACAAATCGAGCAACGTAGCTACTTTTTTAGGAAGAAAACTTACTTACTTACTTACTTACTTAGTTGGCGCTACAACCGTATGTCGGTGTTGGCTTCATCTAAGAATTTGCGCCAGCCATTTCTATCTTTCGCTTGCTGGCGCCAGTTGGAAATTCCAAGCTTCGTCAGGTTGTCCTCTACTTGGTCTTTCCAACGAAGATGCTGTCTTCCTCTTCTGCGTTGACCGCCGCTGGGTACCGAATCGAATGTTTTCCCTCACTGAAGCATCGTCTTTCATGCGCTGAAGATGACCAAGCCAGCGAAGCCGCTCGATTTTAATGCGCTTGACTATGTCGATGTCAGCGTACAGCTCATACAGTTCATCAATCTACCGTGTTCGGTACTCGCCATTGACGCAGATTGGTCCGTAGTTCTTACGAAGAATCTTTCTCTCGAATGCTCCGAAAGTCTTTTCATCTAAACTGCTCAGCGTCCAGGTTTGTGATGCGTAAAGTAGGACGGGCATGATGAGCGATTTATAGAGCGTGATTTTCGTTCGTCGAGAAATTTTCACCTAAATACCTGGCGCAAAAAGCTAAAGCAAAGAATAAGTAGCATTTTCACCGTTATTACGTTCTTAAAAGGGTGTTTAATACGAAAATCTTATAAAAGCAGATCAAAAAGATTTTCTTATTAATTTATTTTGGTCTCTTCTTAAACTTTGGAGAGTGAAAAACATTTTTTTTTATTAAAGTAAAGTATGAATAAGATTACCATATCATTTCAATAATTTACTAAGAAATCTTATTAAAAAATGTTTGATAGTAGTTTTAAATTTTTAATAAGATTTTCTCTATGGAATTAAAAAGATTTCTCTATGGAAATTCTTATTTAATTTGATAGTATTAATAAAAAACCTAATAAAATAGCTTAATTAGGTAATCTTATTAATATTATGTGGTGGTTTTTGGCTCTGTGAAAGAACATATAATTTGTGTGACCATTAGTTTAATTTGTGTGAACACAGCCCACGGAACGGAATTCCGTACGACTGGAATTGCCGTCTAACGCAGCCAACTTCATCGAACGCGTTCTCTAACTTTTCTTTTGTGCAGTCAACTCAATACATCGGAATCATAGTGCTCGTGCCATTCGTTCGTTCTGTGAAAATTTACAAAATTCCATTTAAAGTGCAAACAAAAACTACTAAAACAATTGAAAAAGTGTAAATTAAGTGTTGTTTAATGGTTTTGTGCTAAAAATCTGCTATAAAACTTATTGAATATAAAAGAAAATGTGGTTTGAAAAAATGAAAACCTGATTTTGGTAGCAGAGAAAAAATTTTCCTCTTCGTTACATTTTTTCTTCTCCAACAAATACATATACGTAAGTGGTGTCAACGGGCGTGTGTTAGTGTGTACAGCTAGCTTTGGTGTGGGTGCGAATGAGCGCGCAATAGTAACAAAAGTAAACGGCAAAACGAACCAAATATGAAGTAGGCTATAAAGAGTAGAGCCCAAAGAGAAAAGCAGCACAATAAGAAGGCCGAAAAAACAAGAAAAAGCAACGCAAAAAATCTGCGTTGCTAATGTATGAGTGATTTTTTCAATAAATTTTTTTGCGGCTATTTGTATTTGCACACTGACGGGTGCTGCTGCTGCGCAAAAGACAAAGCTGGCGTCGCTGCGACTCCTCTAGTGAGCAATTTGCACAAGAGAAACCCGTCAAAAGAAGTGGCTGCGATTTTTCTGACTGTGTTGTTGTTGTTGCCTGCTTGTCTTGTTTGCACACAACGCAAGACGACACAAAATAACAACAAAACTTTTTCATGTGTTTATTGCTTCGCAAAACGCCGAACAAAACGCACGAACACTTCAATAAATAATAAATGCACAAAAAAGAAATAATTAATAAAGAATTAAGGTAATAAATAGTTGTTGTGATTTGTAAATAACTACTAAATTGTGTATAACTAAATCGAGCGAATATCGTGCAAAGTGTATGTTTGTGTGTTTATTATCGTCATCAACGACGACAGCGCTGTTGAATAATTGTGAATTTTACTTTTGTGCAGCTTTCATCAATTAAACACTCGTTCGTTCATACATTCGTTCGATCTTAACACTTTTTCTCATCTCATCTGAATTAAAAGTTTTCTTAATACACATATCATAACGTATAAGAAAAAAAAAATTTGTGAAATTATTAAACGCTTGACATGTTTTGAAGACGCTTGAATGGCATCATAGAAATCAATGGAATATCGTGCAACGAATCAAATAAAAAAACTGAACGTCATGCAGGTAGCAAGGGAGGAAAATATAACTAAATGCAGAGTAGACGTTAATAAAATTAATGACGGCAGCTGCTGCTGCTGCGGCTGCTTCTGTTGGGACGATTTTCGTTTGAGTTTTATTCGTTCATGTGTTATTTTTAATGTATTTTATTCTTTCATTTTAATTGTTTGTAGTGTCTGCCGCCGTTCTGTTCATGTTCTTTCATCTTTTTCGTTGTGTGCATCACCCTCCAGCTTATTTGACGCAGCGTCTGCCTCTCGCTCCGGGACGTCCTTTTGTCACCCGTTGTGTTTACACAAGTACTCGAACCTACTCGTACATAGTTTCCCATTTAATTGTTCGCCATTTAATTGTTCGCCATTTAATTTCGAGTTTCCTCTTCCTTTTCGCCCCTCACGAATTATTTTATTTTTATATCTTTCCGCTTATTCGTTTTGTTTTGCATATTTTTCTGTATTAAGATTTTGGCAAAAAATAAATGTGTCGATATTGAAGTTGTTTTTGTTGTTACAGTTGTTGTTGATGTGGTCAATGTTGGTATTGTATTCATATTGATTATTATGCAAACAAGGTCCAATGAGCTGCGACGTAAAAATTAACACTGTTTTTATTTTTAACCGCTGCTTAATTGTTTTTTACTTTTAAAACATATCAGATATATACCGGTTTTAAATTTATTGCATTAAAGTATTTGAAGGTATAAACAATTTTTGCGTTGCCCGAATTGAGCAATTATTTAGGCCTAACCAAATTAAGAGCAGACGAGACGATAGCAATTTAACGAACATTGACGAGTTGAGACGCTACAATTTTGAAAGTGAAACCCGAATGATTTCCCGGGATTAAAATATTAAAAAGTTTACAAAAATTGTATTGTAAAAAAATCAACAACTCGTAAATAATAAAAAATACACATGTGGACACATGTGGACAGTAAAATAGGTGTAAAAAAAAATTCACAATATAACCATGAAATTTGACTATGGTAATGCCCACAAGAGGAATTACTTATGTAAACATCTGGCAGCACTGTTTTCATGCGAAAATATGAGTTGCCGTTAGTTTAAATGCTAAGGGGCATGTCACACGTAGCGGACACGGACAAATTTGTTGTTTTCACGGGCAAAAGAAGCTCTCTCAATTTCCAGTTTCTTATTTTACCCGCGAAAACAACAACAAATTTGTCCGTGTCCGTGCTAGTGTGTGACATGCCCCTAACTGACGAAAAATACGTTGAATTTCTTTGTTTAGCTAGCAATTTTGTGTGTAATAATATTACAAAAAAGCATTTTCGAACGTAATTAAATATTAAAAAAGTAAACTTTCGGGTAATTTGATGTTTTAAATAATATCTTCTATCTTCTATATATATAAAATAGGATGTGTGTATGTATGTAACGTATGGACTCCAAAACGGCTGGGCCGATTTTGATGAAATTTTCAGGTAATGTTCATCTTGGTACGGTGGGTAACATAGGCTATATTTGGACCCGATAGGTGGCGCTGGGGTGGACTTATATCGAAAATTTGAATTTATGGACCAATTTAACTGAAATTCAGAATGTATGTTTGTTTGATCATAAGAAAATAATTTGTGTATAAATGGACACGGTAGGTGGCGCTGGGGTGGACTTATTTCGAAAATTCGATGGCGTGAAAAATATATACTTTTAATTTTATTTTATAACGAGGGGAGTAGCGAAGCACACCGGGTTCAGCTAGTACTTTATAAAATTGATTTAAAAAAAAAAAATCTAATAGATTGGTGGTGGACATCACTGCAGCGCAGAGAAGAGGAAACTTGTGCAGGATCTTCGCAAACAAGGACACACTTACAAATTTATTGCCACGTCATTAGGAAGATCTGAAAACTTTGTCACAAATGCTCTAAAGCCTAAAAAATTTCTCGAGAGGGGTGGAGCATCGAAGAAAAACTCTTCAGGTACGGATAACCGCATTGTAACTTTGGCTAAACGTGATCCTTTTATATCGTCGAAGGCAGCTCCAGCCGAAATAGGTAATATTGTCACATCCCGAACAGTGCATCGCAGATTGATGAGTTAAAAACTACCCGGAAGGATAGCTCGAAAAGTTTCTGTGCTAAGAACGGCAAATTTAAAAAAAGATGCAAAATTTTGCTTTGGCACATAAATTCTGGAACAGTCCTGAAGGCGTAAAGAAGTGGCGAAACATGCCGTAGAGCTATGAAACCAAAATAAATTTGTTTGGCCAAAGGCAAAGAATTCCATCCCAGCAAACCAAAGTTTCCGAATTCGTAACGAATTCGTTACGAATTTTTCGAAATTATTCCGAGTTCGGCATCCGAATTCGCACCGATTACGTAACGACAATCGCATGGAGGGGTTGACACGAATTCGTAACGAATTATCGTAAAGAATTCGGAAGGAATTTTAGTAACGAATTCGTAACAAATTCGTAAAGAATTGGAGTATCGTATTCGTAACGAATTCGTAAAGAATTGACGTATCGATTTCGTAACAAATTCGTAAACAATTGAATTATCGTTTTCGTAACGAATTCTTTACAAATTCATTACAATTTCTTAACGAATTGTAGCACCGAATCCGTAACGAAATGAAGAATCAAATTTGCAACGCTCTCTTAATGATTTTTGTACCGTATGAAATACAAAATTAAATAACAGTTTCGAATCAAAGTTTAGTTAGGGCTTAAGATGCCCCAGACTATATGTTTCGTACAAATGACATGCCAAAAATTATATATTATAAATGTGAGTCTGACATGTCGTTTGTATTTGCATCTGTAAAAATTAAAATTAGAACCATATTTTGTATCATCTGTTTTAAAGAAAAAGTTGTTTAAAATTAAATTATTTTACAAATGGAAAATTATTTAAAATGCCGCTAGGCTCATGGCCTATCAATTTTTTTCAACTCGAAATATTATAAACACCTCACCATTTAAATTTGAAAATTTGATTTCGGAACTCTTTCGAATTATTCGGAAATGTTCCGAAATCAGTGTCGCGAAATAGTTACGAATTCGTTAAGAATTCTTGAAATAGTTACGAACTAATCGGAATTCAGACAAATTCGGAAACTTTGGTTTGCAGGGATGTTAGATTTACAAAAAAAAACAAGCATGGAGGCAGCAACATAATGGTGTGGGGCTGCTTCTCGTGGCAGAAAGCCACTATGTTTTTAACGTTGACCCCTGCCGCGAAGGCTTAATTCAATGGTGCTCCAAAGCTTGGGACAAATATGAAGCGTCGGCCAACGCCCCTTCGGAATTCAAGAAATGCCAATTTTGAAAGGTTCCCCTAATAACATGCAACAGAACCTTTGTCGTCAGATTGACGCAATTCATGACCGTAACACTTTCAGCTACTTGAATTTATGCATGACTTGGTTATTTTAATAACCTTGGGCTATCTCAGTAGACAATACCAGTAATTAACCCATTATTTTTATTCTTCAATAATCATCTACATCATATCAGAAGTCATCACTCTCTGACATGAAAGACTAAGGCAGAAACTTCAGAGGCCTGAAATCAATCATATCATCAGGTTTCTCAATCTCAGTGGACACAACTCAGACTATTTAGGTTTCCCCGTCGCCTGTACTCAAATTCCAAAGGTCACAGTATATTGATCCGGTAGTTGCTTACCTTCCTAACATTTACTGTTTGAAATTAGCGAGATTCAATCTACCATCATTCTCTTAGTAATTTTAGGGAATCACCAGCCCGAGTTCAACTTAAGTGTAACTCACACCAGCCTTTCTGGCCTAATCAGAGCGATTTGAAAACCCCACGTGGGCCAAACCCAACGACAGTCAATACCTGGGCTCAAGGCTCCACCTGACAAGGCTCTTCAACATCCCGTCTTACAGACCAAAAGTTCTTAGAACATTTATATTTGACTGTGACACCTGCAGCCACTAGAATTGTACATGACTAGGTTAAAAATAACCATTGGTTTCCCAGTAAAACCGGGTAAACCACAATCCTACTTATGCAACGTCGTTATCCTAATTAAGACTTAATAAAAAGCCTCTTTCGGAAAACTAGGAAGCATGAGCCGTTGTATACCAACTGGCTTATACAACGGTCAAAAGATTAAATGTTTCCTACATAATAACCTTTATTCTAAGATAAGGTCTGCAGAACAACGATAGATCAGGTCTCCTTATCATTGATGTATGATATTGAAAACGCCTTGTATAATATATATTGTAGGCAAAGCGAATTCGGTGCTCGGTTTCTTTAAACGTAATTATAAAGAATTTTCAGATCCTTACACTCTTAAATCCCTTTACACATCACTTGTAAGGACACAGTTGGATTACTGCTCTATTATATGGAATCCGTTTTTTCTCCATCCTTCTAAAATAATAGAATCTATTCAAAGACATTTACGAGATATATATGGAAAAAGCTTAATTGGAATCTGACCTTAATCCCATCCTATGCCACTCGCTGTGCCCTAATTAACCTTCATGTCATATTTATTTGGGATATTATTCACAACAATATAAATTATCCAGAACTTCTATCAATGCTAAATTTCTATACTCCAGCTCGTCATCTCCGTCGTCAATTCCATTTCAGGGAGGCGGTCCACCGGATGAATTATACTCCTAATAAGCCGATAACTCGCTGCATAAATGATCCCAACCGAATCCTAAATATATCTGACCTATTTATAGAGGTTTCACGGTTTCACGATTAATAATCAGTACTATTATCTTTACCCTAAATTAACTCTTTACTTTAAAATCATCTGTACTACAATAATTATTGTACTGATGATATAAATTTGTATATAATATATATATAATATTTATAAAATATTGATACATATTTTTATTATATTATATCTTTTATGATAAAGTTTTAAACTTGTATAATATACATAAATGGAGATATCTAGTTAAGTAAAATGCATCATTGTAAATAATTACATTAATTCAATAGTCTATAAGAGCATGTACTCTGTTTGATGAAAAAAAAATTTAAAATTGAATATCCCATGCCCAAAAGAATCGAGGCAGTACTAAAAAATAATGGTGGATATACCGGCTACTAAGTTCCAATAACAATTTCTATAAAAAACTATACACCTCTTATATGAAGTTCTTGTATTATTTCATAATTTTTTATTTACACCATTTTACTTTTCAACTAAAAATTGACAAGTACCTTGAAGTAATGATTTATAAGTAATTTTTTTTTTGTTGTTAATTGTATACTTTAGCTTTTTTTTTTTTGACAAACAATATTTTGTATGTTAAGTCAAATATATTATAATATAACTAAAACCATAAAAATAGCGTTCTTTTGTGTAAAAATATACCACACTCCTATTTTACTGTAAACATGTGTATGAAGTTGGCAATGTCCTTGGCACACCCGTAAGATCGTTCACGTGACAGCATATTTTTGTCCTTTATTGTACCTCACACACCACTCCCAAAGATAATAGGCCTATAAGTCTAACGTCCATTCCTTTTGAAGACGTTCTAACGCTTTTTAGATCTGCATTTTTTGAGCAACATAGACTCTGCACTCTTATCGGCATCACAGCATGCATGCAGCAAGAGAATTTCCGTGGAAACGGCTTTACACACACTGTTTGGGACCATCGAAAGATCTTTCCTTCATTATTCACTTTAGTTGCTTTCCTATACATAGAGGGAGCATTAAATAATGTAACGTCACATATACGACTAGAGTTGCTTAGGTTAGGTGTGAATAATATCTTTACTGATCTCATAGATAAGCTACTCAACTGCAGAGTAATATTATCAGACCTAGGTGCTTATAGCGTTGTAAGATCGGTAACAAGAGGTACGCCACAAGGCGGTGTGCTATCTTCAATCCTCTGGAATCTGATAGTGGACAACCTTCTACTTTCTGTAGAGAGGGAAGGCTGTGTAGTGGCAACCTACGCCGATGACCTAGCAATCGTAGTTAGAGGCAGATTTCCCACTACTCTGAGTAAATCTGTCCAGAGCAAAACTAGTCTTTTTCACAAAGAAACACAAAATTCCGTTCCTCACACCTATCATGCCAAATGTGTCTTCACTGTCCCTTGCGGAAAGTGCAAAATATCTAGGACTCATTCTTGATACGAAGCTGAGCTGGAAACTTAATATTTCTGAGCGTACGAAGAAAGCGACAGCTGCGCTGTACACTTGCAAAAAAGCTATATGGTAAGATGTTGTTTTCCGCCTTATTGCTCACTGGCTTTATACAGGGGTCCTAAGACCTATACTTTTATGCGGAGCAACGATATGGAAATCCTTGGACAAGATCACATATTTGAAGCAACCCCAAAAAGTCCAAATAATGGCATCTAATTGCATCAGCGGTGCACTGAGAAAAACACCGACTGCGACTTTAGAGACCATACTGGTGAAGATGACTTCTACCGCTCGACTTGATTGCCAGGCAACTAGCAACTTGTTTGGTGGTCAGACTGAGAGAATCTGGACAAATTTAATTTCATTCCGCCAAGACTGATTATTGCAAACCACTGCTTTCCTTTGATGGATACTACTAAAGAATTAGGGGTATTCTTGGGTCGTACACTGCCTAATCCTGTAGTGTTTTCCAAGCCGAAATGATGGCAATTAAGGAAATTGCAACATGCTTTTGGAGAATGTCATCTTTAAATGAGAAATACACATTTTCTCGGACAGCCAAGCAGCGATCAAATCAATGGAGCAATTATCCATTAACTCTAAAGTAGTCAAAGAATACCGTGCTGCATTAGGCGTAATGTCCAAACTTTTTTAACATTAGCTTAATATGCGTACCTGGGCATAAGGGCATACGTGCAAATGAAAAAGTAGACGAGCTTGCTAGGAAAGGTACATCGGTGATTTCTATGGTTCGAAACTCACCGAGCATCCCGATGGCAACTGTCAAACAGTTTCTTAATGAGTACACTATATCTAAAGACAATATAAAATGGCCTGAACTCTCAACGTGCAAAACAGCAAGGTTTTTCTGGCCGACTCTAGACCTAAAGCGATCGAGAGCCGTTCTCTCGTTGGGAAGATTAGAGGCAGCCACGCTAGTGGCCGTTACCACAGGGCACTGTTTAATAGGCAGACATGCCTCCAGGCTAAGAGTCAACGCAAATGACTTATGCATAAGCTGCCATAAGCCATCTCCCACCTTCTATGTTCCTGTCCCGCGCTCGCTAGAAGAAGGCTCAAATATCGGGTGAGTCGTTCTTCTTTTCAAGGACAAGCATTAAACTTCTTATAAGCTCAATGTGGTTCCACTCGAACTGAAGGCCAAGGCTATATTACAATGGACCTTATTTGTTTAAGTGAGTCGAGGTACGTGCGGTATGGTTTAAACACGTACAGCGGCTGCTGTCTCAATCTAACTTAACCTAACCTTTGTTATCATAATCCTTGAAGACTAGTTGTCAAAATCCTTATCGTAGTTCTTCTAGTCCTTGTACCAATACTTGTCCTTAAACTTGTCAAAGACCTTGTCAGTATACTTGTCCTATTCTTTGACCTACTAACTGTTACAAGCTTTGTCCTGAGGCTTGGCCTTGTCCTTGCTAGTCTTATGGCGTTTTCTTTTCTCGCCAAAAAAATTCTGCCCTCTGAGAGCGCAGAATTTTTTAAATTTGAACCTGAACTCATAAAATGTTGGCCTATTCTTATTCATATATTGTGTTGGCTGCCCTGCTATATCGAGAAACATCAAATAAATTGCAGAAATCTTCCGTGAAATAGCAATCCAGCAATGCATTTTTAATAAAACAGACCACTGATGTGGCTATTTCGTTAATATCAGCCATTTTATGTTTACTTATAATACATTTTTGTAAAGAAGAAGTTCATTCTTTAATAAAATGTCAATACAATGTTCAATATTTTGTTAACATTTCACTTTTTTGTTTCTTCAGTTGGTAGCATTTTTTATTCTTTTCAGGTACAAATTTTCAAGAAAAGAACATGATTTAATTTTAGAGGTCAAATTTTTTTTTTAAAAAAAGCGCAGAATTTTCAAAG
Organism: Dichetophora obliterata; assembly: GCA_963920525.1. Lineage (NCBI taxonomy): Eukaryota > Metazoa > Arthropoda > Insecta > Diptera > Sciomyzidae > Dichetophora > Dichetophora obliterata. The sequence continues at coordinate 6,166,995 of OY986435.1, forward strand.
GCAATAAAAATACAGAATTTTTCGAGAAAAAAAAAAACGCCATTAATTCTAATATAAATTCTTATAAATTCTATTGCATTATGATATATAAACTACGAAAATCGGACACTAAAGACATTTTCAATCGTGTCAGAAGCGCCAGCGAATCGCTTGGAAGATGAGACAATCGTCGGCGAGCTCATTTGGGGTCATCCGGGTATCGCTGACTGTAAGCAGCTGAGGCCATAATGCGATTCGCCAGGAAGAGTCACAACGAATCGCTGAGAGGGGTTTAATGCGATTCGCTGGGAAGAGTCTCAAATGAGACGCCAAGAGGAGTTCTTAGCGATTCGCGGGAAGAGTCACACACGAATCGGCAAAAGGGTTCTTAAGCGCTTCGCCGACAAGAGTGGCAAACGAAGCCAGTTGTTGAACGATTTACAGGTATATTTCTTTGTCAAATCGGTCAACAAAAACACCGTAAATCAGTCTGATATAAATATTTTCAGTTTGTATTTTTTTCAGAATACATATTTCAATAATTCTGTTTTCAGAGCCTACTTCATTTTCTAACGATCTATTTTGAAAATCTTTAAAAAATCCATCTTCCAACAATCGCGAAATGAGCGAAGGAAGATTTTGAAAATTTTTCTTGAATCGCGCATTCATCACTTGGGCGATCGAAAAGCGATCCATCTCCCAACAATCGCCAGAATAAACGATTGATAATTTGAAAATTTTTCTTGAATCACGCATTCATCGCTTGGGCGATCGAAAAGCGATCATCTTCCAACAATCGCCGGAATAAACGATTGAAGATTTTGAAAATTTTTCTTGATTCGCGCATTCATCGCTTGGACGATCGAAGAATGATCCATCTTTCAACAATGGCCGGAATAAACGATTAAGAATTTTGTAAATTTTTCTTGAATCGCGCATTCATCCCTTGGGCGAACGAAAAGCGATCCATCTTCCAGCAATCGCCGGAACAAACGAATGAAGATCTTGAAAATTTTTCTTGAATCGCGCATTCATAGCTTGGGTGATTGAAAGCGATCGCCGGAATGAAGGAAGATTTGGAAAAATTTTTCTTGAATTGCGCATTCATCGCTTAGGCTATCGAAAAGTGATCCATCTTCCAATAAACCCTTGAGCGAATCGCAAGTGCTTCGCAAATTCAGATTTTTTTCCAATCGTCTTCAAAATGTTTGTGTAAACATACACACAAAGGAATTGATGATCATAACCCTGCAAAAAAATTTATATAAAATTGTGTACAAACATTTAATAAACACACACACAAGGCAATTGATGATCATAGCCCTGCAAACATTTGGAAGACGATTGGAAGAAAATTTGAATTTGCGAAGCACTTGCGATTCGCTCAAGGGTTCTTTGGAAGATGGATCACTTTTCGATCACCTAAGCGATGAATGCGCAATTCAAGAAAAATTTTCCAAATCTTCCTTCATTCCAGCGATCCCTTTTTAAAAAAATCTCTTTTTAAACATTTCGAACTTAAGGGGTTAATAACCTCAATGGCAAGAAACGAATGCTCAAGGGACATAATAGATGTTCACATTATAAATTTGGTATTTAAGGGTAGGGCATTAGAACGAGCGAAGCTGTGACAATAACGACAGATTGACAACAAAAGTTGCAAATGTGTTTTCTTTGCAATGTTTTTATTTTAACCCCATAAAATAAATATACGTAAATTTCCTTGGACGATACTTGCAGTAATATAATGCTTAGTTAAACAACGCACGCAAAAAATTGCTTTTCCTTTAACTCAAAAAATGCATACGATAGCGTATATAGAAACAAAAACCGGTAATCGAATGAACCCTTAAACTTTTTCTATGCTGATTGACCAAAACATAAGAGCAAGAAACTACCACCAAATATTAAAATATAAGTGTTTCTAATAATGGTTTTAGAGGGGTTCGGTAGTTAGTGAGGGCGTTTTTTTTTTATTTATCTGCTCATGACAGAGCATTTATTTGCTTAGGACTAAATTTAAAGATGTGGGTGAAGAACTGCCATCACCACCACATTTGGGCAGTTAACTATGTCGACATATGTATGTAGCTGAGACAACGATGATCTTAGCAAAACAAGCAAATATGTTTCAACAACATCAACTGAATGTCAGGCAGGGGATTTATTAACAGACTTACGGAAGTAAAAAAAACGAGAAGGAAAGGAAGTAAAAAAAAACACAAAATGCCAAAATATATCAAAATCCAATTTAAAAATTTACAAACAAATGAAATGGATAATAAAAGAAATCCAAAGTAGGATTATTTTATAATGCACGATGAACCGTAAACACAATAGCTCAAAGACGCACTTTAACTCAAGCTGTCATCCATCCCCTTAAGCAAATCATCTTTGTTGATGGTGTCATGGCAGTAGGGCAAAATTTAAAACTTGTTTTTTTTTTATTTATAAAAAAGGTGAAATGTACAAAAGTTATTTTTTACACTTAAGTGAAGTACTCGACATTGAAAACCGATTACAAAAGAAATACTACTTAAGGGACATTTTGTAAAGAAAGGGTGTGTACCGTATAGTCGGGTCTGTAAAGAAAATTTGTTTTAGACAAACACACACACACACACACACACTACAATTTTCAATCAGTGTTTATTAGAAAATAAAAAAAAGTCTAATTTGTTAAAAATTTGCAAAGAACTGGGCAATTATAAAACGCATTGTGAATGTGTTGATGAAGACATAAAGTGTTGGAATACAAATCATTTGCTTTGTATATATTTTGCATTTTTTTTTTTGCCAAACAATTTTGCACTTTTTTCATTTTTATTTAATACTTTATTGTGTCATTATTACAGCAGAATCAATATAACTTCTTTGGCAATAGGTTTACGTTATTCTTATTGACAAATTTATATCATTCTTCCCAACGAGAATATGATCGTTTAGTATTGATATTGTAATGAATGAATTAAAAAATGAAAAGACGATAAAATATAAACAATATAAATAAAAAAAATTATAAAATAATAAAAAAATACAAAATCAAATAAATAAAAATAAATTTAAATAAAATACAAATTATGTAAAGCTTTAATAAAACTAAATAAAACTTAAATAAAAATCAAATAAAACTTAAATAAAATATAAATTAAATTAAGGTCAAAAAAATAAAACTATCATCGTATTATTATAAAATTTATTAAAGAGAACTAACATAAAACTTAAACGAAACTAAAATAAAACCACAATAAATATTAAATAAAACTAAAAGAATATATTGAAACTATAATAAAATTAACAAAAGTAGAAATAACTAACATTGCGTAGGTTGAATTTTAAGCAGGGACCGAAAATAACAGTTATTTTCAAAATTTTAAAGAAAAAAATCATGTAAAAATCACTGCACAAAAGAAGTTAATACATCAAAATATTTCACTATTCAAAAATATGAAGAGTTAAATATTTTTAAGTTTTAGTTTTTTCCTCACAAAATAAAACTTATTTTTTAGTTTTATTTTTACCCTCACAAATAATAGTTATCTTTTACATTTTATTTTTTCTCACAAAATAAAACTTATTTTCGAGTTTTACTTTTTCCCTGACAAATAACAGTTGTTTTTTGAGTTTAATTTTTGCCTCACAAAATAACACTTATATTTGAGTTTTATTTTTTCCCTCAAAAGTAACAGTTATTTTTTAAGTTTTATTTTTTTCCTCAAAAAATAAATTTCACATTGAGGAAAAAAATTAAAATCAAAAAATAAGTGTTATATGTGAGGGAGAAAAATAAAATTCGTAAATAAGTTTTATTTTGTGAGGAAAAAATAAAACTTAAAAAATAACTAATATATGTGAGGAAAAAATTAAACTTAAAAACAAGTTTTATTTTGTGAGGAAAAAATAAAACTTAAAAGATAACTATTATTTGTGAGGGAAAAAATAAAACCCAAAAATAAGTTTTATTTTGTGAGGAAAGCTCCAGTATATAGGCTTTCAAGATGCTGCCGGTCTTCAAGTGACGGCACCACCACTCTTCAAATGCATTACATTTTTAGCGGGTGGCAACCTTAACATTAACACACCATAAATGTCAAATGGATCTGTCAATGAATAGTGACGTTACAGTGTTTTAAATTAAACAACTATTGGTATTGTTATAAAAATGGATAAAGAAGAATTTCGTACCTTGATTAAGAACTACTTTTTGCGTAACAAAAGTGCGAAAGAAGGAAAAGAAGACTCCATAAATATTATGGTGAATCTGCTCCGACGTATTCAGCCGTAAAATATTGGATTGCAGAGTTCAAAATAGGTCGAATCTGCCCAAAAGAAGAACACGTCAAGGGAGCACCAAAAAGAGTGACAACTCCAGAATGTATTGGAAACATCCACGATTTCGTATTGGACAATCCGAAAGTGAAAGTGCGTGAGATATCTGCAGCCGTAGGCATATCAGTTAGTGGATCGGTGGTTTAAATTATACATGAACATTTGGGTATAAGAAAGCTGATTGCAAGATGGGTGGCACGTTTGTGAACAATCAATCAAAACAATGTTTGGACATGTTTAAACAAAATTCGACTGATTTTTTGCATAAAATAGTGACCCATGGGTGAAATATGGATCCAAAACTGTACACCAAAATCTAAGGAATCAGCAAAAGAGTGTGTAGGTCCCAGTGGAAGTGCACCAAAGCGAGCGAAGACTCAACAAACGGCCTGAAAGGTGTTGACGTCGTTTTTTTGGGATTGAAGGGGCATTTGTTCATCAAATACTTAAGAAAAGGAAAAACAATAAACAGCGACTATTACTGCAAATTATTGAACCGATTGAACGAAATCGCAAACAAACGGCCCAAATATCGAAGAAAAAAATCATATTTTTGTAGGACAATGCTCCAGCTCACAAATCGATCGAAACCATAGCCAAATTGCACGAGTTATGTTTCGAAATGCTTCCTCATCCCCCATGTTCCCCCAGATTTGGTCAACATCGACTATTATCTGTTCCCAAACATAAAAAGATAGCTCCAGGGAAGCAGATTTGCAACGAATGAATAGGTCAAATCGGAAACTGAAGCGTATTTCGGAGATCTAGAGAAATCTTACTGTTCAAATTGCATCGCAATGTTAGAAAATCGTTGAAATAAGTGTATCGAGCTGAAAAGAGACTACGAGGGCGATTTGAGAAGTTAGTAAACTGTAAACTACCATCTTTTAATACACTACTGTCAAAATTTCAGCTCGTTGTGACGCTTAGTTTGTGTTTGGCAGCCATTGTCAGCAGACGATCTTGTGAATTTTGGCGAAAATGGAAAAAAGTGAATTTCGTGTGTTCATCAAACATTATTTTTTGCGCAAAAAATAATCAGCTAAACCAAGGAAAGGTTTTTAAATACTATGGGGACTTTGCACCATCGATTGGAATGATTCACAAGTGGTTTACTGAATTCCGATGCGGTCGTACAAGCACAAGTGACGCCAAACGTTCTGGACGCCCAAATGAGGTCATCACACCAGAAATGTTCACTAAAATTCACGATATCGCGTTGGCCGAGCGCAGAGTTAAAATGCGCGAGATTGTTGAGGCCATAGGCATTAGTGATGGGAACTATCGAATAAAAATATTCGAATTATTCGATAGTTCAAAACCATTCATTCATTCGATAGTTTTTTTATTCGATAGTTTTTCATTTGCACTTCGTTTGATTCAATTGTTGAACGAATCGTGAGTACTGAAAATTTAACTGAAAAAGTACGTTTAACTGATTGATTTGTGTTTAAATGAAAATTATAATGAAATGCACCAGTTATATTTAGAGGTTTTTAAATCGAATAAATTAATACTTTTATTAAAATCATTTGCTTTGTACTAGCTACAGTTTTTGTAATTCGAATGAATGAATAATTTATTTGATAGTAAAAATAGTACGATAGTTTTTTGTATTAGTTAATATTTCTTTAATTCGAATGAATGAGTGAATTATTCGATAGTTCATATCATTCGATAGTTTCTTGCACTATTTACTATTTTTTAAAGTAAATGAAAGAACGAAATATTCGAACGAATAGTTCGATAGTTGAAATCATTCGATAGTAAACTATCGATAGTTGAAATCATTCAATATTGCCCATCACTAATAGGCATCTCAAACGAACGGGTGTGGAACATTTTGCGAAATTATATGTTGCCACGTTTGCTCACTCTCGACCATAAACGCGATCGTGTGACTGATTCAAAGGCGTGTTTGGCGATGTTGAACAAAGATAAGAAGGATTTGTTTCCGTCGGTTAGTAACCATGGACGAAACATGGAACCATCACTACACACCAGTGACAAAGGAACAGTCGAAACAGTGGACTTCACCGACCGAACGTGCTCCGAAGAAGGCTATCAGTATTTTCGGCGACAGTATTTTAGTATAAACGCGGTATAATCTACATCGATTACCTTCCACCGAAAAGAACGATCAGTGGCAAATACTATGCAGCCGAATTGGATCGTTTCAACGACGCTTTCAAAGAGAAACATCCCCATTTGGCGAGGGAAAAAGTGCTCTTCCATCAAGACAATGCCCGCGTTCACACATGCCCAGCTTCCATGGCAAAATTCCATGAATTCAAGTACGAATTGCTTCCTCACCCAGCATTTTTTCCAGATTTGGCCTCCACCGAATATTTTCTGTTTCCAAACCTGAAGAAATGGCTCGGCGGAAAGTGATTCGCCACCAGAGAGGAGCTCATCACTGAAACATAGGCCTATTTTGAGGACCTTCTGAAAACGTATTTTTCGGATGAGATCAAAAAATTGGAAAGCACGTTGGACGAAGTGTATCGAGCTAAAAGGAGACTATATTGAGAAATAAAACGTTTTTTGCAGTAACAATCATTTCTTGTTTAATTTTTCACCGAATTATCAAGTTGCCCTCGTATTTGGAAGAATACACAATAATTTTGGGAAAAATAGTGTGCATGGTATAATTATTTGACAAGGTAGCTGTGACAGTTTTTTGGCGACTGGTAGTTGTCAAAAACAGCTAAACGAGTTGTAGTTTGCTGCTGTTGACTAGCTGTGTGTGTGCTTATTTTTAACTTTTCTTTGATTCATTAAATTTGTTCGCGAAGTTTATTGGAATGTTTTTAGTTTGCTGCGATTGACTAGCTATGTTTAAGTCGTTGCTTATTTTTTCACATTTCTTTGATTAATTGCATAAACAGCTAATTTTGACAACTACCAATCGCCGCTCGTGAGAAAAAAGCAAGTCTACGCTACTACCTTGTCAAATAATTATACCATGATAGTGTGTTTTCTTTGTTAGGTCGGCAACATCTTGGACGCCCTAGTAAGCTAGTAATTTTGTAATTTTAAATCGATATGAGCTCGTTTTACAACTTTAATTTTTCCTGGATTTATAAATTTCATTACACCAAAAGATAAACAGAGTTTTATACGACGAAAATTGTTTCTGAAGTTTTGCGCGTTGGTGGGGACAATTATATTTTTTAAAGGTGCATCGTACAGAAGCTACTGTGAGCGTCAAAAGAAAGTGTACACGACTGGGATTTATGTTTTTAATTTTATTTCAGTATTTTGCAATAAGGTTTGATTAAAATTTTTATGTTTTATTAAAATTGTCTTTCACTGTTTCTCAACTTATAAAAAAAACAAGAACAAAAATATTACATTAAAAAAATATTCAACAAAAACGAAAATTACTTCGTGTTCGTCGCGTTAAAAGAAAGTGTACAAGTTTTGCGAAGTGTTGTGAAGTCTTCTTATGCCGTGGTTATGCTGGCCAAACATGATTGCCGAACATTTTTTGTTGTTATTGTTTCACGTATAAAATGAATAAATTAACTTTTTCTCATATTCATTTTCTCGCTCTCGGACCGAACATTTTGATTGCTGATTGAAACGCCAAAAATGCCGAACTTTCCAGTGTTGGCTGTAGTCATTTTGTATAATAGCATCAGAAAAGTAGGTAAAAGTATTAAAAAGTGAAGTTGATTGTGTCTTCAAGTAACCCTTAACATAAACAGCTAGCTAGCATGTCAGATATATGCAAACCATTTTGTTTAAGATATTATAATAAAAATTCAGAGTAAGTAATATCAGTTCGTATATTTTAATTCGTTAATTTTAAGTACAAAAATGCAAATTAGGGTTGTGCTTTTTTGTATTTTGACATACTATTACATATAATGCAACTGTGCCACCAATCATAGCATAACCACCAAACAACATTTCAGCGAAGAGAACAAATTAACAAAAATGAACACCGAACATGTTTGGCGAGCATAACCACGGCATTAGAGTAAACAATTTACCGTTAAATATGTTTTATTATTGCGTCTTAAGCTTTGCTTTACTAATTGCTTTTATTCCTGATTCAATCGCACTCGGTGCAAGTCTTTTCTGCATACAATTATTTCTCCGAAAATGGTTAGACAAACCTCTCGATACTCGTGATCTTGTGATAAAATTTTATAAAGAGGGGAAAACATTGCGCGAAATTGGTTCCATTGTGGATAGAAGCCACAACACAGTAAAAAAAATTATTGACAAATATAAAAAGTATGGAATTTTAGAAAATCCTGCCAAATCTGACAGTAAGAAAAAACCTGTACAAATTTGGAGGAGCAAAAATAAAGAATTTTTCGAACAAAATGTCATACACCAATAAAGCACGGTGGGGGTTCGGTGATGGTGTGGGGATGTATGGCTGCGAACGGTGTAGGAAATTTGGTATTTATAGAGACCACTATGAATAAGACAGAATACCTTAATATTTAAAGGAAAATTCGACATCTAGCGTTGAGAAGTTGTGCTTGGATCAAACTTGGGTCTTTCAACAAGACAATGATCCCAAGCAAACAGCAAAAATAGTGAAGGAATGGCTACTTTACCACACGCCCAAACAATTGGATCATCCCCCCAGTCACCGGACCTTAATGCCATCGAGCATTTGTGGGCATCTCCACCGGAAAATCAGAAAAAGAGTAATCAGTATCAAGGGTGGCCTAAAAACAGTTTTAATGGAGGAATGGAAAAAAAATTTCGTCCGAAATAACTTAAAATCTGGTGGAACTATGCCGAGAAGGTTTAAAGTTCTAATAAAAGCAAAAGGAATGCAAACAAAATATTGATATTCAAAGTTTTTATATATAATATTTTACTGTACACTTTCTTTTGGCGCGTCATGACGCAAGGAATATGAAGTATTTTTAGTTTCTGTTGAATATTTTTTGTTGTTGTTTTTTATAAATTGAGAAATAGTTCTACTAAGGACTTGCATTGATACTATAGTTTTAAAACCATGAACGACTTTATACTATGTGATATGAAAGTAGTGACACACATATCGAAATAGTATTGTTTGGCAATTGCTTCAAAAAATTATCTACATTTTAACAAAATTCTTATTTTAAGAAGAAAAAAAAAGTTTAAATAACAATGAATTCAAGCGAACTGTTTTTCTTGTTATTTACTTTGAATTAAATCTGTTTTCAAATAAAAATTTTTGAATTTGATGACTTATGTAGATAGATTTTTGTCGTTATCAGGAAAAGACGCTAATATCAGTTGAACTATAGTAATGTCAGGGTTGCAAATCAAAAAAAGTTATGTTAGTATAGCGAAACCATGAAAAACTGTTGCGTTTCGTAAACAATGAAAGAGGTGCGATACTAGCTTCGTGAGCTGGTTTACAACTAGTATACAGTGACATACATATGGTATACCCATAATAATTTCAATACTATGGTATCGATACCATATCAGTATTACAGATCACTTTAAAAACACATTAAAACTTTAATAAAAAAAACTTTAATGTTGCAAAATACTGAAATAAAATTTCAAAAATAAATCCCCGCCGTGTACACTTTCTTTTGACGTTCACAGTATATTTTGTAAACGCTTTTACTATATAAACCTTTAACTATGGAGTTGAATTTTTTGGACATAGTCTGTGCCGTGGTGGTAAATGTTAACCCTTTTAAATTTACAAAAAAAAAAAAAAAACTAATAAAACAAGTTTCTTAAAACTATTTGTTGTTTAAAAACAAGCTTTTATATTTTTATCTATATAAATTAAAATCAATTGCCACATTTTGCTAACACAGATTGTTAATTTTTTCATAAACTAAGTATACATTGCTTCTGCAAATTTAATTCCTAGCGACGGTTCTAATAATTCTGATGTTAATTTTGTATATACAGTGTTGCGCAAAACAATAGCAACAAAATTAGTGCGCTGCAACAAAATCGAGTATCTTTTTTAATATTGGGGACACACAAAAATGATTATAGGAAAAAATATTCATACATCATATATAAAACAAATCAGATTCAAAATTGGTTTTGTTTTTTATTAAATTTAAAATTAATGTGACTATATTCAATTTGTCTGAGAGCAAAACAAAAGCAACAAAACTTGAAAAATGTAAAAAGAAAACAAAAGTTCCAAGAATAATCGGTAAAAGTTCCGATTGTAAAGCAGGTGTTGTTTGTAAGTCATAAACATTTAAGTTTAGTTTTGTTTTTGCGCTAGTTGTGACATTGACTGTTCCATTTATAATGGCACGTTTTAAATACTGTGAAGCTCTTAAATGAAAAATTATTTCCGAATATAAAAGCGGAAATTCGCAAATATCTAACGTGGAACAGTTTGATATTAATCGGTTAATAGTTTGCAGATTAATAAAGAAATGTACCATCACAAAAGACGTAACAACGGTACATTAAAGAGGGCGGCCGCGGAAGACATCGCTGCGTGATGACAGGAACATTTGTGGTGTGTTCAAACGAAAAGCATTTGCCACATCCAAAGAGGTTTTTCGGACACTTGATTTAGATATCCACCACAGCACTATTCGAAGATGAGCCGTTGAGAACGATTTAAGAAGTTACAGACCGGCAAATAAACCTTTGCTTACAGCTAAGCATAAAAAACAAGATGAGTTGTTACAATTCAAACAATTCTGTCTGAAATTGTGACAACGGCTTTCAATTTATTGTTTTTTAGACTCAGTCTTGCAAAAGAGCACCTAAATTGGACCGTTCAAAAATCGAAAACCGTTTTTTAGCGATGAATCAAAGTTCAACTTGAATTAAACCCATAATTAAATTAGATGGGATGTGCACGGTACGGCGTCACCAAGGTACACGACTTGAAGCCCGAAACTGCAAAATACATTTTAAGCACGGAGGTGGTGGCATTATGGTCTGGACTTGTTTTTCCTAAAATGAAGTTAAACCATTTATAAAAATCGATGAAACTATGGATCAATTTGTATGTAATGACATTTTAGAAAGCAAGATCCGACCACATTCAGAGTGGAATATGTCGCTTCAGTGAACGTTTCAGCCCGACAATGACCCGAAGCACACTTCAAAGCTCATCACAGATTACATTAGAGGCAATGGTGTTCAAGTCCTTGATTGGCCGGCACAGTCCCAATGACTTGAATACCATTGAAAATCTTTTTGGGATTTTGAAGGTAAAAGTTTCTGGTAAAGGTTTTCCAATAGGACTGCACTGTATGAAGCCCTGAAACTTAATTGGGAATGTTAATTAAAATAAAATCCTTCGTCTTTGTTTGACGGTCAAAACTTCTCTGTTCATACACACACACCGTGGCAAACAACCTTGGCACCGCACTGAACTCAGCTGAAGCTTTAGAAATCCGACTCCGCTAGCTTGATCAACGCCAGCTGAAGCACGTATTTAAAAATTGCTGCTGTCGTTAGTGCAGTGACCTGGCCGCTCGTGCTCATAGCTTGCACAAACCGATGGCCCTGAACTCGGTTAGTTTCAATGACTGTGAAACTGTATCCGTTCCAGTGACCATGGGAGTATGCAGCAGGTTTGGAGTTTATTGAACGTAATAGGAACATATACCTAATACCAACATATCTAATTTAATAGAGTCGATGACGCTCAGATGTGCAGCGGTTATCAAAAACAATGAATATTACACCAAATATTAATTATGTTGCTTTTGTTTTGCTCTCAGACAAACTGAATGTAGTCACATTAATTTTAAACTTAATAAAAAAAAAACAGAACCAAATTTGAATATGATTTGTTTTTAAAATGATGTATGAATATATGCTTTGGTTCCTGTAATAATTTTTGTGTGTCTCTAATATTTAAAAAGATACACGAATTAGTAGTAGCGTAATGATTTTGTGCTATTGTTTTGCGCAACACTGTACATTTCAAACGTGCCATGGAAGCTAAACGTGACTTACTGCATTGTTCTGTATCACGAAGAAGCACACTAACGATGAGAAAGAAACGAGAAGCAATACAATTTTTTATGGAAAAAAGTATTGCTTCTCGTGTCTTTCTCATCGTTGGTGTGCTTGTTCGTGATACAGAATAATGCAGTTAGTTATCGATTTGTTAAAAGAAATAATAGAAACTGTGACATCATAAAAACACTTAAACCACTAGGAATAGGGGAAAGATTAATTTATTGGGCAATGAAACAATATAAGGAACCGGGAAGCTCAAAGACTAAAAAAAATGGTCGTATTCGGACTGTGCGAACAAATTCCGTAACAAAAAAAAAATAAGAGAACAATTTCGACGAAATCCTGCTCAATAGGCCCGTTCTTTAGCAAAGGATATGAAAATATCCATGTCTTCTATGCAGCTTTTTATCAGAAATGAGCTACAACTCAAGGTCTATAAGAAGCAATGCGTACATGGGCTAACAGATAAGCAAAAGCAATTGCGTGTTACAAAAAGTAATTAGGGGTCGTCCATAAACTACGTTACAAATTTAGGGGGGGGGGGAGGGGTTTTGAAATGCACTACGATAAGTAACGGTAGGGGGGGAGGTGTTTAGATATTGTAACGTTACCAAAAATTAAAAAAATCAAGGAAAAACCTCTAATTAATAACACAATCATTTCAAAAATTTTTAACCTTACATGTTTATGTTTGATCGTCTAAATTGATGGTTAACTTTTGTTTCAAAGATTTCTTCCACCGCCTTTTCCCTTGACACAGTAAAATTTTGGTATTCCTTCACCATCTCAGCACACGTCTGAAAAATTTGGGTCTTTGCTTTTGCGACAGGCTTTGACGTTAAGGCCTGAATGTTCTTGATCAAAGGAGATACCGTAAGACATGTACTGTCCTTCTCAGAAAGAAGAAATCGGTTCAAGGTCGTGTCCTACCTGCGGCTTGTATTTCGTTTTTAAAACTTATATGAATTGTCATAAGTTTGTATTATATCGTTTACAATAAATCGGAATAAAACATACTATTTAAATAAATCAATTTTCAGAAAGCAGTTACACAAAAACACAGAACTTGGTGTAGCTCGGGTGCAGCCTTTAAGGGTACTCTGTCAAAGACCAGGTGAATTTCTTTGCGTTAGAAATGAGGATTCACATGAATGGGTCGACATAGAATCCGATGAAAAATTTTATTTTGAAGAATCCTCAACAAAGCTACCAGCTTCTTCTATCCCAGTGATTGAGAGCATCGAATCTTGGATCGCAGATGGAATAGCTTTTACAGATGATATTAATTATTGATTTTTTTCCAATTGTTCCTTTAATGTATCTAGTCATACTAGTCACTAATACTAGTGAAAATTGTCAGAGCTAGTCAAAAAATATAACACAGGACAACACTGATTCTGCGGCATGGGATTTGGTAGTCAATTTTAGTATACATTGATAAAGATCTTAGCCTATTATTTAGATTATTTGAATTGACTCCGGTTCTCGCGATAAACCGCTATTTTAAAAATTAAGGAGGTTTCATCTTAGATTTAAACATAACTCTAGAACAGTAAGTCCGCAGCTCAATTGCCTCTAAGTTACATGCACAATGTTTTTTGATTATCTGAATAGTTTCGGAAATATTCAGAAAGTTCTTCTGAAAAAAACATTTTTTTATGCAAAATTTTAACTTTATTATTTCATAATTCATAAAAATTCAAATATGTCAAAATAGCTCTTTTTTTGATATTTAGTTATAAACACACATATGTTACAAAGAAAATAAGCCATATTTCATTAAAATCTATTGGCGTGTTTTGCCTTAATTCAAATTTAATGATGTTTATTTCATTTTGATAAAAAACTGCTAAATAAATATACAGGGGAAAATTTCAGATCTAAAGCTATCCAAAAAATCAGCGGAGCTTCTAGCATCAAGACTTAAAGAAAAACGTTGTCTTCAGCCTGGCGTATCAGTTAAAACTTACCGGACTATAGAACGAGATATTCTTCGATACTTTGCAAAGGAGGAGAAAATCGTATGCTGTTAGAATATTCCTGGACTTTTAAATGCAATAATGGGTCTTCATAGATAGCTCAAAAATAAGTTTAAAATGTGTGTTACTGCATAATGGCAACAAATTAGCTTCAATTCCGATAGCACATTCAACAAAACTTAAAGAATAATACCAAAGTATCAAACTTTTTTTAGAGAAAATTGTATATGTTCAACACCAGTGGTCAGTGTGTGTTGATTTGAAAATGGTTCACTTTTTATACCATGTATCTTAATTGGCTCCACAAACTTATGCCGCAGAAAAAAATTATTTTTTGTTCCCCTGTGTAATCATTCGAATGAATTAATTTCATATGTCACGTTACTTTACAGGGGGGGGGAGGGTTTTTGAAAAGCACTACGAAAAGTAACGCAGGGGGAGGGGGGTAAAAAAACCGGAAAATCAGTAACGTAGTTTATGGACGACCCCTTAGTTGCTATCCTGCCACGGTGTTATTTCTGCTATTTCTGCAATACAGCCATAACCAGCAGTATAACCGAGTACTCAAGAAGTCTTGTGAGTGCTCCAAAAGATAAATTAGCTGTTGAGCGATTTAAAAACTTAACCAAAATCATGGTGTAGGGAAAAAGGAAATTACCGGTGCTTTTCATCGATCAGGGTGTCAAAATTGATATCAACTACTATCTCGAATATGTCTTACAAGACCTTCTTCTTCTCCACGCCAGGATATTGTACGAAGATGAGTACTTTTGTTTTCAACAAGATTCTGTACCTTCCCATAAAGCAAAGCGCACTCAAGACTGGTGCCGAGAAAATTTGTCAGATTTTATCTCTGCATCATCACCAGATCTCAATCCCTTAGGTTTCTGTGTTTGGGGCTATATGTTAGGCAAAATTGGTTCAACGAAAGGCTTAACAGTTGATGGATTCAAGCAGCATTTGACAAGGATTTGGAACGAAATGGATCAGAATATAGTGCGTGCTGCTTGTGAATCGTTGTTCAAACGTTTACGTCTTGTGATAAAATAAAAGGGAAATAACTTTATCATTCAGCTCTATCATGAATAATTTTTCACGCAGAATCGGAAAAGAGAGTTTTCATTTTTAAGATAAAGGTCAAAAACCTTTAGGAAATTTGTATTGCAAATTTGTTGATAAACCGTTTATGAACTAATTTACATTAAAAAATTTTCAATATGTTCTTGAACTTTAGCTTAAGAATTAAAACTCCCTTTTCCGATTCCGCGTGAAAAATTATTCATGATAGGGCTGATTATTTTAGAAAATTTTGGAATATTGTTTAAGCCTGAAATGTGTACAATAAAATATCGGTGAAAAGTTTTACTTTTAAAACACTTTGCTTTATGTCCCCTCATCACTTGAGAACGGCTGCGCCGATTTGGTTGATTTTTTTTTTGTTGTTGTTGTGTTCTTTATTAGGGCAAGGTTTGTATAAAAATAAAAAATTTGAAAGTTGTGTGTAAAATATGGAACATCGCAAAAACCCGAAGAAGCTTTTTGTATGAACATTTTGTATTTTTTGTGGGAAATATCACACACTTCCGGAAATTCTATACCGATTGCTTCGATATTTGGCAGAGAGGTAGACTTCCACTCAGACGAGGTTTAAAGAGAAAAAGTGGGCGTGGCACCGCCCATACATCTAAAATTTGCGATATTGAATAGCTTTAGAGTTATAGGCCGCACAGCCTAGGAATTCAGTATTCAACTTCAATTTAAAAATGCAGTTTTACTGGTAACATTTTATCGGCGTTGGACAAAGGGGCGTGGCACCTCCCACACAGCCCAAATTTGCGATATTCAATTGCTTTCGAGTTATAGGTCGCACAGCCTCGGAATTCAGTATTCGAACTCAATTTACGCATGCAGGTTCACTGACAACATTGTATGGAAGTTTGGAAACGGGGGCGTGGCAGAAACGCGCCGGGTTTCAGCTAGTTTAAAATAAATACAAAATTTGTATATTTTGTTTGTTTAACAAAACTGGAAGTTTTATTCACTACCCTCCTTTTAAAACCAACAAAAGCATGTGAAGAGGGGGTACAATTTACCACCACCTCCAGAGTTAAAGGTTAAACACATAATTATCCAAAAAATAATTAACAGGAGGAATTTTCCATAAACAGATGTACGTTGTGAAATAGATACACAAATAAATTACATATTAACTATTTTATCAAATTTTATGAGATTACCTAAACACTTAAGTAGGTACATATGTCTATATTGGCTACCAATATAGGCTACCCACACAGTATCCACCTACGCAAGGACAAATCGCTACCAACGCACTTTCTCTAAACGCATATGCAAACACATATAAATACAAGCACCCACACTTAATCAAAACACATTAACACCTTCCGACAACCTCTGTCCCCTCCGACACCACCTCTACCTCCTACCTACACGACAACATTCTGTCATTATTTTAATAATAATTTATTCATACCTTGTTTTTCATCTATTAATTTCCAGATTCTACAATGCTTTCAATAACTAGAGGCGCAAAATAATATCAACACAAAAAGAAAGAAGGAAAAAAAAGCCAGCAAGATAAAAAATGGATAAACGCGTTAAAAGAAGTACAGCACAATTCAAGCGAATGTTGGGAAAAACACAGAATGTGAAAAAATCAAATAAATAGACGCAAAAATTAAGTCTATCTAACAGCGGCGTACGACGACGACGACAAGCAAATATTCAAAACGCAATAGTTTTTTTGCAAAATTGTGAAAATTCCATGTGCACATGTGTTAGTTTGTATCTATGTTAGTTGTTCGTGTGCGTTTGTATGCGTCATAAAAAAGGAGGAATTTTCAAATTTACGTCATAAACGGATAAAGTTTAAAACAGCAAAAAAAAAATATAATAAAAGAAAGGAAGGAAGCATTGCACACAAATCCACCAAGCACCTCAACAACAACAGCAAAGAAAACCTTCAAGAAAAATTCAAGAATCCAGAAACAACGAGAGCAACTAGAAATTGCACAGGGAAACAGGACGGAAAAAAATAAATACAGTCAACACTTGAAGAGGTGGTTGTTGGTTGGATGGTTGGTTGGCTGGCTGGCTGTTTGGTTGGTGGTGGTCACGCAAGACATAGCAACGACTACGACGAGCAGCAGCAGCAACCAACAGACACACTCTGTGTCAGTCACAGCAGGAAAACTACAACTGCAGGCAATCCTACATACAACAAACACATACGAACACACACCAGGAATTGCCCACCACCAGTCATCGTTTTGAAGTATTAACAACACGGAAGGCAAGAAAAAGGGACTCGCAACACAAAAAGCAGCAGCTGCTGCTGCTGCTGCTTGAGTACACGTTTGTTCGTTACCTTTACAATCACTCGTTCACGTAAGCAGGAGCACGCTGCATGTTTTGTTGCTGCAGTCTAAATAGTTTGTCAGTCAGTCACTCAGTCACTCATTCAGTCTGTGGATTACCTTGTGTTGCTTGTTTGCAAATGCAAATAGTTTGTCATAAAAATGGGACGCTCCAAGTTTCCCGGGAAACCGTCCAAGTCGATTAATCGCAAGCGAATTAGTGTGCTTCAGCTGGAGGAAGCGGCGGATGAGGATAACTTGAGTAGTGCAGCACAACAACAACAGGCAAATGTCAACGAAAAAAGCAATTGTGATGACGACCATGAGAAGGGGGGAGGTGGCGGTGGACGCAGAGGTGGTGGAGGAGCAAGTGGCAGTGCAGGTGGCGCTGGTGTCAATAACAATACGAATACCGCGAACGTTAGCCGCGGCGTCAATGGCAACAGTAGTGGTAATAGCAGCGGTGGTGGTGGTGGTGGTGGTGGTGGTAGTAGTAGTAGTAGTAGTAGTAGTGGTGGAAGTGCTGGTACTGGTTGTGGCAAAACCAATTCAACAACTACAACAACAGCGGCAGCAAGTAGTGATGTTTGTAGTGTTGGTGCTGCTGCCAACATTGATAAAGAATCTGCAGACAACAGCAATGACAGCAACTGCTACAACGACGATGATGAAGAGGAGAGCGACGACGATGACGACGACGACGACGACGAGGAGGATAACGCAAATGATGTGCATAATGCGAATGAGGCGCGCAACAAAGCCAACAATAAAAAAAATGCAAACAATGACAACATCAAAAACTGCTCCTCCTCCTCCAGCTCTAGCGTGAACAGCAACTCCAACAACAGCAGCAGCTCGTTGTCAACAAAGAATTTTCTGCATTCCAACAAAAAATTCAAAAATTTAAACGTTGGCAAAGAGGTGATGTTGCCATCATCGTCAAAAGAGAAGCTTTTTAATTGTGATGCCTCCTCAACGGCGGCATGCAATGGCAACAATGGTGAAGAGACCAAAACAGAAACCTGCTTCGCCAACGTAGCCGCTGCTGCTGCGTCCACCGTTAACCCATTTGATGTCACTGCACTGGAGGCTAAAATTGCCATTGTTAATGGTGGTGGCGTTGACGGTGACGCTGACGCTGATGATAATGAAGTCAACAATTGTGATTCAGAGGTGAGTTAAATTTCTTTGTTGCTCCTTTTGTAGTTGCTATTGTTGTTGTTCATACTGACACTCTAATTGAATCATTTTTGTTGTTTTTTTTTTCTTTTCTTTATTTTATCTCAGTTTTTTGCATTTTCCTTTTACATTTTTTCGTCAAACTTATTTCTCGCTACTTTAGATTTTTTATGTACCTGTTATTTGTGCTCTCTACTCTAGGGTAAGGGTTTAGTTTTTTCCATTTTCTCTGGAGACTTAATTGATTTGTTGTTATGTACTCAGTTATTGGTGTTGTTGTTGTTGAACTTTGATTGATTAGTTTGCTGCAATTTTAGTGCTAGTTTTAGTGATTTTTCGCAATATTATTGAAATTAATTAGTTGATTACCTCTATTGTTATTAAACATACCGTTCGAGTTAAAAAAAATATAGAAAGATATTTTTTTAAATTGATAGCTTAAAAAATTAAAATAGTTTGGAAAATAATTAATAACTAGTGTCCGACCGAATATTCGGTTTCGGTTACGGCCAGTTTCGGCTCCTTTTGTCAGTTTCGGCTAGTTTCAGCTATTCGGTCTCAATATGGCCGAACACCGAAACCGAAACTTTTGGTAAAAATTTCTTCCATCAATCATTTAATTCAGTTATATAAGTTTGGTTTAATCAAAATATTTACAACGTGTTATGGGTATTTCCATAGTAACGGGTGCGACAGGGTTACACTTATTTTTCAAATAAAATTACAATCTGGGTAAACACGCCAAAAAGGTTTCATGACTTGAGAAGTATCAATCATTTAGATTTTGTCAGCAAATGGAAGTATCCAGAAAAATTTAATTTCAATGCCTTTTCATATGAAAATGATGGAATTTTAATTTTTTGAGAGTGTAAATTTCTTAAATTGTAAAATTTTCCAAGATATGCTAAAAATAAAAAAAAAATCCCATTAAACTCCTTCTCATATTTTGTATTAGCATTTTGTTAGTTTGAAGCATAACGACATAAGCAAATAAAAATAAATCAATTTTTAAAATGTAACGGTTGCGACATCAAACAAAATGTACAGTAGTTGGCATAATTATTTTGACAAAAAAGTGCAAATATTTTCACTTTTTAAAATATTTAAAGAAAACCAATTAATATATTTTTACTTCCTTAGAATCTTGCCAAAAATGTGTACATTTTTTTAAAAATAACTTGCAGCTATAACATATTAAAAAAAACTTAATTTCAAAGAAGGCATAATTATTTTGACAGTTCAATTTTATGCAAAACTAAGCTTAAAGATAAGAAAAATTACGACAAAAACTTAACAATTTAATAAAAAACATATCCGCTATTGGTTTCAATTACTTTTTGAATACGTTTAGGTTAGGTACCTCAACAAGATTTTTCAAAAGACATTTTATTTCAGAAATACTCTCACTCCTAGTCCGAGTCAAGCAAACGTTCCGCTTTACTTTAATAAAGGCCCACAAATTTTCTATAACATTTAAATCAGGGCTTTGTGGTGGCCAGTTTAAAACATATACGCCAGTTCGATTCAAAAAGTTCGTTATGAATAGGCTTGCCATCATTTCAAAAACAAAATTCCAGACATTTAACAATTTTTTTTTGTGAGGGGGGGTTGTGTTATTTTTCTCAAATCTTTTTTTTTTTATTTGTTAGTATTTATTTTTTCCACTGTTCTTTTTTAGTAGTTGTTCTGTAATATACATTCGGGTTCAAAAGCAACAGTAGCTTTATCTTCTTATCTCCTTGGATACGAAACCCGATTTCGAAATTACACGCACAAAAACCATATTAGTAATAAATAAGCTCATTTTCAATGGATATTTATTGACATTTTCGATAGTAAAAAATATTTCAAAAGAAATTATTAATTAAATGAATGTAAAAAAGTAACAATTCAACAAAACATAAATATTTAAAAAAAGGAACTTAAATTATTTTTGCTCTAAATAGGTGTCAAATGTGGGGCTAAGTTAAGTTACTCACATTTATTCTGGAGCCTTGTCTTTGTTTGGGTCGGAAAACCACTCGTATTTTTCGGATGAAATCGCTTTTTTTATGAACGCGTATCTACTTTTATTTTGTCGAAGAAGGCAGAGCAATCTTCACCAATATTATTTTTAATATTCAGGAGAGCAGTAACAACAGATACTTTCAACCGACCACGATCCGGAGTCCAAAGATGTTTCATAAGTGAAAATGTTCGTTCCACGACGACAGATGTTCCTGGGATGCACATTATAAATTCAACAACCATTGATAAATTTTTTAAGCTCACATTTGTTTCTCGCGCTAATTTACTAAATCTCATCCATTTATTTTCGCATAATACTTTTTGCCAGTTTTCAGTGAGCTTTTCAACATTAATTATATGGTTCGCTAAACTGATCTCATCAAAAATTTCATCTGCATCTATTTCATATGCTGTTATATGCGAGTAGAGTTTGATAAATGAAATACTTTTTTCAATATCATCCCAAATAATAATTTTTTCAACAGTCACCCACTGAAACTGCAAAACATCTTTTAAATTGTCTTGTCACTGAGCTAGATACTTCAGCGCAACATCATATAAATGCAAGATATTTTCTTTAAAAACAATTCATTTGGATTGGAGCATTCACGCGTGAATTGAAGCCAACGTAGTTTTACAGCAAACGGTATAAACGCTTCTATCTTGCGGTGTTCAAGTTTTTGATTAAGTTATTGTAAATAATAGCTGTTTCAGCAGCGCTTATCGTATCTCATTCAATGTTAAGTGTTGCATTTTGAAAAATAGAGAGATTTCCATGCAAAAAAGGGTGTAGATCTCCTTCATAGGGTCAGTAAAATACGTTTTTATTATTTGGGGCAATTGCTAATATTTTCAAAGTAAATCTTTATCGCACTCACTATATATTTCCACTATGCGATTGATTGCCGGATCCAAACTGAAAAACTAGTGTTGCCGTGAGACAGTATTTTTTTATATTCTTATATTTTATATTTAATTTCAACTATTTCACAAATTTCTTTCAAAGCGGTATTTCGCACCGTATGAATATAAAAATGTTTATATATTTTAACTGAAATAAGCTCTATATCGACAGGTACTATCGTCAGATGTGACGCCGATTAAAATATCGAACAAGGATTGGTATTAATTTAATTTCATTCCTATTGGAGCTATCAATTGTAATCGATATAAAATGCGCTGTTTTAAGTTCTTTTAAAACTTCGGAAAAACGTAGGGCCCAATCACACCTGCAGCCAAAGCCTCCAATTTCATTTACCTGCTTTAAACTTCGTATCATAAAGGTTTTGTACAGGGTTGTCCATATTCGAAACGCCCATTTTATTTTTAAATAAATCAAAGAAACCACAATTTTTTGTCTGTTCGTCATAAATATCATTTAATTGGGTTCAAGTAGATTTGCTTACATTATTTCTTGAATATGATATCTCGTAAATGGTCGCCATTGGCCTCTACGACATATTGTGCCCGTTTTGCAGCATTTTCCATGGTTTTCTTCAACATTTCGATGGGAATGGCGGTTATTTCTTGACGGATGTTGGTTTTCAGCTCTTCTAGGGTCTTTGGCTTGTTGACGTAAACCTTTGATTTCAAATAACCCCACAAAAAGAAGTCTGGAGGCGTTAAATCTGGTGATCTTGGCGGCTAATCGAAATCACCATTTTTTGACATCAAACGGCCAGGGAACAATTGCTTCAAAAAATCGATTGTAGTGCGGCTTGTCAGTAGTGCCTGATACGCTTTCGACGAACGATTGGCATGAAAAAATTGTTTATCATATCGCGATAACGCTCCTTTTTGACAGTAACTCTGTGGCCATTATCATCTTCGAAAAAGAACGGCCCAATGAGCATTTTAGCACAAACGCCGCACCAAACAGTGACTTTTGCATCGTGAAGAGGTACCTCTTGAATCTCTTGTGGATTTTCAGTGGCATAAATACGGCAATTTTGTTTGTTTACCGTTCCGTTCAACTGAAAATGAGCTTCATCGCTCATTTTTTGAAAGCACGTTGAGTTTTCACTATTGACTTGTTTTGTTGAATGTAAATTTCAGCAATTTTAGAGCGTTCGCGTGGCGTGTACTGTTCCATTGTAAACATTTGCTTGGAATGACGCTTCAAACGCGGTATGTCATTAGTCGATTTGGCATCACTGCGGAAAGTTACAGTGTTGCCAGATGGGCGCTTCGAATATGGACAACCCTGTATTAGTTTCAAGCTGCAAACTGATGAATTGAAACTAAGATCATGTTTTACGGCACGATAAGCAAAAACAATTTCTTTGGCAACACGCAGCAGATCTTCCCGAAGTCGGCTCCGGCTTCTTAAAGAAATTCGAAATAGAAGCAGTTTGCTGTACCTGTTGGGCTTATTTGTGTTTGTCCGATGTTATATGATAAATTATATCACCTCACTCTACTTTAGGTTTTTAAGTAAATTGACACTTCCTTCTGGGCATAATAATTTCCTGAAAATGCAATATCGGAAAACAAGAATAATAATGTACAAATAATTACACAAATAAAAAGCAAACAAAACTTACGGAAACAAATCAAGCAATTCACAAAACAAAAAGCGGCAAAACAAATAAAAATAACTCTCAAGCAACTAACGTCAAGAAAACAACGCCTAATTTGACAGTTCACTAGTTCACCTCTACATGAACAATTTAAGTGTTGTGTTCACACGAGAGCTTTTGTTCCTAGGAAAGTTATATTTGAATGTTTTTTGATTTCTTATGCCAAATTCTGGGCAAAATCGCAATTCCGGACAAATTCCGGACAATCCGGGCTAAATCTGGACGTATGGCAAGCCTTGTTATGAACTTACTTTTGTGACATGGTGCATTATCTTTTTGTTAAATAAATGACTCACCACTAAGTTTGTCACTAGATGGAAATGCAAGATCATTTAAGACATCCAAATATTTGTATTGGTTCATCGTTCCATCAATTTGAACCAAATCACCATAGCCACAAAAGGAAAGTCATCCCCAGAACATTACCGAGCCGCCGCCATGGCGATTTGCTTATCCAACTGGAGCTACTTCTTTTTGTGGTTTCTTTGGAATTCTGAAAAATCTCTTACTTTTGTCGTAACGTACTTTCATCAGTCCACAAAACACGGTTCCAAAAGCTCATAGTCTTGCAGAGAAAATCTTTGGCAAATTTGAGTCGTTTGATTTTATTTTCCGGCATTATATACGGTGTTTTCCTAACGAAATATGTACCGAATTGAAATTCTTTTAAAGGCCTGCGAATTGTGCGTTCGCTAACTGAATTCTGACAAAAAATGTTCATCTGTAATTCATGTCTTTTTGGATTTAAAGCAGGGATCTTCTTTACGTGTTGTTTTACGTTTTTTGCCAGAACGTGGCAAAATTTTTACGGAATTTGTTTTTTTTTTTATTTATTTGATACTGAACGTTTGCCTTGGCAAATTTAACTCGGAGCATATTTCTTCGACAGAAATACGACAAATATGCTTCTCTACGATTGCACAGCTCATTTCAACACTCATTGCAACTTTTTTTACCATTTTTTTTTTTAAGAATAACGAAAGTAAACAAATACATTTGAATAAAGTCGAATAGTTATTAAATAATTTGATATTAATTACCAAATCGTAACTTGCATAAACGTCAAAATACTTTTGCCGCCAAGAAATTATTTATTTTTGTAATTAACGACTTACTACCTCGAAAAGCGTAGCTTTTAAATGACTTCAGATTTTATTCAGTTTATTCAGATTTAAATTCCTCACACCATGTTTTTACAATAATTTATCACAATAAGAGAGAATTATTCACCGCTAGATTTTATTCAGAAAGCACATGTGATGCCAACTTTAGTCAAAATATTTATGTCGACCACTGTATGTTTGTGTTTATTTTATTTTACATTACAAAAAGGAATATATATTATGGCGTCCCAAAAATATATATTTTTATTTTGACAGATGTCCGCGGCTTTAATACTTCCACTTGACTTTAGAAACACCCTCTGTGAATGCATATCTCAATTGGTAAGGGCTTAGAGGTTGCGAACTCATTTTCTAATTTTCCCATACGATTTGTATGGGGAAAAATCAGTTTTGTTGATAAATTGAATTTAGAGCCATTATCTTTTAAGCAAAATGATTAAAAAAAACGTATTCCCTCAAATTTTGTCTGTTATGACATATCCGAATTTAATTTTCATCTGATTATTAATTGGTGGTCTATGGCTCACTTCTTAGAGCTACCTATATAAATGAATATGTACTTGTACCTAGAATTACTTCATTAAAAATCAATATCTCTTAGAGTACTCCATTTTTATTATTGTTATTGGTCTTAAATTTTAGATAATGACAGTTGGAATGCACAATGAAGAAAAAAATTCATAGGGTTGTTATGTTTTTTGATTAAAAGTTACAAGTAGTTTTTTTTTTGTATTTATTTATTTTTATTTTTTAATCGTTTTGGGCAACCACTAAATAATAATCCGATGAAAATAAACTTTGGATATGTCATAACATACAAAATTTGAGGTAACACGTTTTCTTTTTAACGATTTTGCTTAAAAGATAATGGCTCTAATTTCAATTTACGAGCAAAACTGATTTTGTTCCATACAAATTGTATGGGAAAATTACATATATGCTAAATATGATTTTTCTGTAGGATAAAAGTAGCCGTTTGTTTGCGATTTCGTCCTACAATCGGTCCAACAATTTGCAGTAATTATCTCTATTGATTGTTTTTCCTTTCCTCAAATAGTCGATGAACAAAATACCACTTGAATTAAAAAAAAAGAGACGCCAACACCTTTCCGGCCGTTTCTTGAGTCTTCGCTCGCTTTGGTGCACTTTCACTGGGACCTACCCACTCTTTTGCTGATTCCTTAGATTCTGGTGTATAGTGGTGAATCCGTGTTTCATCCGTGGTCACAATTTTACGCAAGAAATCAGTCGGATTTTGTTAAAACATGTCCAAACATTTTTGGAAAGTGCGGACACGCTCATGTTTTTGATTGACTGTTAACGAATGCGGCACCCATTTTGCAGTGAGCTTTCTCATACCCAAATCTTCATGTAAAATTTAAACCACCGACCCACTTAATATGCCTACGGCTGTAGCTATCTCACGCACTTGTACTCTCAGATTGTCCAATACGAAATCGTGAATTTTTCCCAATACATTCTAGAGTGGTCACTGTTTTTGATGTTCCCCCGGCGTGTTCATCTTTTGTGCTGTTCGGCCTAATTTTGAACTCTGCAATCCAATATTTTACGGTTGAATACGACGAGTCAGATTCACCATAATAAATTGGCCTTTTCAGCCCCAGAAAGCACTTTGACCAAATTTCTATTGATCAATTGCTCTGTCCGTGTTTTAATTAACGTTTTAATACAAATGATCGTGAAATGGACCTACAAGTTTTATGCCGACTCCGAACGGCTTGTGTTCTCAAGAAGCTTTACATGACAGTTTTTACTCTCTGTTGTTTGCCAGTGTCTGCTACTGTATATATTATATTTATGTTTAAATGCCAACGATAAAGCTTTTATGATATTTATAGCTAACACTGTACATAATAAAATAAACTAGCCAATTGAATTAAAAAAATGCCTATAAAAAACATCGTAAAATCTGATGCTCAGACGCTAGCAAACTGTTGATGAGCAGGTGAAGCTTTAAAGCAGCCCTGGGCATTCCTCTGGAACTGTCGCACAGCAGCTTATTCGCAATAATTTCAATAAAGCATATTTTAAATTACAAAAGTTCACTGGCCAAAACAGGTTATTATACAACCTTTATTTACTTTTTGTTCGCCTTCTCAACTAATTAATTTATAATTCCTGAACTTGAACAGAGTGCAGCAACGTATAGTTTTTTATTTTAAGCATTCTTTGATTAATTTGCTCTGGTTAATTAAAAGTTATATTGATATATTTATTAATAGAAAATTTTCGACTTTCAGAAACCCGCACGCGAAACAGAAAAGCCGATAAACAATAAGCTCAGTGAGGCATTAACTATTAGCAGCAACAACTCCACTGCAGATGTAGCTATTAAATCAACATCCGCAACTATAACCGAAACAGACAGTTCCACAGCCGCTATAAAACTCAAGAAAACCGTAACATTTAAAAATATTCTCGAAACCAGTGATGATAAATGCGCTGTAAAGAAATTCTATAATCCTGACAATCGTACGCCGCTAGTTTCCATCATGAAGAAAGAATGCATGAATCGTGCCATGATGTACTCACGCAGCAGCGAATGCATTGTCAGGCCATCGAGGCTAACAGAGATTCTTAAAAATAATTCCAATATTGATAAATTAAATTCACTTAAATTTCGCTCGTCATCATCATCAACAGCAACATCATCCTCATCCTCATCAACAACATCTATATTTGGACCCAGTTTATCACGTGCTTTTGGTGCACCAGACAAGGATGAAGATGAGCAACAAAATGCTGTCACTTTTCGTGTGCATGATACGCTCAATAAGGATGTCAAAGACGCTAAAGAAGTAGCTTCTGCTGCTGCCGCTGAAACTGATACTCATCTAGAGACGGCCAATAATAATGATGATGAAGTCGATCACGAAAATGAGGACGGCGACGACGATGATGCACAACAACAACAAATTATTGTCGATAAACATTTTGTGCTGCCTAAACGTAGCACAAGATCGTCACGTGTCATCAAACCGAACAAACGTTTCCTTGACGATGCAGTCATGTGTAAAAAACCCAATAGAAAACTTAACGCCAAGGCAAACAAAGAAGTGCACAATAACTATTTTGGACTCGGTCAACATAAACAAAGTGAAAATGAAGCAGCAGTAGCAGCAGCAGCAACAAAAACCAGCAACCTTTGCCTAGGTGTGTATGAAAGCAATGCATTTTTTAGAATTTTTGTTTATTTACAATTCACTCCCGTTTTAGGATCTATACTTTCAAGCAAAGAAGCCGCTCTCAGCAAAACAACTACAAGCTTTACATTAAAATCATCAAATTCACCGTTTTGTGCTGCTTTTGGTGCTGCTACCACAACCAATTCAAATAAGTTTGTGCTGCGCCAACCGCGCTTACAATTTGATTCATTAACTGCTGTTGGCTCGACTTTGGCATCTACGGCATTGACCAAGTCAATGACACAATCACTTTGCTCAAATAATCTTATTGCCACAGTATCAGCGGCGCCTAGTTTTTCACTTGGAAACACAAGCAATTTGCTTAACAACACAGTTTTAAGTAAGTTGGATTTTAAACTATTTTGGGTGGAGTTCTAAGCTCGGACAACCAAAGATGTGGCTTGTTTTTCAAATTTGAACTTAACACCCCAATCATGGAACTTCTCTCCGGGGGAATTCAAAAAGGGTGTTTTAATTTTTAAGATTCAAGTTCATTTTGCAAATTTTTAATTCAAAGTTCATCAACCGTCAAAAATCATGAGTGTTAAAAACAAAAATGTGATGGGTTTATCTGCTATCTTAAAAATTAAAACTCTCTTTGCCGATTCCCCGGGAGAAAAGTTTCATAATTGGGCTGAATGTCTTGTTCTTTAATTATAAATTTTTTAACCACAAATATGTTGTGGTTGAATTTTTGAGTGTCACTCATGATCATTTATGTGTACTCCACTTTAGTTTTTTATTTGTAATATTTTATAAGTTTCGAATTTTGTATTGTATTTTATTTACTTCTACTATATATCTGTGTATGTTACACATTACATAACATATATTACACATATTGTATATGTATGGAATTCATTATAAAATATCTTAAGACTCAATAAATTTACTTACTTACTTACTTACTTAGTTAGCGCTACAACCGTATGTCGATATTGGCCTCATCTATTAATGTGCATGACCTCATCTATTAATTCCAAAATTCGTCAGGTTGTCCTCTACTTGGTCTTTCCAACGAAGGTGCGGTCGTCCTCTTCTGCGTTGACCGCCGCTGGGTACTAAATCGAATATTTTCTTCACAGAAGCATCGTCTTTCATGCGTTGAACATGACCTAACCAGCGAATCCGCTCGATTTTAATGCACTTGACTATGTCGATGACAGCGTACAGCTCGTACAGTTCATCATTCCATCGTATTCGGTACTCGCCATTGACGAAGATTGGTCCGTAGATCTTGCGAAGGATCTTTCTCTCGAAGGCTTCTAAAGTATTTTCATTTGAACTGCTTAGCGTTCAAAAATGAGACGCACAAAGTAGGAAGGGCATGATGAGCGATTTATAGAGCGTGATTTTCGTTCGTCGAGTGAGGGCTCTGCCTCTTAATTGCCTACTGAGCCCAAAGTAACACCTGTTGACATGAGTTGTTCTTCGTTTGATCTCAATGCTAACATCGTTGGTTGGGTTTATGCTGGATCCCAGATAGACGAAGTCATTCACAACCTCGAAGGAGGTATTGTCAACTGTAACGTGGGTTCCAAGACGCTGGGACTGTTTGTTGACAACAAGAATTTCGTCTTATCTGCATTCACTGCCAGACCCGTTCGACTTGAATCTCTTTCTTCGTGCGTATTTTGGCCAATGATATCGATGTCATCAGCATACGCAAGCAGCATAACACTCTTGTAGAACATTGATCCACTACGTCTCAGATAAACAACTCGGATAATCTTCTCCATCATTAGGTTGAAAAACTCGCTCGATAAGGAATCATCTTTTCTGAAACCTTGTTTGGTAACAAATGTTGGGGAGAGGTCCTTCCCGATTTTAACTGCGCAACTGGTCTTGCTCAGTCTGTTGCTCGCCAGTTGCTTCAATCTGCCAGATAATAAATCGCTCGACAGGACCTTATATGCGATATTAAGATGGCTTATCCCACGGTAATTGGCACATATAGAGGGATTGCCCTTCTTGTGGATTGGGCACAGCACACTGAGATTCCCATCGTTCGGAATGTATTCTTCCGACCATATTCTGCATAGAAACTCGTGAAAGTATCTAAGTTTACTTGGTCTCATCGTCCCTGTCTTCTGTCGGAGCGTCCGCACATATTAGGCTTATATTAAAGAATTTAACCTTGATGCGGATTATGGCAAGCCTTTCGTTCACAGGTGTGAATCGCAGGACGTAGGGCCGTAGTCTCTTGTCAAGTACAAATCCGTGCCCTTCTATCGCATTTCTTGGATAGCAGTGATAACAGCTTTATTTTAACATATATAATAACATATATTTTTATATGTTTTCATTGAAATTATTTTTTACGGGTGGGCTTCAAACCCGAGGCACAACCTGTTTTAAGCCTAGGGGCCCGCCGCTCAGATTAGTCATCAAACTGGCGTTTGTCACTTTTGACGTTGCCCAGGAAACACCACTTGAAGATTTGAGTCGAATTGAGAAGATTTCACAAGAATCATGCTGGTCTCGCCAGGTTGAGACAGTCAAACATGTTTCCCTGTAAAGGTTCGCCTCCGGTTTCCCGGATTTACTTACTTAAAATAGGGCTTAATTTTCAGAACGAAATAAGGCCTACAAATTTGTAAGCAAAACAAAGACCGCTATATCTTTCGGACCGTTATTTCGTTTCGATAAAATTCAATATGATTTTTTGCGCCATATTTTACTTGTTTTTGAAGTGTTATTTCATCGCCTTTTGGGGCTTTATTTCAAGGTGCAGTATTTTACTTGCATTTTGAGGCCTTATTTCACAGATCCAATGTTCTGTTCTTATTTTTCAATAGATGTTGTTGCACAATGATGTTATCAAAAAATTATTAATATTAAAAAAAAAGTAAAGAATAAAAGCAAAATTTTAACATTATTTTTTCCCCTTCAAAAACCCTTTTAGACAATGCAACCAACTGTTTTGTTTGCTCTACAACAATACACAGCAAAAATATTCAACAAGCACGCAAGTATGGCGTACTCGCCTGTGAGGTGTGCCGAAAATTCATTTCAAAAATTACCAAGAAATCAGTTGCCGCTAATGCTAGTCCTACGTTGAAATCATTGCAGCTACAGTGTAAAAGCGATGGTAATTGAATAATTATCTCCCTGCACGCAGGACGCAGTTGCGGATTTTACTATTAAAATGTTTGTTTTTAATTTTGTTTACAGGAAACTGCGCTATACATCCGCCCTCTAAGGCTAATTTGAAAAATTTCAAAAAAATCTACAAAGAACGCTGTACAGCTTGTTGGCTCAAGCGCTGTATACAAGAATTTCAGTTTCCATCTGGGCATAAATTGCGTTTGAATGCCATTTTACCCACATCAATATTGAAACAAGAAATTGATCGCACCGAGTTAGCAATGAAAAAAGAAGATATTGCTTCAGCAGCAACCGCAACTGACTTGATAGCGCCGTCAAATCTCTTTGCAACAACAAGACTTAATCAACAGAATACAACACATGGTCAGCAAATAAAGTGGAAGACAACTGAAGCGTCACCCAGTGAAGGTTTAAAGTTGAATATAAAATCTAATCTTTTAGCTGAAAATAATGCTACATTCGGTAGCTCGCCACTACTGCGGCCCGCTATACTCGAAAAATCAATGTTCCTTAAAAACATAATGGAGCAGCAGGAAAAGCAACAAATACAGCAACCGTCTGAAAAACAGGAAGACAAAAATGCTAAGTTAGAAGCCGCAACTGATTGCAACAATATGCAAAAATCTCACGATAAACCGCCTACCGAAATGGGCCAGAAACCAACAAAATTATCCAAACGCAGAGAAAAACTCGACAAAGAAAAGGAAAAACAGAAGGAGAGCAATAAAGATGTCAAAGGTGCAGCTACAAATAAAGCAGTTACGACTGCTGCTCCCAATATTGTTGCCGCTAATAAAACAAACGATTCCAAGCATGTCGTTGCAGCAGCTACCAGCACGAGCGCAACTGTAAATGCTACAGTAACAACAAATGTCACACTAGCTGGAGCCATAGCAACAACTTCCACAGCAATTGCAACGGCGGGAAGCACAACAGATCCGCCAAAAAGACAACGCATCGCCTTGAAAGGACCGCGTGTTAAGCATGTCTGTCGCAGTGCATCCATTGTACTAGGACAGCCTTTGGCTATGTTTGGCGAAGATGCTGTAGAAGAAGAGGAAGAACTGGGACAACTGGCAACGCCTGCTGAACCGCTTGCTACAACTCCCAAGCTGAACGCAAAGCAAGATGAGAACATGGATGAAATTAAAGAAACTAAGATTTTGATAGATGACAGTGAGAACTGTTCCTCTTGCACCAAAAAAACTTTATGTATTGCAGACGAAGAGAAGGTTGTTGTTGACACTAAATCAGCTGAACTCAAATTAGAAATAACGAGTACCGAGCAACCGCCACCGCTTAAGACAGCTAAAGTAGAGGCATTTGAGGAGTCGTCAAAACCCAGTGAAAAGAAGTGCAACGAACTGGAACAAAAATCAATGCCTCTACAACCCCTAAAGGCCACAACGCGGCAGACATCCAACGTCAATTATAACAGCTCCTCTTTGACAACCATCAGCAAGAAGCACATGCGTCATGAGCCACTACAGCATCAACTGCGCCGCAAAGAACCGCAACTTAAACTTAAAACAATGATTTCCATAGACTTCTGGGAAAACTACGATCCGGCTGAGGTTTGCCAAACTGGATTCGGCTTGATTATCACCGAAACTGTAGCGCAGCGTGCGCTCTGCTTTCTTTGTGGCTCAGCGGGTCTAGATCCTTTGATATTTTGTGCTTGTTGCTGTGAACCCTATCATCAGTATTGTGTCTTAGATGAGTACAATTTGAAGCATTCCTCCTTGGATGACACCATGGCGAGTCTGTTGGACACATCTGCAGCTGCGGCGCACACCAACAATAGCCTGATTGACAGTTTTAGCCTAATGACGCAGCGTTTAAATTGGCTTTGTCCGCGTTGCACCATCTGCTACACCTGCAACATGTCCTCCGGCGCCAAGGTGCGCTGTCAAAAATGCCAGAAGAACTATCACTCAACCTGTTTGGGCACTAGCAAACGCCTGCTTGGAGCCGATCGTCCATTAATCTGTGTTAATTGCCTAAAATGCAAATCTTGCTCAACGACTAAAGTGTCGAAATTTGTGGGTAATTTGCCCATGTGCACCACCTGCTTCAAGTTGCGCAAGAAAGGCAACTATTGTCCAATTTGCCAGAAATGCTACGATGACAACGACTTCGACCTTAAGATGATGGAGTGCGGCAACTGCAAGCAGTGGGTGCACTCCAAGTGTGAGGGTCTGTCGGATGAGCAATATAATCTGCTCAGTACCTTGCCTGAATCTACAGAATTTATTTGCAAGAAATGCGCTAGACGCGATACACATGCCAAGCAAAAAGCCGAAGAGCTACGCCTAGCAGTTATGGAAGAATTCAAAACGACGCTTCTGAGCGTGCTTAAGCTGTTGAGTAAATCACGTCAAGCCTGCGCTCTGCTCAAATTGAGTCCACGTAAGAAGATGCGTTGCACGTGTGGCGGCGGCCAAGCGACAGGTGGACGCATGCAGCCCAAATGCCTGCAATTTCTGGATCGTGAACGTGATACGCTCGGTAGTGATGGCGAGTCGCAATGCAGCGAAGATATCTATGAGTTTAAGGAAAACTCTGTGACAGAGAGTGAAGACAGGCGCCGTAGCAACGACAAGTGCACCTGCATGACTCAGTCCTACTACAGTCAGTCACAAGCTGTGACGACGGGGTCTGCCACACATCTCAACCTGGTGGACATTAAGAAGAAGATATGCAGCGGCAATTACGTTTCATTGGCCGAGTTCAACTACGACATGAACAACATTATACAACATGCCGCCTGTGATGAGCTCATCATAGCCTACAAAGAAATCCTGAGCGAGCAGTTTCCTTGGTTCCAGAACGAGACTAAGGCATGCACCGATGCGCTCGAAGAGGACATGTTTGAGTCATGCGCCGCCTATGGTTCTCAGAACTCGATCGATTCCCACAACGACTATCAACAGCAGCAGAATGAGGAGCCGCAACATGCCGACGTGATAGATTTGCCCGAAGACATAGAAGATGTCATCTATTCGCTGAAGGCGCGGAACGATCTACGCGTTTGTCTCTTCTGTCGCAAAATAGGCGAAGGTCTATCCACAGAAGAGTCGCGCCTCATTTACTGCGGTCACGATTGTTGGGTGCACACCAATTGTGCCATGTGGTCGGCGGAGGTATTCGAGGAGATAGACGGTTCGCTGCAAAATGTTCACAGCGCTGTATCACGTGGTCGCATGATAAAGTGTACAGTGTGCGGCACACGTGGCGCCACAGTGGGCTGCAATGTTAAGGCGTGCGGCGAACACTATCACTATCCCTGTGCGCGCAGCATTGAGTGTGCTTTCCTCACCGACAAAACCATGTATTGCCCGGCACACGCCCACGATGCACTGCAAGCCAACAGCGCCGCGTCCGAAACCAATTTTGATGTCTCGCGTCCAGTTTATGTTGAACTAGATCGCAAGCGCAAAAAGTTGCTTGAGCCCAGCAAGGTGCAATTTCATATTGGCTCCTTGGAGGTAAAACAGTTGGGCACAATTTTCCCCAAATTCTCTGATACCTTTGAGGCGCTCGTACCCATCAACTTTCTGTGCTCGCGTCTCTATTGGTCGCTGAAGGAGCCCTGGAAAGTTGTTGAGTACACTGTGCGAACCACTATACAAAATAACTATGCCACCTACACTAGTTTGGATGCCGAGAAGCACTTTACGGTGGATCATAGCAACTCAAATGCCTCGATAATGGGCTTGGCCCAGATAACGCGTTGGCACAACAGTTTGGCGGCACGCTGTGAGTTCATGGATTATGCTGTCATGGAGCCAGCGGCTTTGACCACATTGAGCAAACTTTTGCCACCCGAGTACTTTGCTCAAAACCAATGCTCCTCATCGGCCACCGATGAGAACACCGAGGAGGAGCCTCAAACCAATGCCGACTTATTGCCACCCGAAATAAAGGATGCCATTTTTGAAGACTTGCCACACGAAATACTCGACGGCATTTCTATGCTGGATATTTTTCCCAAATTCATGATCTACGAGGACATTGTCAACAATGAACAGTCCAAGGATGGCGCTACCAATTCGACAGTGGCGACCAATATAAATATATCCGATGAAGATACCATCAATTCGTCGGCCTTCAGCAAACAGTTGGAACTAAGCAACTCTTGGTCATCCGCTGGCAGCAACTTGGCCATTAATCATGTGGAGGACGCCATGCTGGCAGCCAGCCGACAAGCTAAACGTAGTGCTGAAAACAGCCTGCAAATGCTCAAGAAAACTGCGAATCCACAACGAGCCTGGGCCAAACTGGAGGGCAATGCCATAAAGCGGCGCAAAATCTCCAAAGGTCTGCAAGATATGCGGCTAACCGAGGGAGTGCTGCTTAGCTTAAATCAGACGCGTGCAGTCAAAAAAGAGTCTACAACTACGACGATGACCGCTGCTCTTTCGCGACGCCAGTCGGTAAGCACCGAGTCCACCACTATGGCACGGGCGCCATTCACTTGGAGCGCGGCCAAACGCTATCCATTCGAGGCCCATTTGACGAACAAAACACCCGACGAGCCAACAACAAAACTAAAACTCATGCAAGTTGATGGCGTAGATGATTCAATTACCGAATACCGCATCATCACCAACAATCCGCAGCAGCTGAGCGGCACTGTAAAATGCGATCGTTGTCACTGCACCTATCGTACCTATGACTCGTTCCAACGCCATTTGGCCACTTGTGAGCCGCTCTCCACCAGCGAGAGCGAGTCGGAAACCGCGCCCAGATCACCAGATGTTGCTGGCGGCGGTGGCGGTTCACCGCTGGTGAACGAGCATGACTTCAATAAATTGGGCGGCCAGCGCGTGACTACAACAACGCAGCTAAACGGCGGCACTGCAGCTAACCTTCCCTTCATACAAGCCTTTCCGCAATCGACAATGCCCATTAGTAATATGCAGGCCAACATCAATGGAATACCCATCAATGTACAGGGGCTGCAGAATATGCAAGGACTACAGCAGTTGCAAGGTTTGCAAAATATACAAATACAAAATCTGCAGCCGCAAAGTTTGGGCGGCAATTTTTTCATCTCCCAGGCAACGCCAAACTCCAATACGAACGCTGACGAAATACACTACTTCGGAAATACGCTTCAAGGTCTAACGGCAAATTTGTCGAGCAATGGCTACACCTTGGCTCCTACTAATGCCACTAATGGCTTTGGCGGCCATGCAACCAGTATGCAACAACAGCAGCCACAACTTATTGCGGTTTCTACCAATCCGGATGGCACACAGCAAATCATACAGATACCAACAACTACACAGCAACAACAACAGCAGCAGCAGCAACACAATGTCAATGTTTTTCAGCAAGCTTTGCAACAAGCAGCTGCCGCCGTTAATAATAACGAAAAGAAAATGTTGCTTAAGCCGCAAAAGCATGTTGGCAGCACTGCCAACAACAAAGCCGCGCAGCAACAGCACCAGCAGAATATTGCCGCCAAACACAAGTTCAAGGCATGTAACAGCATAAAACCCATACAATCCAAGATGCCGCCGTGCTCCACAGTTACGCAGCAGCAACTACACACACAGCAGCCCATCACTGTCTTCAGTGCTCCGGGTGCTACAAATACACAGCTACTCAATCAAAATCTACTGCAGCAAATGCAGGCCGCCCAACAGCAGCAGCAACAACAGCCACAAATCATATTTCAAACAGCCAACAATGCTGGGCAACAGCAACCCATAATTATGCAACAATTGGGCGCCAACAACAATACCATGCCATCAGCACAAAACATTATCTCATTCATCTCCAACGATGGCGGCGCACATCACCAACAACCGCAAGTGCAATATGTCTCAATACCCACAGTAGGCAGCAATCAGAACGCATTAATGCAGGGTGCATTTCTACAAACCGACGCCAGCGGCAACCTGGTGCTCACCACAGCGGCACAGCAACCCTCTGCAATGCAAATGCTATCAGCTACGCCTCTCAATCAGCCACAGGTGATTGGCACAATTATACAGCCGCAAACACTGCAACTGGGCAGCAACGTTATCACCACAACAGATCCAACAACGCAGCAGCAACAACAGCTGATTATAGGTAACACCGCAACGGGTCTGGAAATGATAACAGCCGCCAATGCAGCAGCACCGCAAGTAATACTAACCACCCAGCCCATGTACTATGGACTAGAGACAATAGTGCAAAACACAGTGATGTCATCACAGCAGTTTGTGTCAACGGCAATGCCAGGTGTGCTCAGTCAGAATGCTAGCTTTTCGGCAACAACAACGCAAGTATTTCAGGCCAGCAAAATTGAGCCCATGGTCGATATGCCGACAACAAGTTATGTTGTGCTCAACAATGTTGATGCGGGTTCATCAATGGCAGCGCAACCTAGTTATTTGAATGCAGCAAATGTTTTGCAACAACAACAACAACAACAGCAGCAGCAACAACAACAACAACAACAGCAGCAGCAACAACAACAACAACAACAACAGCAGCAAATGCAAAATGATGTGCAGCAGCAGCAGCAGAATTTAATGGAAAATCTGCAACAGCAACAACAGCCTACAGCATACCGTTTGCAGCAGACTCAAGCAAACAATGCAACGACACCAGTGACGCTATATCAAGCTCAACCACAACAACAGCAACAACAAAACACACACTTTAGCGAACCAGCTAATCAACAGCAGCAGCAACAGCAGCAAATCATGACGGCAAAAATACCACCTGTAGCTCAAGCTAAACGTAACAATGCCGCCGCCAAAGCAATGTCCATGGCGACAGTCACAAAAGTACAGCCACAAGTAGTCAACAAAGTGATGCCCACAACCGCTGCAGCAGCGACACAACCACAAAAGCCACAACAACAGCAACAGCCACAGCTTAATCACAACAAAACGCTATCTATGCAACGCAATAGCAAACCGCTTATATTGGATACAAATGTTGCCGTAACAACAGTAACAGCAGAAATGCTGCAGCAGGTATTCTCTGCAGCCACCACAACCACAGCAGCCACAACAACCGCTGCAACCACAAATGCTACACATCAAAGCTTGCAAAGCGTTGCCCGTAAACAACCCAGCATTATAAGGCCCATAAATAAAGCCGAAATCAAGCCTAAAGTAATGAAAAATGCAACAGCAACGAACACAAGTAAACAACAACAACAGCATCAGCAGCAACAAGATCTACAAATGCAGGCACAAATCAAAATTATAGACTACGTCGATGACATAGTGGCCAAACAGCAGCAGCAGCAAACACAAGATGCTACGCCGCAACATTATGTGGGCAATGCAACAAGTTACAATAGCAATTCACACAACAACTGTTATGCTCAAGAGCAGCAACAAGAACTTGTTGCTGAACTTACAGCCGCCACGGAAACCAATGACACACTCTATCAGCTGCAGCAAGATATGGTCAGTATAATGCCCACAACAAGCACCAGCAATGGCAATAGCAGCAACAATTGTCGCCTACAGTACTCAGCAACTACGCTCAACAGCAACAATACCTTCACCAACAGCAACGTACCAACAAATATTGTAAATCCTATACAGCAACAACAGCAAATGCAATACAATGCAGCCGCAATGCAGCAGCAGCAGAGCAATACAACATCATTTGTCTCGCGACCAACAAATCGTGTGCTGCCAATGCAGCAGCGACAAGATAATATTGGTGCTGCCAGCGTCAATAAAACAACAACGCAAACAACAGCAGCTGCAAAGGTTACGCAGCAGCAACAAAGCAACAATGTCGCCAAATGTTACGAAACCAGCAACAGCAATAAGAGTGCCTACGAAAGCGAAATCAAGAAGGAAGAAGAACAAATGCTACAACATGAACTACAAATATTGGCCACACAAAGTGAAAACAATGCTGCTTATGAGAAAATCTTGTTGCAGCAGCAGGAAGAAATTTCCGCCAACTCGCCCAAAAGTTCCAGCAGCGGTGACGAAGACATGCAAGTGATGGAGGCAGAAGCAGCAGCACTTACATGTCGACAGCTCGAAATTGTGGCCGATAACCTAGAGAATTTGGCAGCCAGCATTATGTGTGCCGAAAAAGAACATCAGCAACAAGAGCAACAGCAGCAGCAGCAACAGCATTTAGAGACAACCACTTGCCAAGCTTTAGCAGATATTGTTGCTGCCGCCGCCGCTGCCGACATTCAGATGAATGAACATGAAACCGATGCAGCTGCTGATGGTGGCAGTAATGAGGATGTTGAAAACGACGATGAGGAGGATGGAGCCGATGATGATGATGATGGTGAGGACGATGAGGACGACGACGATGATGATTTTAGTTTAAAAATGCCCACAGATGATGTAGATCAAGAACTGTCTGACAGCGATGAACCTGCTGTTAAAGAGAAAATCAGCAAAATTCTTGATAATTTAACTAATGAAGACTGTGCAGAAGCTTTAAGAACAACAATAAGCGTACCAACAATAACTGCGGATCAAACAAACGCTAATGATGTCACCTATATGCCTATGGCAATGGAACAAGATGTACAACTGCTTACGGAGAATAATCAACACAACTACCAGTCCGCAAACTATGAGCATCAACTTGTGGCAGCACAAGAGAATGCCAACAATTTCCGATATACAACAACAGCTCCACCACAATGCATTGAAGTAAGCATGGCTGCGGAAATCGAGCTACAGCCACCACCACCAGCTGCAGCAGCAGCAGCAGCAGCCCAATCACCAGAATCCACACACTACATGGACACGACAAAAATTGGTAGTCAAGTGACACTCGACTGCAGCACAACTACCACGATCGCCACAGCTGCCGCGCCCATAAGTTCCTCAACAGCCGAAACAGTAGCAGTGCATCAGACAGAAACTGTTTATAAGATGACGCCACCACAACATCCAGCACGCGATCCACAAAAAATAACTGGTCCCCATTTACTCTATGAAATTCAAAGCGAAGACGGTTTCACCTACAAATCCACTTCGATTACGGAAATTTGGGAGAAAGTGTTTGAAGCTGTGCAAGTGGCAAGGCGAGCTCATGGCTTGGCACCATTGCCCGAAGGCCCATTGGCCGATATGAGTGGTGTTCAGATGATTGGACTCAAAACAAATGCCTTAAAATACTTGATTGAACAGTTACCCGGTGTGGAAAAATGTACCCGCTATACACCGAAATATCACAAACGCAGTGCAACCATGATTGCAAGCAACAATATATCAGCTGGTGCTGGTTCAGCTGCTGGAACCTCCGTACCTAACTTGGCTGCAGCAACTGCCATCCACATTGATGCTGCAACTGCTCTGCTTGATTACTGTTCGGATCAGGATGAACTGCTGGAAAGTCCGTATGAAAGTGTGCGCTGTGAGCCTTATTCCAAACGTTCTGACTATGATATGTTCAGCTGGCTAGCATCACGGCATCGCAAGCAGCCGATTCAAGTATTTGTGCAGCCTTCCGATACAGAGCTAATACCAAGGTATGAGCAGCAAACATTCTTACCTATTAAAGTACTACAAATCGAATTATTTTTTCTATTTAAGGCGTGGCACAGGTAGCAATTTACCCATGGCTATGAAATATCGTACTCTTAAGGAAACCTACAAAGATTATGTGGGCGTATTTCGCTCGCATATACATGGGCGTGGTCTTTATTGTACAAAGGATATTGAAGCGGGTATGCTAGCTAAAAAAAAAAAGAATGGCTATTTATTTAAGTTATCTTTAATTTTATATTTTCTGCCTTTTGAATTTCAGGTGAGATGGTTATTGAGTACGCTGGCGAACTTATACGTTCCACACTGACTGACAAACGTGAACGCAACTATGATAGTCGCGGCATCGGTTGTTATATGTTTAAAATTGATGAGAATCTAGTGGTTGATGCCACAATGCGTGGCAATGCAGCACGGTTCATCAATCATTCGTGCGAGGTAGGTTCAAAGTGACAATTATCTTGTAGTTTTATCCATTTTGCAGTTAAGTTTTGGAAGCAATTTAAAATATTAATCATCACTAATGCAATTAGAACTAGTTATGCGTAATCGTAAATCTAAATATACGTTGAGCTTTCCTCTAAATTTATTCTGATCCTATAAGTAGGACTTACACCTTTATTAAAGGCATATTAACTTTGTCACTCCGTTTGTAACGCCGATAAGGAAACGTGACAGGTAGAGAAAAGTATATATATATATATATATTCTGGATCAGCATCACCTCCTGAATCGATTTAGTCTGTCCGTCTGTGATAGCAGCCGTAATTTAAGAGCTATAATAACGAAATTCAATATATAAGCTTTTTTATCCATTTTATCTTGTAGTTTTATCCATTTTGCAGTTAAGTTTTGGAAGCAATTTAAAATATTAATCATCACTAATGCAATTAGAACTAGTTATGCGTAATCGTAAATCTAAATATACGTTGAGCTTTCCTCTAAATTTATTCTGATCCTATAAGTAGGACTTACACCTTTATTAAAGGCATATTAACTTTGTCACTCCGTTTGTAACGCCGATAAGGAAACGTGACAGGTAGAGAAAAGTATATATATATATATATATTCTGGATCAGCATCACCTCCTGAATCGATTTAGTCTGTCCGTCTGTGATAGCAGCCGTAATTTAAGAGCTATAATAACGAAATTCAATATATAAGCTTTTTATTAAAAAATACAGATTACGTTTGAAATGAGCTAAATCAAATGAAAACTAAGCCAACCTCCCATACAAAGTGACTTTACCAAAACGTAAAAATCTCTTTAAATTCTACAAATATCAATCTCGTGACTTCAAATTTTGCACATATGCTTAAACCTTTAATATGCACTTTGAGTATGAAATTTTTAAAAATCTAATGAAAACCACGTCTACCTCCCATAC
The DNA here is from genome assembly GCA_963920525.1 of Dichetophora obliterata. Lineage (NCBI taxonomy): Eukaryota > Metazoa > Arthropoda > Insecta > Diptera > Sciomyzidae > Dichetophora > Dichetophora obliterata. The sequence goes on from OY986435.1 coordinate 6,208,673, forward strand.
TAATTGACTTTACCAAAAAGTTAAAATCTCTTTAAATTCCACAAAAATTAATCTAATTACGTCAAATTTTGCATGCAAGCTTAAATCCATAATATACAGTTTGAGTATGAAATTTGTAAAAATGGAATGTAAGCCACGGCTAACTCTCATACAAAGTGATTTTATGAAATTAGTAAAATCGCATTAAATTCCACAAAAACTAGTACAATGGCTTGCAAATTAGTTTAAATTTTAACTATGCTCTCGATTTTGAAATAAAAAAAATGGAAATTCCGCCCACATCCTATACAAAGTGACGTCATCATAATAGTAAAACCTTTAAAAATTTTAAAAAAATTGTGTTTAAACTTGAATAAAAGCAATAAATGTAAACTTATGAATTACAATTTATACTGGATTAAATAAAATAAAATATTAGACTTATAAGCTTTAATTAGTAAAAAAATGTACCACTATGTTGGTGGGAAAAATATTTCCTCTGCCTTAAAAAGGGTAAAGTAGAACTCATCATTTTGCGATACATCTGGCAGAAGACTTTCTCAATATAAGTTAAAGTATTTATTTATTTTTATTCTTCCTTATATTTTATTTCCCATTCAACAGCTGCTTTACGAAATATTTTAATAATATTTGATGTTGTTTTTCAGCCCAACTGCTATTCTAAAGTTGTGGACATACTTGGACATAAGCACATTATAATATTTGCATTAAGGCGTATTGTCCAGGGAGAAGAACTGACCTACGATTATAAATTTCCATTTGAAGATGAGAAAATTCCTTGTTCCTGCGGATCGAAAAAGTGTCGAAAGTACTTAAATTGAATACGAATAATGCTACTACAACAAACAACAACATGAAACTATTATTCTTATTATTAAATTATAAATATTAATAATATTATTATTATTATATTATTGTTAATCTGACAGAATAGAAAACTACATATTCATAAAGGCGAAGATGAAGCGATAACCTGATAAGAAGAAAAACGAATGAAATGTTTGCAGACACTGCATGTAAAAATTGAAAAAAAAAATCATTGTAAAAGGGACGAAAATAGAATGTTGATATTATGCAAATTGAAGACGTCAGTATTCACAGTAATATTTTTATTATATTATTAAGCTAATGAGTAATTGTATTGAAAAACACTCTCTCACACATACACACACACACACATATATATATATATATACTTATTAAATAGCTCTATACTTAAAAATAGCTATATTTATTAATTAATAATTGAACATTAAAATTACGCTATTATTGTATTTGATTGCTTTCTTCGATTGTCCACAATTGTTTTTGAGAATTTGTAGAATTTAATGTGTTTTTAAAACTCTTTACAGGGTATATTTGTAAATATTTTAATTTGATGTTTAATTTATATATGATGATAATGATGATCACATTGTTTACTTGATACAATTAAGCTATATTTACTTGATGGTTGCAACATTTAGGAAACATACAAAAAACATCACAATTTAAATAGTTTCTTATTTGAATTGTAGATTAATACAAACTGTATCTTTTCTATCTTTCTCTCTCTCTCTCTCTTGCTCCTATGTTTTTTTTTTAAATAACTTTAAATTTTTACCAGCAATTTTAACTATAAAAACTAAAGTGTGTTGTATTAATAATTTTAAAATTGTAATTTTTTTTAAAGTGTAATTTCAATTTGTAGTTTTAATTTGTAATTTGGTAAAAAATTTGAAAAAAAAAATATTTATTTGTTTACAATGTAAAAAAAAATAAGAAAAAATAAAGAAATGCATTTTTGGCAGCCATTTTAAGCACCTGCTCAAATTATGAAAAACGCAAGTGTAAAAGGAATTTTATATTTTTATTCCCTAAAGAAAAAAAATTATAAATTTTACAATGGAATTATTAAGTTAATAATTTGTACGAAAAATAACATTCTTAAATAAATAAAAATGTTTTCTTTTTTAAACATATGCAACAAAGTTGTTTTTATTTCAGGAACATTGATGAGGCTACGTAAAATGAACACATTAATGCTAAGACTTTTTGTTATAAAATGTTAATGCCAATGTGTACGTCAGTTATAATTTGTCCCAAAGGGGCAGTTGTGAAGCTGCAGCGATTAAAACTGGTGACAACTTATTGAATGTAGAGGAGCGGTCAAAGGATCGAAAGGCCTTCTTAAAATTTAGTGAATTTAACATATTAAAGTGACTTCAACTTACTTTGATGGCTTCAATAAACTTCGATGACTTAAAAAAAAATCCTCGAACACGTGTCTGTTTTTTTTTCGGTATAGAACCCGTAAAAAAATTTCATGCAAATCAAAAATGTGGCGGTCAGAATAGTAAGCTGTAAAATTTGTATCAAATAGAATTTTTATACTCCATTCATAAAATCTACAATATGTCTTTGTTTTACTTTTAGTTTATAAAATACTGCTAAACCAATTCTATTTGATTGCTACATTTTTTTTTATTATCCAATAATTATTTCATTAGCCCAATCAGAATTCTGTCTTTCTATTCAGATAATGAAATATCTAACAATTCTTCTCTGGAGCAGCAACCAAAATATAACTACAACAAAATCACAACAAAAATGTCCAGCTGGAAACAAAATAAATTCGGCAATGTGCATGCAAATAAGAAGCTGTAAAATTGTATTTTCATTCATAAAATTTGCAATATTTCTTCAGATATTCAAATAAGAATAAACAGGCAAGCACATTAAAAAATACCGATATTTTTGCTCCCTTGTGCACGTAGCCAAAATGATCAAAATATAGAAAACAAAATGTAAACAAACTCGCACTTTTGAAGGGGTATAAAATAAATGTCCCATCAAAAAATTCTCTTCTGCCGATGGATGGCTAATATCAGCGAGCAAGAAATAATGAGCGACGAGTGAAATCTCTTATAGATATATACTCGTTGGTTTTTATCGGGAACGTGGGTTTGAGACCCAGCTAAATTAAACTAATGTTTGTATTAAAAAGTAGTTCTTTTTGGATTAAAAATTACTTTAAACCAAAGTTTGGATTAAAAACTAGTCCAACATTTTTAACCGTGTAAATATAAGTAGTTAGCTAAGGCCTCTTGCTTTCCATAAATACCCATATATGCGAATAATATGCACATGATAAAAAGTTATGAGCCAAAATCAAAAGATTGCCCACAATCGAAGCTTTCCCCTATATTTAAATAATTGGGAGGGTGTGGTATCTTCCATAACCGCTTAATGTGAAACATGATACCTGGTTTGAATTATCTACTATAAAAACAATAGACCCTATTCGACATATAGGGCGTAGCACCTCCCACACAACTTTCCACACATCAAACGCGGTGCCTTGATACATTTTTTTAAAAGATCGAAGATCCAGGGCATGCGCCTTATAACTACAAACAAGGTTTTGTCCTTATAGATTAATAGATTATTTAGAGGAATTGGAATTCAAACCATACGCGAATTATTGATTAGACCAAACAACCTTGAAATACAATTTTAATTGCTTTTGGCCGAGGCTAGTGTTATGCCTACACCTCGGCAAGCATTTCCAGCCCTTAGTTGTTTATTCCTGTCCATTAGTTACACATTTTCCACAGCTTAGTTGTGGATTTTTAGTTTTCCATAATTCTTAAATGTAGGAAAGAACAAAAAAAGTGAAAAAAGCCATGCCCAAACCCGGGATTCAAACCAGGGTCCTCTGGGTTGATAGTCTAGCGCACTCTCCACTATACTACAAAGACCGATTGTACTAAAATCCATAGATTTTCAATGAAGTTTATTACGTTTTATTATATTTAAATGTTTTACATAAATATATAAATATTTATTTATTGGCAACAGTGGAACAAGCGGGTGTGGCACTTCTCGGCAAGTCTAAGCTTGGCGGGAAACTTCCGATTAAAGCTACAAATGACACCGATCCCAGATAAAACCCAGGTTGACTATTCAGTAATATATAGAAAAAATAAACTGTTTTATACCTAATCAAATAAAAAATATTCATGTGTAGCAGAATTTGGTTTTTGACTCACAAAAGAGTCGAGTTCGCATCAAATCATAAGTCCGATCGAAAAGCTATAAAAATTAATGAGTTTTTTCCGCCGTTGAACCCGATGCAAATTCATAACAAAATATATAAAAATACGTCCCAAATAAATAAAGCCAACATTTACGCCTGGCGTCAAAACTGCATCTGCGCAGCGCTAGTGCCGCTGTCGCAACATATAGTGATTCTTGGCCAGCATGCGGCGGTTCCTGGCCGCATTGACTTTGGCATCGTGTGCTGCGTTGGCCGCTTTGTAAGCGGCCTGTTTCGTTGTAGCGAAATCGGCACGCGCAGCACTCAGTTGACGCAACAGCTGTTCTACACGATTTTTGGCCGCTTCCATGAGTTGCGTCTTCTCGGCCAACTCCTGTTGGGCACCACTTGCCGCCTGCTCAGAATTGCCAACATTCGCCTGGGCAGTTTGCACAGCCTGCGTCAGTGTCTTGAGTTGCGCCTGTGCCTGTGCAGCAGCCTGTAAAGCCGCATTAACATTACCCTGTGCATTTTGCAGCGATGAACTTTCCTCCTGCACCACCGCTTCGGCCTCACGCACCTCCTGTTCCAGCTGCTCGACAATTTGTTGCTTACCCGCCAGTGCTGCTTCGGCTGCTTTAGCAGCCTGCATTGCTTTCTCGGCTAGCTGTGCCTTAACCTGGTGCGATGCAGCTTGTCCAGCGGCATTTTGTGCATCTGATGCTGCTTTTGCCTCCTGTGCTGCTTTCTGAGCAATATTAGTAGCTTTTTGTTTTGGATTTCCACTCGAAAGCGAGTTTTGTGCTTCACTACCGCCAGGTATACATTTATTGCTATTGCTGCTGCTGCTGCTACTGGTTGAGCTGGAACTGCTACTACCGCTACTAGAAGAGCTGGGACCGTCATCTGCATTCGCAAAGTCCGAATAGAGACTTTGTATCATGCGCTTGGCATTTTTTTTGTGACCCTGCAAAACATGTAGAAATTTTGAAAAGAAAAAATGTATGGCCCTTATTCCACTTGCCTTGCCCATTTTGTATGCCTGTGTGGACAAGAAATGCAGCGACAGAATAAATAAAATTAAATGTGTTAACTGCATTTTTTGTATCTCTTAAGTTTCCTTTATTCCAAAATAATTGTTTTTTCCAGGATAACGTTTAACATTCGATTCTGTAAAATTTTTTGTCGACAAGAAATTCCAGGCAAAGTTTCTCGTTTAAAAGCAAAAAATTTATTTTCAACAGATTTTCTGTTAGTTTTCAAAAAACACAAGTTATTTATGAAGGTTCACAAAACTTGGGTTCATTGCCTTTTGCATAAGGAACCTCGCACAGTGCGGTTTTTCTCGATTTTAGGATGACATTTGCATTAACTCAGAAACTATAAAAGCTAGGGCCATGAAATTAATGGTACAAATGAGTTTTTGCTTAAATTAAGTAACAGCACAAAAAATTAGAATTATAGTCCAACTGCATCGCCTACCTCCCATACAAACCATATTTTTTTTTTATCCAAAAAAACCCGCATAAATTGCTTATTTATGGTTTTAAAGAGTAAATTTAGTTTATTTAACTTCACTTAAACGTCATGCTAAAAATATTTCAAATCGGATAACTTTTAGATATATCTCCTATAAAACAATATTACCAAATTAACGAAATTTTAAAAAAATTTTTTAGAAATGGTTGCTAATACGAAACTTATTTTTAATTATGAATTCTATTTAATTTTTCTTTAAATTTAAGAGTACCTACAAATACCGGTGTGAAGTTAGCCAAAATCTGCATTCCAAATTTTTTAACTCAGCCCAACTTTTGAATTCGCCGTAAAACTGAACCCAAACATTTGAATTCGCCGCAGCTTATTTAAAGTGGCAAAAAATAGCTAACTAATTTCTTTTAAAAGGAAAAATTTAAGAAAATACGTATGCCAATTCAAAAATACAACCTAAGTAGTAAAATTTGGGCGGAAGTGCAAAAAATAAATACTTTTGTGTGAAAGTCAGAATATAAAATTTTTTTTAAACGAAAAAAGTAAAGAAGTAGAAAAGGTTCCATTCTACACTTTTGTTCGAAAATGTATTTTAATGTGGCACATTAACTGGCACTATGCGCAAGTCCCGCTCTATCGTCCTTGGGACCGTAAAATTGTCTTAAAGTAAAATAATAAGTTCAGAAAAAAAAAAATTTATTTTAAAACGAATAAAACTATAGAAGCCAAAAAGGTTCCACTCTACATTTTTGTTCAAAAATGTATTTTTCACAGAGAATTAGAATACAGAAATTGTATGGTTATGCTCTTTTACATTTAATTAATTATTTAAATAATGATTAGCACATTTATATAGCTACATTTTTAAATGGGTGCCATAGCTGCCCCATATAAAAACAGTATAGAAATAGAGCCTACCATTCTCTAGCTCTGAGGTGACTAATATGCGTGAGTCTCCTTTTATATAATAGTATAGAAAAGCTAAACTGTAACAGATGGAAGAATATATTAGGGGTATTCACGATTCAGTGCACTTACCTGTGCAGTTGAGGACTTGAGGACTTGTGCACTTTACAACAACAAAATACTAGTCAAAAATCTGCATAAGTGCTTTTCTACTGTAACCTCAAACTTGAGCACTGGAAGACTTAAGCAGTTGTGTACTAGTGCACATTGAACATTTTGACAGCTGTAACGAACCCTTTTGCTCGTTACTGATTTTTGCTGAGGTAGGCTCAGTGAGTAAACCAGGGGTTCTTACAAAATAATTTATTTACCAATGATCCCGTTGTTTTAAATAAGAAAGCCAGCGTTTTAGTTTTAAACTGTAGTGTAATTCTTTATTATTTTCATTTGTTTTATTTATTGCTTAATGAGTACGTTACTTAGTTATTATTAATTATTAAGCATTACATAAATTAAAGTGATTTAATTAATCCTTGCTTATTCATATTTATTCCGTTATTTGCTATGATCCCTCTCGCTGTGAGTGACTATGATAGAACTCAGATTAAAACTATGTTCGAAGGGTGGAGGTACCTTCGCTTAAGATAACTACGTTTTGTTTTTTAGAGTAAACAACGTTCGAAGGGTGAGGACACCTTCGCTTAGATAACTACGCCTGTCTTAGAGTAAACAACGTTCGAAGGGTGAGTGTACCCTCACTTAAGATAACTACGCCTGAGCTTAGAGTAAAACTATGTTCGAAGGGTGAGTACACCTTCGCTTAAAGTAACTACGTTTTGAGCTTATAGTAAACAAAGTTCGAAGGGTGAGTACACCTTCGCTTACGATAACTACGCCTGAGCTTAGAGTAAAACTATGTTCGAAGGGTGAGTACACCTTCGCTTACGATAACTACGCCTGACTTAGAGTAAACAACGTTCGAAGAGTGAGGACACCTTCGCTTAAGATAACTACGTCTTGAACTTAGAGTAAGCAACGTTCGAAGGGTGAGTACACCTTCGCTTAAGATAACTACGCCTGACTTAGATTAAACACTATGTTCGAAGGGTGAGTACACCTTCGCTTAAGATAACTACGTTTTGAACTTAGAGTAAGCAACGTTCGAAGGGTGAGTACACCTTCGCTTAAGATAACTACGCCTGACTTAGATTAAACAACGTTCGAAGGGTGAGTACACCTTCGCTTAAGATAACTACGCCTGACTTAGAGTAAACAACGTTCGAAGGGTGAGTACACCTTCGCTTAAGATAACTACGTTTTGAACTTAGAGTAAGCAACGTTCGAAGGGTGAGTACACCTTCGCTTAAGATAACTACGCCTGACTTAGATTAAACACTATGTTCGAAGGGTGAGTACACCTTCGCTTAAGATAACTACGTTTTGAACTTAAAGTAAGCAACGTTCGAAGAGTGAGGACACCTTCGCTTAAGATAACTACGCCTGACTTAGATTAAACACTATGTTCGAAGGGTGAGTACACCTTCGCTTAAGATAACTACGTTTTGAACTTAGAGTAAGCAACGTTCGAAGGGTGAGTACACCTTCGCTTAAGATAACTACGCCTGACTTAGAGTAAACAACGTTCGAAGGGTGAGTACACCTTCGCTTAAGATAACTACGTTTTGAACTTAGAGTAAGCAACGTTCGAAGGGTGAGTACACCTTCGCTTAAGATAACTACGCCTGACTTAGAGTAAACAACGTTCGAAGGGTGAGTACACCTTCGCTTAAGATAACTGCGTTTTGAACTTAGAGTAAGCAACGTTCGAAGGGTGAGTACACCTTCGCTTAAGATAACTACGCCTGACTTAGATTAAACACTATGTTCGAAGGGTGAGTACACCTTCGCTTAAGATAACTACGTTTTGAACTTAGAGTAAGCAACGTTCGAAGGGTGAGTACACCTTCGCTTAAGATAACTACGCCTGACTTAGATTAAACAACGTTCGAAGGGTGAGTACACCTTCGCTTAAGATAACTACGTTTTAAATAGCTACTCAGTCTCAAAGCATGTGCATGCTACTGCGCCTGCGACAAGACTGCCTGTCCTAAGCAAACGCGACTGCTTTATACTATCCCGTTGCCTTTCTGTTCCGTGTTCACTTGTTTTGTTTTCCCTGCCTGTGTATATGTGACTGTGTGCATGGCTCTGCATGTTTGTATGTGTGTATTTATTATTTGTTTACTTATTTGTTATTCAGTACATTATTATTTCCTCAACAAAATATTTATAACATTAATATTACATATTTTAGCTAATAAGATATAATATAAGATAATGATTTATATACATCTTATTCATAATATATAATAAATCTTTAAATTTAATTGAGATAGTTTAATTTACATTTCATGTTTTGGTTGTTTACATTTTCCATATTTAAAATTCAGTTAAAAATTCAGTTATATAATTTGTGAGGCCCAAATTGTGCAACAATTTGAGTCCTCACACAGCTTTGCAAAATTGATAGTGGTGTGTTCGCGAAAGCTAAACTGCACAACTGCACAAGTCCTAAACTGCACAGGCAAGTGCACTAAAATGTGAATACCCCTAATGTAAGAGGAAATTTTAGACATTGATAAGGTGTGCAAAAAATACGTTCGATATTTTATGCCATCTCTTACGGATACCCTACAATAAGCATTTTTTTATACAACAAGAGTGAATATATATTGTGATGGTGAAATTTCTTACAAATAGTAAAGTTTGAAAAATTTGCGTTATTTTAACGTGAAAATTATTGTGATAGCTCGAAAACTATAGATGTTTTCAGTACAACGTATTTTTGTATGAAACGTCGTTGGTTCAGAAATATAACGGTATACGAAAGCTTTTTTGGTAATACTTTTCTCGGATAATATGCTAAAAAAATGCCTGTTATAATGACATCCAAACTATTGAGATATCTTAAAAATGTAGATTTTCTCAGTACAACGTATTTCCTTGAAGCAGGTTCATCGCCTCAGAATGAGAAAAAAACGATTGAAATTTCAAGTTTTGATTTTGCAAGCAAATATCTTGGCCATTTTTCAATCGATTTTCATCAAATTTTCTTTGGCTGAAAGATTAATTCATTGACTTTGGAGAAAAAAATATTTACCGTTATCTCATCGATTCAATGTTTTATATGGTTTTAAAAATACCTCTAAAACATTCAGTTTTTGCTCAAAAAATAGGCCAAACGTTTTTGTTGCAGTCATTTTTTTTCTTATTTTCTTTTTCACATTCTTTAATATGAAATATCATTTATTAGCAAAAATTTTTTCATTTTGACACAATGCAAAAAACAGTTTCTATCATCGAAAATTACCCCTATGATTTTTTTGCTGAAAATTAAATTTTTCAAAATGTTGTTTTTATATTTTCTACAAAGCTCTACAGCTTAAAAAATAATTTCTGTGAACAAATTTCCAAATATTTCAAACCACTCTAAAGTTATATACACAAATCTATGTTTTAAGCCATTTCGTTATATATAAAAATGGCGTAGGAGAAACAGTTCTTCCGTGTTTCTGAACCGATTTTGATAATTTTTTAAATAAATTAGTGTAGGCAGAAGAAGTTCACCGAATAGTTTTGTGAGCTTTGACCTGAAATATGAGCATTGAAAGAATATTTCTGAAGTAAAACCTAAACTATAAAAAAATGGAAAAACATGGAAGGAAATTTTAGATATTAATACAATGTAGGAAAAACATTTTTCGCTATCTCTTACGGATACCCTACAATAAGCATTTTTTATAGTACATTTTTTTATTTTACAAATAGTAAATTCTGAAAAATTTTGATATAAAAGTTATGACGATATCTCGAAAACTGTCGAAACTGTCTCTCGAAACTTTAGATTTTCTTAGAACAACACATTTTCTTAAAGCAAGGTCAATGCCTCAGAACGATTAAAATTTCAGAAAGTTGGTCGAATTTCGACCACAGGCGATACTAGTAAAATTTATTTCGTGGTCGTTATTTTTTTCGATCAGAAATAAAAGTTATTTTTTGACCGTTACTTTTTTCGATCAGAAATAAAAGTTATTTTTTGATCGACTTTTTCGAACAGAAGAAAAAATTATTTTTTGACTGAAATAATTTCCATTAGAGAAAATATGTTTAAATTTTATATTGTGAGTGTGCTGAGAGCTAATCCTAATTTGAATATCAAAAAAAGTGGCAACAAAAATGATAAATGAACTTAAAGTTAGAAAATGGTGACAAAAGTTTAAAAATTCGTACGAAATTTTGAATTTTATAAATATAATAAATACTCGTATAACACAAAATTTAATTTGATTTTTTTTTAGTTTTCTCTTTTTTCGGTCCTGCATTACAATTTACCTTTTTTCTAGTTCAATAATATAAAAAAACTTATAAAGAGTTGTACTTTTTTAAGAAAAATATCTATAACATAACGTGTACATCGAAATGTTTCATATTATAGTTTGTATACAAAAAATTAAAAACGATTTTTCAACAAAATAATTATGAATATGCAACAGTATTCCAGATTTAATTAAAATAATTCTCATAAAAAAACTCGTTCATACTGTGTTTTTGCTAACGTCAAAAAAGGTTTTTCGTTTTGTCCCATTATCTTAGAGTAGATGTTCCGACTCAAACGCCATCTACTGGTTGTGAAGTAGCTCGTGCTCGACAAGTGACCAAATAAAAATGATAAGGGTTTTCATTTAAATTTTTTAAGTCCTGCTTTTATGCTTAATTGTTCAAGTTAGCGGCAATCAAAGTGCCAAAAAAATGTCAAAATCATAGAGCAGCATAGATCTGTGGTTTTAATAATGCCTGTAACCAATACTCACAGTATCCAAAAATGTATTGTAATTTTTATATTGCAGTACGTTAGCACATTCCCTACTCAGAAACTTTGAAATATTTTAAGTCTCTACCAACCCAAATGTTTAGTTTTTTGTTAATAAAGACCAGCTTTTAGACTTTGAAGCTGCAAAAATGTAGAGTGGAACTTTTTCACCTTTTATATTTTTTTCCGTTTTAAAAATAACTTTTTTCTTTTCTGAACTGAGTATTTTACTTCAAGACCATTTTACGGTATGAAGGACGATAGATAGCAATTTTATGATTAAGGACTAATATATTCAGTTTGCTATCAGCTATCACATATCAAAAATTCAGGATGAAACTTTTTGCTTTGGGGCAAGTTTTGGGGTGTGGAATTCTTACTTTCATAAAAAAAATCACGATTTTTTGCACTTAAGCCCAAATTTAGATACCAAGAACGATAGAGCGGGGCTTGAGCATAGTGCCATTTGATTTGGCACATTAAAATAAATTTTTGCCTAAAAATGCAGGATGGAACCTTTTAATTTTCCATAACTTTTTCGTTTTCAGAAAGAAAAAAACAATTTTTTGCCTTAACTAAGTTTTTTAGTTCGAAGCTGTTTATATCAGGGACGATTGATAGCAATTTGGAGAAGAGGTGACAAATTTATCAAATAAATTGTACATTATTGCTAAAAAATGCATGTTTAACTTAATTTTGTAACTGCGCCGAATTCAATATTTACATATGATTTGCGGCGAATTCGGCAAAAACTTGGGCCGAAGATTTTGGGCTATCTTCACAGAAGCCCTACAAATTGTCTTGGAGATCAGTGAATTTTAGGGCAAAATTTGATTTTCAAGACTTTTTCAAATGAAGTGGTTTTCCAATTATGGCCCAAAACATTTTGGGCATAAAAAATGAAATAACCCCAAAATAAAAAATGAAATAAAGCCCAAAAAATTAAATAACGCCAAAACTGAAAATGAAATAAGACCCAAAATATTTTGGGCTTACAAAAACGAAATAGCGCTCAAAATTAAAAATTAAATAAAGCCCAAAAAATGAAATAACGCCCAAACCAAAAATAAAATAAAACCCATAATCCTTTTGGAAAAAAATTGGGAACATTTTACCGGCTCCGCGAAATAACTCCTAATGAAAGAACTCTTAACAGTAAATGAAATAAGTCGTGAAGTTGAAAGATGAAATAACTCCTAATTCCTGGTGAAATAAGACCTAAAGAAAAGATGAAATAAAACCTGACATTTAGGAGTATGTACATTAGGGCGGGTTGATTTTTTTATTTTTAAATCGTATAGCAAAAACGTAAACTACATAAAATTCTAAGAAAATTCTTCGAAGAAAACATGTATCTAAAATAAAATCCTAATCCGCGCCTCTCGACTTGAAAATTTATATTCCCTCTTTTCTACACTCAAAATTTTTTTACATTAAAAAAATATTCACCCAAGTAAAAAAATTTGTATATAATTTTATATTTAATATTTAATATTTAATATCTATATACACAATTGTTATTTTATAATGCAAGTAAAAACAAACAAAAAAAGTGTTTTCACTCAAACAATATTTCAGTAATTTTTCAGTAATTTTTTTACCATAAACAAATTTTGTGTCATTAAAACAAATAAGGTCTTTAATACATACAAAGAAGCAATTATAGAATACAAAGAAAACTTTACTTATTGGTTATATGTTAATTTTGTTAAGTCTTTTTTACTCTCCATTCTAGGTACTTTGGCACCACTTTCTAAAGTTACTACTTTTTGATCTTTATTTCTATAGATCAAGTAAACTAGATTAGAGGTCATGTTTTTTTCCTGTTTTAAGAAGTATGTTTTGCATATTTTATTACAAAAAAAAAAAGAATTTTTTTAATTATTCTTTGTTTTTTGCAAAACGCAGTTTAGATAAAACGTGTTCTATCTATTTTTAATATAGAACGCAAATAAGAGGAGATGCAAATTGGGGTTCAACTGCTTTTTTGATAATTGAATATTTTGATTAGTCTCAAAACAAAACCTGTATTGCATAAACTATAATATAATAAAACATTATATATTAAAAAAAAAAATTTTTAGCGAAAGAAGGGGAAAAAAAAATTTCAAGTCGAGAGGCGCGGATTAGGGTTTGATTTTAGACCTATGGTTTCTTCGGAGAATTTTATTAGAATTTTATGTAGATTACGTTTTTGCTATACGATTTTTCATTTTTTTTTTTCATCCACACAAATCAACCCGCCCTAATGTACATCATGAAATAAAACCTAAACGGATATGAAAAATGAAGTCCTAACTTTCAGAAAATTAAAAAAAAAACAATTATGGTTCTTCTGACCGCGACCATAAAGCACGAAAAATTAAATAAGGGCCCAAATTCGGGATCTTTTTTTAATATGAAATATTGCCCCACCACATAAAATTATATTTGGCCGATAAAATGGTTTTCCCTTGTACGGAATTTCAAAACCACATTTCGTATAAGTGCAAATCGTTATAACATAAATAAAAAAAACCATTTGGGCTTTATACGGACATGTCCTTTTTTCGTTTTACAGTACTTTTGAATATAATTCTCTTTTTAATAGGCGGCCTTCGGACGCTGATTAGGGATTACAACCCTCAGTAAGTCCAACACCGGCTTCGCTGTCTACAGTACTTCTGAATTGAATTTGAAATTGATCTAACATTTTTATGACAAATAGTTCACATAAAAGAGTTATATCTGAATAATAATGCAATAACGCCCTAAATAGCAAAATGAAATAACGCCCAAAATTGAAAAAAATGAAATAAAGCCCCATTTCAATGAAATAAAGCCCAAAAGTTTCGGCCTCATTTCATTAGGATATAACGTCCAAATTTGTATAAAAAATTTTTGGGCTTTATTTTATTTTTTATTTTGGGCGTTATTTCATTGGGCGTTATTTCCCTGAACCGATATTTTATACTAAATTTTTCTCTAAATTTTCATTCCCTGAAAAATTTGCAGTCATAATTCAACGATTTTTCTAGTTTTCAATTCAATGGCAATTAAGACATAAAAAAGTCCAAAAAACAAAACCTTGAAATATACTTTGTGCTCGAAGTTATTATTGTTTAAACTTGACTTTATTTTTTGGGTTTTATTGAGCTTATTTTTGTTAAAAAAGTTTCAACTTTGACGAATTTTATAAAAAAACCCATACAATACATCAAGTTTTTAAAACCACATTCATAATGTATGTTCTATAATCTGACGAATAAAAATATTTTTTTAATAAAATTTAACAAAAAAAAAAACCCAAATGTCATCCTAAAATTAAAAAAGCGCACTGTGCATCGTCAAGCAACGTCTTTAACAGGACACACTATTTGTTGCATATCTTCAGGCTGCACATTAAATAAATTTTAAATTTGTCTTCGCCGCAAAAGCGGACCAACCATTTGGTAATCTACTAACTGCATTATTTTGTATCACGAAGAAGCACACTAACGATGAGAAAGAAACGAGACGCAATACATTTTTGTATGGAAAAAAGTATTGCTTCTCGTGTCTTTCTCATCGTTGATATGCTTGTTCGTGATAAAGTAAATAACTTCATTTCTATCGTCGAAGAAAGTTCCACAAAATAATGTTAATGCCATGAAACAAAATAACATACTTCAAAAGTGAAGGCTATGTTGTAATAACAACTGTACAGCTATAAATATTGTTACTCGAGAGTCATTTATATAAACATTTTAACATACATTTCTCGATTAAATGTTTTAAAATCGGGAATAATGAAAAACTTGTTGAATTTTATTTGAATTTTATTTTATTTAATTTTATTTATCTACCGTTAGAAAGGTAATTGAACGAACATTAATCCAAAAAAGTTTAGGAAAATTTTTGTTGTTGGTGGTTCCATCTTTGGCGGTGATCTAATTGAATTCAAAGAAGGGGTACGAAAAACATATTTTAAAAATTAAAAAGAATTTTTATATTAACTTAATCTTAAAGCAAGCACAATTACCTTTTTAACAAAATAAAAATTATGGTGGGACTCAATGCGTCCTTGAGATATGGACATTTTAACGTCTAAACAAAGATTTATATTAAAAAATATATTGAACTTTTTAACAAAAAAAAAATTAATGAAATATATTAAAAACAGCGGAGTTAGTGGCATTAAAAGTAAAAACTTTGATTTTCATATAATTTTTTTTCTCATTATTAGCTATCAATGTTTTATGAAAATTCGTTGTGCTAAAAATGATTGTACCTACTAAATTTCTATTAGCTGCATTTTTTCATTGGAGATCAGGATCATATAATCGCATTTGCAAGAAAAGCAAAAACAACAAAAAGTCCAGCAAGTGAGCTGGACATTTAAATTGATCCAATTCTATGTTTTTAAGTGTTGATGACGCTAGATGACGCTGCGACTGAAAAAATTGGCAGTACTGCATTGTTTTACTTTTCAAAAGTTTGGTAGCAATAGCATTTTCGCAAAACTTATCTGCTAGCTGCATAAGAACATCAGATATTCTTCTGTAAGCAGAAAATAGCGCCACCTGTCTGTAATCCCAAACGTGTGGGGTTAAATTTGAAGAAACTTTTGAAAAAAAATTATTCAGCTTTTCACCGCAAGGTTTATGTATAGTTTGTACCCACACATTTTACAAATGTGGCGCCATCTATCTGTGAATTTAACGCACAGATCAAAACTAATGAAATAATTGTGCTGACCAGATGCGCATATGTGTTATTATCAGGGAAGACAGAAATATGCACGAAAAAATCTAAAATAAGTATGCTAATATGCTCTAAAAAATGGCAAAATATGCCATCAAATAAGCACGAAAAATGTCGAAGTCGGAGTTTTATTATTCAAAATTTTATTCAATAGTTCATAAAAAAAAACAAAACAATAGCCCTTTCAAGGCGTAAAAGTAAATATTTCAGTTTAAATAAATTATAATTTTAATTATAAAGTAAAAATTTAATTCTATTTTAATCATTTAATGAATATTTTGTTTGGTAGCTCGAAGTCAATGCCAAAAGTCTCCTTTCGGACGAAGTCCATTATTTTATATGGTGCTTATAGCAAAAACGGTGTATTGCATTTAGCGATTACACTGAACAATTAAATGCATTTTTATATTATCAAAAAGAAATTTTCTACGATTTTCAGCCAACAATGTTTTGTATTGTGAGAAAGACCGCTCGACATCGCAGGATGTAGTTGGGCACCATTTAAAATAACGGACTTCGTTCGGAAGGAGACTTTCGGCGTATGGATCCATTGTCTGTGAGTTTTTAAACAAAATATTTTTTATAAATACATATATAATATAATATCTCTTTATAAATATATATAATATCAAAGAAATTACAATGTTGCCAGATGTGAAGGAAGTATCAAAATTTGCCCGATAACAAGCTAAAATCTGTTCGAAAAGTTAAAAATATGTAAAAATATGCACAAGTAAGCACAATCGTTATAAATATGCAAAATTATTAACAAAACGTCCAAATATGCAAAAGCATATATTATATGCATTTGCATATAATTGTCTTCCCTGGTTATTATATCGCCATATAGCTGAAACTGATTACATGAAAATTTTAACTTTTACTGCATTCTTATTCACAGTCATCTTTTCGATAAAATTGTGATATATACAACATTTAAAGTACCAATAGTGACACAACGGTGACACAATAGTGAGAAAAAATAGAGCCATCACAACAAAACAAATTTAACAGCAGGGGGGCGAGGGGTGTAGGGAGACAAAAATTAAGTAGATCACTAAAAAGAAGATTTTATATAATCCAAAAATGTTCGTAATTACTTTAGCCACACAACTGCATTCTTAGAGATAAATGGGAGACGTTCAAACTATATAGAGAATTTTAACACAAAACTATGTTTTATTTTAATAGTCTGGTATGAAAAAATAGATTTTTAGCCTTAACTTTTGATTGGAAAGATATATTGGGGTAATTTTTTCACATAAATTATTTTTCAGACTTGACTTTTTTGATTTGCTTTTTTTAATTGATCTCATTTTTACAACAACAGCTGCGTTCCTTTCGCCTTAATATAATCGCGATAACAAATTTTCTCAAAGGAACGGCAAGAAAAACGACTCGTAGAGGGCATTACCGTAGCAGTAAAAATTAAATTCAAACAAGCAATCATGATACAATAGCTGTTAGGTGCCATGAGAACGTGTGTCGTTCAAAACTGTTGTGAACTGTTATGGTAGCGATACCTTAGTGAACGATGTTTTTTTCTGATAGCGTTTTACTCTAAACGTCAGAAAAATTGTAAATAATTTAATTTAATTATTAATATTATGCAATTATATAAAAAGTTTAAGTGCATTTGTTAGCTCCGCTGAATGCGTCCAATGTGTGTGACACACGCGGTTTGTTTTGTTTTCGTTTGTTTAACATTCGATGGTCGCAGCTCGTGAGAAAATAGATAGCTGTCATGGCTACCTTATAGTCATTGTATCAAACAAACAAAATATTCAAAAAATGAAATGACAGCTCAGAGAAATATACAGGTGCGACACCTGTGTTTGAAATTTTTTAAAGGCTGTATCACAATTTTATATGGATAGCAAAAATAATCCAACTTTTTATAGGATTATTATTTTTGTTTTTGCTTTGCATGTAAAAAACAAATAATCTGGATTATTTTGAAGCGAATGGAGCGCAGCTAACAACAATTTTTGAGTCATTTTTTGAGTTAAAAGTCAATATTTTGGACCTTTTTTGGCATACTCATAAAACATATATACACTGACTTAACGGTACAGTTCAACCTATTTTTGTGAAGTGATTTTATTGAACTTTTGAACAAAAAAATTTGAATGAAATATATTAATGGACAGCGGAGATATTTGCATCGAAAGACTAAACTTTGATTTTCATGTCGTTTATTTCTCATTCTTAGGTAACGATGTTTTATGAAAAAGTCGTTGTACTGAAAATTTCTCCAATTTTGAAGATATGTGAGTGTTTTTGATGTCAAAATAACAAAAAATTTTTAAAATTAAATACACGACAATCTCCGATACTAAAAAGTTTTATGATAACAAAATTACCGTTGGTTGAAAAATTTCAGAGGGGGCGTGGTAAAAACTAAGTATGTATTATTTTAAGTTGGGATAAACTTAATATGTGTACCTAGTTTGAGCGAAATCCGTTGAGCCGTTTAGATTTGTATAAAGGCCAAACAAACAAACAAACAAACAAACAGAAAATGAGTTTTATTACTATAGATGGACCTTACCAATAGTCATTTTAATGTCGACTCTAAGTTTGGTGTAAGCTTTTTGACAACAAATTCTATAGAAATAATGTCAGAAAAGCTCACACTAAATTTTGAGCATGCATTAAATTGACTATTGGTAAGGCTCTATGATTAGACTCCAACAATATTTCATATCTGCGGATTATCATAAAATTATTATGTTATTTTATGGTCCACATATTAAATGAAGTAAATACCTTTTTGAATAATGAAGGCATAATTTTTTTTTCATTTGCATAAAAAAACATTATATGTCTTTTTAACACTCAAAATTTGATTGATTTTCATTGTTGCTTAAATGTTCGTAATTCACTGTATCATCTACTTTCGTATTAATTTGCTTTAAGTGAAATGTGTGATAAGTTGCTTTTGTTAATGGCCGGCCCTTTTCGAAGATATGAACTGTAAAATTTTTTAATCGGCAATATGAACAAAAGATCTATAATTATTACCACATACAAGTTTTTGTAATTTTTTTAATATACTTATGCACATCATCCTATTGATTCGGTGAAATTTTAATTTTTTTCCGTTTATGTTTATGTTTTTATGACATTAAATTTTATGTTCGAAATATGTTTATGCTTAAAATAATGTTAAGTGTTTGTGTAACATCGACTCAAATCTCATTCACAGCATTTTTTTTGTTTTTGCACATTATAAAACATTTTCTTTCTAACATTCACTTCTGAACGCAGCGAGTGACATATAAAAACAAACATCAACAAATTCAAGCAGGCGCGTACACAGGGTAATTTTGGGGGTTAACCCCTCCCCTTTCCCGAAATGAACGAATTTCAACGATCTTCGAGAGAAACACTCAGCACAACATAGCAGCCGTTGCGTGTTTATGGTCCCTACAAAGATCTTGATCAAAGTAGATCAAAAATAAAAAGACTCAATTTAAACATTTATTTTGAAAAGACTATAACATATAGACCTTCAATTTTTTTTAGTACACTGAGGGAATATGTGTTCAAATTTAATGAAACATGAATTTGTTTTCAAAATAGAGCTTGAAACAATTTCATTTAAGTTAAACTCAATTTAAAACAAAAGTTTTTTTTTTTTGAGTTTAACTTAAAAAAGAGTTCAATTTAAAACAAAAGTTTTTTTTTCAAAACAGTTAGAAATCGCAAATTTACGACGAGTTGCAGTGAGCGACTGCTTTTCAGTTTTTTCCGAAATATTTGTCAAACTGACAACTCGCAAAATGTTAGTTTATTGGAACCTTTGTCGTTGCCGTTTAATTGTGAAAAATGCCGAAAATAAGTGAAAAGACTAAATTATATGAAATTTTATTGTAGAAGACCGTTCAGAATGTTGTTTTTTTCATGAAACTCTGTTGCTTGTGTGCACTGAACACATCTTTTCTTCGCAAAGTTCCGACGATTATTTTTCCTCAACTCAATAGATGATTAAATTTAAGCAATCTTCGGAAAACCAGAACAACAACAATTGCACTGAAATTTTCGTAAAATTCCGATTTCTAAATGTTTTTAAATATACTTTTATAGTAAACATTTGCAGTTTAAAAACATTTGTTAAAATAAAAACTTTAAAACAAAAACTTTAGTATTGAAAACAAATATTTTAAAATATAATTTTAAAATATTGTTCTTAAATTAAAAACAATAAAATTAAACCGCCATTTTTTCGATGTCTTTTTTTAATTTTTTCGAGTTTTCGACGTCGTGTTCGTGATCAGCGACCAATGGAACCCTTCGAATACCATATTTTTACGCCATTCAATGAAGTTTGCATTTTATTGCGGCTTAAAATATTAAAATATTTCAAATATTAAAATAATAAATTAGTTTTTATTGCATCTAATGTTCATTATTTGTAAAAACAATTTAAAAAAGATTTTCACACAATCAAATGTAAAATCGAGGGTTTTCCTCAGCTTGGTCTCAATTATCTGGCAATTAATGTCAAAGAATGTACTGCACATAGTTTTTGAATTCAATCTCAGATAGCGACTTATTTTTTGTTATTGCAAAGAAATAATGAAAGGAGAAAATTATAAAAAAAATAAATGAGTTTAAAAGTGAATACGCTTATTTTAAATTTTGTTTTTTAGAAACGCAAAAACGTTAAATTTCTATTTTAAAATTTTTGGTTTAATTTTAAAGTATGTTTTTATTCTCAGTGCTTTAGACCAGCGATGCCCAGCGCCTAACTCTTTCCACTCTTTCCACTGTTTTACAACAACTTCAATATTTTCATGATTGTTGTAATTCGACGAATTCAGTTTGCAATTTCAGCCTCGCTTCTTAATGTTAATAGGGGTATTCACGGGTTGTTGCGAATTGCAAAAGTGTGAAAATGCAAGATATTTTGCACACTAATGCGTGAACATCAATATTGCAACTTATTATGCAATAAAAATTATATGTAGAATGAACAGTAAATATATTGCCAGCTCATTTCAAAATCACAAAAAGTTGTTAGAATCAACGTACAAACTTAACCTTTTTAAAGTTTTACGCAGGTGGCAACTATATGTGAGAACAACTTAAACATGAATCAGCTGTTTAGCATCACTGCTTGTGCGTTCTCGCAATACTTTGGGCAGTGCGTAATTCGAGAAGAGTTGCAAAATTGCTTCTAATGTATTTATTGTTGGAGTGATGCGAAAGTTCGCAAATTTGCATTTTCGCATCCTCGCAGCTGCGTTTCGCATCAATCCGTGAATACCCTATTGTTTGTGTTCTTTCGAACCATCGATAGCTTTTCTGCGTTTGCATGTTGTTGTTTTTGTTCTTTGGCGCACCATCGATAGCAAATGTATTGCGCTGTTTTTGGCATTCGCATTGTAGACGTTAACAGCATGCATTTATTCTTTATATTTTTCGTTGTGCGAATACACATTGAGAAAAAGTTATTAATTTCTTTGCAGATGTGTACTTTTTTATATTGCATCAGAATAAATTATTATTTTTATAAGGGTTATTATGCCCTTGAAAAATGGCAAGAAAAAAATTTGCGGAAAACTGGGAGTTTTCCTTTTTTCATAGATAATAAAAGATTAAAAAGATTTTAATCTTAATAATATAACAGTTCAGTTAATAATAAAACAGTAAGATAATTAAAAATTAAGGTTAGAGCAAATAAAAATGAGCATAAGAAAAAAAATTAAAAAAATGTATAATAATAAAAAATTCACAAAAGAAACATAAAAATAAGGTAAGAAAATAAAAACAAAAAAAAAAATTAAAAATAAAAAACAAAAAATAAAAAAGGATATCTGAAAGCATCTACGCGGTCAAAGCTGGTTAAATCAGAATATGTTCAGACAAGCAAGAAAAATTAAACATTTATAATTACTTGATTCATTATTTTTACGGTGTACACACAGTGTACACACTTGCTGTGAACTCTCTCTCTCTGATTCGATTACGCATATTTTGGGGTTGTTTCCTGACAGTGACATCGTTGTAGCAGGCGATGTCAATGTCCACAACCCGGCTTGGTTACGTCACTCGGGCCCATTGACACCTGTTGGGTAATATGTTGAGCTACTTGCTGAATCGAACCAATTGATTCAACTAGTGAAGGAACCCACTTTTTTTCCTCAAAGTGATATGCATAGCCATAATACTCTTGACCTTTTTCTGACTTCACATCATGAAAAATATGATGTGAGTGTCAACGCATCTCTTGACAACTCGGACCATTGTACCATCTCCGCTGTTTTTCCATATTCTAACCCCTGCACCTCTACGCCTAAAGCCCCGAAGAGGACTGCATGGTTTTATGGAAAGGCAAATTGGACTGCGTTAAATAATTTTTATCGCAACTTCAATTGGAAATTATATATCGCTGATAGAAATGTGAATGCCGCGGCTGCCATGGTAAAGAAATTATTTTATTGGGTATGCGGTCTTTCATTCCCAATAAGATGCGAAGCATTAAACCAAAAGACCACTCATGGTTTAATGAGACTTGCATGATTGCAGTCAGGTCCAAAGAGGAAGCCTTTCAGAATTGGCGTTCTAACAAGAATACTGACACTAAAAGACTTCGCATCGAGGCAAGGAATCGCTGTAATGCAATTTTAAAACGCGAAAAGTTTCTGCACGAAGATCGCATTCGAGAACAGGTTCTTCTCTGCCCCAAAGGGAGCAAAAATTTTTGGTCATTTGTGAAAAGAGTTAAGAACCAGACATCGTCATCGATTCCAGCTCTTTTAAAAGATGACCAAATCTTCACTGACACGGCTGATAAAGCGAACCTATTGGCTGGATTGTTTGCACAAAATTTCACTCTCTCGGATAGCAATCAGCCACTGCCCTTTGTTGAGGGTGGATCTTCTGCAATGCAGGAGATATACTTTCGAACGAGAGCAGTTAAAAGGGGCCTTACAAATCTCAACGTAAACAAAGCCTCTGGTCCTGATGGCATACCGCCAATTGTGCTTAAACTGTGTGCTTCTTCGCTGGCTCGACCTTTGTGCAACCTTTTCAACAGCTCCTACAGAACAGGAGTATTTCCATCTTGTTGGAAGGTGGCAAATGTCCAGCCGGTACCTAAAAAGGGTGATGCCACGAACTCTGCAAACTACCGACCCATTGCGATATGCTCTACGCTTTCTAAAGCTATGGAGAGCGTAATAAACTTCAACGTTGTGAACTATCTGGAGCGCAACCAACTGCTCAGTAGGGCTCGCTCTACTGGTGACCTTATGGCGTTCTTAACCGAAGAATGGAATAAATGCGTTCACTTTTCCGGCGAGAGCAGGGTTGTTGCTCTTGATATTTCTAAAGCGTTCGACCGAGTGTGGCATAAAGCGCTCGTGTCAAAACTTGTTGCATATGGTTTTGGTGGTAACTTTGCTCGATGGATCACGTGTTTCCTCAAGGACAGAACGATTCGAGTCGTAGTTGACGGTATTTCATCCGAGGAGTACGCCATTAACGCAGGAGTACCGCAGGGTTCAGTTCTATCGCCAACTTTGTTTCGGTTTTTATCAACGACCTTCTGTCGTTGACGCATAACCCAATACATTCGTTTACAGACGACAGCAGCATTTGTTATTCATATTCATTTGAAAAACGCCCAATCTCTATCGAGATTAAGAGAAAAAGGCAAAATATGAATGACACACTCCTAAATGATCTACAAAAAATCTCCGAGTGGGGTCTTGCTAATAGAGTAGAGTTCAATGCAAGCAAGACCCAGTGCTGTATGTTAACCCACAAGCGGATGGATTGCCCCTTAGCACCCCTCAATATGAATGGTGTGGATCTTGTGGAATCAGCCGCTCTTGACGTTCTGGGCATATCGATCAAGTGTGATCTTCGTTGGAATGATCATATTTTCGATGTGTCGAAAGAAGCGGGCAAGTGCCTAGATTTTTTAAAACGGTGCAAAAAATATTTCACCTCAACTGATCTTCGCATGATTTACACCTCATATATTAGACCGAAAATGGAAAACAATTCGCACATTTGGGCAGGGGCTTCAAGGTCTTATTTGGAGCTTCTGGATCGAATTCAACGTCGTGCGATATATTTGATAGGGGATGAAAGTATTACCATGGGAAGTGTTCAAGGGAGATACATGACCTGACGCCACCAGCTCGTGTGTTTCCCAGGTCCACTCGGGCAGCTGTCCAAGCCCACCCCTTAACCATTGCGTCGATGTCCAATAGAACCTCGCATTACCGTGATAATTTGTTCTTTAGTCGCACGGTTAAGTTGGGAGATAGTCTCTCCGCGAGCGTGTTTCCCGGCAGTTTTGAGCTGTGCAAGTTTAAAACAAATATTCACCGACACTACTCCATCTATCCACCCTCCAACTAACTATCACCCATCTTCCGAATCAACACAATGCTTACGCATTTATAGGGGGCATCCCCTGAGCGTTGGTTTAGTCTAAAAAAAATGTGTAGACCTCCGGAATGGCCATGATTTCGAAAAAGTGGGCGTAGATATATTGCAACCACGCCCACTTTTTGTACAGCTACCGACAGTAACTATCTGAACGAAATAACTAAGTTTTAGTTTTTTACGATCAAAACCGTCTGATATATACCCTTTTTTTGGTTTGTGGTCGATAGCGCAAATTTAGCTTATATGGCAGGTACCACGTCCCCTTGTCCAATCGTTACCAAACCTCACAGGAACACTCTCAAGATGTGGCTTCAGTTTCCCTGAGATCATGGAGATCGGTTCAGCGGTTCACATACCCACATACATACATCCATTTTTATATATGTTTATAGATAAAGATAGATAATATAAAAAAAATTGGAATAAGTCTAAACAAAAAAAAAAAACCCCGAAATTTTTTCTGGATACGCGCCTGCTGTACTGGAATTGACGATTTTTTCCAATTCCATTCCTGAGGAATTGAGATGTCAAAATACCAATTTCTAGTTCAAAGGAATTGGAATTGATTGAAATTAAGTTCAAAAGGAATCATTACAACTTAGCTCTGAGAATATGACAAAAAACGTTTTTGCTGTTTTTTCTTTTTAAAAAAAAAAAAAATTAATTAATTTTGTTGAAAATATTCATAACCATATCCATAAATATTTATAGTTTTTAGATTGTGACATGAAAACAGCATCCGTGATTATGATTTTTATCTTAAAAATAAAAACCAAACTCACTACAATGAAGCATTTAGATGTTGGATGTCTGCATTGCCATAACTGCTGACTGTAGGTTATACAAATTAATCGCATTTTATAGACAATTTTTTACAAGTTGATCGATTAACTCGAATCACTATTATTAGCATGCATTTCAATAACATGCATTCATTGATTGGTTATAAAATGCTGTAAATCTTGCGTATGCAACACCTTTCGTGACGTCTTTTGTCTTTGTCGTCGAGTCCACTGGCTGCTGGCTGCACACTATTATTAAGTTGCAATGACCTCTCTGATCTTCGAAAAATACCATAAATATATAATGAAGCGCATAAACAAGTGCACACGAAAATATCTATGAATGCATTGGAAATGCTTGCACTTTCATTGCGTTCGTGTAACTCCAATCAACAAACAAAGCAGCTAGTGCAGCTGCATCTGCTAATGCCCTGGTCATTACTTAGCGTCTACTACTAAGCAACTTGATTGGAGCCCGCGTGCCAAAGCAATTTACAAAAAGACAAACGTTATGCACATGGATTGCAAACACCGCTTTCCGCAGCAAGAGCTTCCATGCTGCAGACATTACATCCGATATCGAACGTGATGCTGTATTTAGTATCCAAAGAAGTCGAAAGTGGTTTTGCTAACGTATTTTCGCTGAACTTGTTTTCTATTGACATTGAACTGTAATTTTACAATTGAACAACTTTTACGATTTTAGCCAAATTCATTCAGCATTCGACATTTGAGCGGAACCGTTGTTGTTAGTTTTGTAGTTAAAAAAGCAGTGTCGTCTATTTTAAATCGAACAAGGACTTGACAATAATTTGTTGTGAGTGTTATGCACAGTTTATAAACGAGTTAAAAATATAGCTATTTAAAAAGTGCGTGGTTGTAGAGCAAATTAAAAGTTTGAGTCTTAAATGTGACACTTGTTTTCGCGCTAGTTTTCGACGATACTGGCTCTCAACGAGAAACTAATTAAGGCTATATTTCCTCATCACATTCTTCATGTTTAAAGAGTAAATTTAATTTACAAAAAAAAATATGTGTTACTGGCAGAGCTGTAAAGTCTGCATTCATATGCAGAATTTTAAGTACAACTGAATTACGACATAAGAATGCATTCAATGAATGCAAAATTGATTTATACATAAAATTTTTAATTCACATTCAATTTTAAAAAAATGATTAATTAATCATTTCAATTATTCATTTTCGTTATTCAGAATAATGAATCAATTTTTTTATTCATTTGAATGCTATTCACAAAGAATGCCATTCACAAAGAATTACAGAATTTTCAATTATTCTATTTTTATTCATTATTCATTTTTTATTCGTTATTCATTTTTTATTCTTTATTCATTTGTTATTCATTATTCATTTTTTATTCATTATTAATTTTTTATTCATTACTCATTTTTTATTCATTATTCTTTTTTTATCCATTATTCATTTTTTATTCATTATTCATTTGTTATTCATTATTCATTTGTTATTCATTATTCATTTTTTATTCATTATTCATTTGTTATTCATTATTCAATTTTTATTCTTTATTCATTTGTTATTCATTTTTTTGTCATTGCTTAGGACTCGGGCTGTGTTTTTTTTTTTTTTATAGCAACCCTATTATGGCAAATTAACAAATTGTTAACCAGTATTTTGAATATTTCTATGTGTTTGTTGTAATTTTTTTATTTCAAAACAAAATTTGAAGCTCAAAAATAAAAAATTTTGATAAAAATTGTCAACTGCTTTTCAGATATTGATAATTTCATTAATAAATTTTGTTTTTTGAGCTTTAAAATTTGTATTGAAAACAACAAACACATAGAAATATTCAAAATACTGGTTAACAATTTGTTAATTTGCCAGAATAGGGCTGTTAATTTGACGATATAGATAACAACAGCAAAAAATTTTTTATAAATATCTTAAGAAATAAAAAAAAAACATAACAGACAAACCTAAATCGTCGTGTCTAACAATCTGTTAAAAAAACGCAACAAAAAAATTTTAGGAAATTGGTGAGAGAATTCGGTGGCATTAAAAGCATGTTTCATTTGGGCCTTACTAGTTTCTAAACGTACGCTTGATCTCTGTTGTCTTAACTTATGAAGAACCAATTCCTCACACCCCGCTGGAATAAGTATATAGTTTATGACATAAATTTAAACAGTATGTAGTTGGTTACTTCGGTTATCCATTTACCACTGGGACGAAGAAGCAAGCTCGGAATTAATTCGCTGGAAATAGTCATGACTGCGTGCTTACCTTACTCTGAATTTTATTAACACTCAACCTACCGATATTTCTTCTATACCTTTTCCTGAACCTCAACATCAAATTGCTGGTGATTAACATATCCATCATTTTTATTATTAAACGCAGATAACGGTTTATTTATTATTAAATGTATTTAATGTATTTATAATGGTATAGAATGAAAAACCATGTATAGATTCGAAAAACAATAATAGCAGGTCAGATTTACCGATTGCGGTCAGTTTAGTGTTAACCTAGTTTGTGTTTGCAAGTGTGTTTGCAAGATTCTAAGTACTTGAAGTTATTTCATATTTAAGGGGGTAGTTCGGTTACTTAGATTCCTTTTTTCAAAATGTTTATTTCACGTTTCATTCAGATGAGAAACTCAATTTTTTTTACATATCGATGGCTTAATATAGAAAAGGCGTTTTTCTATAGAAAATTTTTTAAATGCAAGATTTTATATAAAATAGGCAACAAATTTACAATCGTAGCTTTCGCAAAAAAAAAAACGAGTTACGCATTTTCTATATTAAGCCATCGATATAAAAGTATAAAAAATTATTTTGAAGTTCTTACCAGTTTTTGGTAACTTAAATTGTATATACTTTTATTAACAGATATCTTTCTGTTCCTGAAGTTAGAGTACGACGCGTTTTATATCAAGTTTTTTGTTGGATTTCTTAAACCAATTTTTGAATGAAAATACTTTAATGTGAGCTATTTAGATCAAATAAGTTTGAAGAAGGCAACAACAACTCTGTATATATGTATATTAACTTTTTAAATTTTTTTTCTGTTCTTATCAATATCGTCAAATTGATAAGCAATGACAAAAAAATGAATAATGAATAACAAAGGAATAATGAATAAAAAATGAATAATGAATAACAAATGAATAATGAGTAACAAAAGAATAATGAATAAAAAATGAATAATGAATAACAAATGAATAATGAATAAAAAATGAATAATGAATAAAAAATGAATAATGAATAAAAAATGAATAATGAATAAAATATGAATAATGAATAACAAATGAATAATGAATAAAAAATGAATAATGAATAAAAAATGAATAATGAATAACAAATGAATAAAGAATAAAAAATGAATAACGAATAAAAAATGAATAATGAATAAAAATAGAATAATTGAAAATTCTGTAATTCTTTGTGAATGGCATTCTTTGTGAATAGCATTCAAATGAATAAAAAATTTGATTCATTATTCTGAATAACGAAAATGAATAATTGAAATGAATAATTAATCATTTTTTTTAAATTGAGTGTGAATTAAAAATTTTATTTATAAATCAATTTTGCATTCATTGAATGCATTTTTTTTTCGTTATTCATTGATTCATTTTTTTGTGATTTAAATCAAATTGAATGCATTCTTTTACAGCTCTGGTTACTGGGCATTTTTGAACAATTTTTATAAAAACCAGCTTTTGTGAAGAAACTTGAAATTAAAAAGATATTACTAATGTAAAAAATTTATTTTGCAAATTGTTTTTAAAAACATTTTTTTAAAAGATTATGTTTGAATAAATAGCGTAATCTTAAGAAAATACATCATCATTGTTATATTGCGACTTTTCACGAATGTTTAATTTTTTTTTTTGTTATGGTACATTTTCATTAAAAAATTTCCTGTCATAGCTCTCTTAAGGGGTTAGGGAAAGTCGGAGGTATAAAAACAAGTACTTTAAATAATTTTTTTAATGAGTAATATAATTTATTTTATAAAATCAACCATACTTAATATATTATTGGAGTTCACGATCTAGTGCAAATGTTCTTGCACGAGTGCATTTGCAAAATATTTTTTTTACGTTCTTGCAAAAACACACAAACCTGTGGCTTAAAAATGCTTCGCATACGCAATACTGGATTGCAAGCTCAATCAGCTGATTGGGCATCCAATCCCGGGATCCCAGACTTTCTTAGTCCCGACAGTTCCGCGATTGCAAGGCCTAAAATTCCAGTGTTTTCGGGATCCCGGGATTGCCTCCAATGCAAAAAAATTCCAAAATATTCCAACAAAAAATTCAATGATACTACCTTAGAAAAAATTTATGTGTTTTAAAAAAAATGTTTAAATAAAAACCTTCCTTAAACTATCTATACAAAATAACACAATGGGCCTAATGCTTGGTTTTCACTATGTCATTATCAGTGGTCAGTTGTTGTCAATCAAATTGAAAATGACAACATGTTGACATTTTTTCTACATTTAGCAATCTTGGAAAATTAAAAACAAATAAATTATTAAATGGAGCTATGCAGTAAATGTTCTAGAGTTTTATTAAGGTGATATTTCAGGTGATAACATTTTTTGTCGTCATAGAAATGACATAGTGAAAACCAAGCATTACCAATAGTCATTTTAATGCCGACTCTAAGCTTAGTGTAAGCTTTTTGACAACAAATTCTATAGAAATAATGTCAGAAAAGCTCACACTAAATTTAGGGTAGCTATTAAATCGACTATTGGGTAAGGCCCAATTTGTTAAACACATTATAATTCCTAAGAAATACTGAAATGCGATTTTAATAATGCAAAATACAAACCTTTTTTAACTAGCTGTGCAATATATAACGTGAAAATACCCAAATGTGACCTTAAAAATTAAAAAAACAACATTTTCTTAAGCAAGCTGTACAAAATATCACAAAATTCTTGCTTAGACGTACTAATGCTATTTTGCTAATCAATTTTTTTTTTTTTTAAATAATTTTATCAACATGTCAAAAAATTTAATGATGCTACCTCAGAAAAACCTGAATGTGATTTTCAAAAATTTTAAAATAAAAACCTTTCTTAAACTAGCAATACAAAATAACACAATGTTTTAAGCACATGATACTTCCTTAGAAACACTGAAATGTGATTTTAATAATACTAAAATTAAAATATTTTTTTGACTAGCTGTATAAAATAAAAAATATAAAAAAAATATAAACCTTTCTTGAACTAATTGTAAAAAATATTACAAAATACTTAAAAAACTTAGCTTAACTTAAAAAACTTTAACTTAAAAAAAACTAAAATTTAACCTTAAAAAATTAAAAAACTTCCTTAAACAATCTGTACAAAATATCACAAAATTCCTACTTGCAACGTCAAAAAGACACACAAAAATACCGAGACACGTAAAATTATTTTTGGTCGTAGAATTTAGTGGCATGCTCAGTTTTTCCCAGGGTTGGGTCCTTTTCGCAAAATTTCAAAATCAAAAAAAAAAAGATCTTGAAAACAAAATACTAAAAAAAAAATCTTGAAATTTCGTTTCTAGAAATTCTAGAAAAAAAATTTTGAAACTCAAAATCTTGAAAAACCTCCGCATATAACCTATATATGCGCGCGAGAATTAAAGAATACATTCTATGCATAGGTTTTTCAAGATTTCTTAATTGAAAATTTGACACTATTTCATAAAGTGTCCAATTTCGAAAGAAATATAAAATTTTTCGAATAATGTCAAATTTGGAAAATAATCAAAATAATGAATAATTGTTAAGCCACAGAAATTGTCAAATTTTGCAAAAAATGTCAAATTGTCCAATTATTTCAAAAAGTTTCAAATTTCAAAAGTGTCAAATATTGAAAAGTGTAAAATTCGGAATGTTTTGCAAAAAACGTCATATGTAATTTTGAATAAGTGCCAAATTTTGCAAAAAAATGTCAAATTTTAAAAAATTTTAATTCAAAATTTAGGGAGCGGTCCGAATGCTTGAAGGTCGAAATCTTGAAAAAAATCAAAATCTTGAAAAAAAAATCTTGAAAACAAAATCTTGAAAAAAAAAAATCTTCAAACGGAAATCTTGAAAAAAAATCTAGAAAACACAAAATATGCATAAATCTTGAAAAAATCTTGAAATTTTAAAAAATATTGTTCTCTCGAATAAAATGTATAATTTCGAGAAAAAACGAAATGTGTCTATTTTCGAAAACAAAAATGTCAAATTTTGGCAAAATTATAAATTTTTTAAATATTTATGGTCCCGCACTTAGCGTCATCCAGACAAACGATGAGGACGTGGTGGTTTTTTGACCATTTATGAACACATATTTTTTAAATTTTGACATTTTTTTGCAACATTTATCACTTCTCGAAATTTGGCACTTATTTAAAATTAAAAATAGCATTTTTTGCAAAACTTGTACTTTTATTTATTTTTATTTATTTATTTATTTATTTATTTTGAGTTTTACTGGTACAACAAGACTCAAGTAATCTTATGAACAGTACCAGCATTGAAAAAGTACAAAACACAATATATTGATCTTAAAATTACATTACATTATGAACTTATAATATAATTTAACATTTTGAAATTTAACAATTTTTTCGAATTTTGGCATTTATTCCAAATTCTAAAATTTTTTCGATATTTGACACTTTTTGAAACTTTTGACAATGGACAATTTGACAATTATTTCAAAATTTGACAATTTTTGTGACTTGACCCATTATTCATTATTTTAATTACTTTCGAAATTTGACATTATTCGAAAACTTTTCGAAACAGTGTCAAATTTTCAATTAAGAAATCTTGAAAAACCTAAGCATTGAATGTATTCTTTAATCCGCGCGCACGAATTAAAGAACACATTCTATGCGTAGGTTTTTCTTTCTTAATTTTAAATTGTAAATATTAAAAAAAAAAATGTCAAATATCGAAAAGTGATTAATTTTTAAAGTATCAAATTTTTCTAAAAATATCAAATTTCAAAATAATGAATTATTTTCAAATTACATAAATTGTCAAATTTTTAATTACATATGTGTTAAATTTTAAAAAGTGTAACATTTAGAATAAGTGCCAAACTTCGAAAAAAGTGCCAAATTTTCGTTAAGTGTCAAATTTCGAATAGTACAAGTTTTGCAAAAAAATGTCATAGTATGAAAAATTTTAGAAATTTAAAGTGTTAAATTTCGAAAAAGTGTTAAGTTTAAAAAAATTAAGGGAGCATTCCATTTTAGGGCCCTTAAAATTTTTTAATTTGACATTTTTATTTTTGAAATTTTTTAAAACCCTTTCTAAAAATTTCAAGATTTTTTTAAAATTTTTTTTCATGATTCCTGCATATTTTTTGTTTTCTACATGTTTCGTTTTCATGATTTTTTTTAAAGAAATTTTTTGAAGATATTTTTTTGAAGATTATTGGATTTTAAAGATTTTTACTTCACTTTGTTTTTTGGGTTTTATTGGGCTTATTTTTGTTAAAAAAGTTTCAACTTTGACGAATTCTATAAAAAAAAACATACAATACATCAAGTTTTTAATACCACATTCATAATACATGTTTTATAATCTGACGAATAAAAATATTTTTTTGGAAAATTTAACAAAATAAAAAAAAACCCAAATGTCATCCCAAAATTAAAAAAAGCGCACTGTGCAACGTTAAGATTATATCTTGAATTTTGTGAATTTATTTCTTTAGGAATTTTTTTATAATAATTTTTGGTATAAAAACGTATAAATTCAAGACTGGTTTTAGGTTGAATCGGCTTTGCCTAGCTGTGTACGTTTATATTAAAAAAAAAAATTCAGAAAATTGAAAATGTGATAGGGATTCATAGTGAATGTGCGCATCCCTATCGTCCCCTTTTTTATAACTTTTCATGCCGGATCCGAAAATCTTCCAGGCAACATAAACTGTTTTACCTTCACACAAATCGACCTAGCCTAATGTACATACGTGAATTAAATTTTATTAAAAAATTTTATAGATTTAAAAATATGGTTTATTAGTTATCATCAGGGCTCGGATTTTGATGACCTAAGAAACTGCAGAAAATTACCTAAAAAAATGACAAAAATTACCTAATAACTGCAGAAAATTACCTTAAAACTGACAAAAATGGCCTAAAAAACGCAAACAATTTCATAAAAAAATAAAGCTCTAAAAATAAAACATTACTAAATTTCAAATTTGTTGTATAAAATTTTAATACATAGCGTTACAGTATATTGCAAAGTACATTTTTAAGTCACTAAAATTGAAGGAACGTCAATTGTCTGGCAAAATGTTTTTGTACACAGAAAACTTCTTTCTACTTCTGCACTGACGATAGCAAAATATTTAAAAGACGATATGTCATCGGATGTAAGTTCCTCTTTTAATTTCATAGTATCAAAATTTGTACCCCCTAATTTTTCAGCAATAGAGCACAAAAATAGATTTAATTGAAACTAGCATATCCTGTGCTTTTATCAAACACTTGTTTCATCTTTCTACTCTCAGAAAAAAGTTTATTGGAATGTGAGAAAAAAGGCATCAATTAAGTGAAAAATGGTTTTGACTTTGCTCCAGAGAATGCTTTTCTCTAAATGTAATCCCAAAAATTCTCTAAAAATGGCAAAAAGCCTCCATGAAAATGAGAAATATTTGAGAAATGAGAAATAAAAGAGACCTTCTCTTTAATAGAAAAATATTTCTTTAGAATACGTTCAACCGTTTTCTTTATTTTGTAAATTTTTCCCGAAAACAGAGAAATATTTATTTAATTTTAATAAATGTTTTCTTTAAGTTTCGTTTATAGTTTCTCACAAAAAATAACACTTTCTTTAAAAGAAAGATATATTTTCTTAACATTGATACAACATATTTCTTTATTGCGTACATTTTTCTTTAAAACACAGAACTATATCCGCAATTACGATTAAAAAATTATTTTTGTCCAACATTAGTTTTAACTCAGTTCTACGCAAAGTAGAAGTATTAATATCAAATTGTGAATCGGTTTTAAAAATATTAGTTAAAAATGTGTTAAGAGGTAGAATTATCGTTGTGGCATTGTTTTTCGGGACTCTTTATAAATATTCCAGAAATTTATTCTGAAAAACGATTTTGTTAGTAATAAATAACATCACTTTGTGTAGCTATGTTAAGTAAAAAAAAAACCTTTAGAAGGAACAATCGTCATAATATTGGGGGTTGGAATTAATTTTAAAGGTTTTTTTTTCGGTTTTTGAGCATTTATTTAGAAACAACGGTACAATGTATATTATTAAAAGTATTGTCCATCGTTAGCTACAACATTTTCCCATCTTTCTGGCAGCATATGGATTCTGCGCCGGAAGAACGATACGTCTTTTGAGGCAATCCACGAATCGACCCATTTTTTGGTATCCTCGTAAGAAGTGAAGCGCTGCTCAGCCAAGCCATGCGTCATCGATCTGAATAGGTGGTAGTCGGAA
The DNA here is from genome assembly GCA_963920525.1 of Dichetophora obliterata. Lineage (NCBI taxonomy): Eukaryota > Metazoa > Arthropoda > Insecta > Diptera > Sciomyzidae > Dichetophora > Dichetophora obliterata. The sequence continues at coordinate 6,243,344 of OY986435.1, forward strand.
GGGGCTATGTCTGGGCTATAAGGCGGGTGGGGTAGCACATCCCAATTCAGCGCCTCCAACGTTTCCTTGACGGTTCTTGCAACATGTGGCCGTGCGTTGTCATGTTGAAATACCACTTTGTCGTGTCTTTTGGCATATTCCGGCCGTTTAACCTTTAATGCTCGGCTCAATTGCATCAATTGTTGTTGGTAGCGTTCCCCAGTGATGGTTTCGTTAGGTTTTAGCAGCTCATAGTACACGACACCCTTCTGATCCCACCAAATACACAGCATAAGCTTGGCGCCATGAATATTCGGCTTGGCCCTCGATGTTGATGCATGGCCGGGTGGTCCCCACGATTTTTTTCGCTTAGGATTATCGTAATGGATCCACTTTTCATCGCCAGTGACAATACGATGCAAAAAACTCTTCCTTTTATGCCGTTGAAGCAGTTGTTCGCACATGCAAAATCGCCGTTCAACGTCTCTCGGCTTCAACTGGTACGGCACCCAATTTCCTTGCTTTTGAATCATTCCCATGGCCTTCAAGCGTTTGCCGACCGTTGATAAGTCGACTCCCAATGATTCTGACAATTCTTGAAGGGTTTGACACGATTCTTCATCGAGCAAAGCCTCCAATTCCTCATCTTCAAACTTTTTCGGCTGGCCCGGACGCTCTTTGTCTTCCGTATCAAAATCACCACTTTTAAACCGACGGAACCAGTACTCACAAATAGAAATCGATGGAGCATAGTCCCCGTAAGCCTCAGTAAGCGTGCGTTGTGCTTCAACCGCTTTTTTCTTCAAATGGAAGCACAAAAGTAAACCTTCCCGCAAATTGCGTTTTGTTGGAACGAAAGTCGACATGTTTACAGAGAAAAAAATATATGTTGTTTACACTTCAGTGGAATAACACATACTGAAAAATGAAACTTAGACAATGTGCTTTGAAATGAATATAGTCACAGGTGTGCCCGATGCGATCTATTGATAGTTACGCCATCTCTTAGAAAACCTTTAAAACTAATTCCAACCCCCAATATGCAGAATTTGCAACACTTGCTTTTCACAACATTAATCAATTGCTCTCATGCTTTCTATTTTTTTCGTACCTCATTCAATATAAGAAAAAATATATCGATTTTTGAGAAGAAGCCTTTTTAATTTTTGAGAAAGGATTTGTTGTTATTGAAGAAAATATTTCGCATAGTGAATTATTTATCAACAATAGAGAACATTTTTCATTTTCTAGAAATTTTTCTCTGTAAATGAGATTTTTTCAGTGAGAGAAAAATACTTATCATTATTAGAGACATGAAATATTTTCATTTCCCACAAGGAAGGAAATTTTCCTTCGAATATGTGAAAATTTATTATAATTGAAGTAAGTTTTATTTGAAATAAAGAAAATTTCTATTATCGAAAATAGAGAAATTTTTTATCACAAAAAGATAGGTGTTTTTTCAGGGTATGCACACCTTACGTCAGTTTCACCACGTGCAGAGTTTTTTTCATCGAGGTCTATAAATAAAGCTACTCCTTTTTCGATAGGTAATGTTTTTGATTGTAAAGACTCTATTGTTAAAGGAATATGTTTACAAAATTTGCATTTTGTAATACAAAAAAACGAAAAAAAAAATCTATTAAAATTTCGCTAAAATTACCTAAAACCCGGAAAATGCTCTAAAAAATAAAAATGTCCAAAAATGACAATAAAATAACTCAAAAATCGCTAAAAACTACCAAAAAGTGCCCTAAACTTAGTAAAAATGATCTAAAAACTAAAACCGATAAAAAATGACGATAAAACGACCTAAAAATTTTTCATATTTGAAATTTAGGAAAGATAAATGGACGTTCTATAGATAACCACGAAATGTCTTAGAAGCAGCAGAAAAAAGATGACGCGTCATCGAAATCCTAGATCTGCTTATCATATTATGTTATCTAATTTGTTGTTTTTTCACGTTATCAAATTTTAATTATCTAACTTTTAATGGTGTTTATGGGGCATTCCATACAAAATTAGCCAACAAAATTTTTTTCAATAAAAGTTTTTTGTATGGTAAATGTAAATCTATAGTAATAAAACTCATTTTCTGTTTGTTTGTTTGTTTGTTTGTTTGTTTGGCCTTTATACAAATCTAAGCGGCTCAACGGATTTCGCTCAAACTAAGTATACATATTTAGTGCATCCCAGCTTAAAATTTAACATAATTAGTTTTGGCCACGCCCCCTCTGAAATTTTTCAATTAACGGTAATTTTGTTATTTTAAAATTTTTTAGTATCGCAGATTTTTGGATATTTAATTTCAAAATTTTTTGTTATTTTGACATCAAAAACACTAACATATCTTCAAAATTGAAGAAATTTTCACTACAACGACTTTTCCATAAAACATCGTTACCTAAGAATGAAAAAAAAACGACATGAAAATCAAAGTATGGTCTTTCGATACAAATATCTCCGCTGTCCATTAATATATTTCATTCAAAATTTTTTGTTCATAAGTTCAATAAAATCACTTCACAAAAATAGGTTGAACTGTACCGTTTAGTCAGTGTACCTATGTTTTATAATTATGTCAAAAAAGGTCTAAATTATTGACTTTTTACTCAAAAAATGACTCAAAAAATGTTTTTGTTGTAAAAATTAAATCAATTAAAAATTTCACATCTGGCTACGTTTCATATGACATAGCATTTATTTGCAAAAAATCTTCCACCTAAGCGCAAAAATTATTTAACTGTTTTTGTCATCAAAACAACCCTTTGTACCCTTTGATTTTTTTCGCGAATTTTTTTTTCCAAAATGTTGTTTTTATAATTTTTACAAAAAAGTCAAGTCTCAAAAATAATTTATGTGAAGAAATTACCCTAATATCTCTTTTCAATCAAAAGTTATGGCTAAAAATCTATTTTTTCATACAATTGACTATCTATAGTACAATAATAAAACTCATTTTCTGTTTGTTTGTTTGTTTGTTTGGCCTTTACACAAATCTAAACGGCTCAACGGATTTCGCTCAAACTAGGTACACATATTAAGTTTATCCCAACTTAAAATGTTACATACTTAGTTTTTGCCACGCTCCCTCTGAAATTTTTCAACTGACAGTAATTTTGTTATTATAAAACTTTTTAGTATTGGAGATTGTTGTGTATGTAATTTTAAAAATTTTTTGTTATTTTGACATCAAAAACACTCACATATCTTCAAAATTGGAGAAATTTTCAGTACAACGACTTTTTCATATAACATCGTTACCTAATAATGAGAAAAAAAAGACATGAAAATCAAAGTATGGTCTTTCGATACAAATATCTCCACTGTCCATTAATATATTTCATTCAAAATTTTTTTTGTTCATAAGTTCAATAAAATCACTTCACAAAAATAGGTTGAACTGTACCGTTTAGTCAGTGTACCTATGTTTTATAATTATGTCAAAAAAGGTCTAAATTATTGACTTTTTACTCAAAAAATGACTCAAAAAATGTTTTTGTTGTAAAAATTAAATCAATTAAAAATTTCACATCTGGCTACGTTTCATATGACATAGCATTTATGTGCAAAAATTCTTCCAGCTAAGCGCAAAAATTATTTAACTGTTTTTGTCATCAAAACAACCCTTTGTACCCTTTGATTTTTTTCGCGAATTTTTTTTCCCAAAATGTTGTTTTTATAATTTTTACAAAAAAGTCAAGTCTCAAAAATAATTTATGTGAAGAAATTACCCTAATATCTCTTTTCAATCAAAAGTTATGGCTAAAAATCTATTTTTTCATACAAGCTTTATTAAAATTCTCTATCCTAAATATCTTCCTTATATAAGTACGTCTATATTTTTGCCAGCGCCCTCCCTCCTCCTGTTAAATGTTTTTTATAGTGATGGCATCGTTTCTTCTGACTAAATTTTCAGCGTTGTCACTCTGTTCTTTATCAATGTTACTTTAGTTTTTGTATATATATCACTTCATCGAAAAGATTACCGTGAATAGAATGCAGTATAAGTTAATATTTTCATATTTAGGCTGAGTGCGAATTGATCTAAATGCGACCTAAACTAAATTAGGTCGATAAGGCAGTGCTTCCTATATAGTTTAGGAAATTCTCGAGCTATCTAAAGCTAGGAAGCACTGCCTTGTCGACACTATTTAGTTTAGGTCACATTTAGATCAATTCGCACACAGCCTTAATGTGTTTTTTGAACAATAGTATTGGAAGTCAAATTTCCACACCAACTAAATGTACCGACATATAAAAGACAGTGAAATTTTGACTTTTAACTCTCCAATCGTGGTTGTAAGTTTTTCTGAATTAAACAATTTTTTCGGTTCAACAGCGTACTAACCGAAAGTATTGTGAAAAATATGCTGGAAAATGTTTAAATTAGAAGTAAGAACTGTATTACCAACACGGTTTCAATAATTTAGAAAAGTCGGTAACTGTTACTCAATTTAGGCTGTATGCGAATTCATCTTAATGCAACCTAAACTAAATTGGGTCGATAATGCAGTGCTTCCTAAACAATTTAGGAAGTTCTCGAGCTACCTAAATGATTCCTAAATAAGGAAGCACTGCCGTATCGACCCAAATTTAGTTTAGGTCGTATTTAGATCAATTCGCACACAGCCTTAGTTCTTTTCGCACACAGCCTAAATTTGCAGTAAAAAACATAATTGCACTTCTTGCACTATTCTTGCAGTTTTTCAGCTGGATTTATGTCGATCAACTGTTTAAGTTGATAATATTGTAACAGGTTGCTGTATGTACTATAATTGGAATTTAAAAAGCGACTGCTTTCTTAACTTCCACCTTTTTGCTAATTGACATTACGAAACGACTGTACAATTTTTCGCATAAAAATACATTCTGAAGATTTAAGAAATTGCATCAACTATCAGACTCAGTTTATTTAATTTTTTATTTTAGACACAAGCCAATTGTTATTTTCCAACTAGAAAAACTACTAGAAAATTTAGGAAGATTGTTGTCCATTTTCCTTTTGTTTTATAAATTTGATTTTCATAAGCGAAGTGCAAATACAATTTTTACCAGTAACCAGTAAATTCAGTTCGAAACTAAAAAACAGTTTTTGATTATGAAAAAACAGTGATAAAATTAATACTTCGTTAAAAAAGCACGATACATTTTTTAACTAATATTTTTATAGTGGTCTCAAACTTAAATTCAACATGTTTTTACAAAATTCCAAAATTTAGAAAAATATTTAATCGAGAAGTGTATGTTAAAATGTTTATATAAATTACTCTCGAGTAACACCGGGTATATCAGCTAGTTACTATAAAAAATATTTGACACGTATTTTTTATTTCAATATAAAACAAGGCATTTTCGAAAAATCTTTTCTTATGCTACGTTTTTTTAAAAGGACCCTTTTTATGCTGCAATAACAAAATATTTTTTTTGAAAAATTCAAGGTTTTATATTGAAATCAAAAAATACGTGTCAAATATTTTTGACTAATAAGCCATACAAAAAACTTTTATAGGAAAAAAATGTTGGTGGCAAATTTTGTATGGATAATTTTTACTAAAATTATTCTAAATTTTTCATTTTTAAAATTAAGACTTTTTCTTTTCACAATACTGCTTACTTTTAATTTATACTTGCAGGCTTAATATCGCTCGTTATCGCTACCCAACCATGTCACCACTTCAAATCCTTTCTCTTCTTGTACTTTTCGGTAAGTTTTATTGATTAACTTCTTAACAAAGTTTAGCTCAACGACGACTTTACAGATTACACTTTGTGGTACGAAAATCTGTTTTTAATAATTTCAACGTTTTTCACTTAATTTTAATATGAGGAATCTCGTGGTAACATCCGTTTTGCCACTTTACCGAAGACTTTAGTGCAAAACTTTTTTTAACTAGTCCAGATATGCACTCATTTGCATGTTGAGAACTCTTGAACCATTAAAGTTTTCATTTTGGTTTTTTCAGCAAAGTTCTTTCTATTATTCTTGCCAACAACTGTGTTAAGCAAATATATAACGAAAAATCATTGGAAATTGTCTTGTTAAACTGTTATTAAGCCACATAAATCGTGGCCGCTTTCAGCGCTTCAAAGCAAAAAATGTTACTCATACGCAATGTTGTTCGAATTTTTTGTATTACTTTTTGTAAGAATCACTCGATAAGACCCACTGGAAGCGATTTTTACATATTTATTTGTTCAGCAAAGTTGTTGGTCAGAATTATAGAAAGAACTTTGCCGAAGAAACTAAAATGAAAATTTTAATGGTTCAAGAGTTACCCAAGCATGAAAATGAGTGCATTTTCTTGAGTAATTTTTGATATATCTTAAAAAAGAAAATGTTCTTCTAAAATGTTCGGTAAAGTGGTTGAACAAATGTCACCACAAGATTCCTTATACCAAAATTAAGTAAAAAACGTTTAAATTATCAAATACAGAGAAAAAAAGGTACAAAAAAGCGCACAGTGTTATTTTACCATCTATGTGATATCTTGACAATAACGATTACTTTGTTAATTTTCTTTTTGCAATTCAATGCGAAACTTTGCCATTGACCTGCTCTAAGCTAATAACTGTCCGCAAACACGCTTTTCCACTTTTAATTTATCAATATTTTTAGATGTCTCCTTGGGTGCACGAAAGATTAGACGCAGAGAAAACTTTCATCGTCTGAATGGACCTCAGCCTCAGCCAACACTACAACATCAACAACAATCTTCAGCCCCACCATTCCAATTTGAAGAAGCGCGGCATGAAGACTATCCATCACATCAGCAAGTGGCACACTTCGAGCAAGATTTCGTCCAAATACAACACTCTGGCAGCGGGAACAGTGGTGGCTCATATCTCAGTGATAACGGGTTACGCAACATTGCACAGGGTTCCGCCAATCAAGCCAGCCACGCTGTGGTTAATCAAAATGCGGCCGGCAAGCAAGCCGCATATGTGGCCAAAAGCACGCTGGCACAAGCTGCCGCACAAGCCGCCAGCACTGCAGTTGCAGTGCTCAAGGGCAAGGAGTTGCTGCTGCATCGGCTTGAGGAACAAAATCAAGATGCGCACAAGTCTATGGAGAACGAGTTGCAGCAACTGCAGCAAGCTAAACGTTCAGCCAAAGCAGCCCAATATTCCGCCCAGCAAGCCATCAATCATGTCACAGTGTTGACAGCAGCACTCAACAATGCGCAATCAGCTTCGGAGCTGGCACAGAAATCGGCCTCAGAAGCAGCCACTGAATTGGCATCGCAAATAGATATGGTGGCACAGGCAAAGACCAAGTTGGAACAAATTGAATCGCATCTGCATGCAGCACGTCTTGACTACGAAGAAACAAAAGAGTCGGTTGAGAAGGCAACCTATTCGGCGCAGGAGGCTCAAATAAATGCCAATGATGCAGCAGTTCATGCCAACGAGGAGCTCAGCGAAGCAGTTTACATACAGGACAAGAGTGATCAAAATGTTTATCACTACCTTAACCATAACTATAGCAAAAATTAAGTGCATCACTCACTTTATGCAATTAAGATAAATAAGAAAAAATGAAATTTTTTACATACATGATGCTCAAATTTTTACAAAGATAGCGTTTAGTATAAATATTTTTAAAAATTTTCATCTATCTTAGGGATAAAGAAAAATAATTTATTTTCACCATACATTTACTGTTGCGTACTTATAAGTTAAGTGTTTGAGTGCTTCTTGAAATTTAGTAATAAAAAATAAACGTATTTATTAAAATAATTGGCGTTATTATATGACTTTAATTCGTACTCGTAACAAGTTACCGAATGTTCTCAATCTTCACTAAAACATAGATTTTAATGGCGAAAAATTTGCCGATATTTCTGCAAGAACTGCTGCATATGGGCATTTTCGTAGCTACGCACGTGACAGTCGTACGACTTTAATGAGTACAAAAATAATGAAAAATTAAACTTACTGTTCTCTTATTATGATTTTTCAATAGTTTACTAAGCCGTTTACTAAGTTTACTAAGTTTGTCAAAAGTTCGGCTCTCAGATAGAAGCCACCAAAGATGATACGTTACGTGACATAAAATAGAAGTTGTTTTTACCTCAATCAATATAAACTCAAAAATTTGCGAAGTGTGCACGAGTTTTTTATGAAAGTTTTTTAATATTATCTGGAATAATGTTGCTACATATTCATAATTGTTTCATTGAAAAATCTTTTTTAATTATTTTTATATAAACCATAGTATGATACGTTACGTGATGTACGTTATGTGACAAATTTTTTCTTTCAAAGAAGTGCTAATATTTTTTAGTTTTATTTATTTAATTCAACTAGAAAAACATGTAAAGTTTAGTTGAGGACCGTTACAATCGAAAACTGAAAAAAATTTATTAAACATTGTATTATACGAGTGTTTACTACACTTATAAAATTTTAACTTTCGTTAAAATTTTTAAACTTTTGTCACTCTTTTTTAACTTTTGTTGCCATTCTGCCATGCTGCTATTTTTTTAAATTCAAATTGAGATCAGCTCTCAGTACCATTACAACATAAATTTAAACATTTTTTTCTCTATTATGGAGGCTTAAACGAATTTTAAGTAACATTTAATTTTTCAGTCGTGGTCAAGCGCGTCGTAAGCTAATTTCATCTGGGGGGCAGTACAAATGGTGGTGCAAAAAAAAATCACCAAAATTTCTTAAAAGAAACATGAATATGAATAAACAAATTTTTTATTTAAGTCTCAAAATAAAAAAAATATAAAACTAAATAAAAAAATATTAAAATTTCATTATTTTTAAAAGTTTTTCCAATTTCGATATTAGAGATAGTTTTTTAAAGGATCTTTAATATGGTAATAGAAAATATAAGAAATAATTGTTGCTTTTATAAAGCAAAACAAGGAATAGCTTTACGTGGCTTAAATGCAACAAAGTACAAAAAGTTATATCAATTTAAATTCTTCCAAAATGTTTCTTTCTGTCCTTGTGAGAAACGAACTCTTTCACCACCTCCATCGAATTCTATTCTTCGGTTTTATTTTTGTGAATTTGTATAAGTGCCGCATGAGTGAGTCTTTTCCCGCCAGTATCAAAAGTATCAATTGGCCCATCACGCTAGCTACTTCAATAGTTCTATACGCACTAGCTACTTTTTTGACCCAAGGTAATGCATAAAAAGGTCAGTGCATAAACTTCCATCTCGATTGTTTCTTGCTTTTTTTTAACGTCTTAACTGACTCATAAAATTTATTCTGACGAGCTCATACTTCGAAGTGACTTATTCGAACAAACATGACATATAAAGCTTTTCAGTTTCGTTGAGCAACATAAATAAAATATCGTTATGAAAAGGTATAAATATATTGAATAACGAATACCAGTCACTCTGCTTTGTTTTTTTTTTTTTGTATCAAGATCAACTAGCGAAAAAGCTAGTTCTTCATGACTAGTGAAATAACTAGAGAATGGGTGCGTAAAAGGTAGTAAGTGACCCCTTCCTATGGCATGCTCGTGTAAAATTCGCCAGTTGAATACAAAGAAGGTAGATTGAAGTGGAACTGGTACTGGCTACCAAGGGGCTAGTAAAATCACTAGTTTTGTACTAGTGCCATTATCTGCAGGGTTCTGTGTCATAGTTGCTGGAAGACACGTTTAAATCGTCTTAGTACAGTCAAAACCAATGCAACAAGTTTTTCAACTTCATTTGATAGTTTTTCAGTGTATCCGAATTTTTTTCAAATTGGAATTGCAGTAGAAACTCTACATTTTGTTCTATCATTTTGCAAACACAGAGAAAGAAAATGGTTATCCGAAAGCATGCTTATGAAGAAGAGAGAAAGAAAAGCAAAAAATGTAATACAAAAATATTATCGTTGTAAAGAAAACTGATATTTTGAATAACTTTTGAAGTTTTCTTTTTAAATTGTTTATCTAGCTAAATAAGCGGGGGAAACTGCCCCTCTTCCCCCGCTTGCTACGCCAACGGTCGTGGTAGACCTTTTGACGGAAATGCCCATATAGCAGATTAAGAAAAGTGATTTGTCAAGTTGAACACGCGGGAGTACACAAACAATCAATTGAAATTGTTTGTGAAAGTTTTAACATTTCTTTAAATGTTCGCTTAAGTTGTCAACGAAGTTTATCGACTACCCCTTACTTATAACCTGACTTGAGGATAAACTTACTAACCACCAGGTATTGCTGGGTAGTCACTTGTTACCAGTGGCGTAAAACGCGGGCCCGCAGAGACCGCATTGCGGGCGGGCGCAACTAAGCCAAGGGCGCCCTCAAGTCCCTAGATGAAATTGATAATTGAAGTTGGGAACAGTGTAAAATATGCGGCCAAAAATATAGTTGATGTTTGGATTTTTCCAAAATTTTTATAGTATTCAATAGAAATATCTTGGGTTAAAAAAATCAAAATGAATTTTTTAATATTTGCAACCGTTTCGTTATGACAAGCCGTCAAAGTAGCATTTTTTTAATAGTGTTTAAAAAATAATTTTGAGAAAGATTGACTATAAGATTTTCACGAAAACATCATTAGAACTGCGTTACACCAAATCCAAAAAAATTTCTTGCAAACACTTACTAACACGGAAGATATACATTTTTCTTATAGTGAATTGTTTAGTTAAAATGCGAGATATATTTGATGTATGGCAACTCAATTTTTATAATTGTCTTGCTGTATTAAAAACAGCTTACAAATTTTAACAAAAAAGTAGGTAACTTGTGTTGGTAGTATTTTTCAAGTCTAAGTTACTAAAATATAATTAATGGGCATGGAATTCGCCTATGAAATTTTCCATTTATCTATAATCACAAAAGAAATTGATGCAGCAAATTTCGCTGTTTTGAGACAAGACTTAATGAAGTTTCAGGCAAAAATGGGTTTCGTTTATATGTGAGGTGGGTGTGGCAGAGGGCGGATTTGTATACCTTTCTCAGCATATCTTAATTTTGCCAAGAAAGATATTCGTGCCAATTTTCATAGCTCTACGATCACTCCTTCTCTTTTTGGCCAAGAATGGGGACATTACGCTGTGCGACGAGTCATTTGATTCCAAAAAAATTTAAGAAATACTAAAATATTTATTTCCTTCGCAAATTAGTTTTGTTTAAAATCAAATAACATAAATGACAAAAAATTTAATAATATGGGCTTAAATAAAATTAAAGTACCGTACAGACGATTTCTCAGGGTGCAATAAACGTCAAAAGGGACGTCAAAAAAGCCGATTTTTTTGAGTAAAAGTCACCTTTGTTTGGCAAAACTCGATTATGGCCGAAGTCGATTTGCCCGTTAGCTTTCATATTTTCAGCAAGTCAGCTACTGATGTTATTTTAATCATTCAGTTGGTCATATTTTGTGACGTTAGTTAAATTCTTTAGTAAACAGGTAACGTCAAATACAAAACATTTAAACTTAACATCTTTAACTTATCATTTCACCAATAAGAAAATTATTGATCTCATTTTTCAAACTTTAAGTTGTTTAACTTTTTTCTTTGTTATGTTTTCTTTAACATTTTTTGTGATACAATCTTATAATATTTATTATAAATTGTGTTATATTTGATATTATAAAAAGAATTTTTAAAAATTCTTATAAATTTTTTATAAAGATTTTTTTTATTGCTTTTTTTAACAAATTCTTTTAAAATAAAATTTAAATGTAGTTATAAAGAAGATATTTTTAATATATAACTGTCGTAATAAAATATGACTATTGAATTAAAAAAGTGTTTTGTTCTCTTTTTTTTTTTGTCAAGAGTTCTCTTGTTTTCTCCTACGCTTCTAGCAAGCTACTAATAACATAGTTTTACTCTACAAGTAAATAGCAGGGCACTTTTAGAAACCTGCGGGCGGGCGCACAAATTATAGTTACGCTACTGCTTGTTACAATTATGTCATGATTTGACACGTGACAGTAGATGTCTTATTTTTTCTCTTGCATTTAATAACATTTAAATGAAGTTTGAAGGTACAATGGAGAAACAGAAGCTATATATTAATACGCAACAACATATCTTTAGCCCCCTTTTTACAGACTTTTAGACAACACTTCTGAATGAAACTTAGATTATTTGAAAGCTCTGGCTCATAGCAAGTGCACAATAAAATTTTTATTTAAATGTCTTGTTATGAAGATAGCTAAAAATTAGAAATTAAAAACACTTTTTTTCCATATAACTTTCCATATTTTTTTTTTCCATATTTTCTAACTTTAACACAAAATAATTATTTTTCTTAAGCCATGGCCCCTTTTCCCCTCGCTACGCCCATGCATGAATTGAAACAAGTGAACCTTATGTGTACCCAAGATATTGGCTATTAATTATACTATGTAGGTGTTTGTTATTATTGCTTAATTATTTCTCAGGGCTTAATTTCAACAGGGCGTATGAGCAACATTTTTTCACGCAAGTAACACAGTGCAACACGAAAAAAATAACCATATACGGACACCACTACGTGATAAAAGACCAAAAAAAAAGACCCCTGTCTCCCAGTTTTGCCCAAAGTCCTCCAGGTTTTTTTTTATGGGCCCCCAAGGATGTGGGAATTCGGTGTCATTTTTGCAAAAATATTATCATTTTCTCAAGCTCATATATTGCAAACCATTCGAAATTTTGATTTACTCTCTGAGGCAAAGTTGTAGCTCTTGTCATAAAGAACAAAAATTGTGAACATATAAAATAAAAAACTTCATCTTCAAGGTCAAAATCACAAAAAACTTTAAAAAATGAGCGAAAAATGGCCCAAAAAGTGTTTTTTTATTTTCCGCTTTTACGAACAAATTTACTTTATTAAAAATGCGCCAATTTTCTTTGGCCTGGTAGGGCTTACAGCGCTGATTGAAACCCCAAAGTTTTTTTAAGGAGGCCGATCCAACTTCTTGAGATATAGGCCTTTATAGCTTGAGTATATAATCGCTTATATCTCACCCATTTCTTATCCGATCTGGTTGAGATGGGTATCGTTGAGAAGACCTTTGAAAACGCTATAAATCTGTATATAAATATGTTAATTTTTATTAACTCATTGGGGCAAATTAAAAAAAAAAAGATTTTTTAACCGCACTTTTTTAATAAAAATCTGGTTTTCTCAAAAACAGCCCTAGTAAAAAAAACAATTGAAGTGTAAGAAAATAAGCGATTTCTAAAAAAAAAGTTGATTTCAAAACTTTTAACGTAAATAATTGTCAGTCAGGAGGCCGAGTGTGTGAGTGCACTGTACCTTCACTGATAGTAAGTGCATTCTAATAAAAATTCTCAAGCTGGTGGGTGAGTTCCCGTGCCCAAACTGTCAAACAACTACCTGGAAGCAAACATCTACATTGAATTCACATAAAAACAACCCAAAATATAAAAAAAAAATACCTGGAAATACATTTTAGCTCTTGTCATAAAGATGAAATTGTGAACATATAAAATCAAAAAAACTTATATCAAAAAACTACCTGAAAGCAAACATCTGCATTGAATTCACATTGTGGCTCTTGTCATATTTAATGTCTTGTATGTTTAATTAACGCTCAAAAATGAAATATGCCTGGCCAGAACCATGTGTTTGTCCAAGGGTTAACACCGTTTAGGTAGCGCTTAGGTATCACGCGATCACGCATCGATCGCAGCAGCACAGGCAATGCAGTAAGCTCAGCTCACGCAACAAGGGACGCAGCACACAATATAAAAGCGACACGACGCTCACATCGAGGCATTACACAGCGCGACGTCAACGAGAGCTCAGCGGTGAAAGTTATAAAGTGAAAGCAACTGACAATTTCAATATCAATATGTGAAAATATTGATTTATTTTGCTACGTTTGCGGTCATCAAATCAGAAAAAAAAGTTCTACAACATTGCAAAAGAAAAAGAATCTTTTAACTAGTCAATTCAAGAAAGCATATAAGTTGTTTTTCGACGAAGTAGACTTGACCGGTGAAAATTACACACCTAATACAGTGTGTCGCCAATGTTATAACAATCTCATGGCATGGTTGAGTGGAGGCAAACATAGTATGAAGTATTGTAAGCCGGTAAACTGAATTAATCTCCCAGGTGATAATGATGAAACCAGTTGCTATGCATGCGTAAATTACACATGTGGTCTAAATCGATATGCTGAGAGGAACAAAAGTTATAAAGCAACTGTAACAGCCACACTACCAGTGCATGCAACTGAAAATGTTGTATCACCAAGGCCGACAACTCAAAGCTGATGATGGAGGGCAGTCTGGAAGCAACGTGCCTGTGGACACCATAAGTTCTGAATCAGAGTCAGATTCGAATGATTCCGACGACGATTTGGATCCACAACTTAAGAGAGTGCGATTTGTAAGTCCAGGGCCATCAACATTATAAACATAATACGAATATTTTTTGTTATAATTTTTGTAATAGATAGCATAGTATTGTAGTGCCATCCCAGCTGAGACTACTAATCCCTACAACACTGAATCATTATTACTAAATATCTATGCTACTACTCTTTGTTACAACCCTAACTCTAAATGTCAACCCATACCACCTAAGAACTAAGATTAGTAAAATCAGTAATAGCATAACAATAAAATCTGCAACATGCCTTTTCACTTACGGGAGAAGGCTTTATAGTATCTCAATGTTGAAGTAAAGAAAAAACAAATGAAATTAAAAAATTTTTGGGAAATTTTTCACTTTTGCGGCTACCTAAGCGCTACCTAAACGGTGTTAAGAATCATTCCTAGGAAATTCATATGTTCTAAAAAGGTGTTTATTGAGATCTTAAGTTCATTTTTGTAGCTGATTATTTCCTTGAATTTTGAACGGTTTGCTTCCTATGGACCTGAGCACGGGAAAAAAGGTAAAAAAAAAATTGAATTTTTTAAAGTTTTTTGCAATTTTGACCTTAAAGATGAAGTTTTTGATTTTATATGTTCACAATTATTGTTCTTTATGACAAGAGCTACAACTTTTCCTCAGAAAGTAAATCAAAATTCCGAACGGTTTGCAGGATATGAGCTTGAGAAAATGATCATTTTTTTGCAAAAATGACACCGAGGATTTTTGGGGGGCCCATAAAAAAAACCTAGAGGACTTTGGGCAAAACTGGGAGACCGGGGTCTTTTTTTTTGGTATTTTATTACGTAGTGATGTCCGTATATGGTTATTTTGCCATGACTTAAAAAATTACTCACTGTGTAATTAATACAGTGGGAGATACAAAGAAGCTAGGTAAAAAAACATTCGAGTATACTGTCTCATATGATGTCTACAAACTGTTTCCCTGGTCGCAAAAGTAAATATCGGCAGCTAAGGTAGTTGATAAATACATGAGTCATTTTAATTTACATACAGTTGCGGTCAAAATAATAGCAGCGCCCTTATATTCATACATGTTTGGACAAATAATACTAGTCTACGAATTTCAGATCCGGTAAGTCCATTATCATTCCTATATGTATTGTACTTTCAATACTCGTTCCAACTCCGTACTCAGTTTCCTCCTATATTGTAAAATTTTCGAGATACAGGGTGTTTCACGTTTTTGGAAAGTGTTTAGTATTATTGATCTCGAATCTAAACTACTCACCATAAAATAAAAAGTATAAATTTGTATTTTTGAAAAATTATCAACTTTTCAATCAATTTATCAACCTTTATCGTATCATGTGCTGGAGCGAAGCTAAAATTCTGAGATTATCCAACGAAATATCAACAAATTTTGTATCTTTTGTTTTAGCGGAACTGTAACCGTCCAAATTTTAAATGTCTTTTTTTTCATGTAAAAATACAGTTAATCAACAGTATTTTTTTAAATTCTAACTTTGGGCTCCGCTAAAACAAAAGATAGAAAATTTGTCGATATTTTGTTGGATAATCTCAAAATTTTTTCTTCGCTACAGCACATAACTTGAAAGCGATTGATAAACTTGTGAAAAATCTGATATTTTTTTAAAATACAAAATATTATTTTTTATTTTATGGTGAGTAGTTTAGATTCTAGATCAATAACACTAATCACGTATCAAAACCGTAAAACACCCTGTATCTTGAAAGTTTTACAATATAGGAGGAAACTGAGTACGGAGTTGGAACGAGTGTTGAAAGTACATATAGGAATGAAAATGGACTTACCGGATCCGAAATTTGTTGACTAGTATTATTTATCCAAACATATCTGAATATAAGGGTACTGCTATTATTTTGACCGCAGCTGTATATGTATAATATTTTATTGGCTTTTTGTTTGGTTTTTATTTACTTTTATTTACAGAGAAAATCAAAAAAGATTTTGCTAGGAAAGAAAAATACTAGTTAAACTATATTTTGATTTTCTTTTATCTTTTCCTTTTTCTTAATTTTGTCAAATAAAACTTGAAAAAATCTTATAATTTCCTATTTTTATTAATTTTCTTTAAAGTACACATGGTAACATATTCTCATTTAATCGCGTCGCATAATATGCTAAAATGTGTCCATATATTTATGTACCTAATACTTTGCAGTAACATATGTTAACATAAAAGTAATATGTGTCCATTTTGTTCTAATCACATTGTGGTAACATTTTCCATTTATTTTATATTAACACAATATGCTAGCAAGTGTCTGTAAATTTTCACCATCGACACATTTGAGGCCTAATTGCTACCATTGCTTACTTTGTTGCCAATTCGTTTGTAAACGGTAAATTTCCGGTAAATATTTGGACATATTTTTTCGCATCTATTGTCTCTGTTTTCTCTTAAGATTTGAGTAAGCAATTTCTTACCTTTTCGTAGCAATAAAACTGACATCTTTAGAAACTACATTGCCGCTGTAAATAAATTATACAAATTTTTTTTAATAAATTTTATAATTTTATTACAAAAATAAATAAATATTCCAAACAAACCTACAATTTCTTACTTAAACATAAAAACCTACAATAACTAAACACAACATTAAAACACTTAGAGACTAAATGCCGAATAATCTTTAAAACAATTCAGCGCTTTTTTTAGGAAATTTCAAGCACACTATTTAAGGAATATTATGGTTTATTTAGAAAAAAATGTGGTTCGAAGTTAAATATGATTGAACATTTACGAATATGATTAGGCTGAAAACAAATTTATAGTCTAAATAGCTGATGCACAACTCTCGAAAATACCCCTTAAAATATGTTTACTAAATTAACGAACTAGAAGACTTATGACTCTGCTTTTTCCGACGTAGTGTCTAACGTTTGACTCTGCAAGTTATCGATATTCACCTCCTCCTCCTTTGCATTACGCGCCTGCTCCGCATCATCCATTGAATCTCTTAGTGTCTTAATATTTAGACCCGGACTGTCGTCATCCTTACTTTTGGCATATTTCGAAAAATAAGTCAAGGATTTCATAAGCTGGTAGCTTTTAGAAATCGGTATATTGGAATCGTAAACACTCTTGCTGGCATTGCAGTCCACGTAGAACCACCAGTTGCATTTGAGAATGGTCTGATCGAACAGCGTGTTTTCGGGACAGAGAAAAGACTTGCGCACCAGCCCATCATCGGTTATGGCACAGACGTGAAAAACCTGTGGAGAGAAATAATTATATTTTTTTGCTTAAATTGATAAATATTATGATTGTTCTCACCATGCAACCTAAATCTGTATCCGCATAGAGTCCTGGGAAATGCTTTTGATTTCCACAAGAGAAACTAGTTGGTGGCAAATCCACCTTTGATTTGAAGTTGTCATCGAAATTCTTGTCATAGCCAACTGGATAGTACTCTTTCGGTGCATTCATGACCTAAAAATATATTGAAATTTTTTTTTTTACTTCAATCGTTGAAAAAATGCTCCTTAAAAATTAAAATAGGCAAAACAATATTCCAAAATTTATAATACTAGAGTTCGCGCCAGTGGTCGAAATTCGACCTTTGTTTCGCATATCTTCTCTGTTGATTCGATACAAAATTAATGTCAAAAACATATGTTTTTCATAAAAATTTGGCATCATATCTTATTTTCTAATGAAAGTAAATAGTAGAAGGAATAAAGTAGGGTATCCGTAAGAGATAGCGAAAATGTTTGCAGTGTATTTTGTATATTTTAGCAATGTCTAAAATTACTTCTCACACTATTATCTTCCTTCCTTATAGTTTCGGTTTTATTAAAAAACTCTCCTTTAGCGATCATATTTAAGGTCAAAGGTCACAAAAAATATTCAGTTCACTTCTTTTTTCCAAAACAACATTTTGCAAAAATTAATTTTCATCAAAAAAAATCATAGGGGGTTAGCTCGTGATTTTCGATGATAAAAACTGTTTTATCATCGAAATGAAACAATTTTTGCAAATAAATGATTGTCATATGGAAAAGTGTGGGGAAAAATAAAATTTTTAAGAAAAAAATTACAATAAAAACAACTTTTGACCTATGTCTTGAGCAAAAATTTAATATTTTAGATGTATTGTGAAAACAGTATAAAACATCGAGTTGGTGAAGAAACGGTAAATCTTTTCTTTTTTCTCCAAAGTTGTTTAATTGAACTTTCAAGCAAAGAAAATTTAATGGAAATCGATTGAAAAATGGTTGAGATAATTAAAACTTGAAATTTCGATCGTTTTTTTATTTAAAATTAATAAAAAATTGCAACAAAAACAACTTTTGACCTTTTTCTTGAGCAAAAATTGAATATTTTAGTGGTTTTGTGAAAACAATATAAAACATCGAATTGGTAAGGTTACGGTAAATCTTTTTCTTTTTCTCAAAAGTTATTTAATTGAACTTTCAGACAAAGAAAACTTAATGAAAATCGATGAGAACGAAAGCGATTTAATATCACAGTGTAGGTTGAAAGTCACAGTGAAAAGGTCCCATTTCGACCACTGACGATTTCTAATTCAAATAATCCGTCAAAAATACGTTGTACTGAGAAAAGCTGCAGTTTTTGAGATATCGTCACAAGTCTGATGTCCAAATAACGGGAATTTTTCAAAATTTACTATTTGTCATAAATATTACTATTTCAATATATATTCGCACATGTTACATACAAAAATACTTATTGTAGGGTATACGCAAGAGATGGCGAAAAATGTTTTGATTATTTTTTGTACATCTTAGCAATGCCTAAAATTTCCTCTTAAATCATGTCCTTCCATCTCTTATAGTTTAGATCTTATTTAAGGAATAATATACGTGTAACAAGAAAAAAGTAGCTTAACATAGAAGATAATTTATAAAAAATGTTTTCTTTAAAACAATTTTCTGACTTTTTTAAAGAGGGCGCTGAAAATGACATTGAAAAAAAGACATCAAAAACGGTTCGATGGATATGGCCTTTCCCATGTATCTGAAACAAACAAATTAAATGTCATTTTAAAGCATGGGTCATTAATTTGGCAAAAGTTAAAAAAAGAGAAAGAGTATCGCATGCTTTTTTGTCTAAAAAAAATAGGTTCTTGAATTTAGGGGGATGCTTAAAGGACAAGATTACGAACAAAATGCAATAAGATTCATTGAAATTGAAGCAATAGATTTCGAGTTATATATCGAACCGTTTAAAAAAAACTAGTTTCGACGAAATCGCGTTTAAAGTTATTTTTTCGTTGTAGGGAGTCTAACATAGGAGTTTAAACATAGGCTAACGAAAACCGTTATAACTTCTTTTTTCTTAATATCTATACTAACTATAAAGAACAATTAAACAAACAAACAAAAAAAATTTTGACAAAATTTACACGTATATTAAAACCTTAAGAAATGATCTTTTTGTGTTCATATTTCATGACAAAGGTCACCAATCTACCTTTTATCCGATACCTCACTCACTCTTCTATATTTCGGGTCATCAATTTAAAATCGAACATGTTTCGGCACATCTATGGTGCAAAACCTTTTGAATGCTCTACGTTCCATTACCCTTATTGTAAAATAAATATTAAAAAGTGTACGGCATTATTCGATGTTGCATATTACTATATAAGATTACAATTGTCAATATGCCGACTGTAGCTACCAATTCCCAGAGTGTAGAAATTCAGAACGTCCACAAAAACTTTGCAACTAACTGTACCACCAACAATTACCACGCAGATCTACAAAAAAGACGCGTAAAGCTTAGTATGCTGTAGGAACGAAAATTTTTAAGCGTTTACTTCTACATGCAAAATTTTAGTGTTGACTCAACACTAACACATACTTACCATAACGCGTTTGTTGAATATGTTAGTTGAACATTATTGTTCAATGTCCAATTTTCACGCCAATTAAATGTACGAACATTTAAAAGACAGCGAAATTTTGACATTTTAACTTTCCAATCATGGTTGTGATCTTGGCTTCATTGGACAAATTTTCGGTTCAACAGCGTACAAACCAACGAAAAAAATTTCACTACCTTTTCGCTGTCAAAAACTCAATGCATTTCTTACGGAAGATTTCTTTTCGCTTCTACAGCATACTTAGAAATGAAAAAGAATTTCGGAGAAAGCGAAAGAAAAAAGCAACAAAATATACAGGCAAGCAAAGCGTTTCTATGAACGAAAATTTAAGGTGTCCAAATAAGAGTGCATGATTTAAATTTTTTTAAATTTTTTCTGAAATTTGACAGTTTTGAAACTTTATTAATATTTATAGCCTTATTCTGGTGCTTGACAACTGTAAATTCATTGACTAGCTATTCTGTTGTGTGCTATTTTTGGTCCTATGTCGAATAATGTCTACTTAACATGTATCTGTCAGGCCGCCGGCTTACGTTTGCCTTTCTATAAAACTTTTTTTTTAGTATGTTTTTACAAAATCTCATCGATCAGTTAGCTTTATATTAAGGCAATATTTTACTAAAAGCACATTAAAATGGCACCGTGCAATTTCCATCTTACAGACCGTATCTTTACTGTATAAGAAACCCTTTATTTTGTTTTGTCTCAGCAACACTGGTTGAATGTGTCTGAAATGATAGGAAAGAAAACGCTACGATAACCATACAGTTCTGTTTTTTTTCACTCTCGCATTCTGCTCTTCTACAGCAACGCTTTTCAATGGAGCGATTGTGTGGGCTTCTGAATCAGAGATCTGCAACGAATCACATTTTTAAATTAATGAGCCACTTACTCAAAAATGTGTATGAATAAGTACAAGTAGTTTCTAAAGTAGTACTCATATGTGATTGATTCAAAAAAATTGAACCAAATAGGTATAGAATGAATTATATATAAATATTCATATGATTCAGGGTTGTTTTAGGTCAAGCTCATTAATATTAATAAAATAATTAAGTACTTAGAGTAGTCGATTCAAATTTTCTAATTTTAAAAAATTTTTGATATTGAGGGTGGACCCAACAAATGTTACTTTTTACTATAAAAATAATTTTCACCAAAAGTGACACATAATATTAATTTTGACCTTGAAATTATTTCAAAAAAATATCGTCCTTCTAGGATGTATGGTTTAGGAATCATTACAAAAAAACGAAGAAAAAAAGTTAGAAAATCAAAAATAATTTTCACCAAAAGTGACACACAAAATTACATGTTTTTTTAGTATAAGTACATTTTTTGACAGTATAAGGGGGGATTTCGAGTCTGATGTGAAAATATAAAAAAATTTGTCTGACGCTAAGGTAAACCCTGAAATTTTTTTTTTGTTTTCCAGTACTTTTACATGTTTGGCAGTATAAGGGGTCGCTGATTTCGAATCTTATACCAAAAATTTTTAAATTTTTTTTGACGCTAGAGTGGACTGTAAAAATGTCTTTTTCTGATTTTGTGTTTGACGCGAAAATATAAAAAAAATTTGTTTGACGTTAGGGTAGACCCGAATTTTTTTTTGTTTTTCAGTGGTTTTACGTGTTTTCGTAGTATAAGGTGGTCGCAGATTTTTTTCATATCAAACAAATTTGTTTATATTTTCGCATCAGACTCGCAACCAGCGAAACATTTATACTGTCAAAACATGTACTAATACTTAAAAGCAAAAACAAACATTTTAAGGGTCCACCCTAGCGCCAAACAACTTTTTTTTAATATTGGCATAAAAATCTAAATTTGCGACCACCTTATACTAGCAAAACATATAAAACTGCTGAAAAACAAAATAAAATTAGGGTCTACTATAAAAATTTTTTTATATATTGGCATCAGACTCGAAATCAGTGACCCCTTTATATTGTCAAAACATGTACCAATACTAAAAACAAATATAAACCTTTTAAGGGTCCACCTTAGCTTCAAACACATTTTTAGGGTCCACCCTAGCGTCACACAAATTTTTTATATTTTCGCATAAAACTCGAAATCAGCGACCCCCTTAAATTGTCAAAACGTGTTTTCATACCAAAAAACATAAAAAGCTATTTTTGCGGTCCACCCTAGAGTCAAAAAAATTTTTGAAATTTTGGTATAAGATTCGAAATCAGCAACCCTTTTATACTGCCAAACATGTAAAAGTACTGGAAAACAAAAAAATTTTTGAGTCCACCCTAGCGTCAGACCAATTTTTTTTATATTCTAACATCAGACTCAAAATTCCACCTTATACTGTCAAAAAATGTACTTATACTAAAAAAACATGTACTTATAGTTAACAGTAGCATTTATTGGATCCACCCTCCATATCAAAAATTTTTTAAATTCTATAATGTGAATCGAATACTCTAAGTACTTAATTATTTGTATAAATATTAATGAGCTTGACCTCAAACAACTCTAAGTCATATGGATATTTATATTTAATTCATTCTATACCTATTTGATTCACTTTTTTCGAATAAATCACATATGAGTTATACTTGCTAAACTACTTATACTTATTCATACTCATTTTTGAGTAAGTGGCTCATGATTAAAAAATGTGATTCACTTTTTTTTTGAATCAATCATATATGAGTACTACTTTGGAAACTACTTATACGTATTCATACTCATTTTTGAGTAAGTGGATCATTGAGTCAAAAATGTGATTCGTTGCAGATCTCTGATTCGACTCACTGAGTTGTAAACGAATAGTACTCAAGTACTACTTATTTTTAAGTATTCATTGCAGATCTCTGTTCCAAATAGAGCGAGTAGAATGCGTGGCTTGGTTTCTCGTTGCTGTTTTTTATATGGGGAAAAAGTTTTTTTATTTCTAATTTTTACCTATCTAAATGACAAGACATTTGAATAAAAATTATATTGTGCACTTGCTATGAACCAGAGCTTTCAAATGATATAAGTTTCATTAGAATGTGTTGTCTTCGAGCCGGTTAAAAGGCGGCTAAAATTTCGTGTTTGCGTATTCAACCACTGTCGAAAATATAGTTCGAATTATAACTAAATCCTACAAAATGTTTGTACCTTCGACATCTTATTCTCATAGGCAATGTTTTGATTTATATGCGGCAGTTCTGGTGGGTCAAAGAACTCAATCATCGGCTGCTGTGTTGTGGTCGTTGTCGACGTAGTTGTTGTCGTTGTTGTTGTTGCACGTGGTGTCGTTGATGTGCGTATAAATTCCTCACGTAATCTGGAAGCAAGCATAGCACGATGTTCGGCCTTCATCTGTTGTTCACGCACATAAATTGCATGCTTGATGGTGGCTACGCTAACATTGGCAGCCGCGGCCAACTCTTCGACAGTCACATCCTTCAAATCGAATTTTGGCTCCTCAAATTGCAAGTAGTTTGGATTGTTGTTGATGTTGTTGCTGGTAATTTGGTTATTGGAGATGCGAGCATTCGCATTTGCTGTTTTGATTGTGTTGGCTATGCGTGTAATGGAATTGGGCATAGCTTGGAAGACTGGTACTGCCAATGGGTGTGAAACAATAGGATTGGCCGCATGGAATGTACGATTCGAATGCTGTAAAAATATTTAGTTAGGTATGCAGCACCCACTAATTATCTTGCCTTCGAAGCTTACCACTGGTTGTGAATAGCTTTCGACTAGCTGGTTATTGACGCTTACGCGTGGGTTGGTGGAGTCCATGACTATGCTGGATCTGCGTTCTGCCGCTTGTACCGGCGCTGGTGCTTTTTTCGGTATTGGACGGAAGGCAGGCACGCCTAGGGGCAGTGGACGCGCTTCAGTCATGAGTGGCATTGAAGCGACATATTTTCGCTGTTGTTCTCTCGCAGGAGCACCATACGGAAGAGGACCAGTGGAACGCGATATAATGCGCTTATCGGGTGAAGGCTATGATAAATTTTTTTTAATATTAATTAAAATAGCATTTAATTAGATATTTTTACTCACTATTTGCTGTGCAGCAGCTGGCAGCACTCCTACGTAATTCGGTGGTCCATTTTTATAGCTAATTGCTCGTCTGCGCCCACCTTCTAGATTGCCCAACGACTCACCGAAGCCAAGTTCATCGCCAAAACTGAAACCTTAAAAACAAAAAAGAACTCAAGTGTCACTTATAGCCATATACAAATAGCTGAATGCAAATAAAATTTTGTCTTAAGCTAAAATAAACTAACAGCTCATTCTTACAAAAACAACCAAATTGTTGATATGGTGTAGAGAGGGGTTTTCCAAAAAAGTCATTGGGCCTAACCAATAGTCGATTTAATGCCTGCTCTAAATTTAGTGCGAGCTTTTCTGACATTATTTCTATAGAATTTGTTGTAAAAAAGCTTCCACTAAATTAAGAGTCGACAATCAAATGACTATTGGTAAGGCCCGTTGACATTAGGTTTATGAAAGTGTTTACGCGTTATTTGTCATGACTTTTAAAACTAATAGAAGAAAGAAACATACATACAATAATAGAGTAAAATAAAGTTACTATTAAGACAATATTTACACTTTTGCTGGCTGTGTGAAACTAATGGCCCTCTTTTATAAAACGAACGCGGTTGTGTTAGATTTTTTTATCTGGCAATATATTTTAAAGAAAAATTTTAGTGAGAGACAGAGAGAGAGCTTCTTCTAATTCATATGGAATTGGAATTGCAAGACAAAAAAAAACCCAAGTGAGGTGATTGCGTGCGTTTAAAAAAAAAGGCCATTAGTATTTTCTTATCGCTTGACGTTAACTTTTAAGCCTTTAATTTAAAATTAATTTTTAAGGCTTTTAAAGTCAACCACTTTTTATCCATTTTATTTACCTAAACCAAAATGTGCTTTAAGGCCGCCCAAATTCCTTACACGAAAAAGTCCAGACTTTTTGAAGTTACAATTGAGTATAAAACCAAATTCAGATTCAAAAACGCACGTCCCGCAAGCCAATCCTAAAAACAAACACAGAAAGAAGGAGTTTTTTATACAAAAGATTTTCTAAAAGGAATTTTTATGAAAGCATAGTTATTACATGAAGAGATGGTATTAGTTATGGTTAGTTTATGAAATATTAATGTATGTATAGTAGTTAGATATAGATTTGAAATGAGATTTCTGTGTTGTTTTTATTTGTGTTTGTACTTTTTTTAGTTTGAAATTAAATTATGACCAACACCAATCGTGAAGCGAGAGCAAAAGTATGTGCTCTATGTGCCAAAAAAAAAGCATTAAGACAGCTGAAAAAGCGTTCAATCAAATACGAATCTTTTAGACTCTTCAAATGCATTAAATATGTGCCAATTGATTTGGAGCAAAGTACTTATATAAGGGTATCCAGTGTTAGAGTACGAATATTTACGGAGGTGAAATAGGGTTCAAGCTAAGCAAAAAATCGTATCGGAAAGAAATCTATTGGGTTGGGGAAAGAGTATTCGGCGTTTTTGAGTTCGCTTGGTTTCAAAGTGCCATAACATTGAAACAGTAAGCTGCATCTGGCAACTCTTTTTTTTCTCTTAACCGTAGTCCTGCGTTGGTGTAAAAAACTAATTTTTTTTAATTTTTATAAATTTCTAAAACCGTTTAGTTTTGGGATCCAATCTTACATGATTTTTATTTTTTGCTAAGTGTGAACAGAAATCACTTTCCTTTAAGTATCGCAATTATAATTTTTCAAAATATTAAAAAACTTAAATTCCTCATCACCACCTCAAAGTGGAATTATGATGTTTTTCTCAACGTAATACTAAGGTTAACAGAAGACAAATCAGCTGATTATTTGTGATCAATTTGCTGAGATTAATGCATCGTGTTAAAAATTATGGCAAAGCAAAAATGAGTGAAATTTCAGAAAAAATACGTCATATTTTACAATTTTACTACGATAAAGGGAAAAATGCGTCACAGGCATGTGAAAAGATTTGTGAGGTTTGTGGTGAAGGTACTCTATCTCAATCAACTGCCAGGAAATGGTTCGCTCGATTTCGTTCTGAAAATTTTGAAGTCAAAGATGCTCTTCGCTCTGGTCGGCCCATCACCGAAAAAGTCGATGAAATAATGGATAAGGTTCAAGAAAACCGTCATGTGACCACAAAACAGTTTTAAGCCATTTGAAGAAAGTTGGTTTAAAAAAAAGCTTGATATTTTGGTGCCTCATGAACTTAGTGCAAAAAATGTAATGGACCGAATTTCTATCTGCGATTCGCTACTAAAACGAAATGAATTCAAACCATTTTTGAAACGTATGGTAACAGATGATGAAAAGTAGATCACGTACGATAATACTGTTTGAAAACGGTCTTGGTCGAAAAAAGGTGAAGCTCCAAGAAAGGAGTCAAAGACGGGATTGACAACAAGGAAGGATTGACGACATCTTTATTGACCCGACAAAAACTTAAGGAATTTAACTGGGTAGTTTTAATGCATCCACCGTACAGTCCTGACATTGCACCGTCAGATTATTATTTGTTCCAATCACTTCAACACTCCCTTGCTGGGAAGAAATTAACCTCTAAAGATGACTGCGAAAACCACGTACGTCAGTTTTTGAACGATAAAAGCCCGGAATTTTACAATAAAGGAATCATGGTCTTAACCCAAAAATGGCAGAAGGTAGTTGAAAAGAATGGACAATATTTGGATTAATAAAATAATTTTTTTAAAAATAAAATGCTGTTTATTTTTACTAAAAAAACGCCGAATACTTTTTCCCAACCCAATATTTTTGCACCCTTAGGAGTTACGTTGGTATTTCATTACTTTGATTCAAACTATTGTTTCTAGCAGAAAAACTAACTCACGGAAAACTTATTTTACCTTCTAACAGTGTATCAACGAAGCTACCCCACGTATTCATTCCAGGGCTGCGCTCGTATGAAGAAGACATCACGTATTGTATCGTATATCACGAATTGTATCGTATTAGGGTTTGTATAAAAATAATTAAAAAATATTTTTCAACTAAGCAGTTATGAGTATGTAGCAACATTATTCCAGATTATATTAAAAAAACTCGTGCAAACTTCGCAAATTTTTTCGTTTATATTTGTGCAGATAAGAACCACTTCTACTTTGTGTCACGTAACGCATCATTTTTGGTGGCTTCTATCTAAGAGCCGAATTTTTGACAACTCTTAGCTTTTACACCTTGTATACTGCGCCAATTAAACAAAATTAAAATAAAAAAACAGTAAATTTAATTTTTCTTTGTTTTTCCACTCAATAAAGTCGGACCACTGTCACGTGCGTAGCTAGGGAATTGCCCATATGTAGTTTTGTACCCAAACCAACTAAAAAAATAATAAAAATTACTTATGTTATGTTCTGTAAATTCACTAAGGAGGTTTATGAAATTTATATTTGGAAATAAATTTAGAATTTTTGTATTGAGAAAATCACAATCGGTAAGACTTGACAGAAATGTCGTATGAGCTGTTTCTTTTCTTAGAATATACTCATGCATTAATTTTTTGCCGTCATGTCGAAGTCGAGCCGATTTAGTTAAATGCCTTTACTACTTTAATTTTCAGTCTACTTAGTATAAATTGAAATGTTGACAAAAAATATGACAAAATAGGTGTGCTTCCGTACTCTACACTGTGTAAGATTTGTGTAACTTCTGGTAAGCTCGAACTTGGAGAGTAAAAATGATATTTGAGAATATTGGCAAAAGTACGGAAACAGCTTCTAGCAAGTTTCAAGCACAAAACAGCTGATTTTGACAGCAGACGAGTCAAACGTAAATAGCGCCAATTGAAATTGTTGTCATTTTGTCTGTGAAGTAAATTTGTTTTAAGCTATAAAATCGTGCCAAACATTAAAAATGCCAATTAAAATGATCAATTTGGCTGTGAAGTAAAGTTGTTTTAAGCCATTGTAGAATTATTTACTTATACCATGATTTTAAGTTATAAAATTACTTTAAATAATTAATTTATAGTTAAAAATGGAAGGCCAAAAGAAACTGAAATTTTTAAATTTATTTTTAGCAGCACAGTTTGTGAATATTTGTGAAAAACATAAACAAACATTTGACATTTGCTTGTTCTTCTTGATGCTTGTTCAAGATTAATTTACTCGAAGTCTTGAGTTCTAGCACGCTCTGTGCACATTCTGTGCTCGAGAGAGCGATTTTATGCTTGTTCTTCTTCTCATATTTCTTACACAAAAAGTACGGAAACATAGTATATCTAGAGAAGGTAGTGTTAAGGCTGAATATGCTTTCTTTCTTAGTGACCACAACTGTCAAGCTCAGCCATTTTGGTATTTTTACCAATTTTTGCTTTCATATTGCATTCTCATTGGTTGCAGATTTTGTATGTAATGTCAACTTCCTTTTGACAGTTTCGGTCACCGGCTCTCCGCCCTAACTCCGCCCTTATCTAATTTTGCCATGTACGGAAACAGAAAATAGCGACTCACAAGTCACACGGAAACAGTGAGTACGAAAAGTGTGAGTACGGAAACAGACCTAATATTTAGCTTTCCCATAACATTCCAAACAGGTTTCCCATCCTTACATAATGTCAACACTTAATTAACATCAGATAGCTTAAAGAATTTCATTAGGCGTTAATGTGTATAATTAATATGTTATAATTAGAAAAAAAAACAGCGACTATTTTAATAAAATTGTTACAGTACAATTTCCTATATTTGTTGTTAATTTGGTAAAATGTTTAAAATTATACAAGCTCAACATGAAAAGTTCAAGCATGCAAAACGCCGCGGCAAAACGTTTAAATTATCTGGTGTGAGATCGTAATGACAGAGACCTTCGAAGGTCAGCATCTTGACTTCATTGCCTAGTCTGCTCGTGTATGACGTGCTTCAGTATGCAAAACTATGGCATACATATCATTTCATTTTTTTTTTCTAGCCCGCCTTAAGCTCTTATAGCCAATTTTCCCATTGAAATCCAAACTTAAATAAACATATATACACACAAGTATGAAGGTATGTTAATTTTAAAATAATAACAGACAAAAATTAAAATGTGAATGAATATCATCACGTGAACCTTATGCTGCACATGAAGGGGACCACAACGAAATGTGGTCGGTCACAAGCAAGTCAAGTATATTATAATTGACCTCATGCACCATAGAGACGATGAAAATATTTGTAAATGCTAAAATACACACACTTTGAACCGGTAAGCAAAGGAATGTTTTTGAGTTGATTTATTTTTGTGATGCTTTTTATGATGCTGCTAAATGTACGTTCATCAAGGCTCAAAGAAGTCAGCACCAACGTGTAAAAGATGTCTCAATTTAGTAGTTTTTAATTTTTGTTTTATGTAACGCTATGTCACTGCATGACACGCTATGCAGTCGATCACGCATGCAATCAACACTGTCAAGTCATTATCTTGCAAGTTGTCTTGTCGTCTTGTGAGTTTTTTAAAAAAAATCGTTATATCACTTTCACTTTAAAAAACTAAAATTATGTACTTTTATGTAATATGAAAAGCAGTTTAGAAAAGCATAAGATTTTAGTTTTTGAAATTACAGTTTAAAAAAAATAGGTATAATTATAGATATAGGTTAAGGCGCCTCAAAAAAAAAAAAGTGGTCCGGGTCACCTCCTGAAAACAAACTTTGGTTTATTTTATGATGATTCCCAAAATATTGCAACTCTAGCTTTAGCCGTTCGTGAGCTGGAATGGTTTGAAATAACCTCTAAAAATCGCGTTTTTGATTAATACTATTTATACCACACTACCTTCGGTCAAAAAAATTGTCACAAATAGTGTAAATCGATGAAATACATAGTTTTGTTTTTTTATTTTTTTTTAAATCTGCCCACACACTTAGTTATTGAGTTATTTGCAGTGAATTTTTAAATTTTTTTCATGCAGTTTTTATAAAAATATATATAACTTCCCCATTTATAGCCTGATTTACCATTCCGTGGTATCATTGGAAAGGTACTGAATGCTGCTTTTCATTTCTGTCGTTATTTAACCCTTATAAGCACTTTTATAAAAATGCATTTTATTTTATTTTTATTTTTTTGTGATGGCCTTTGCCTCAATTCCTGAATTTGTTCAAATATAAGAGAAATAAAATTAAATCATGTAGATAAAGAATGCATTTTTTAAATGGACTTTGGAATAAAGTATAGGAAAATACTTTATTGTACTTAGACAAAACAGCTAAGAGTAAATTTTACCACAGTTCTTATAAGTAGTCACTCATGACTTTTACATGACTTTTAGGTTTGACAATGAGTTATATTATATTATATTATATTATATTATATTATATTATATAAATGTGAGTTTTTGAATTGTGATCGCTTAATTGTTCAAGTTATTCATAAAAAAAATGCTTTTCGTTTCTCGCGAGTTAAATAAAAATCAATTGCCAACAAAAAGTGATGTAATAAAACATTTATTATTTTTGCGCGAAAAAAATAATAATCGGTCTTATGGGCTATCTAATTATCATCAAAACATGCTAAATGATTTAAGCAAAATTTGGAAAAGAGCAGAAATTCCGGTTATATCGAAGACTGCGATCCGCAAAAAACTTCAAAATTTAACGCTTTTATATCGGGATATCACAAAAAATCCATCGCATTACAATGCAAGCGAGTGGGCCGAACTATTTTCAATTTCTGTTTGCAAATGTGCTCTAAAAATTAGAGTGTCTTGTAGTTGCCCAGGTGAAAAACAAATGCCATTGCATGTTTGGAATTTTTACCCTGATCAGTCGAGCCGAAGGTTGCTAATGCTAGATGACGTTGAAAACCACATCCCATGTGATTCTATTACGGACTTCGAAAGCGAAAGTGAAAACGAAAGTATTGCAACAGCCACTTTTGTACCACAACTAAGAGAAATGGATGTGGATGATCCATATTCATCATCGTCTGAGGAAGATCTTAAAGATCTTGGACCAAGCGTACAAAGTTTTTCCTTACCAACATTCAGTGCTGCGTTGGACCGTGCCAGTGTATCCAATCGCTTTGGGGCTCTGCTCGCAACAACATTGCTAAAAGACTTGGACATTCCAGGCATAATTATTGATCAGCACAAAATCCAAAGGGAGCGAACTAAAGCTAGGGCGAAATCACTAAGAGACATAAAAAACAATGAAATACTAAAATGCATTTCTTTTGATGGAAAAAGGGAACGCACTTTGAAACAAGTTACTGTGAATGGCAAACCACGCAACGTTAAAATGATGGAGGAGCATATAACTCTGGTAAGCGAACCCAGCTCAAACTACATTGGATACTTAACTCCCGTAGACGGAAGCGGTGCTGGTATCGCAAACGATATTGTCAATTACTTGAAAGCTGAAAAGTTTTCACTAGAGCACGTGGTCGCTGTAAATTGCGACGGAACCAGCACCAACACAGGCAAATTTAATGGAGCGATTTGTAACCTAGAACGACAATTGCAGCGCCCTTTGCAGTGGCTAATATGCCTCTTTCATTTTAACGAGTTGCCATTCACTGCGTTACTCAAAGAAATGTTAGGAAAAGCTAATGGGCCGCAAAACTGGCCAGGAATAATTGGGCATACATTACAGGGCTGCGAAGATGTGCCGGTAAATTGTATTCAATTATTTTGTTGTTTTTTTTAACTGTTAATTTCAATAAAATATTAACTTTAGATTGCTCATAACTTTGATCCAATTGCGATGGGCTGTATGCCCACAAATATTGATGACTGGGTTTTGCGAGCTGATCAAAAATATCTTTATGATATGGTACGAGCAGTTGATGCTGGGGCGTGCGATGAACATTTGGCCAGCATTAAACCTGGCCCGCTCAATCTTTCACGCTGGTTGACAACAGCATCAAGAATTTTGCGGCTATATGTTACGAAGCCTGTGGCTTGCGAAAAGTTAAAGCAGCTAGCATTTTTTGTTATGAGGGTCTACGCACCATTTTGGTTTTTAATAAAAAGCCAACCAAAAGCCATTCATGGCAGCCGCCACTTGTTTAAATACATTGAGTGGACGCGCGAATTACCGGCAGATATGCAATTTATTGTACAACGCTCTGTTTAAATTAATGGATTTTTTGCTCACCCAGAAAATATTTTACTGGCAATGGTTACAGATGAGAGCAAGGCGACACGAAAGGAAGCCTACGATATTATTTTACAATCGCGTGCTCATGACACACAAGGAATTCGCCAATTTAATGTCCCCAAGATACAATTCAATTGTGATTCCTATAAAAATATGATAGATTGGAATGAATTAAGAGCTAATACAGAACTGCCATGCATCCAGTTCTATACTCAACAATACTTATTAGAACTACACGACTCCAATGAAATTGTAAAAATTCCTGGTAATGAAAAGTTTTTAAATAATTGTTATGCTTTTCTTAACAAACAATTTTCAGAATTTCCATGTCATTCACAAAATACGGAACGTTTTGTACATGTGGTAAGCCAATCCTGCGTTTCGGTGATTGGTAAGAACAGACCTGCACATATTGCAAACAAGATTCAATCGCGCAAGCGTTACTGTAAAATTGAATCACGAAAAGATTTGGAATAAAAAAAAAAATATTTCTTTGATAAAACTCTAAATTGTTTTTTTTTTATCTTTTAATTAGCGACTTAATAAATAACCACAAATTTTTTATCATGTTGATAAAAAATGCATTTTTATAAAAGTGCTTATAAGGGTTAATTAACGACAGAAATGAAAAGCAGCATTCAGTACCTTTCCAATGATACCACGGAATGGTAAATCAGGCTATAAATGGGGAAGTTATATATATTTTTATAAAAACTGCATTAAAAAAAATTGAAAAAATCACTGCAAATAACTCAATAACTAAGTGTGTGGGCAGATTTAAAAAAAAATAAAAAAACAAAACTATGTATTTCATCGATTTACACTATTTGTGACAATTTTTTTGACCGAAGGTAGTGTGGTATAAATAGTATTAATCAAAAACGCGATTTTTAGAGGTTATTTCAAACCATTCCAGCTCACGAACGGCTAAAGCTAGAGTTGCAATATTTTGGGAATCATCATAAAATAAACCAAAGTTTGTTTTCAGGAGGTGACCCGGACAACTTTTTTTTCCTCCATACAAGTTGAGGCGCCTTAATATAGGTATGTAGTTTCCAAAAATGTCTAAGCTTTTTAAAGCACACTATATACATTGGCGTCGCAAGTGGGAGAAAAGGGGGCAGTTTCTCCCCACTTTTTTAGCTAGATAAACAATTTAAGAAGAAAAGTTATTCGAAATATCAGTTTTTTACAACGATAATATTTTTGTATTATATATTTTCCTCTTCTTTCTCTCTTCTTCATGTTTCATGTGAAGAAATTTGGGTGAACTTTTTTTGCACCACCATTTGTACTGCCCCCCAGATGAAATTCGCTTCCGACGCGCTTGAATATATAATATGTATTGTGCATATTTTTAAAATATTTTTCTCCATAAACCAAATTCAGAGTAAAATAAACGTAAACGTAACATAAACGTCCTTTACTTCAGAGTAAAGGAGGTTCTCAAGTTTGCCATTTTTTTTCAATATATGTACATCGATAACTCCTAAAGCACTTGCCCGATCGCCGTTATTTTGTGTTAACAGATAGAAACATTAAACACGGAGGTGCCCGTGAGTGGACGGTATTCGACAAAAAGAGGTGTGGCAATATAAGAAAAACACTGTATATCGAATAATATTGACACTAGGGTTATCAAGTTAGTTACAAGAATGGGTAGAATTATTATCATATTTTCTAAAAAAGAAGATATAAAAACTGTTTAACAAAAAAAAATTGACTTAAAAATCACTACAAAGTAGAAAATAATTTTAAACTACTTTTCCTTTTAATTTCTTGGTCAAAATTTAATAACACTGTGAGGCAAGAAAATCTGTATTTAATAGTTTCAAAGTTTTTTACTTAATTTTAATATGAGGAATCTCGTGGTAACATACGTTTTTCCACTTTACCGAAGACTTTAGTGCAAAAAATGTTTTATAATAAAACCAGATATGCACTCATTTGCATGTTGAGAACTCTTGAACCATTAGGATTTTCATTTTGGTTTTTTCAGCAAACTTCTTTCTATTATTTTTGCCAACAACTTTGTTGAACAAATATATCACGAAAAATCATTTGAAACTGTCTTAAAGCCTTTAATAAGCGACATATGTCTTGCCCGCTTTCAACGCTTCAAAGCAAAAAATGTTACTCATACGCAATGTTGTTCGAATTTTTTTCGTTTGACTTTTTGTAAGAAACACTCAATAAGACCCACTGGAAGCGATTTCTTCATATTCATTTATTGAGCAAAGTTGTTGATCAGAATTATAGAAATAACTTTGCCCAAGAAACAAAAATTAAAGTCCTAATAGTTCAAGAGTTATCAACATGAAAATGAGTGCATATCTTGAGTAATTTTTGATATATTTTAAAAAAGAAAATTTTCTTCTAAAATGTTCGGTAAAGTGGTTAAACAAATGTCACCACTAGGTTGCTTATACCAAAATTAAGTGAAAAACGTTCAAATTATCAAATACAGAGAAAAAAGATACAAAAAAGCGCACAGTGTAACTTATTCATATGTGCATATCCAGAAAAAAGTTTGCCGTGACCAAAAAATTAAAACTTATTAAAAACTTATTATTTGATGAAATTATCTAAGAGAAACATTATAGTTTTATTGATTTAAGTCATTTGTACATAAATTCATTTACCTTGAAAATCAAACCGTCTGCACTGTTTCACAAATGTAGTTTATATTTTTCGTAAATGCTTAGTAAACTTTTTTGTTTTAGTAAAAAAAAGGCATTCGCTAAAGATAATGAAAAAATGGTTAAGAAAAGGACAATATGTTAAATTGGTTTTTTCATCACTTAATTACAGAATTACCTAACTACCTAATTACTTAATTACCCAATTGAACTACAGTGGAAATTTTAGTAACGTAACGCCAGATAAAAGAGCCTTATAAAAAAAACCGGAGAAGATTTTAAAATTTGATCACTTGGAAAATAAACTTAAGTTATTTCAAACCCTTCTTAAAAAAGTTGTATGCAAAAAGTCTTGCCCAATTCAAAGAGTTTTTCAAATTTTAAGTGAAAAATCACTTCCTTTTTTGCAACTTAACGCCAGCACATTTTTTTGCTTATATCTTTAAGCCCTTTGGGTCAATTTTTGTCAGTATTTTTACTTAATATAGTGCTACTAAATTACTACGCAAATATAAAAAATTTTAAATATTAGACTTTTTCGTATTAATCTGATGTTAGAATTTCAAAAAGTACCCTTCAAAATTTCAAAAAGTACCCTTTGACACTATTTTTAGGGTATACCCTAAAAATATGTTTTTTGTTTTATACTTTTTGTGTATGCTATTTTTGCGGGAAGTATTAAGGGGTCGCTGATTTCGAACCTGATGTAAAAATTTCTAAAAGCTTTTTGACACTAGGGTGAACCCTGAAAATGTGTAGGGTGAACCCTGAAAATGTGTTTTTTGTCTTTTTACAATTTGTAGATGCGTTGGTCGCTGATTTTGAATCTTATGTTAGAGTTTCAAAAAGTTTTTGAAACTAGGGTAGACCCTGAAAATGTGTTTTTTTTTTGCTTTATACTCTTTGTGCGTTTGCTGGCAGTCTTAATGGGTCACTGATTTCTAATTTTATGTTAAAATTTCAAAAAGTTTTTGACACTAGAGTGGACCCTGAAAATGTGTTTTTTGGCTTTATACTCTTTGTAGATGCGCTGGTCGCTGATTTTGAATCTTATGTAAAAATTTCAAAAAGGGTAAAAATTTGACACTAGGGTTGACCCTGAAAATATGTTTTTTTGGCTTTATACTCTTTGTATATGCGCTGATTTCGAATCTTATGTTAGAATTTAAAAAAGTTCTTTGAAACTAGGGTGGGCCCTAAAAATGTGTTTTTTTGTTTTATGCTCCTTGTATATGTGCTAAAAGTATAAGTGGTCGCTGATTTGTATCTGATGTTAGAATTTAAAAAAGTTTTTTAAAACTAGGGTGGACCCAAAAAATGTGTTCTTTTTTCTAGTCTTTGTATGTGTGCTAGTAGTATAAGGATTCGCTGATTTTGAACCTGATATAACATTTTTAAAAAAAAATTTGACACTAGGGTGGACCCTGAAAATGTGTTTTTTGGCTTTACACTCTCTGTAGATGTGCTGGTAGCTGATTTCGAATCTTACGTTAGAATTTTAAAAAGTTTTTTGAAACTAGGGTGGACTCTAAAAATGTGTTTTTTTTGCTTTACACTCTTTGCTTTTTGCTTCATACTCTTTTTTTGCTTTATACTATTTTAAAGTCTTTGTATGTGTGCTAGTAGTATAAGGATTCGCTGATTTAGAACCAGATATAAGAATTTTTAAAAAAGATTTTGACACTAGGGTGAACCTTGAAAATTTATTTTTTGGCTTTATACTCTTTGCAGATGCTCTGATCGCTGATTTCGAATCGTACTTTAGAATTTTTAAAAGTTTTTTGGAACTAGGGTGGACCCTAAAAATGTGTTTTTTTGCTTTATACTCTTTGTGTATTTGCTGGCTGTCTTAAGAGGTCACTGATTTCGAATTTTATGTTAGCATTAAAAAAGTTTTTGACCTAGGGTGGACCCTGAAAATGTGTTTTTGGTTTTACATTGTTTGTAGATGCGCTGGTCGCTGGTTTCGAATCTGATATTAGAATATCAAAAAGTTTTTTAAAACTTGGGTGGACCTTTAAATATGTTTTTTGCTTTATACTCTTTGTGTGTTTGCTGGCAGTATTAAGGGGTCACTGATTTCGAATCTTATGTTAGAATTTCATCAAGTTTGTAAAAAAGAGTTTTATGGTATAGGAATTATGCTCGCAAAATTTCGTTCGAATTGAAATAATGCCGCGCCCACCTCCCATATAACCGAAATCGTTAATCTGGAATAGCGTTTTCTTTTTTTAATTAAAAAAAAAATGCCGTTTTCTTTTTATTGTTTCTCAAAGTTTTTGTTTTTTTAAGATTTCTAAGACCCAAGGCATATTAACCAGGTAGGCTGGATAGAAGAGACGCTCTCAAAATTTTAAATCTTGTTCTTCTTCACATTGTGAATTGAAATGCTTGTCACAATCAGCTGTTTCACAAAATCAAGATCAGGGTGTCGTGCAGTATTTTGTTTGCTTACTTAATGTCTTAGTTCAATACATGTGTTAATATGGGTTGCCGTGCATACTTTTTGTGTTTATATTTAAATAGGGGTATTCACGACTCAGTGCACTTGCCAGTGCAGTTGAGGATTTGTGCAGTTAGGTTATCATGAACACCACTATCATTTTTTCAAAGCTGTCATATTTTTAAACTTTCACAACTGCTGAAGTCCTAAAGTTTAAGGCAATAGTAGAAAAGCATTTGTGCAAATTTTGGACGTAGGCGTATTTTTTTTTTAATTTGCACACAATCCCTTAACTGCAATGGCAAGTGCACTGAATCGTGAGTACCCCTAATATTTATAAATATTGCAATGGAAATTCATTTTTAATGGTTAATTTTCCATTTCTGATTAAAAAAACTATTGAGGGTTGAAAATTAACGAAAAAGTTTTGAAAATTACCGGAAAGCTTAGGGTTTTGTTTTTATTACTATATCGATTTTTTGAGACATTTTCTGTTTTATAAAATCCTTTAAGAAAACTGGCTATATTTTTCTTAATATATAACCGATATTGATGGTTATGCTTTATTGGTGCTATTTAGAGCTAATATAAGTTTTCAGAAAAATTTCAAATTAACCAAATCCTTGGACTATTTCACATTTTATAGCTGTTTGTATATAAAAGTAAAATATTTTCTTACATAAAATCGGTATTTTCTCAAAAACTACCGTTATTACTACGAATTATTGAGAGTAAATTATTGAAGTCTGAAAATTCATCTTTCATTTGGTGTATAAAATATATATAATTTATTTATTCTGGGTTGAAATGATTTCATAATTGCAGAAATATTTAAGATTTAACTCGTACAAAAATAAGACAAGAAGAATCATGATTTCCTAATTTACGGAATGTTTATTTTAAAATATGTTAATTCCCTTTTTATACCATATTTGGTGAATTTATACTGTAAAAACACCTTTGCAATTTGTTTATTTTTATTATTTAGTATGTAGAGTAAATTTTTTCTATAATTTTGGTCTAATATCTTGTGATATATAAAAAAAATAAATACATTTACATATCAACTGAATAGTTTAATTATAGGCTTTTTGAATAAGATATTTTTTTTGCATATTAATAACGCGACTTTAGGAGAAAATAGCAGGTTTATTAGTAATAAAAAGTAAATATTATATGAAATCTCTAATGAAATTAAATATGTTGCTAAAATATATATGGTTGGTATTTTTTCTGACAGATAATTTAATTACCTTTCAAATAACGTGTCAATATTTAAGATCGATTGGTTATTGGCAAAGATATAGATGTTTTTTTTAACAGATATTTTAGAAAAAAAAAAATTAAAAATTTATATATCCATAACTCCTTTCGTATATATTATTTTCTCAATGAGTACTTTAAAACTGCATTTTCAAATCTTGGCGCCCCGGTAATCGGAATCGTGACTATTTATTTCTTGCAACTACATACATGATACAAAATAGTAGTGTAGAAGTATTTAAGTGCTAAAGTATAACTACAATAGTAATATATCTGGCAACTATGGGTGTAAGCTCAACTTTTTTTCGTTTGACATGATTTTGACAAAATTGTAGGTATTGTCGAAAAGGAATCAAAACAAAGACAGAATATAAGGGCTAATTTTTAAAGTCTCTCCGTATCCATGATTCAATCAGAATAAGGTTAAGAACATATTTGACATATCCTTATTTTATGTAAACAAACACATATTCTCTCTCTGAAATTAATGACAAACGGTGTTGTGTAGTCTTCTCAAAAAAAGTATCATTTCAGTATTTTGGTGCGTTTTTTTTAAGTAGTTCTTCTTTTGCTACACTTTTTTTTTAAAGACTGTTTTTTTTATTACGCTTTAGGGAGGTTTTAGACAAAATCGGTTAAAATTTAGATTACTTTGGAAGATATTTTTTAAAAAAGTCTATTTGCGTGTTAATTTTACGTCATCAGTTTAAGTAACAAAATTTTCTAACATATATTCTGTATATATAAAGATGGCGCTAAAGTTTGTGTGCTTAAAAATTGGTGAAAATCGACACACATCAAAGCGCAGCTCAAAATCGTTTTTAAACAAACTAAAAAAAAAATGCATTTGAAAATCGACTTTTGAATGCACATATTTTACCAAAATGGAAAGAAAATTAAGAAAATTATGAAGCGACGAAAAAGTAATAAAATTTAAGTTATTTTTAACAATACAGTTGAGTGTAAGAACTAGACAAATTTTACAAAAACGCTAATTTTGATAAAAGTTATGTAAAATTACATTACGAAAATGAAAATCTGTTTAAAAAAACTATGTTTCAACAAAAACGCGTTTAAAGTTACTCTGGTTAGTTAAAAGTACTCTGGCGCACCAGGTTTTTAGTACTGCAGAAACTGTATTGTAAGCGGATTTGATTGATTTTTTACATAGTTTTGAATAGTTTTACAACAATAATCAATTAACAAAAAAAAAATTGATTGCCTAATTCCTCTTCTAATATTTTGATGATTTAAAAACATGACGGGCAAGCTTAATTTTTATTAGCGAGATTTAAGTAAGGAATCCTGTTCGCAGTGTAAATATGACTAATGATAGATTAGTTTTAGTGTTTTTATATTAAAACTAAATATATGAAGAAATAAGTCTTAATTTAATTTAATTTATATATATATAACTATATTCATACTGTTTGTAACAAAGAACTACAAAAAGTTTGAATTGCATAAATTTTATAATGAAAACCATGTTTTCAGTACATTCTTTAATTCAAAGCTTAAAGTTTTGGAAATATTCGCTTGCAAGGATTATTCATTTTCTGTGTACTGTGTTGTGCACATATTTCTTTTATTCTTTTTTTACTGTTTTACAACAAAAATGTGGCAATTATATTTTTTAAAACTCATAATATAATTTTGAGTCAAAACAAATAAGTTATAGAAAATGTAGTATAAAACGTAGTAGTCAAATGTACCTTTGGATATTTCGTACAATGAAAAAGTTTCATATTCATGCAACCAAGTGCTTATTTTGATATAAAAAATTACTCTTTTGCTCTCCTCGCATTATTAGGGTATCTAAGTTCATTCTTGTGAGTAAACGTCAAATGGCTGCATAACCTATATGATTGAATCATGTCCGTATCGAGCCTACCTGGTTAATATGCCTTGTGTAAGACCTATCTTTAGTTGTATAAAATTGTTTGTCCCAGTAGGCATTGGCAGCGCTGCTAGCAGGCCTTCGTATAGATTTTAGAGCACTGCCGCACTCATATACAGGGTTGCCCATATACAACGGACCCATGTTTTTTTTAAAAAAATCAAAGAAAAAAATAAAAATTTGGCGGTTGGCAATCTTAATCATTTAATTTGTTCCAAGTAGATTTGTTTACATTAATTTTTGAATATGATATCTCTCAAATGGCCGCCTCTGGCGTTGATGGCGTATTGTGCCCTTTTTGCAGCATTTTCCATCGTTTTCGCCAACATTTCGGCCGGAATAGCGGCTATTTCTTCACGAATGTTGTCCTTGAGCTCTTCTACGGTCCTTGGCTTGTTAACGTAAACCTTTGACTTCAAATATCCCCACAAGAAGAAGTCAGGCGGCGTCAAATCGGGCGAACGCGGTGGCCAGTCCAAATCACCACTTTTCGACATCAAACGGCCCGGAAACAAATTCTTCAGAAAATCGATTGTTATGCGACTTGTGTGCGGTGGAGCGCCGTCTTGTTTAAACCAGAACTGCCTCATACGCTTTCGACGAATAATTGGCATCACAAAATTGGTCATCATGTCGCGATAACGCTCCTGGTTGATGGTAACAGCATGGCCATTTTCATTTTGGAAGAAAAACGGCCCAATGACCGTTTTCGCACTAACGCCGCACCAAACTGTGACTTTTTCGTCATGAAGAGGCACTTCTTGAATTTCCTGAGGATTTTCAGTGGCGTAAATACGGCAATTTTGCTTATTTACGGTCCCATTCAATGTGAAATGGGCTTCATCGGACATGATAATTTTGTTCCAAAATTCCTCGTCATCTTCGGCCATTTCGAAGACTCTTTGGGCCCATTCCAATCGACGAGGGTTGTCCGCAGGCAACAATCTTTGCGTCAATTGAATTTTGTACGGGAACAAATGCAAATCAACGCGAATAATCCGTTGTTAAGTGGACCGAGCCATGCCCAACTGCTGAGAACGGCGTTTTTGGGATGTTCTTGGGGACCTCTCAACACTGGCTCGTACGGCAGCGATATTCTCGGCCGATCGCCTTGGTCGACTTTTATTTGGCCTCTTCGGATAAGAAAGAGCCTCACCAGTCGAAAATTTTTCGTATAAACGCTTAATGGTGTTCTTAGAAGGCGCACTTCTCACATTTTTTAATCTTTTAAAAGCACGTTGAGTTTTCACAATTGACTTCTTCTGTTGAATGTAAATTTCAACTATTTCAGAGCGCTCGCGTGGCGTGTATTGTTCCATGGTAAAAATCTGCTTGGACTGACGCTTCAAACGCGGTATGTCATTAAGCGATCTGACATCTCTGTCAAAAGTTATGGCGTTGCCAGATGGGTCCGTCGAATATGGGCAACCCTGTACTTGCTTTTTTATATGAAATGGAAAAATTTGTCAGGCCTTCCGCTCTCCTTGCTCAAAAGAGACCTGTCAGAAGTACTCTTTCGAGAAGTCACGTTAGAAGGAAAAGCAATATAAATATCAACATCAAATAAAAAACGACTAATAATTTCAGATTTGAACCATGGTCCTCTCATGCGGCGGTCCGACATCTTACCCACTCGTCTATCGTGGTTGTCAAGAATCAGTTGCTTAATTTGCATCAATACAAATGAAAGTAAGCTTTCGGGAGCCCGGGTTCGAGACCCAACTCGGACAAAAAAAAATTTTTTTTAAATCTACATTTTTTTACAAACTGTTCTGTGTATTTAAAATTTTTTTTTATTTTTTTTTTATAAATTTTCTTCATACAAAAATATAAGAAAAGACTTGGATTTTTTCCACATAAATATTTTCGTCTATAGTAATAAAACTCATTTTCTGTTTGTTTGTTTGTTTGTTTGTTTGTTTGTTTGTTTGTTTGGCCTTTATACAAATCTAAACGGCTCAACGGATTTCTCTCAAACTAGGTACACATATTATGTTTATCCCAACTTAAAATGTTACATACTTAGTTTTTGCCACGCCCCCTCTGAAATTTTTCAAGTAACGGTAGTTTTGTTATTATAAAACTTTTTACATCGAAGATTTTAGTGTATTAAATTTTAAAATTTTTTTGTTATTTTGACATCAAAAACCTTCACATATCTTCAAAATTGGAGAAATTTTCAGTACAACGACTTTTTCATAAAACATCGTTACCTAAGAATGAGAAAAAAACGACATAAAAATCAAAGTTTGGTCTTTCGATGCAAATATCTCCGCTGTCCATTAATATATTTCATTCAAATTTTTTTGTTCAAAAGTTC
Source organism: Dichetophora obliterata (assembly GCA_963920525.1). Classification (NCBI taxonomy): domain Eukaryota; kingdom Metazoa; phylum Arthropoda; class Insecta; order Diptera; family Sciomyzidae; genus Dichetophora; species Dichetophora obliterata. The sequence continues at coordinate 6,286,140 of OY986435.1, forward strand.
AATAAAATCACTTTACAAAAATAGGTTGAACTGTACCGTTAAGTCAGTGTTTATATATTTTATGATAATATCAAAAAATTTTAATGTCCAAAATATTTACTCAAAAAATGACTCAAAAATTGTTGTTGTTGTAAAAATGAAATCAATTAAAAATTGCACATCTGGCTACCTTTCATATGACATAGCATTTATTTGCAAAAATTCTTCCAGCTAAGCGTAAAAATTATTAATTTTATTTAATTTTTTAATTTTTTCACGAAATTTTTTTTTCCAAAATGTTGTTTTTATATTTATTACAAAAAAGTCAAGTCTCAAAAATAATTTATGTGAAAAAATTACCCCAATATCTCTTTCTAATCAAAAGTTATGGCTAAAAATCTATTTTTTCATACCAGACTATTAGTAAAACTTAGTTTTGTGTTAAAATTCTCTATATAGTTTGAACGTCCCCTTTTCTCTCTAAGAATGCAGTTGTGTGTCTAAAGTAATTACGAACATTTTGGATTATATTAAATCTTCCTTATAGTAATCTACATAGTTTTTTGCCTTATGATCCTGATCTCCAATGAAAAAACGCAGCTAATAGAAATTTTAGTAGGTATACAATCATTTTTAGTACAACGAATTTTCATAAAACATTGATAGCTAAAAATGAGAAAAAAATTATATGAAAATCAAAGTTTTGACTTTTAATGCCAATAACTCCGCTGTTTTTAATATATTTCATTAAAAATTTTTTTGTTAAAAAGTTCAATATGTTTTTTTATATAAATCTTTATTTAGACGTTAAAATGTAAATATCTCAAGGACGCATTGAGTACCACCATAATTTTTATTATGTTGAAAAGATAATTGTGCTTGCTTTAAGATTAAGTATGTTTAAAAATTCTTTTTAATTTTTAAAATATGCTTTTCGTACCCCTTCTTTGAATTCAATAAGCTCACCGTAAGAGATGGAACCACCAACAACAAAAATTTTCCAAACTTTTTTGGATTAATGTTCGTTCAATTACCTTTCTAGCGGTAGCTTACAAATAAAACTCAAAATGTTTTTTATTATTCCTGATTTTAAAAAACATTTAATCGAGAAGTGTATGTTAAAATGTTTATATAAATGACTCTCGAGTAACACCGGGTATATCAGCTAGTATAATATAATAGGTAATGTGTTAGTTTTCGAGAGCCCGGATTTGAGACCCAACACGGGCAAAAAAAAAATCTTTTTAAATCTTCATTTTTTACAAACTTTACAAAAAATTTTTTTTGAATTTTTTTTTGTAAATTCTTTCATATAAAATATGTAATATGAAAAGAATAAGAACCTTCAAAAGGTAGGCCTTACAGAAGTACTCATCAATGCAGTGATCATGGAAGGTGTATTGACGCCAATAATAGCAGTGCTAGCATGCCTTTTTTGCGGAGCACTCGCTAAAATGCCCACTGGGGTATGTTTGCTTTTAATTAATTTTTTTTACTAAAACATATAAAATAAATATAAGTTAATTTTTTGCATACTTTTATTACTAAAACTTACGTCTTATTTAAAAATATACAGTGTCAAACTATGAAAACAAAAAATTTATCATATTTTCAATTGAAATTTGGAAGAGTGGCATTCCCGTAGCTGAAAAGATATCCCAAAATCCTTTAACAATCGAAATATTAATACTCTAAACTATGATTCTGCATATTTAGATTAACTAATTAATGTCTTTTTGTTCTTAAGTTATTTTTGGACGCACTCGTTACACTGTGCGGGGGTCCCTCGACCGCACCACTTTTCTTTATGTCTATTCCTATACCTAAGTTCAAGTTCAAACAGCAGGAAGAAATGTTATTATTGCAAATTTCATGTAAGCACACCTCAAACTGCAAACATTACTTAAGCTTAGATGTACACTAGGGCGGGTCGATTTATTTTTCGACAATTTCCCTATGATTTCCGTATTCTATGGGTTATTCCATAAAAATTTGCCAAAAGAACCATACCTCTATCGTTAAAATCAAGTCCCCTACTTTTTGTTGGTAGATTTTTTCCCAAATTGACGTTCGTATGAAATATTACCTACACGTTCACATCCATAACTCAAAAACTATCAATCGGGTTAAATCGCTTGTAAGCGCGTTAAAAAGATGAGCTCATTTTGATCAATTTACAAAAAAAATCTCCAAAATTGGTCCAACGGTTCAAAAGTTACGGGCATTTTTGTCCAAATTTTGGAGCATTTTTCCATTTTTTTCATGATTTTGTCCAAGAATATTACTTTAATGGCCATTTTTTCAAGGAACGGAAAGACATGTCCAATTGCTGGCTGCCACTGCAAAACGAGTTGCAGGAAAGAATGTAGAAGGCGCTATGGCGACGACATTAGAGAGCCGTACGAAAACACCAAGACTTGAAAGCAAACAAGACTTTCAGAAAAAATAATGTTTTTTTTTCACATTTTGTCTTTTACTACACTCAAATTGAATATTTTTTTTTTGATAATAGGTTGATAGATACTTTATTATCTCTTAATTTGAATTTTTGTAGAAAAAAAAAATAAAAAGGGGAAAAAATCAAAAAGTTGGTTTTATGTGTTATTTTGTTTTAGCAATATCGCATGAATTAATCAATCGAATTCAATAAATTTGGGCTTAAACTCTTCGTTTTGAATTCAATTGAAATTGAATTCAATAATGGATTGAGCCAAAAAATGGCCATGAAAGTAATATTCTTGGACAAAATCATGAAAAAAATGTAAAAATGGTCCACAATTTGGACAAAAATGCCCGTAACTTTTGAACTTTTTGCCAACAAAAAGTAGGGGACTCGATTTTAACGATAGAGGTATGGTTCCTTCGGCAAATTTTCATGGAATAACCCATAGAATACGGAAATCATAGGGAAATAGGTGAATTTTTCACTCCCTACAAATCGACCCGCCCTAATGTACACACTTTCAATAAACGCACAGGTTGCTGTTTAAACAGAGACAATATCATTAAGTCATTCACCTTCTAACGAACACTAGTTTTTCGAAATCTTTTTTCTCAGAAAATCATCTTTAGCATAGTATTAAATATATTTTATGGCTTAAAAGACCATATGGCCCTTATACATGTTTTCTTTTTCTGTGCAAAATTATTTTACACTCAATTATTTTCGTGTTCATTTTATTAGCTGTTTTAAATTTAAATCGATTTTAAAAACTTATTTAGCTGTCCATTTAAACTTTCTTTTACAACTTTTTCTTAAACTTTAAAACTCATTATTTAAAAACGTGTTGAACAACGTTAATTTTACTGCTTTTTATGCAGAAGCTTCGAAGTTTCTAACACAAATTAAAACATCGTTTGCCAATTTGAATAATTCTGTTTTCATGTCTACAAAAGATAAACATAATATGACAGCAGTTAACATATTGAAGAGACAAAAACACAAAAACCTTAACAACTGCTTGATTGGCTAAATAAAAGACAGTGATTTGCTGAACAATAGCAAAGATTAAGGTTTTTGTGTACCATCGAAAGGGGGCTTACAACGATAAAAACCATTAAGCTATCTTTGGTAACTATCAACAATTAACGTAAACACCAAAAGAGAAAAACAATTAACAAGATTAGAGCTTTTGTTTGTTTTTTTTTTCTCTCAAATAAAAACACAAATTCATGTAAATAGTTGTTGAATTTATTTGCTTCTGCTCAACCCATGCAAGTGACAAAAATTAAGTGTTTTTTATGTTGACCCACTTTCCAAAACATATATATATTTTTTTGTTTTTGTAAATGTGTTAATTTGTGAATAGCTATTTTAGCAGAAAGCTGATAAAAATCAAAAGCCAAAAATTCATTCATCAAGGAATTCAATCATTTGTACCTAAATCCAACGTAAAAACGGAGTAACTCAATTTCCCCAAAAGATACTTTTTGGTCTATCTCACTGCGATTTGGGTATCCATCCAAAAGCGCTAAAAACTTTGTTTGCTCGCTATTATATTTTTTTTTTTTTATTTTAGGTCTATTAGTATCTGACAAATAAAAAGCTAGTTTTGTCTACTGTCAATAACATAAAAATATACTCTCTCGCTTGAAATAACAGTGAAAGCTGCTAACAAATATCGCTTTACAACTGACGCGTGCATCAGCTATTTGTACAATTTTAGCACATTACTTTCAACCATTTTCGTACAAGTAGGCATAAATATGCCCATTAAGGCAATTTAAGTGAAGTACTTGCAATTAAAATTAAGTATTTTTGTCAAGTCGTATATTTTCATTAAAAATTTTTGCCAAATGTTGTGAAGCTTATGATTTAATGTTGTGATGAGTTATGATAGGCTACACTCAAAAAACAAACAAAAAACTCTGTTATGCCAAGAATTTTGTGCTTAATGCCAACATGTTTTATTTGTTATTTCGTTTTCAACAACGGAACATATTTGCGACAACAGTGCAGGAGTATTTGATTAATCAACAACTTTCGCTTTTGATTCAACACATAACTAGTGAGGATTTATATTCAACTGAGTCGAAGTTAGAATACCCTCGCAGTATATTCTAACTCATGCATGTTTTGAAAGTTTGATAACGTCACATTGTTGAGAATAAGCATGGTGTTCATCCCATTTTGCCAAAACTCAAATGCAAAATACTTTTGAGATATGGAAGATTATGTGCTAATACACACATTTTTGTGGAATTTTTAGAAGTTTTTATGCGATTTTGCCAAACTTCTAACTTAAAGTGATTTTAATATTCTTATCATATCTGCATAATTTCAATTTATTAAATGAATTTTGTAAAATTTTTAGAAACTCGACCAAAAAACTTTATTTTTAATTTTTTTTTTTAAGTGAAAACTTCTTTAGGTGCGTTGAACGATTTTAGTAGAGGGTAAATCTTTGGTTTGCGTCATCGTCTTTTTCCGAGCAACTCTCGTCATCAATACAGACAGCAAAGATAACAAGATAGGAAACTTAGAAAACATAAACTCAAAAAATGTTTGCATGGATTTGTGCATAAAAAAAATCAATAATGATCGTCACTCTTGTTCTTAATCGGTCGCAAGCTCACAAAAAAATCACTTGGCAACTCCTGAAATTAATACATCTGTTTGTTAGTATATAAATACAAAAGTTAGGTTGCAATAAGAAGTTTTCAACCAAAACTTATTATTAGCTGCGTTCCTTTCGCCTTAATATAATCGCAATGACAAATGTTCTCAAAGGAAAGGCAAAAAAAAATGACTCGTAGAGGGCACTACCATTGCAGTCAAAATTAAATTCAAACAAGCAATCATGATACAATAACTATTAGGTGTCATGAGAACGTGTGTCATTAAAAACTGTTGTGAACTGTTATGATAGCGATACCTTAGTGAACGATGTTTTTCTCTGAATGTGTTTTACTCTAAACGTCAGAAAAATTATAAATTATTTAATGTAATTATTAACATTATGCAATTATATAAATAAATTAAGTGCAATTGTTGCCTCCGCTGAATGCGTCCAATGTGTGTGACACACGCGGTTTGTTTTGTTTTCTTTTGTTTAAAATTCGATGGTCGCAGCTCGTGAGAAAATAGGTAGCTGTCATAGCTACCTAATAGTCATTGTATCAAACAAACAAATAATTCAAAAAATGAAATGACAGCTCATAAAAATATACAGGTGCGACACCTGTGTTTTAAATTTTTTAAAGGCTATATCACAATTTTGTATGGATAGCAAAAATAATCCTATTTAAATGGAACGCAGCTATTAATTTGCTTTATATTGGTCTATATATCGGTCATTTCATGTCAAATCGGACGCTTTTGTCTAAAAACTAATTTTTACGATTCCGATTTTTTTAAAATTTAGCATGTCGATAGAACTTTAAAAAAAATACTTGCATACTTTTTTGTAATTTTTTTATTTTTTTTTTGCAGTTATACACAGTGAAAAATTATAAAAAAAAGCAAAAATTGTCGTCTGGACATGTACTCAAACAACTGTATCTTCTAAACCGTTAGTCCTACAACGTCTTTTTCATCTTTACATCTTTTTCAACTCTTGTTTAAGTTTACAAGAACAAAAAAAGGTATACATAAAATGTTAAAACAATTTTATATAATTTAGTATTAATAAAGGTATACATCACGGAATTACAACCAAGAAATATTTTAGCAAATTTAAAAAATAGAGTCTCTTCAGAGGAAAGGTATATTTTAACGAGTTGATAAAATTTTTCAATTTGACTGATTTTACATATCGTCGCTGCGCCAGAAAAACCAGTTATCTGATTTTTGTAAATTTTTTATAGCATATTTTGTTTCGCAGTACCAGAAATGCTCTGAAAAAAATTTTGTTTGTTGCTCTCCTGAAAAGTTACTGAAAAACAAATAACTGTTTTTGTTGGCGCAGCACGATATCTACCTAGTTTAGTAAAAAAATACTAAAAATTCCATTTTTAATTAAAAATGAAAGTATTTTGTTCTTAAAAATTGTGTAGTCAGTTAAAAATTTAAAAATTTCGTTAAAAATAGTAAACATTGATTCTCCAACATCAAATTTTGAGAATGCATTAAGAATAAATGCCTTAATCCGATAATATTTTCAAAGTACCAAAAAATAGTGATGCTGACCTTGAAAAATGGGAATGTAATTTTTAGTGGTCAAAAAATTTAAAATTTTTCTCGAAAGTGTTTGTAAAAGAGGACACCACAATAAAGACCAATTCAAGATCTTTAAAATATGTCTTAAGTTATTTTCTTGTAGGACTAATGGCTTAGAAGATATAGTTGTTTGAGTACATGTCCAAATGACAATTTTTGTTTTTCTTTATAATTTTTCACTGTGTATAATTGCAAAAAAAAAATTGAAAATTTTAAAAAAAAATATGCAAATATTTTTCTTTTTTAAAGTACTATCCACGTGCAAAGTACCAAATTTTTACAAAAATGTGAGTTTCGAAAAGCGTCCGATTTGACATGGAATGACCGATATGCTTTATATATGGTCTATATGGTTAAATTTCTTCAGTTGTTGTATTTGACAACATTTTTGAAAAATTTGCTTATACTCAAACTTCTCAACTCGAAAACTTCTCGAATGAATTGTAGAAACGAGCTACAGGTTTTTGAAGTGAAAACTTCTTTACTGAAGTGAAAACTTCTTTAGGCGCGTTGAACGATTTTGGTAGAGGGTAAATCTTTGGTTTGCGTCATCGTCATCGTCATTTTGCGAGTAACTCTCGTCATCAATTGGGCTGTTCACATTTCAAATCGCTCATCAAATCGATCATCAAATGATTTGACAAATAATTTGACCAACAAAATTTGTATGGATTTGATTTCGATTTGATGAGTGTTCATACATCAGTTGTGAAGTTGTCAAGTCTCTTTTAATGCCTCCACTTGAGATCTTACTACCAGGCAAACAAAAAACATAGCAAGCAAAGTGCTGTTTATTTTCCGCCGCCAATTCAGTTCATCCCCTCTTACGTTGCGCAACCGATGTGATACTGCTCTTCTCTGTTCGTCGTTGTAGTAGATTTGCTTTGTAATTGTTGTTGTAAATGTATTTTAGTTCAGCTACAGATCTACATATACATTGAAAGAAAAACAGTAAATATCCTTTAAGATTATTTTATGACAGACCGATTTGTCAGCAGATAAACTTATTGATTGACTTGCTTCGTTTGCTGAGCGCCTAGTAGCCAAGGTCCAAGAGAGTGTCTATGAGTTTCATGTCGCAAGCATATTCTCGGACTTTGACCATGGTATAATCAGTAATAGGTAGAAGTGATATTTCGTGTTTAGACCATCGAATGTCAAACAAAAGGAAACAAAATAGGGAACGTGTATCACACACATTGACCGCATTCAGAGGAGCCACCTGTTGTGAATGGGTCATTTCATTGCAAAGGTTTATCACTTAAATTTAAAAAAAAACAGTTGCCAACTATTGACTCCGCTGAAAGCTGCCAATGTGTGTGACACACGCACATTGTATTAAGGGTTCTCACCTAAGCATGTAAACATGTAAACATGTATAGCATTTAAACTTTTTATGAGCGATAAAGTGTAAATAGCGTAAATGTCGACAAAATGGCGGCTACGGCTGCGACAACATTATGACTTTTTTAAATTTTAAGCCTTTTAAAAACCTTCATTAACATAGAAATTTAATAAAACGTGTTCATATTTACTTCAACTACTTTAAATATGTAATGATTAGCGTCAAAGGCAACCCTAATTCACACATGTAGACTTACATGCTAGTTTACACAACAAAATAGGCTCGGATATGATGTAAACTCACACCCATACAAATTTTGACAGATAGCTTACGCGCATGTAATTTCACAAGGTTTACAATGTTTACGGGTTAGTTACATGCTTAGATGAGAACCCTTATTGTTTTCTTTTGTGTGAAATTCGATGGACGCAGCTCGTAAGAAAATAAGTAGTTGTCAAGGCTACCTAATAATAATTATATCATGAGTGGGACTGCATGGTCCAAAAATTTTTGTTTCTTATTTCAGCTACCATAAGCCTATATTACCTTTTTTAAAAATACAATGCAATGATTAATAACGCAAACATTGAAAATAATATAAATGAAATTCAATGAAATTTATGTAAATACAAATTCTATGTATACGTATTTTAAGTGCATATTAATTATTTCAATAAGTTTAATTTATAATTTAGTTTATGTTTTACTTTGTTTTTTATACTAAAACCCATAATTTAAAATATAATGAAATGATAAAAGACAAAAATAATGTGCATTAATGATGAACCGGATGTACGGATGAACCGAATCGGAGGCAGAAAATAAACTGCACTTTGCTTGCTATGTTTTCAGTTTTCCTTGTAGCAAGATCTCAAATGCAGGCATTAAAAGAGACTTCAAGACCCAAGACGCCACCCAGTGGCGGCCGTAGCCTAGTGGGTAGAGTGCGTGGCCCCTAAGCGAAAGAATCTCGTAGCCCGGGTTCAATTCCAGCTCAGACAGAAAGTTTTTTCAATTGAATTAATTTTTCTGTTCGGTCGTCACCTCTCTGCAGACAATGGCAAACCTCAGAGAGTAAAAATTGCCATGTAAAGCTTCTTGAGAACATAAGCCGTTCGGAGTCGGCATTAAACACGGTAGGTCCAGTTCTCGGTCATTTGTGATCAAACATTTAATAACACGCACAACACAATTGATTAATAGAAGCTAGGTCAAAGTCCTTCCAAGGGCTGAAATGGCCAGTTTATTTTATATTTTTTTTTTCAAGACCCATCAAACAAAATATCATATTTAAGAAATAGAAAATTTATTTTATTTTATGAGGATTATTTTTTATTCAATAGTGCTCCCTGTATTTTATTTTGATATCAACAATATTCAATTTAAATGTAACAATATAGTTTGGTGTAATTATAAAATAAAATGCTTTCTAAATAAAAAATATTTTGAAAGATATAATCAAAGTCTGAGGGAGTGAAAATATAAAAATTTTTTCCGATTAGCATGAAAATTTTTATAATTATAATATAATATATATATATAAAATAAAAAATATATATAATATGTAAATAAAATAAAATATATATAAAATAATATATAATATATAATTATTATTAATTATATAATTATAATTTTTATAATTTTTTATGAATTAAAAAAAAATATAAACCAAAATTTTGTATTTTCGAAATACAAAAAAGGTTCTAGATTTCAAACTAAAGCAACTATGTAAATCTTTAATAGCTCATTTTAAAGCTGAAACAATCAGCTTCAGTGTGATTTTTTAAACGCTACTGAAACTTTATTTTATTTTAAATTCCATTTTTTATAATTTTTTTTTTAATATATGTAGTTTGTTTATATTTTAGCTACAAGTATACAAAATTTCAAAGTGGGACGGCCATGGGTTCATGATTTTTTTAACAAAAAAATGAGAAAAAAGTGTAAGATTTCATTTTCTTAAGCACAAAAATAGTTATAGATCTTAAATCAAACAATTTGATTTTTTAGTGTATATTTTTATTATCACATTTTAAATGTAAAATTAACAGCTTAAATTTGTTATACAACACAATGTCAAATTTTTTGTAACCGTTACCGAATTTTTATTTTTTAATAAAAGCAATACAATATTTTGAAATTTTTTTTATATGGTTTTTAATTATTTTATATATTTTGGCTAGCAGTACGCAAAATTTCATGCTGGGACAGCGATGGGTTCATGAAATATGATTTTTTTTAACAAAAAATTTGAAAAAAAAATTAATAATTCGTTTTTTTAAACACAAAAATAGACATAGATCCTAAACAAAAAACGCTATAAAGAAGTTTAATAGCCCATCTTGAAGGCAAAATAAACAGCTTAATTTGGTAAAGAACACAAAAAAAATTAAATTTGTTTCGTAAAATTGATCAATAGAAGCTAGGTCAAACTAAGTAAAGTAAAAAAAGTATGGAATTTGATGCAGAATTACAATCACTACATACAAAAAAAAACATCATACAAATCTGAGAGATGACATTTAAAAGTTGGTTGATTTAATATGAATTGACCCATAAGCACATATACCAAATTCCAATACGATATCTCTAAAACTGCGGCTGTAATCATGTGGACAGACAGACGGACAGACAGACGAAATTGGCGAAATCGACTCAGAAGCTGATGCCGACCAAGAATATCATTGGCGTTGCGCGAGCAATACCGCGTATCCGACACTTGCACATACACACATACGGTGCTAGGAAAATTTTACAGGAGTGCAGAAAAACTGATTTTCTTTTAAACTATTGAATGGATTTTCAACCGAACTACACATTTATTGAAATTAGATATTTGCTTTGTTCTCAAATCAGCATTTAATGAAAAATCAAAATGAATAAATCAATCAGAAATTATCAAATATAAAATTAAATAAATGTTGGCCTTTTTGCAATATATGAGGTATTGCACGCTCAATGACGATATATAATTTTCTATTCTGCCACGCCTCTTTATCAGCGTTACAAACGGAGTGATAAACTTAATATACCCTTTACGCAGTACGCGTGGGGTATACATATTAATATATACTTTTAACGGTTTTAGTTTACTTCCAGTGTATTTTGGACTTGCTTCTGAGCCATTAGAACCATACGAGAACACTTAGTTTCCCGGAAGTTTCACTTAACCGTGATGTCATTTACTTTTGTTATGCATTTAAAGGCTCACCCAAATAAATAAATTGTTTTTTCTAATTCCTTAACCCTGATAACAGTGTGTTTTATGACATAAAAAGGCAACACAAAAGATACATTTTAGACCCCACCGACTGTGACTCATAGCCGAATATGATGAAACTTTATGGAATGCTCTCCCTTGAGCTGTCTTATGTGCAAATTCCATTTCCGGGTATTCATGGAGTTAAACAAATATTTGTGTATAGTTATTTAACTTAATTATGATAAGCTAATGTGTGCCTTCCTCTTGACTGGTTTTCATGTTTTCATATCTTTTATGTTGTTATTGCAGCTGCTATTTTTTTCACATTAACTCCAAATAGTTTAATTATATCAAGTCAAAGTTTAGTTAAATTACTTTCGAGTAACAATTTATTTTGATTGCCGCAAAACTATTCGATCATAGGAGCAACACATATACATATGTTGTTGGTGCAGCTGTAGCTTAGTTATGGAAGAGAGAGAACAACAAAAATGTTCAAAACTTCAACTTATTCAAGTTCAACTACAAACCTCAAATTAATACAATCATTATTGTTTGTTTTTTTTATGCTGAAAATGAGTGATGGCAAAAGGTAGTTATCGATTAATCATAATATTATCAATGTTTATTTATTAAGAGGTTCAAATTAAATGATACGAAAGTATTTAATTTTTAAATCTTCACATTTATGAAGCTAACATACTCGATAATTAAAAAACTAATAGCTACAGGAAGTTAAAAAAAAAAGAAAGTTATACGCTTCAAACAAAAAAAAAACTATCTAGTGTAATATATTTCTTACTTACTTTCTTAAAATTTAAAAATTACTAGTTTAAATTCTAAAAATCTAACGAACTTCTGCAGTAGTGCAAATATATAAAAGCATAAATAATCGATACAGAAGATATAAAAGTAGCAATTGCTTTGAATTAATTTATCATCGCATCCAAGCATTGCCATTTAATTATTTATTTTAAATTAATTTAAAATTACAGTGTTGCTGTATCGTTACTTTGTGCAGTGTCTTGAAGGTGAGTGTCTCAGAACATTTAAATTGATTGCTTTGAATGGTACTGCTTGAGGTTATGCAGCAACGTCAATCACATGCATACCTACATTTAGCACTGAAACAACGTGAGCAATGTTAACAGGAGCAGTAATTGTGCTTGCGAATATTAAAAAAAGAACTTGGTCAAAGTTTAAATCAATTACCTATATTTATAAAAATAAAATACATAAAAACGCACAGAATTTTAATTGATGCTAATACGAATGCATGTTGAAGGCATTGACATTTTTTGGTTTTTTATTTTTTTTAGTCTTAAGTGAGTTACAAACGATTAAATGATTTGATATTATGCATAAACTAGTTTTTAATCTAGTTTAATTTAAAAAACAAATACAAAAATATATACCTCGAAAAAAAATTAATACAAATATTGAAAAGTTTGTAAGCATCAAGTATTTTTTACCAATTCTGAGATATTTTTGAGCTCAGAAAATTTTTACAAAATTCATATTTTTAGAGATAGTTTTTGATAGAAAACTTATATTAATTTTAACATAAACAAAAATTAAAACCGATTTAATAGCCCCAGCAGTTTGGTTACAAAAATTAGATACTACGTTAAAGATTGGTTTTAACCATACAAAACTCTGCTCACGGAGGCCATGGTACAGCTCGTTTGAAGAATGTTTGACTAAACATGTCTCTGAAATGGATTGGCCGATTTAAAATTTTTTTTTCTAAACTGTTGTACCATTCTCAAATTATTTCTTAACGAAGCCAAAATGTTGAAATTCTATTTAGCTTATAAGATAGTTTAATTGAAGAAGCCGGTAATTCGAAAATTAATTTTTTTTTCGTGGATTGTGTATATCAAGACATTTTAAATCCAATAATAAAAAATTTGAGCCAATTTGCAAGTGGATTAAGGTGTCGAAAACTCGGAAAATGGACATAAAAACTTGTAATTTTTTTTCCTTTTAAGCATTATAAGTATGAAAAGAAAGGTTATGCTATTACCTGTTCAACTATAAACTAGTGCAACTAGTGATAAACTATAAAAATCCATGCATTACTTTTAAAGATATAACATTTTACATATTATGCACTCTTTGCAATTCACCCTTTTACGAAATAACCCAAACGTAAGTATAAAGAATTATTTTTGTTTTTAAGCCCACTTTTTTAAGTCTCAACAGTGTTTACACACCTTCTATTAAAAAATTTATTCTTTCAATTGTAAATGCTCTAAGTACAGAAAAAGAATTATCTTCAAAAATAATGCGTGGATTTAAATGGTTAATAGCTTGTTATAGTTTGCATTAGGAATGCCATATGTTGCATTCTCCAGGGTTCGTAGTATAAGTGACTTTGTAGCCAACCAGCTTTTTCTTATGAAATTCTATTATTTTATTTTACTTTAAAAAAATTATGTTAGTATTCGGCTTCTGTCTTCGGCCGAGTATTTCCGAGTGTTTCCACATTCGGTTGGACACTAATAAAAAGGATTCTTTTACAAGCCTTTTTTATGAACACTCATAACGCATGCATAAAAAGGATTCTTTTATGAGTTCTTTTTATGAAAACACAAAAAAAACAAACATAAAAATTTTCTTTTATGACTCCATTTTATGAACACTCATAAAACATGCATAAAAATGATTCCTTTACGAATGGCTTTGGCCAAAAATCCATATTCGGTCGGACACTAATAAAAAGGATTCTTTTACGAGCCCTTTTTATGAACACTAATAAAACATGCATAAAAATAATTCTTTTATGAGTACTTTTTATAAAAAGTCATAAAACACGCATAGAAAGGGATCTTTTATGAGTCCTTTTAATGAACACTCATAAAATACGCATAAAAACGATTCTTTTATGCTATTACCTGTTCAACTATAAACTAGTGCAACTAGTGATAAACTATATAAAAAATATTCTTTTATGAGTTCTTTTTATGAACACTCAAAACGAACAGACCCTTAAGGATTGCGGTTTTTTGTACTAGGCCTAAATTTTTTTTTTTCTTGAAAAAAATTTGGTTTTTATTCGGCTTCTGTCTTTGGCCGATTATTTCTATTTGGCCGAACATTCGACTCATAAAACGGAAGCGGTCCGAATGCTTGAAGGTCAAAATCTTAAAATAACCAAAATCATGAAAAAAAAATCTTGAAAAAAAAATCTTGAAAACGAAATTTTGAAACAAAAAATCTTGAAACGAAAATCTTGAAAAAAAAAGAATCTAGAAAACACAAAACATGCATATATCTTGAAAAAAACTTGAAATTTTAAAAAATGTTGTTCTTTCGAATAAAATGTATAATTCGAGAAAAGACGGAAAAGTATCTTATTTCGAAAACAAAAATGTCAAGTTTTTACAAAATTACAAGCTTTTTAAATATTTATGGTCCCACACTTAGCGTCATCCAGACAAACGACGAGGACTTATTAAAAATTAAATATGACATTTCTTGCAAGACTTGTACATTTCGAAATTTGACACTTATTCAAAATTTGACAATTTTTTCGAATTTGGGCACTTTTTCCAAATTTTACACTTTTTTCGATATCGGACACTTTTTGAAATTTGAAACTTTTTTAATAATTGCACTATTTGACAATTATTTCAAAATCTGACAATTTCTGTGACTTGACAATTATTCATTATTTTCATTATTTTCGAAATTTGACATTATTCCAAAAATTTGATACTTCTTTCGAAATTGGACACTTTTCGAAATAGTGTAAAATTTTCAATTAAGAAATCTTGAAAAACCTACGCATAGAATGTATTCCTTAATCCTCATGCGTGATTTAATGAATACATTCTATGCGTTGGTCTTTCAAGATTTTGAGTTTCGAGATTTTTTTTTCAAGATTTTCGTTTGAAGATTTTTTTTCAAGATTTTACTTTAAAAATTTTTTTTCAAGATTTTTTTTTTCAAAATTTTGGAATTCTGCGAAAAGGACCCAACTCTTATTCATTATTTTGATTATTTTCGAAATGGATTGAGTTCTATTCGCAGAATTTCAAAATCTTTAAAAAAGAATCTTGAAAAAAAATCTTGAAATCAAAATCTTGAAAAAAAATCTTGAAACTCAAAATCTTGAAAAACCTACGCATAAAATGTTTCGATAATAATCAAAATAATGAATAATTGTCAAGGGTAGCGATCCGAATGCTTAAGGGTCAAAATCTCGAAACAACCAAAATCTTGAAAAAAATAATCTTGAAAAAAAAATCTTGAAAACGAAATCTTGAAGAAAAAAAAATCTTGAAATGAAAATCTTGAAAAAAAATAATCTAGAAAACACAAAATATGCATAGATCTTGAAAAAATCTTGAAAAAATCTTGAAATTTTAAAAAATGTTCTTCCGAATAAAATGTATAATTTCAAGAAAAAAACGGAAAAGTGCCTAATTTCGAAAACAAAAATGTAAAATTTTGGCAAAATTATACATTTTTTTAAATATTTATGGTCCCACACTTAGCGCCATACAGACAAACGACGAGGACGTGGTGGTTTTTTGTCCATTTATGAACATTTTTTTGCAAAATTTGTCACTTTTCGCAATTTGGCAATTATTCAAAATTAAATATAACATTTTTTGCAAAACTTGTACATATCGAAATTTGACACTTATTCAAAATTGGATAAATTTTTCGAATTTTGACACATATTCTAAGTTTTAAACTTTTTCCGATAATTGACACTTTTTGAAATAATTGGACATTTTGACATGTATTTAAAAATTTGACAGTTTCTGTGATTTGACAATTATTCATTATTTTGATTGTTTCCGAAATTTGACATTATTCGAAAAATTCGATACTTCTTCCGAAATTGGACACTTTTCAAAATAGTTGTAAATTTTCAATTAAGAAACCTACGTAGGTTTTCAAGATTTTGAGTTTCAAGATTTTTTTTCAAGATTTTGTTTTCAAGATTTTTTTTTCAAAATTTTGAAATTCTGCGAAAAGGACCCAAACCTTTTAAAATTTCACGTATTTTTTAAAATTTGACTTTTTTTTTTTGCAAAATTTGTCACTTTTCGAAATTTAATTCAAAATTATATATGCCATTTTTTGCAAAACTTGTACATTTCGAAATTTGACACTTATTTAAAATTTGACAACTTTTTCGCATTTCGGCACTTATTCCAAATTTTACACATTTTTCGATAAATGGCACATTTTGAAATTTGAAACTTTTTGAAATAATTGGACAATTTGATATTTATTTCAAAATTTTGCAACTTCTGTGACTTGAGAATAATTCATTATTTTGATTATTTTCGAAATTTGATATTCGAAAAATTTGATACTTCTTTCGAGGTTGGACACTTTTCGAAAAAGTGTCAAATTTTCAATTAAGAAATCTTAAAAAACCTACGAATAGAATGTATTCGCGCTCGCGAGATTTTAAGTTTCAGGATTTTTTTCAAGATTTTCGTTTCAAGATTTTGTTTTCAAGATGATTTTTTCAAGATTTTGATTTTTTTTCAATATTTTGAAATTCTGCGAAAAGGACCCAACCCTTATTCATTATTTTGATTATTTTCGAAATGGGTTGGGTCCTATTCGCAGAATTTTAAAATCTTGAAATCAAAATCTTCAAAAAAAAAAATTTTTAAAACAAAATCTTGAAACGAAAATCTTGAAAAAAAAAATCTTGAAACTCAAATTCTTGAAAAACCTACGCATAGAATGTATTCTTTAATTCGCGCGCGCGGAATTACGTTTTTCAAGATTTCTTAATTGAAAATTTTACACTATTTCAAAAAGTGTCAAATTTCAAAAAAAAGTATCAAATTTTTCGAATACTCTCAAATTTCGATAACAATCAAAATAATGAATAATTGTCAAGGGGAGCGATCCGAAAGCTTGAAGGTCAAAATCTTGAAGCAACCAAAATCTTGAAAAAAATAATCTTGAAAAAAAAAATCTTGAAAACGAAATTTTGAAGAAAAAAAGTCTTGAAACTAAAATCTTGAAAAAAATAATCTAGAAAACACAAAATATGCATAAATCATGAAAAAATCTTGAAATTTTATATAATATATAATAAAATGTATAATTTCCAGAAAAAAAAAACGGGAAAAGTGGCTAATTTCGAAAACAAAAATGTCAAATTTTGACAAAATTATAAATTTTTTAAATATTTATGGTCCCACACTTAGCGCCACCCAGGCAAGCGACGAGTACGTGGTGGTTTTTTGTGCATTTATAAACACATCTTTTTTTAAATTTTACAGTTTTTTGCCAAACTTGTCTCTTTTCGAGTTTTGGCACTCATTCCAAATTTTACACTTTTTTCGATAAATGACACTTTTTGAAATTTGAAATTTTTTGAAATAATTGGACAATTTGAAATTTATTTCAAAATTTGACCTTTTCATTACAATCGCTCACTTTTCGAAAGAGAGTCAAATTTTCAGTTAAGAAATCTTGAAAAACCTACGCTCGCGCGGATTAAAGAATACATTCTATGCGTAGGTTTTTCAAGATTTTGAGTTTAAAGATTTTTTTTTTAAGATTTTCGTTTCAAGATTTTTTTCTTCAAGATTTTGTTTTCATGATTTTTTTTTCAAGATTTCACTTTTCGAAATAGAGTCAAATTTTCAGTTAAGAAATCTTGAAAAACCTACGCTCGCGCGGATTAAAGAATACATTCTATACGTAGGTTTTTCAAGATTTTGAGTTTCAAGATTTTTTTTTAAGATTTTCGTTTCAAGATTTTTTTCTTCAAGATTTTGTTTTCATGATTTTTTTTTCAAGATTTTGAAGTTCTGCGAAAAGGACCCAAACCTCATAAAACATGCATAAAAAGTATTCTTTTATGACTCCTTTTTATGAACACTCATAAAACATGCATTAAAAGGATTTTGTATGAGTCTTTTTTATGAACACTCATGAAACATGCATGAAAAGGATTCTCATATGAGTCCTTTTTATATGCACTCATAAAACACGAGTAAAAAGTGTTCTTTTAAGACTTCATTTTATGAACACTCATATAACATGCATAAAGAGGATTCTTTTATGAGTCATTTTTATGAACACTCATTAAACATGGATTCTTTTATGGGTCATTTTTATGAACACTCATTAAACATGCATAAAAAAATTCTTTTATGAGTCTTTTTAATGAATACTCATAAAACATGCATAAGAAGATAAAAAGGATTCTTGTATAAGTCCTTTTTATATGCACTCATAAAACACGCATAAAATGAGTGTTCTTTTGTGACTCCATTTTATGAACACTCATAAAACATGCATAAAAAGGATTCTTTATAAGTGCTTTATATGAACACACATAAAACACGCATAAAAAGTATTCTTTTATGACTCCTTTTTATGAACACTCATAAAACATGCATAAAAAGGATTTTTTAGGAGTCTTTTTTATGAACACTCATGAAACATGCATGAAAAGGATTCTCATATGAGTCCTTTTTATATGCACTCATAAAACACGAGTAAAAAGTGTTCTTTTAAGACTTCGTTTTATGAACACTCATATAACATGCATAAAGAGGATTCTTTTATGAGTCATTTTTATGAACACTCATTAAACATGGATTCTTTTATGGGTCATTTTTATGAATACTCATTAAACATGCATAAAAAAATTCTTTTATGAGTCTTTTTAATGAATACTCATAAAACATGCATAAGAAGATAAAAAGGATTCTTGTATAAGTCCTTTTTATATGCACTCATAAAACACGCATAAAATGAGTGTTCTTTTGTGACTCCATTTTATGAACACTCATAAAACATGCATAAAAAGGATTCTTTATAAGTACTTTATATGAACACACATAAAACACGCATAAAAAGTATTCTTTTATGACTCCTTTTTATGAACACGCATAAAAAGGATTTTTGCTGGGTAGTCCTTGCCGCAATCATTTACACATGTTATCCTTATCGCCCAACTCTGATTTTAAGCCACATTTTATAAGCGAATATAGCAAAAGATTCTAAATTATGAAAAAGAAATGTGAAATACTTTGTATTTAATAACGGTCTAATATAAAAAACAATTTCGAATAAGAGTAAGTTCAAAAATATCGGGCGATATAAGACTTTCGCAATAAATAAAAAATTTAATTATGTCACAAATACGATACTCGTAATTGCTTTGAATATATTTTATGATTTTATAGTAAGACTTATATTACCTAAAAGTTGTAGTTGGTAGCTGGTTAACACAATGTGTCACTCATATTGACTACATGTTCATTCAAAAACCGGTTATAACCAAATTCACCCTGATCAGAGTGAAATCTTTTAAACTTGTAAGAATATTCAAATTCAGCACTGCAAAAGGCAATGTCTGTTAATCATTGTGCAAGTTTTTATTTCAAACTTTATCTTAGATAACAGCTTTTGTCTACACATCAAAGTCTATTTATCCATTAGATCCATTAATCTAAAGTGTTAATAAAATTGACTTAATAAAGGTTATAATGCCTTGAACTGTTTGCATAAAATCGACGGACGGTTCAACCTACGTGGCTTTATTGACACGTTGATACGTGTACTTTAGTAAATAAAGCCGATTTTTAGACAACTCTAGCAAAAGTAGTCATTGTTTAAAATTTTAAGACCACATTTATTGCTCTCGTCAAGGATTTAAAGAAATAAATTTATAAAAAAAAATGTTTTCAATCGAAACCTTATCTAAACCTGAAAAATAAAAGTTTTACTTGGTGTCACCAAAACCTAGAGCTCTCTTGTACAATCATCATTAAATAAATTAAATTAAAAATTCATGGGAATTCAACTTTTACTTAAATTTTCTGTGCACAAAAAACAAAAACATAAAAACACAAAAAAATGCTTTATTATACACACCAAAAAATATGTAGTTTTTTATAGCAGCTACTAAATCAATCTAACATACGCATTTTTGCGTAACTCAGCTTTGATGAAGTCTTTAATTTAAATTATTTTAGAGATAAGCAGCTTTGGCCTTTACCATAAAGGACCGGAATTAAGACACGCATTTTTAAGCTGTTAAAAATTCAAAGCATAAATTAGGTCAGTCTTGAAAATTTCTCCGCACCCAAAAAAACAAACCATGATTAGTCTTTTAAGCAGTGCTTCCTTCTCAATTGATGTCCCGCAAAAAGATTTATCAAGAAAAGCATTAATATGATAATTGTATAAAACGTCAATCGCGGCACAAGAAACTTTTTAAAGAAATCAATGTACGAGTAATTGCAAATTTAACTGTAAAATAAAACTGCAATCAAATTTGTTTTGTTTTTATTTTTGCCACAGCAATTTTTTGCATGACTGTTATGTTTATAGCTGGAAAAAGGACTTTCAATTTTCATAACTTTATTGTTACAACTTGTTGTTGTTGTTGTTGTTGAGGCATAGTTGAGCGGCTTTACGAAAAAGCCACTTCATTTCGTTGACTGCAACAAAAACACTCAGGCACTTTCTCAGATATTGTATGTATATCTGAGAGTGATTTATTTAAAAGAAAAAGAAATATATACAAACATGCATGTTTTAATGTATTTCTATAATTTTTTATTTTCGTAGTCTTGTCATAAGAAATAGTTGGCCACATCTTAAGCAAACTTCACAATTATTGTATTATGCTATCTCTATGAACGCCCATGACTCTTATAGTCAAAATGTTGACAAGCAGCTATTTTAAACTAAAACCGGTGCATTTTACATTGAGTTTTATTATGTAAATACAAACTAATGAATTTAATATAATGCTGCTTATTAATAGTGCTCCAAAATATATTCAACATTTTCGAAATTTTATTGTTGAAGCTACTATTAAAACTTAAGTTTTCTTTAAAGCAATATAATTCAAAACATTTGTTATATAAATTCAATTGAGTTGCTGATTTAACGAGATACTTAATGCGTTAACTCTTTACAAATGGGTGACCGATATAAGTCCTAAATTTTCGATATTTTTCGAATGAAAATTTGTTTTTTATCTTTAGGGGTATTCACGATTCAGTGCACTTGCCAATGTAGCTGAAAACTTGTGCAGTAATGGACTGGTGCAGTTAGATTTTCGTGAACCCATCACACTTTTGGTTGAGAAATTTATTGTTTATTTGTTTACTTGTCAAAATCAGCTTTTTGTTGCAGAACAAAAAAAAAATATTTCATAAACCAAATATAAACAAGCCGAAAAAAGTGTTTTCAAATACATATTTAAAATATAACAGATATTTCGCTCAGTGTCGCATGCGAATTTCTGAGAATATTTTGTCTGCTTTAAATAAAATATTCTTATATTCTTATTTATGAGTACAAATAAATAGTCGATTAATACGTTTTGCGTTAATTCAGTTAATATATTAATAAAGTATTTGGTATATAAGCTCTCAAATGTTGCATCACTATTTGAAAGCTGTCAAATTTTTCAATGTGCACGAGCACACAAGTTTAACAGCCCTATTCTGGCAGCTTAACTAAGCTCACCACATTAACAAAATAGTTAATATTAACTTAATAAACCTTAATTTGTTAAGGTTTCGTATTCTGCTGCAAATTTAAAAGCTCTTTTCCTTACAATTTTGTTAATAACAGAAAGAGTCTTAACAACGAATGAAATGTATGTGCTTAGATAGAAAATTGTTGTGAAAATAATAAAAAAAAACAAATTAAAATATAATATTGAGTTTAAATACATTAAACTGAAAAATGGTGGAATTTTTTACTTATTTTAAGTGTTGATAATGAAATCTTTCAGAAGCCGTGGCAAATTTTTCAAGCGCTTGCAAAGTCACAAGCTGCACTCGAAGCATCTGTTTATATAGCACATCTCTTCTTTCAATAGGCATATCGATTTTCACCATGCATGGTGAACTTTAAAAGCTTTTTAAGCTTTTATGTTGTTAATGATTATTAAGAATACCAACATTTACATAACATAACAAGCAGCTTAACAAGAGCTCCTTAACTATTTCTTGTTAAGTTAACAACCAGAATAGGGCTGTAAGGCTATAGCTAGGGCTGCCAGGTTTTTTTTTTAAAAAAATCGGGATTTTACAAAAAATAAATCGAGACATAAGAAAAAAATCTGGAAAAAGATGTATGCATGTCACTCGTTTTTTTCAATAACGTCACAACTCAAAAAATGCAATATCTTAGTTAAGTACATAGAAATACTTGTCATACATCAATTTTAATTGTGTAAACGATGACGATATCTTATTTACTTTTCGCGATAGTGGAAAATGTGTCGCTCAATAGTTCAGTACCACAGCAAAATTTTTGATGCAAATGTGACCTGCATTCTTACGGACACTGCTTCCAGAAGACATTCTATATATCAAACTGTGCCACTTGTGAAGAAGTTCCTTCGAGTGGCATTTTTACTAAATCCTTCTGGAAGACATTAAAATGGCATTTCAATTCAATTAAAGTACAAAAATTATATATAATTATAATATATGTTTTAGATATATTAAATAGGATTTTTTAAACCCCCAATGAAACCCAACAACTTACTACTTACAACACCAAAATGCTTTGAAAATCGGGAAAAAGGATATTTTACGTCTAATTTTTTTAAACCCCCACAAAACCCAAACACTTTTCATTTCCAACACCAAAATCACTAGTCTAGAATGTCGAGAAAGGGGATATTTCCCAGGGATTTTTTAACCTCTAATCCACAAAAACCATTCTAGTCCATTTTATGCCTTCTTAAAGTTCTCCTGAAAAACATCTACTAGAATCCTTTGATTGAAGGGCTGAAAAAAATCTTCCATTGAAAAAGCCTTAGAAGCACTTCTAGATAAGACTAAGGAAAGCATTCCTCCCAATGACATGCATATGTTAAAAGAATGCCTTCTGAGTATGAAAGTGGAAGAGATGGAATTTAAGGATGGACTTTCCCTTCCTCTTTAGCTTCTTTTGGAAGCACTTTTTTTGCTGGGACGCTGAGAATAAAAAAAAACTTAAAATACGTTTACTGAAAATCGATTTCTTTGAGTAAATTTCTTTGCATAAAAAGAGCGATATGTAGCTTTAAAAAATATATTTTTTTACCCAAGGAAATAAAACCACACCAAACAGTGCGTTTTTCAAGTTTTATTGGCAGCACTTGAACTGCCTCTGGCTGCTCTTCAGACTAAGTTCAGCAATTCTGTTCAGCAATTTTCTAAGTCAAATTTTCTTAGGTTACATTTTGTTTATGTTCA
This sequence comes from Dichetophora obliterata, assembly GCA_963920525.1. Classification (NCBI taxonomy): domain Eukaryota; kingdom Metazoa; phylum Arthropoda; class Insecta; order Diptera; family Sciomyzidae; genus Dichetophora; species Dichetophora obliterata. Next base: position 6,309,536 of record OY986435.1, read on the forward strand.
TTCTAGATTCCTTTATGCCCTTGCTCCCCCCTAGAACAAATGCTGCGGAAGCCCATGACTGAGTGCAATAGTGATATTACTGAGTGTGAGACAATGATGACTCTGCATTGATAGATTTCAGTTTATTTTTACGTCTTGGAAAGTGTTTCATAAAGAAAATAAATATTGAAAAATCATAAAAAGCACAAAGTATCTATGAGATAGATAAAACCTAAGTGCTAAGATGTATAAAGTGACGTTATTTGTAATGAGCATTCATTTGTTATTCAATTGTATGAATAATTTTGACGAAACAAATTTTAGTATTTTCGATTCGATAAACTATTATACTAATTTCGTGAATTTCAAAACACGATGACTTACAAAATGCTGCATGTCCAATGTTTATGTTTACTTTTACAACAACAAATTCACAAATTTCTTGACAAAAATGTCCATTTTAGGGCTCTCTTAAAATTTATGAATTTTACGACTTTCGAAATAAGGTTAAATAAATAGAGAAAATGTGATTCATGTTTCTGTATTTGTGGTAAAAATAGGTTTTTTCCAAAAATACAGTGTGCGTTTATGAATCACACTCAAAATTGGTATAAAACAAAACACAAATGTGATAAGAAAACAAAAAAAATAATCATATATTTACAACGATGCTTACAGATATAAAAATAAAAGTATACAATTGTGTCCACACACACACACACACACGTCAAAACATATTTTTGAACATACCTTTTTTCACAGCACTTTAACACTTCAGAGGTCATCAACTTTTAATAAAAACCAAGCACTAACCGATGATTAGGTTTGAACCAACAAACTTGTATGTTAATCAAATACCAAAGCATGCCAGCTTCCAAGCTATCATGCTCTCACTAGCTTAGACAATTGATATTTTTTTTAAAAATCTGCACGAATTTTTAATTTTTCAGTTCATTACAAATGTTTATTAATTGAGTTGGTTTGAACTTGACCAATTTTTTTGCTCAGTTATCAGATTTTAGTGTGATATTTAAATACTATCAATAGCGTTTAATTATAAATAAATGTCATTCTCTTTTATCTGAGTTGTTGCTTGTATTTAAAAATGGCAGCAAAATACATTAATTTCATCAGATAATTAATTAACTTCAGCTATTTAACGAAAATCATACTTTTGCTTATTTTTGTACGACATCAGGTAGACATAAATTTGGAAAGGGTGTAACCGGAAATAATGGTGGAATAGTTTGTCTTAACCCTTTATAAGGCAGAGGGAATATTTTCCCCACCAACTTAAGTGTTGCATTTCAAGTACACAATATAAGTAACATATTCTCACAGCGTGATTCACCGAAAATTTTGGTGGTAAAATATCAGCTCTGCCTTATAAAGGGTTAATATTTCAAATTATTCAATATAAATTAAGCGCAAGAGCTTTGTTATTAATTCTTTTTTTTTCATTTTTTTTTATTAGTGTATCTCTGCTTTTAATTACATACTAGTGAAAATTAAATATACTACGATGTAATCTTGAACTTTTTATTCTTTAAACTACTCTTTCATTTAAACAAACTACTTATTCTTCAAATCATTACAAACGAATACGTCACGAAAAACCATTAAAGCCAATCAGGTAAAACTGGTTATAATTTACTACATAACACTAGTACGTTTACAGTTGCACTGTTTTCGCTTACTACTGTTATCTTTATGCTAAAGAAGTCAGCTTAAAATAAATGTATTATTGTTTTGATTATAAAGTGAATGGCCAAAAACCAGTGCATTAACAGGCGCAAACTTAAGTATTGAGTATTAAGTATTGTGCAAATGTTTTTTTTTTTGTTATTTTAATTAAATTACAAAAATGTTGAAAGCTGTAATAGGGCTTAGTTTTTTCTTTACTATTTATTTAATGCAGCTTTTTAATTTCGAAAGTTAGCCAACAAATTCGTTACTTGAAAAAAAGAATATAGTGAAATAAAAACGAACAACTTTGTTTAAAACATTTTTTGTTCGATATATCATATTGCAAATTCTTAAAATGAACTTGAAAACTTCAAACTGGTTGTACCTTGCTTTATAATAACACGTTTATAAACAACTAAACTAATATGTAGATTAAACTTAATTTTGCAATACATGCTAATATTGACTTAATGCATATATCGCTCCAAATTGCAGCATTAAAAATAATGATACTTGTAGAGTGTATAGTAGACCGTCTCCCCTTATAGGCAAAAAAAAAAGTAGGCAAAAAACACCAGCTAATCTGAAGCATTATTGAAAGAAAGTTTCGAAAAAATAAATTTTTTTGACCGAACGTAGGGGTCGCGCATAATATTTCTTCATAACTTCGGTATTTACCGTTCGATCTTAAAAAATAAATACCTATATTTTTGTCTCAAGAAGACTTATTTTTTGTTATTAGGATTCATTGACCTCAGCTAACCACTTATAGTACTGACCCACCGGACCTCGGTTATCTTAAGGTATCATTTTGATTTCAGAAATGGAAAGCCCGTAAAACATCAATAAATTTTTACCTAAAAAAAAAATGTTCGCTATTTTTACTAGAAATATTTAAAAATTTTTTTTTAATATTTTTGCAAAACGTAGGGCAAATTTTTAAATTTTTTGTCATATTGTATTATTTTTATAAAATATGCACCGAAAAAATTCTTATCAGTCAGCAAATATTGTATTGAGCTACTTTTCAAATGCGCATTGATACATCTGTGACATATCAGTTGAAATTGCGTACATTTAATAATATATAATGATTTAATAATAAATGTTAGTGTACAATCCGGTTATTATAGTGCAAAAAAAAATTTATGAAAAAGGTATTTTTTTTATTAGTGTATTTAACAACACCAATCTGCCACACAGAGCGCTATATGATTTTTTGTTATATCTGCAGCATAACAGTGAGCGAAATCGAAAGTTGGGTGCATTTCAACAATAAGCTGTCAGAAAGGCAAGCCTTTTTTGCAAACGCGCGGGCATTTCAACTCTATCTGAATCAGCTATTCGGAAACGTTTAAACAAACTTGTGAATGCTTGCTTTAATATTGCTAAAAGTCCATCAAGATGCAACATAAATCAGTGGAACAGATTGTTCTTTATTTCGCCTTGCAAAAAATTTTTAAATTTGCTCCACGTCTTGCAAAAAAATTAAAAGAAATATTATAAATTATAAATAAGCGAAAAAATTGTTTAATAAAAGTTTATTGATTTCTTACGGGCTTTACATGTATGAAATCAAAATGGTACCTTAAGATGGTAGAAACTGAGGTCCGATGGGTCAGTACTATAAGGGGTCAACTGAGGTCAGTAAGTCTTAAAGACAAAAAATACCTCTCCTATAGACAAAAACATAGACATATCATTCTTTAAGATCGGACGGTAAATACCGAAGTTATAAAGAAATATGTCAATGCGCGACCCCTACGTTCGGTCAAAAAAACATATTCTTTTTTTAACTTAATAATACTTTAGATTAGCTGGTGTGCGGCGAAATTAATTTGTTCGATACGGTCTAATGTATGGTTTTAATGTCATCGAAAATCAAATCAAAAGTATATAATTTCAAAATTTTAGTATTTATTATTTAATAAGTCCTTACTTAATGTGTCCTTACTTCATTATTCATTAATATAAGAAGAGTCGCGATGGACAGTGTGTCCAAATCGCTTAAAACTGCTATAAAATAAAATCTATATTGAATTTGGAATAAATAAATTTGTATAGAGGGGCCTGGGGGCAGCTTGTATAAGATTTTTAACAAAATATTTTTTTTAGTTAAATAAACTTAGGGCCACTTTTTCAGTGCGAGGCTAGACTCTAGTCAAATTAAAACGAGCTTAACTCACCAAAACTGGACGTTTAAGCTCGGAGTCTGAGTGTTGCGTTGAATAAGCCCCCTAAGATTAAGATTAAGATCGAATTCGAGAACACCTATTGTAGGTTTCAATTTCGATATCAATCCAGATCGAATTGCAGAACATAGCTGATTATAAAGTTTTTCGTTTTATAAAAATCGTAAATATTTTTAAATACAACAAACTCTTATTATTTTAAAATATATGCTTACGATTTTGATGTCATTTAAAATAAATAAATAAATCACAAATTTTATGTTAAAAAATATATTTTATTTTTTCAAGAACATGTAGCTTTCACAATTTTGGGTATATCTACATCTTTTAATATTCATCGCACTCAAAAATATTTGTGTGGAAATATTACCAATAACTGCGTCCATTCTACGAAGTTTATTCGTAGTTTTCAGATACGAATAGGATTCGTAGAATCAACGTATATTAGTAAATGTTACACTGAGGGAAATATGTGTTAAAATGAAATGAAACTGTGTTGATATTTTTTTTTAAAATATAGCTTGAAACAATTTCATTTAAGTTAAACACAAATGCTAGAAAAATTAAATTTAAAACAAAAGTTTTTGTTTTCAAAAAAATATTTTTAAATATAATTTTGTAGTAAACATTTACAGTTTAAAAACATTTATATTTAAAAAAAAATAAAAAAAAAACTTTTATGTTGAAAAAAATATTTTAAAAAATAATTTTAAAACATTAATCTTAGATTAAAAACAAGTAAATTAAACCACCATTTTTTCGATGCCATCTTCTAATTTTTTCGAGTTTCCGACGTCATTTTCGTGATAAGCGACCCCTGGGACCCCTCGAATACCCTCCATTCAATGAAGTTAGCTTTTTATTACGACTTAAAATATTGAAATATTTTAAATGTTAAAATTATTAGTTAGTTTTTATTTCATCTAATTTTAAATATTTGTCAAACCAATCCAAAAATATTTTCAAACAATGAAATCGAAAAGGCGAAAAACAATCGAATAAGGCGCATGCCTTGGTTCTATCTTTAAAAAAAAATCAATTTGGTGACAACTTTATTTCCAGAAGTGGTCCTGTTAACTGGCCCCGTCGTTCGTGCGACTTAACACCTCTCGATTACTTTTTATGGGGCTATATTAAGTCATTGGCTTATGCCAACAAACCAGTAACTCTTGAAGTATTGGCAGCCAATATTCAAACCACCATTGACGCCATACGGCCAGTTTTATTAAAAAAAGTAGTGAAAATTTGTACTGATCGAATGAACTCTGTAACTCGTAGCCGCAGCAAATATATGCCAAAAATCATATTTAAAGGTAAATGCCATCAAATTATCTACCAAATTGTAATAATAAGAATTCATTTCAATAGTATTTGTGTGCTGTATTTTTAATTAAAGTTCTCATGCAGCTAAAAAACACCCTACACATGTTTTCTCTGGGGAGACGTTCGAATTACCAAAAACGGTTATTTTTGCCACATTCCAAGTGGAATTTGACTCCCTAGTGGTATATTGAACATTTTTAGGTTTGGCTACTTTTGGCAATTTTTCTTTTCCAAGAGCTTTTCGGCTCTTATCCTTAGTTTATGTAGTTTCCCAGTAAACCAAAACTACCGGTTTCGAATTCATTTATGAACCTTTTCGTGTAGAAATGTTCATTTTCGGCACTCATAAATGAGCCCTTTTTGTATCATTCGTCGGACTAAAATGCCTCTCAAAAATGAACCTTATTTTGTTCGGAAACGATTTTAAAAAAAAAACATAAATTGTACTTTTTTTCGAATATAAGTTAAAAATAGAACCATAGAAAATTCATATTTCGGCAATCTGAAATAAACCCTTTTTGAATCAATCGCCGGACGAAAATGCCTCTCAGAAACGAACCTTTTTTTCTTCTGAAATCAGTTAAAAAATAAATCATAGAGAAGTTATTTTTAGGCACTCGGAAATGAACCCTTTTAGAATCAATCGCCGGACGAAAATGTCTCTCAGAAATGAACCTTTTTTTCATCGGAAATGAGTTAGAAAATGAACCATGGAAAAGTTCTTTTCCGGCACTCGGAAATGAACCCTTTTTGCATCAATCAATTTAATGAATTTTGCAAAATAAGTAAAGTTTTTATTTATGGGAAAAGTTTTAACGAATTTAATCTTCTATAGCAAGCACTTTTAAGCGACAAAATAAAAAATCAAAAATTTGAAAAAAAACTATTCAAAAACGTTCGCAAAGCTCTCACTTTACTCAAAACCTTCGCTTATGGTTCAGTGGGTTTATATATTTTTTTTATGCATTAATACAGCTACCATACCATTCTTTAGTATTTTAGTGTAGTGTAAATAAGTTTGAATAAAAGTAGAAATTTTTTTTGTAAACACCACCTCCTTCTCCACACTCTATCATGTCCTTTCTTCAAAAATTTTTTTTCATATATTTATAAAAAACTTCATAAAAACCTGTTTGCATAAACACTAAATCAAAATCATTCCAAAAATATTGTCTCTTGTCATTGAAAAATGTCACTTTTTCTTAACAATAAGAATTTTCCTCCCGTTTTAAAAACCGAACTGTTTTTAAAACCATAATCATTGAACTTAATCACGAAACTCAACATTGAAATTAACAAAGTTGCATAAGTATTTATATGTAAAAATCAAAATTCATTTCAAAGTGTTTATGTTTAAGTGAAAAATTTCAGTAAAGTAAACAAAAGCAGCATAACGTTTAATTCCAGGGACCGAAAATAACTGTTATTTTACAATTTTCAGATGAAAAAGGCATAACGCAAAAGTGGCCGAAGCACTTTTTCAAATATACCATTATTATCGTAATGGCAGCAGCTTCGCGAATATTAAATGCCTTTTACATTTTTGACTGTTACTATAAAAATTAATATTAACTGTTATTTTTTGCCTTTTATTTTTTCGGGCAAAAATAACTGTTACTTTTTACTTTTATTTTTTAGGTCAAAAATAACAGTTATTTTGTGCCTTTTATTTTTCGGTCAAAAATATTAGGCAATTTGTATTTTTTCAAAGGCCGAATAAAAAACTTTAAAAACTTAAAAGTTTTATAGCTCAGAAAGTGCGCGCTGATGAGACGATAAAAATTGCATAACATTTTTTTTGCCGTTCAAGTGGCTTTTAAAAAAATTCAAATTGCCTGATATTTTTGACCAAAAAAATAAAAGGCACAAAATAACTGTTATTTTTGACCAAAAAATACAAGTCAAAAGTAACAGTTATTTTTGCCCGAAAAAATAAAAGGCATTAAATAACTAGTATTTTTGTCGGAAAAAATAAAATTTAAATGATAACTGTTAATATCTGACTTTTTTGATAAAAACCATAACCGGTACGGTCCCTTTTTAATTCTTCTGAACAGAAGTGCAATTTTTTTAAATATTCTCACAATCTAAGCATTTATATTAACATTAAAAATTATTAAAAAAAATTGTGATGGAATTGAGAGGTTGTAATTTAAAAAAAAATTTTGCTAAAACTTTTTGGCGGTCACACCCTGTACTTGTCTACCATTGGAATTGTCTAGAAAACTTATATGCTTTTTGCCAATACAAATGTAATTAAGAAAATTTAAGCAATACTTCAATTACATTTTTCCAAACTGGTACACACAGAAAAAATCATTGTAAATTCAACAAAAAACATAATGATTTTAAATGTTTCATAGAGATTTATAGTAAAATCATTGTGATTTTTAGATAAAAATCTCAAGAAATTTTAATTTGGGATCATTATGAAATCATGAAAAATCATTATAAAATCCAGCTGAATCCAAACCTCATTTTGAAATAAAAAGAACTTCAAGTTGGTTGTGTATTAGGTAGGAGCAATTTGTTCCGATCGCAAATTTTCATGCTGGTAACATTTAGTTTTGGATTCTACATGAAATTCTGAGTTAAAAACTCCTTGAGACCATATAACTCCGATAAAATTTTTCCCTGCGAGAAATCGTTTAAAGATTCCTATATAATTATGTCTTTAACCCGCCGTCAATGAACATATTTTTTGTCACACCACCAATGAACTGGGTGTGTCACACCCGACAAAAAAATTAATATTAGAAATAAAAACTATGCACAAAATAATTTTTCTTTAATGTTTTTTATTAAGTTTTATTAAAAGGGTTAAGAATGGGTAACGGGCTACTTGGAGTTATACTACTGGGATGCCAAAGTTATGTTAACGGATTCTGATTAATTTTATCATAGTTTAAAATGCATTTTCAGGGTTTTTTAAACTTGATAAATTTGAGGAGCTAAAGTGTTAAAACTAAATATTTAGGATAAATTTAAAGTGACATAAGTCCGACTGGGTGCAAGATACTGACTAGCTTCTGCGTTTAAATACTCTTCACACTAATGTCTAGAACATAAATTCTGGAATTTTTTTTTTTGTTTGATCGATAAAGGTTTAAAAAAATCTGTTAAAAAGAGAAGAGTTTTACTTGTAGTATATAATTTTAAAAATGGTCATGGCCGCATTTTCGAAGCTGCCATTTTGAATTTCAAAATGTTGACCCTGAGCTTATGATCAGCGACTCTGAAAACCCCGGATGCTCATTTTTGAGCAGTTCTGTGCTATGAAAAAAAAATTCTTCGATATGGGAATCTATAGACGATACCTCACTAGAAAAAATTTCATTGGAGATGCATTGTCCCAAGGAGTATTTTACCCAGAATTTCATGTAGAATCTAAAAATGGATGTTATCAGCATGAAAAAAAATACTCCTTTCTGTTGTATATAGTTTTTTTTATTGAATAATTTAAATTCAATGTAAAATCATTATGATTCTTCTCTGCAAAATGAATGCCAACACATGCATATCATTAACGTGTGCCTGCGTGTTTTCTTTTTACATGATTCAACAATGATTTTACATGAAACCATAATGATTTTCATGTTTCTGCTACCGTGAAAATATGAAATCATGTAAAATGAAATCAACTATGCATCACAATGATTTCACTATGCAAAATGTTTCTGTGTGTACAACACGTACGCAATAATGCAAACATAGCAACTAGACTTTGGTAAAATTGTGATTATTACGCAATCCATAAGAAGCTGCAAAACTACCTGAAACAATAAAAACTTGATTCATGACGTTAATGGATTATAACTTGATTGTTTCAGTTCTGTAAAGTGTGCTATACTGTGTTTTTTTTTTGTGGTTTTCATCAATTTCCGTATGCAATTTTCGTATGCAACTAGCTGAAAATTGAAATTCATTAAATAAACGGTAAAGATATACTTATATGATCAATAGTGGTACTGAATAAACACGATTATTATTATTAGATCCGCAACTAAATAGAGGCATTTTGCAGCCATTCAAGTCAGCCAACAAGTGAGTAAAATTGCATGGTTTCAAGAAGCGTTCATTGTTATTGCCAATCAAACACGTACTATAATTCAAGAAGACGCACGCCGCGCTCTGTGGCAACTATCTTCTAGTTGCATCAAACTTATTTTACAATTGGTATAATTTTATCAATTATGTATTTTGCTACTTTATTTGTATGTGCAGCTTAATAAACTCTTAATCCACAAAGCGTTTTTGCCATTTGACAAATGTTTAACGATATTTCAACAGCATGTTCATTATGAAACAAGTCGGTTTTAGAACAAAATGATTGATTGTTTGAATACAGTATTCAATAAATCGTAACCATGTTAATGAAATCAAAATTGAAGTGCCCATTAATAGATTTTTTTTTTAATTTATCAATTAATTATCTATGTGGTTATTGATTATTTTGAAACGATTAATTTCCGGATCAGGATAATTTTTTTAGACATTTTGGTAATTCAATTTCAACGAATTGATTTGAATTGGCTATTATTTAAGTTGGTTGTAAAAGGAGGGGGCGGAGATATTCGTTTCAGCCATAATATAAGTGATATTTTGGCATATATTTTATCTTTGTACGCACTCAAAGTATTGATAAGTAAAATTGATATTAGAAAATGATATTCGTAAAACAAATATTCGTACATTCTACAAATATGCGTACAATATTCAAAGTATTTGTATCGAAATATCTTTACGAATTCATTCGAATTCATCCATTCGTAAAGTGCCACGTATACCTGAAATAGTATCTATGAATATATTCGTTTTATATACTAATTATATTCGTAAACAAAAATTAAATATTCGTATTAATGCATTGTACGAATGAATAATTGCAATGAATAATAACACTATGCATGAATCGGTCACTTTTTTTACAAACAAGCTAGTAGCATATCATTTCAGCATGACTCAAAAATGCTGAATTCAATGGTGTTTACCGTTTTTTAATCCTTCGACCCATTTTCGAGAAATTGAAGGTTCAAGGTCATGTACATGTTGATGCAGTTTTTGTAAGAAAAACTTTTTTCTCATTAACTTTATCGACTTCATGTCTTTGAGTGAAACAGTAATAATTGCCTGAAGAATAATTTCTTAGAACAGTTTAACCCTCGAAACCCAACCTTTAAGGTCCAAATTGACCTCATTAATCAAAAAACCCGTTTTTTCGTATAAATGCTTTCTTCAATAAAAACACGTAAGAAAAATATTCCCCTGATATACTGGTGCTAAGTGAAATTACAAATTAATCCAAACTAACCAACCTACTGTGTACCTAAAATGACCTCAAAGGTATTTAAAATGAGTTTTTCATATATATATATATATATATTAGGGTGGTCCTTATTTTAGAAATTGTTGAGCACCCGAAATTTTGTTCTTTAACGTCTAAAAATTAGTCCCTCATTTCTTTTTTTGTTTTATAACAACAATAGGGGTATTCACGGGTTGATGCGAAACGCAGTTGCGACGATGCGAAAATGCAAATTTGCGAACTTTCGCATCACTCCAACAGCAAACACATCAGAAGCAATTTTGCAACTCTTCTTGAATTACGCACTGCCCAAACCTATTGCGAAAATACACAAGCAGTGATGCTTAACAGCTGATTCATGTTTGAGTTGTTCTCAAACATAGTTGCCACCTGCGTGAAACTTTAAAAAGGTTAAGTTTGTACGTTGATTCGAACAACTTTTTGTGATTTTGAAATGAAGTGGCAATATATTTACTGTTAATTCGACATATAATTTTTACTGCATAATAAGTTGCAATATTGATGTTCAGACTTGCATTTTCACTCTCTTGCAATTCGCAACAACCCGTGAATACCCCTAATAACACGTGCTAGGAGCTTGAAGTTGACACAGAGGCAATGCAACTGAATGTTCATTAGGGCGCATCGAATCACAATTTTTTCGAATTTCACATTCTAAGGGGTCTCAAAAGTTGCATTGGGTGGCCCAGTTCTCCCAAAAAGAGCTAAGAAAAAGGAAGTCTTTCCCTCCCGCAAGGACAAAGTTGTTTTTGAGAAAACAGTAAAAAAATAACGAGCTCAAAATGCTTTGTTATTTTTTAGGAAAAACTACATATGTCTTAAAGCAAAAGTAAATATAAAATTTCGCTAAGAATATCTTGCCCAACGAGATGCCACTCTGAATTTTTATCCACAGCGTCCTGTGGGAAGGATATTCGAATCTAAAGTACACTCGAGATAGCATAGAATTTTTTATTGTTATCTGATTGTTTGAATTTTGGTGGTATTGCTTAAAGTATAAATGTTTTTCTTACATTTTTAAATTAAAGTGCTTTTAATTACCTTTTGAAACTTAACATTCGTTTAAGAAGTGATTGAGATATGAATTCTAGTAAAAACTATTTTCTACGTTTTTGCCGATTTTTGTAAATTTTGTGCACCCTGTAACTCCGCCAAAAATAACTCCAGCATTTTTTCCTTTAAATTGGGATTTTTATTTCTTTCAGTGATGCTCCATGCAAAATTTCACCCAAGTCGGAGATGGTCTTCCGTTCAAAATGGAATTGCTGTTTTATCTTTTTTTTTTTTCTCATATGTACACGGTTTTTGTAGTAAACAAATCGATTTTTTTTATATCATAGTAAAAAATTTATAAAATATTTCCTCAAAGTTTAAAATACGATTTAATTTCAAATATTTGCAATTTAAGAAATGAAAAAATTCCATTTAGTAATAGATCCGGTAAGCGATTGTCTGTTATTATAAATCCAAAAGAGCAAAAAGTATAATTTTTTAAAAAAATGTATTAAGATAATGTTATGAAAAATTCAGACACAAGCGTCAGACAAACGAGAAATGCTGCTAATTTTATTCGAAGTAGAAAAAGTTGAACTTTAATTTCACAAAACTACGCCCTACATGTTACATAAAAAGTTAACACTCTGAAAAATGTTTGCAAAACTTATAATTTACGGTTTGACGTAGTTTCAAACAAATCAAAAGAAATTCAATCCATGGTATGGGCTGATGCGTCTGAGTTATAATAAGCGGTTTTGGAGGCTCGCAATTTCATAAGAAACTATAATGAAAGTAATAGCTGACGAAGGACAGGGCTTCTTTAAAATTAGTTTAACAATGCTTCTAGAAAACTATTCTTCAGCGTACCGAAATGAAGATGAAAACATGAACATTTTAATTAAAAGCCATACAATAAATAAGGCAATGCAAACAAAGAAACAAAGTTGACAATTGTAAAACGGTTAAAAATGCTGTGTATTGTCTCAAACATACAGAATCATAAAGTAATATTTCTACTTTGTTCGATTTAACAAAAATCAATGAAAGACCCTGCAGATTAACTGCTGACTTTAAATTAATTTTAATTGTCAACGGTCTAATGCTTCATGTCTATGCTCATATTGCTTTGCTAGCTTACAAAATTTAAAAGAACTGAATCAAAAAGAACAATCTTTCAAACTTTAATAAATTTTCTTCTCTTGATTCGGATAAAAAAAGAGGTGAAGAGTGTCATAGCACTATGAATTCACCATTCCTAAAAAAAAGTGATGATGTTTGCTTTATCCAAAAGTATATTATTCTGGATTTACATGTAATGCAGGGATTCGTCAATCACTTGTTTTGAGATGGACTAGTTCCAATCGTCAGTAGCCAAAAGGCACTGATTTGGCCAATAAAACTTAATTTAACACAATTAAACTATCATTGCGAAACATTTGAAAGCAATGCCAATGCGTACCCTTTTGAAAAACGCAGATAAGTTAAATGATCCTGACATATATCAAAACATTGGAAATGTATGATTAGTTCTATTCATTAACGCTCTCAAAGCTATGAACAAGATAATTAACTGCGGCTTTTCTACTCAAAAGGGTGATAATCTTTGAGAGTACATTGAAAAATTGAAAAAATTTTAAGTTACAGAAATTTCCAATACATTGAAAGCTAATGTAACACCTTACTCATTGTCTGGAGTATCTTAATAGAGATGGACTCGATATCCGGTCTGAACAAGCAGGGGTATCCATTCACAAGGAATTTTCAAAACATTGGAATCGAAGAAAAATTAATTCAATTCAAACTGAAAATAGGATAAACTAAACACAGGCAAAATTTCATTACGATCTGACCGAAATGCCTATAACGAAAATTTATTTGAAAAACTTCGTTAGAGAAAATTAAATTTTTATTCATTGACATGAAGTCGATAAAGTTAATGAGAAAAAGTTCTTCTAACAAAAACTACATCAACTTGTACTTAACCTTAAACCTCCAATATCTCGAAAACGGGCCGAAGGATTAAAAACGGTAAACGCCATCAAATTCAGCGTCCTCGAGTTATGCTGAAATGATATGTCCCCCACTTGTTTTATATTTGGACATGCACAGTGTAATCAGCCCTATTCCAGAATCCGCCGTAGCGTAAATTTTCTTTCGGACTCGTAATGTCGTATTCTGCAGTCCGAATCATTACATAGTATTTGAACATTCGTAGCATTTCTATTCCACAATCTGAACGCATCAACTTTGGACAGCTATTTTTCGGAATTTTTCACGTCAAAAGAAAACTATTGAATTTTTATGGAATTAGGCCGCAAAATAAAAATTATAATTGATTTTTGGCAAATGTATGTTTTTTTAAAGCTGTAAATGTGTTAGTTGAAATTTATTAATTGCATTTCCTACATTTCGTAATCCATTTCCAAAGAGTTGATGGAATCTCGTAATATTCTTCGATGAATTTTCATAGATTCTCTTTGTGAGAAATCTTCCTCTTATTGTGCGAAAATTGCAAATGCAATGAAATCCATTAAAAATCACAGCTAAAACAGAAAATTTTGAACAAACACACTTCAGTTTTTCAATGTTTCTTTTTATTTATTTGTCTGCTGTTGAAATTAGTTGTTTTCGAATTCCCGAAAGTAAATTCGAAAAAGGGAAGTGTCGTTCGGAATTTGGATTAGCAAATTTGTCGTATTCGTAGTGTAGCTTTACGTTCGGAAATTCATTACGACGGATTCTGGAATATGGCTGAATATTCGTAAATTTCTCGTACGATTAACATTGTAATTTCTTTCATTACATTCGTAGTAGACGGAACAAACGTGAAAGACAATTTTAATTGCTTATAGCCGAGGCTAGTGTTATGCCTTAATTTACGTCAAATTCTATTGAAGAAAAGGTGCATTATATTTTTCATCTTCAATAGGCCAAATGGCTGTAAAAATGCAATTAATGTCGCCGCAACCACATTCGAACACTTCAACTTTAAAAATAAGTTGAAAAAAATTGTAATGACCTTGAGAGGTCAAGTCGGGTGCGATGGACTCTCAACATGACCTTCTTTAAGAATTTTTATATGGTTTGGATGTGCTTGTTTATTTATGGTTTTGGCACACTGTGTTATAATTCAAGAAAAATAATATTAAGTAGTGATCAAATTGCTAAAAGTAATTTAAAATTTAAATTTTATTTATCAAAATATGTTTTTAATATGGGAAAATCCATAGTATAATTCTGTGGCTTGGTGCTAAAAGGGCCAATGTCAATATTTTGCTGTTTTGAGTTAATCATTGCATTAGATTTCTTTTTTTGCTCTCTTTCATAATTATAAAACAGTCAATCTTAAATTTTACCCAGAAGGGGTTAAATAAGCGTAAAGCTGGCCAATGTCATTATGAACTCATCTATAAAACTTAATGCTAAAAGGGCCAATGTCTACTTTGGCCCTTTTAGCAATCACTGTTATTTATTTTTTTTAATAAACACAGGGCCAATGTCTACTTTGGCCCTTTTAGCAATCACTAAGATTATAAATTTTTATTCATAAATTTTTTTAAAATATTATTAAATAAAAAAAATTTTATATTCGCTCAATCAATATTTGCTCTTTTTGCTTCAGCTTTAAGTAGGCCTCAAGTTTACTGTCATAATCTTTGTTATTTTTTAGTACAAATATTGTATTTTTAAAAAAAAATATGGCAACGAACATTATGTTTTGTTATTATTCTGTTATCGTTCTTCTGCCTTCTGTCTTTCTCCTGTACTGTAAGTTTTTTTAACTGATTGTGAAATTAATCAGATAATGCATAATTCAAGAACAATGAGGATTTTACAAATGTGAAAAACTGATGAAGATGGTAGGTGATAAATTAAAGCATGAAGTGAAACTTTAATATTAATAACTATACAACCTTTTATCGTTATTTTCCGAAATCAGCATCAGTCATGGATGTTGAAGCCACGCAATGTACAAATTCAAGTGATTTTGAACCGTTTGAAGAAAGTGGTGATGAATATGTACCGATAGACAATCATTCGGACACTGACGAAAACCAACCAAACAACTCACGCAGAGGAAGAAAGAAACAAAATAAGGATGATGATACAAGAAAACGAAAGCGAAATTCTTCTAATTGGATCCGAAATATAAGAAAGTTATTGAAAACTCAAGGTAAGGCATATACGGCAGTGTCTGGAAATAAAATAATACCAGCCAAACAAGTGAAAGCTGCGTGCACATGCAAACAAAAGTGTTATGAAAAAATAACCCCTGAGGAGCGCCAACTTGTTTTTACAAGTTTTTATAAGTTATCGAGCTCTGGACAAAATCAGTTTGTGGCAAATTCCATACAGGAACATGAAAAATGCCCAACGATTGAGGCAGAGTGACCAGAACAATAGTAGACGAAACTTTAGTAGAAAGTATTTTCTCACAACAACCAACGGTGAGAAAATTCAAGTCTGTCAAACCATGTTTTTAAATACATTTGATATAACATTGAAAAAAGCTAGAGTAATTGTAGAAAAGAAACGATTTAGCGATAGCAAAATATGTTCTGAAGATAATCGAGGGAAACATCAAAATCATCCTAGAGTTCCGGAAATAGATAAAGTCCTGATAAGAGAACACATAAACCTCTTTCCAGCTTATGAGAGTCACTACTCGCGCACCCACACTCAGAAGAAGTATATGTCATCAGATCTGTCGATTTCTGAAATGTACCGACTGTACGTAAATTATTGCACAGGTAAAAATATTGAACCGAGAAAAGTCTCCCTATACAGACAAATATTTGTTGAGAAGTTTAACTTATCGTTTCACAAGCCTAAAAATGATACATGTGCAAAATGCGATAAGTTTGCAATGCAGTTAAAATGTTGCCAAAACGAGATAGAACGAACATCAATCGAAGAAGAAAAAAACAAGCACTTACATTTGGCTGAGTCGGCCTACGAATCAAAAAGAAAAGATAAGGAGGAATGCCAGAATAATCCAGGTAATGTTACTATTTCATTCGACTTGCAGATTTGCTTGCCAACTCCTTACCTTAGAAGTGGATTAAGTTTTTATAAACGTCAACTGTGGACATTTAACCTTACCATCTACCAAACGATGGGAAGAAAATCATCTTCTATATGCTACGTATGGAATGAAACAGTGGCTGGCCGCGGTGGACAGGAAATCGCTTCATGTATCTACCATTACTTACACAATCTTTCCAAAAATAGTAATATACATACAGTTACTATGTACAGCGACTCCTGCGGAGGACAAAACCGAAATATTTATTTTTCAACAATGTTACTGATAACTGTAAGTGAATTGAAAGCTGAGGGTAAACAGTTAACAGTTAACCACAAATTTCTTGAGGCGGGCCATACACATATGGAAGCGGATAGCATTCATGCGGCAATAGAAAAAACCAAAAAACATACTACAGCTGATATAGAGTTGCCTCGAGATTGGGCAAATTTAATACGTTTGGTACCAAGAACACCCCCTATAAAAGTAATAGAATTGGACCAAACACAATTTTTAAATTTTAAATCATGTTTAACTACTCATTATGTACATCGGAAAAATAACACTATAAATGAACAAGTTCAGTGGTTACGAATTAAATGGATGCAGTATTCAACAAACTCTCCAAGTATCTTGTATAAACATTCCTTTGAGGGCGAGTTTAAATCTCTTGACATATGCAGAAATCACAAGAAAACACGACACGGAAATCTTCCCAAGCTTCAACCACTCAACAAGCAACCTGTTCCTTTAAGTACAGAAAAATTGAATGACTTAAAGGCACTTTTGGCATACATTACCAATACGAATCGCACATACTACAATCATTTCATGGAACAAATAACTGCAAATGACAACATTGTGGATTACCTGGCAGATGAAGGTATGGAAGAGGAATGTGAATTAACACAATAATATGCTATGATTGCACTATTATTGTACTTTACTACTATTTCTTGTTTTTATATCCTTTAATTACAATAAACTTTGCAACAACATAATAAAAAAGTAAAAGACAATGGTTTTCTATTTGGTATTGTTCTTATTATGACGGCCAATGTCACAATGAAAACATAAAATTAAAACATTACTTTATGCTAAAAGGGCCAATGTCATCTTTATCTTCTAAATTTTGCAACTTTTTAAATAATTAATTTTACGATCGTATTCTATTCAAATATATTCTATATCTAAGCCCAAGTTGATAAGTAAAACTTTGAAGATTTGTCTGTTGTAGTTAAAATAGTTTTTGTTAAAACATTCAAGTTCAATTATCTCAAAACTGAATATTTTGACATTGGCCCTTTTAGCACCAAGCCACAGAAATAATTCAAATATATTATGATATTTCAAAAATAGAGTTTTCAAAGCACAACGCATGCGCAAACCTCTGTAGTAGTAATCATCCTAGCAATATAGCTACACGCATCTGTATTCTCTATTGTATTTATCTTGCTAAAAATAAACAAAACCAATAGCAAACGACAAAAGCAACTGATCTTTTTTACGTACATATTAAAAACAACAACAACAAAAGCAGCAAAACAGCAAACAAACGTTTGCGAACCAAACCAATAACAACAACAACAGCCAAACCAACAACCATAACAACAGCATAAGAAACTACTGAAGCAGCTTGTGTGTAACTTTTCTCATACGAATATATGAATTTCTTCTTCTTAGATTTTGCTGTTTTGTGTGCTTTATTGAAGAAGCGACAAAAGCCAAACTCAGATATTCGTTGCAATTTACTCTAACTGATATTTTGACATTTATTATTTTTTTGTTCGATGAATATTAGAGGCTGTAGGTATACCCCAAAGTGTCAACTAAAATTCTTAAATGTGCTTAAAAAAAAATTTGTGAAAATTAACCCCATCCAAACTGCGTCAAAACTGACAAAAATTACCTAAAAACTGCAGAAAATGACCTAAAAACGCAAACAATAACATAAAAATAAGCAAAAAATAAAGCTTTAAAAATAAAGCATTACTAAACTTACAATGTATTTTATATAATTTTTCTACATAGCGTTACAAGTATATTACAAGGTAGGTACAATTTTTAAGTTATTAAAATTGAAGAAACGTCGATTGTATGTCAAAAATGTGTTTGTAAACAGAAAAACTTCCTTATGCTTCTGCGCTGACGATAGAAATATATTTAAAAGTCGATATGTCATCGGAATTAAGTTCCTCTTCTAATTTCATACTATTAAAATTTTTACCCCCTAATATTTCATCAATAGAGCATACAAATAGGGTTAATAAATATAAGCATATCCTGAGTCTTTATCTAACACTTGTTTCGTCTTTTAACATATCCTTTCGTCAGTTTCACCACGCGCAGAGCTTTTTTTCATCGAGGTCTATAAATAAAGCTACTCCTTTTTCGAGAAGTAATGTTTTTTATTGAGGGGACTCTATTATTATGTGTTTTTTTTAGTACGTAAAAAACGAAAAAAATTATGTTAAAATTAGACTAAAATGACACCGAAAAATGCTCTAAAAATTAAAAATGTTCAAAAATGACATTAAAATAACTTAAAAATCGCCATGAAAAATGACGGCAAAATGGCGTTAAAACGTTTCATATTTGGAATTTAGGAAACATAAATGAACGTTCTAAATAAGCAGGAAATGAATAAGAAGCAGCAGAAAAAAGATGACATGTCATCGAAATCCTAGCCCCGGTTATTACAAAATCGACTTATGAAAAGTGTTTCGAAGATGGGACGAGGCATTTCCAATTACGGCCAGGTAATTTTTTATCAGAAGTAGAATGTCTAAATTTTTTTTCTCTTCGTGTAGCAGTATTCAGTGTTAGTGTAATATTTTTGTGTGTACCTCATTTTGAAGAAAATTATAGTCACCTTAATTATGCATTTTTACGAGGATGTCAGTGTAAAATGAGAGCTCTCAAAAATATGTATTAAATATGCATTAGATATCTTAAAGAAAAAACTGCTTTCCAATTTAATTGTTGACTACTTTAATGAGATTTAGAAGAGAAACAGGATTTTAATTACAATTAAAATTAAATGCAACTTTATTACACAAAAAAAAATCTTCAAATGTCAGAGGGTAACAACCTAAGTGCTAAGCACCATGCCAATTTTTTTTTTTTTTTTGTTCTTCTATTTTGTACGTTTATTAAAGAACTCGTCTAAAAACCTGTTGATTTTCCGAAATTTTCTTTATTTTGGAGATGTTAATATTTTTTCACATCACAAATCCACATAAGGTCAATATTAAACACTCATTTTCGACTGTGTCAATCAATAACACTTTGATTAATGTGTTTCTTATAAAAAATACCAACAAATATTCCACCAAAAATAAATTTTATAAAAATGCGTCTAAAACATTTAATGTGTATGAAATGAGTATGTGTATATATTTAAACATTGCCGCCACTTAATGACTTGGTTAATAAATGCAGAATTGTAAAAAAAAAATATGACAACTTACTTGCGGCCTGCATAATTAACATGCCTATTAGAAAGAAATTCATGTTGTTTATTTATGTGCTGATTGATTTTGGTGTGGTGTAAACGGCCAATGGCAAAGGTTTAACAAACGTGTCGCAACCGCAACGTGTAGTAAACCGCAATTCAAAAATGTTTTCAAACGAAATCTTAACACTGCACTTTTTCTTGTAACCTTGAATGGGACAATATAAAGTAGTAGATTTTAAATGAAATGCAATAACTCTTCACTGTAATGTTTTAAAATGTACATAATAACAATTTCACTTTTTTCTATTGTATGCACGTTTGTTGGTTGTGTTCACAGCAGCGATATTGTGTTGAAAATTTAGTTAAAATTTTAAAATTTATTAAATTTTGCGGTTGTATGATAATTTCTAGATGTCACTGCTAAAATTTAAGTTTAATCATAACAACAACATTAATGTCTGCGGCGTGACCGTTAATTTGTATATGCATTGGTGTATCGCATGTGTGCGTGCGCTATATCGTAGCTGGTAGATCGAAAGCACTCTCTCTTTCCGCAAAGTAAAAGTGGAACTGATGATAAAATTTACAACAACAATTTCACACAACCGTGTTGATGACCATTCGAAGAATGAGTCGTTATCGTTAACAGATTTTTTTTAGGTTTACTTTTTTTTCTTCTTATTTTTTGCCACTAACAAGTGGCATGCACTAAATGTTGGCTTTGCAAAGTTAGACCATGTTTAATATGTATAAGCAACAGAGCTGGCTGTCTGGCTAGCTGGCTGGCTGGCTCGCTGGCTGTTGGAATGGCCGACGAGTGTTTGCTTTGGTTTTACCCAAAAACACTCAGCTGGAACTTTCCAATCAGGTTGACACCGTTGTTGCATGCGTTCCGGGTGCAAGTTTTTACTAACTGTCAGATAAGCTGTTATTTACACGAAAAACCAATATGCAAGTTCAAATTCGAAAATGCCGCTATATTTCAAATAAAATCTTTTCAAATACTTGCATAAGATGTTTACAAACGCTCGTTTCAGATTTGTTTTTAATGTTTTTTAATGTAAATTAGCTTTGCGCCAATTTATTGCTATTTCTTTGTACGCATTCAGCTTAAACTTCGCAATTCAAATTCGCTATCCAAACGTTCGTTTCGAATAAAAGTATGCACTGAAGGCTATAATCGATAATTTGCACCAATTAACCAACTTTTTAAGTTATCTCTCGTACTTTAACTTCAAGCCATTCGCTTTGATCAACTGTGCTGCACACCGCAACACCAACCACAACAACACGTTTAAACTGCCAAATTCGAAAATTCCAATGAAAAAACGTTTTCTTGTAGCTGGAATAAATGCACGATCTCTAAGCTTTAAGCACGCGCTTCGCAGAATGGACTCGGTAAGACTAAATTTTAACTAAAGATTTTTTTTTCAGTTCACAGTTTAAACAACTGGCTCGTTCATACGTTCGTCGTTACTTGTGTCTGGTGAGCTATTGTTTATGGTTGTTGGTCGCCGAAGCACGTCGTTAAAACAGGTAGAGATAGAATTTGAATGGAAATGGTAGCAAACCGCAATAAGCGACATTGGCACATGCGCTCATATGTTTTGGTAACACATGCGCTTAGTGGTTTAGAAGTTGTTTAACTGAGCTCTCTCACCACTGTTTGATTGGCTAAGATGCTCTTGAGGCTTCATGATTTTGTATTTATACTGCAGAAACTAGCCTATATTCCAGTTCAAATCTTGCGTGTCTGGAAGAGCTTAAAGCGTCTTTGTGTCTGAAGAGCACAATACAAAGCTTAATCTGCAGAATGGCTTTTTTAATAAATAAACTGATGTATTTTTAATAAGGTTTTAAATAAGTTAAGAACTCTGACACTTATTGAATAATCGTTTGAAATTGCTCAAGGTTACCACTCTTCCGGACTCCAGTATTCTCGATGTCTTATAATTAGGCAACAAATTATTATTTAATCGCAAACGAAAACGTAAGGTAAATAAGATAAGTTGAGTTTGGTTCTGTTTTTGAGGCTAAAAGGAGCCACATAATGCTTAAAACTATATTTTGGTAATGAATTAAACTTATTTTATCAATATCTAGCCTCGTACTCGACTTATCGACGAAAAAAATGTTGATCTCGAATAAAGCTCCTTTTCGCTCTATCTTAGTTTCAGAAATACATATCGTCGCTCACTTGTAGAACAACCCTAATTGACATTTTCTTAAAAATAGAGTTTATATAGAACTTTATATAGAACTAGTATTATATATAGAGTTTATATATAATAGAACTACAAAATTATATTCTTGAAGATACTCTTAAAGACTACAAATATATGTACACAAATTTACAAAATTTTATATTAGCGGTTTTATCACAGTTTTTGTGTCTCCTGAACACAACAAAAAATGTCAATTAGGGCAGCGCTGGGCGCCCCATTGCTCACTGAACGCTCTCTGAGCGTAACTTTTCACATGTATACAGAACTCACAACAGAAAAGAATATATTTCAAATCATTATATTCTATATTATATTATATTTTCAAATCAAGCTAATAATTCTAGTTTGCAGTAAATTGCTTACTTGAATCAAGCAAATTGTTCTCAATTCAAGAAAAATAAATTTCTCAAATCAAGCAAATTATTGTAGTTTTCAGCAAACTGTTTACTTAAATAAAGCAAATTGTTCTCAATTAAAGAAAAAGAAATTTCTCAAATCAAGCAAATTATTGTAGTTTTCAGCAAATTGTTTACTTAAATCAAGCAAATTGTTCTCAATTCAAGAAAAATAAATTTCTGAAATCAAGCAAGTTATTCTAGTTTTCAGTAAACTGTTTACTTGAATCAAGCAAATTGTTCTCAATTCAAGGAAAATAAATTTTTCAAATCAAGCAAATTATTCTAGTTTTCAGCAAATTGTTTATTTGGGTTAAGCAAACTTTTCTCACTTCAAGTAAATATTAGACTCGAATGCAGAAAAAATATTCAAGAGTTTTTCTTGAATTCATTTTTTTTTTCTCAATATCATGTGTTCTTAGTTTGCTCAATTCTAGCAAATTAATGCTTGAATTGAGCAATTAATGCTTGAGTGTAAGCTGATGGGCTATTTGCTTGATTCATTCTGTGACATGCTGTCTTATTTTGACAACTGAAAGGGTTTCATATAAAAAACATCAAATGAAATGCCAAAATAAGGCAGCCTATTTTTTTCTGATATTCCGAATGAGAACACCTTATTATAATTACATCATGATCTTACACAAACCGATAAAATAATTTGATAAACTTATATGAGCAATCAAGTGTTTGAATTTTGAAATATTGTTTATATTCTTGGTCATGATACCATGGCTTATATTGGTTGGATAAGCTGCAATTTTTTCCAACAACCAAGCTCTTTACAAACGTCAACTGATAAGAGCAAAATTACAATAGGGGTATTCACGATTCAGTGCACTTGTCTGTGCTGTTGAGGACTTGAGGACTTGTGCAATAGTGCAGTTAGGTTTTCGTGAACACACCACCATCACCATTTCAAAGCTGTCAACATTTTTCAATGCTCACAAGTGCACAACTGCTCAAGTCCTCAAGTTGAAGGTAATAGTAGAAAAGCACTTGTGCAGATTTTTGACGTACATACATTTTGTTTTTGTAAAGTGCACAAGTCCTCAAGTCCTCAATTGCACAGGCAAGTGCACTGAATCGTGAATACCCCTAATGTGAAAACACCTTGGTTACTTTTTACTTCAATCTGAGCCTACCTTGTAAGACTTTTAAACTTTTTATCAATTAACGTTTTCTATATGACTTTGATATTTATTATGTTGATTTCCTATGATTTAAATACAAATTCTAAATAGTTGATAGTTTAAATCATTCTTGATTTTAAATACAAATTCTAGTTATTTGAAAGTTTAAAATCGTTTATTGAGCTTTAGGTCACGTAACCAGGTCAAACTTTTTATCAATTGTCATATATTTGGCACATTTAATCGATTTAAAAGAACGTTTATACAGCCACGCTTAAAATCCTCTGTTTAAATCTTTTTCAACAAATGATTTTAAAAGACAAGTTCTTTTTTCCAGGACATAAAGGGTTCGCCATCTAATTTTTTTTTTTCAACTAGTGTTTATTTCGTGAATGGTAACACTTAGCTCATGTCTGATTTGACAGATAAATAGTTTTATCCTTCCGCTAAACAAATATGGTTGTTTATACGCTTGAACAACGCTGGGAAATATTGCAACATTACTTTGAAAATCATGGTAATGTTGCAGAATGTGTGCGAAAATTGCGTACGGATTTTGGAAGAAGAGAAGCACCGTCAGCTCCGTATGTTCGTTATCTTGTGAAAAAAGTGAAAGAAACTGGAATCCTCATCGATAAACCAAAACGTGAAAAGCCAAAAGCAGTGCGTACACCCGAGAATATTGCTGCTGTGGCAGAAAGTGTGCGTGAAGCGCCATCAACATCAATTCACCGTCGTTCTCAACAATTGAACATTTCGGAGACATCATTGAGACGAATTTTGCATAAAGACCTTGGTATGACGCCATACAAAGTCCAATTGGTTCAGGAGTTGAAGCCAACTGACCATCCAATGCGTTTTCGCTTCGCTAAGTGGGCCTGCGATCGACTTACAGAAGATTCCGATTTTGCCAAAAAAATCATCTTTTCAGATGAAGCTCATTTTGATCTTGGCGGGTATGTAAACAAGCAAATATGTCGCATTTGGGGCACAGAAAACCCGCACGCATACATTGAAAAGCCGCTGCACCCAAAACGAGTCACTGTTTGGTGCGGATTTTGATCCAGAGGCATAGTTGGGCCATTTTTCTTCGAAAATGAGCAAGGAGTGGCCGTTACAGTCAATGGCGATCGTTATCGGGCCATGTTGAACGTATTTTTGTTCACAAAAATTGAAGAGGAGGATATTGGCAACATTTGCTTTCAACAGGACGGCGCTACGTGCCAAACAGCCGAAGCTACACTCGATGTTTTGCGCCCTGTTTTTGAAGATCGCATTATCAGCCACAGAGCTGATGTCGTTTGGCCACCTCGGAGCTGCGATTTGACACCGTTGGACTATTATTTGTGGAGTGCTCTCAAAGATAAGTGTTACGCCGACAAACCAGAGACAATTGACGCTTTAAAGGACAATATTCGTGAAGCCATTGGTGAAATACAGCTGCACACAATCGATAATGTGCTTAAAAATTGGACCGATCGTGTAGGCTACTGCATGGCCAGCCGAGGCAGCCATTTCAATGAAATTATTTTCCATTATTAATCGGAAGGATTGTAATTTCAAATAAAAAAAGAAATTTGAGAAAATATACAGTAATTTTTTTAATAGAATTTTCAAAAAAAAAAAAGTTATTTGGCGGACCCTTTATGAAAATACATCAAAAGTTCTGTCTGAAAGTTATTAGTAGGGCTAGAAATCTCATGCAAGTGCATGTTTTTGAACATCTTAAAATGCAATGGCTAAGTTCTCTTTACGAATGTTTAAATTTCCTTTAAAATGTCATTCAATCGTTAGTGCATATTTTTGCATATTATGCAATAATTGCAGGTTTTTTATATTGTACAAAAAATGCCTCTTTTTCATATATATTGCGCATATGTTTGTATAGTTTACAATAAAGTTTAATTTATTCCCAGTCATATAACAGTAAAAACAATGGCTGGAAGTTGACTTTTTTATTTCTAGACATTTTAAATAAGTGCGACATATTTTGGGAAATATTGATTATAATTATGGCTAGGAATCTCATGCAAATGCATGTTTTTACTGAAAATCTAAAAATGGAAATGGTTAAGATTATAAAGTAAAAAGTTATCTTTACGAATTATAAAATTTCCTTTAAAATTGCATTCAACCGTTAGTGTATATTTTTGCATATTTTGCGTACTAATATTTACTGTTTTTAATACTGTTAAATAAAATAATAAAAATACTGTTTTTGCATATTTATTGCGCATGTTTTTGAATATTTTAAAATAAATGCATGTGATTTTTACATATTTTTGCTTTTTTTTATATGGAACCATTTAAATTTAGTGCGACATCTTTTGGTAAAAGACTTCTTATGATTTTTACTTTTATCTTACTATTTTGTACCCATAATAATATATTGGGAAAATATTTTCAATTGCATATTTTACCTTTTTTTAGCGCATATTTTAGAGTTTTAAGTGCATGTTAATGCGCATATTTTCGATTTTTTAGTATATGAGACTCCTTGCCCTGGTTATAAGCAGGTTCGTTTATTTTAATTTAGTTTAGTTTAGTTTAGTTTAGTTTAGTTTAGTTTAGTTTAGTTTAGTTTAGTTTAGTTTAGTTTAGTTTAGTTTAGTTTAGTTTAGTTTAGTTTAGTTTAGTTTAGTTTAGTTTAGTTTAGTTTAGTTTAGTTTAGTTTAGTTTAGTTTAGTTTAGTTTAGTTTAGTTTAGTTTAGTTTAGTTTAGTTTAGTTTAGTTTAGTTTAGTTTAGTTTAGTTTAGTTTAGTTTAGTTTAGTTTAGTTTAGTTTAGTTTAGTTTAGTTTAGTTTAGTTTAGTTTAGTTTAGTTTAGTTTAGTTTAGTTTAGTTTAGTTTAGTTTAGTTTAGTTTAGTTTAGTTTAGTTTAGTTTAGTTTAGTTTAGTTTAGTTTAGTTTAGTTTAGTTTAGTTTAGTTTAGTTTAGTTTAGTTTAGTTTAGTTTAGTTTAGTTTAGTTTAGTTTAGTTTAGTTTAGTTTAGTTTAGTTTAGTTTAGTTTAGTTTAGTTTAGTTTAGTTTAGTTTAGTTTAGTTTAGTTTAGTTTAGTTTAGTTTAGTTTAGTTTAGTTTAGTTTAGTTTAGTTTAGTTTAGTTTAGTTTAGTTTAGTTTAGTTTAGTTTAGTTTAGTTTAGTTTAGTTTAGTTTAGTTTAGTTTAGTTTAGTTTAGTTTAGTTTAGTTTAGTTTAGTTTAGTTTAGTTTAGTTTAGTTTAGTTTAGTTTAGTTTAGTTTAGTTTAGTTTAGTTTAGTTTAGTTTAGTTTAGTTTAGTTTAGTTTAGTTTAGTTTAGTTTAGTTTAGTTTAGTTTAGTTTAGTTTAGTTTAGTTTAGTTTAGTTTAGTTTAGTTTAGTTTAGTTTAGTTTAGTTTAGTTTAGTTTAGTTTAGTTTAGTTTAGTTTAGTTTAGTTTAGTTTAGTTTAGTTTAGTTTAGTTTAGTTTAGTTTAGTTTAGTTTAGTTTAGTTTAGTTTAGTTTAGTTTAGTTTAGTTTAGTTTAGTTTAGTTTAGTTTAGTTTAGTTTAGTTTAGTTTAGTTTAGTTTAGTTTAGTTTAGTTTAGTTTAGTTTAGTTTAGTTTAGTTTAGTTTAGTTTAGTTTAGTTTAGTTTAGTTTAGTTTAGTTTAGTTTAGTTTAGTTTAGTTTAGTTTAGTTTAGTTTAGTTTAGTTTAGTTTAGTTTAGTTTAGTTTAGTTTAGTTTAGTTTAGTTTAGTTTAGTTTAGTTTAGTTTAGTTTAGTTTAGTTTAGTTTAGTTTAGTTTAGTTTAGTTTAGTTTAGTTTAGTTTAGTTTAGTTTAGTTTAGTTTAGTTTAGTTTAGTTTAGTTTAGTTTAGTTTAGTTTAGTTTAGTTTAGTTTAGTTTAGTTTAGTTTAGTTTAGTTTAGTTTAGTTTAGTTTAGTTTAGTTTAGTTTAGTTTAGTTTAGTTTAGTTTAGTTTAGTTTAGTTTAGTTTAGTTTAGTTTAGTTTAGTTTAGTTTAGTTTAGTTTAGTTTAGTTTAGTTTAGTTTAGTTTAGTTTAGTTTAGTTTAGTTTAGTTTAGTTTAGTTTAGTTTAGTTTAGTTTAGTTTAGTTTAGTTTAGTTTAGTTTAGTTTAGTTTAGTTTAGTTTAGTTTAGTTTAGTTTAGTTTAGTTTAGTTTAGTTTAGTTTAGTTTAGTTTAGTTTAGTTTAGTTTAGTTTAGTTTAGTTTAGTTTAGTTTAGTTTAGTTTAGTTTAGTTTAGTTTAGTTTAGTTTAGTTTAGTTTAGTTTAGTTTAGTTTAGTTTAGTTTAGTTTAGTTTAGTTTAGTTTAGTTTAGTTTAGTTTAGTTTAGTTTAGTTTAGTTTAGTTTAGTTTAGTTTAGTTTAGTTTAGTTTAGTTTAGTTTAGTTTAGTTTAGTTTAGTTTAGTTTAGTTTAGTTTAGTTTAGTTTAGTTTAGTTTAGTTTAGTTTAGTTTAGTTTAGTTTAGTTTAGTTTAGTTTAGTTTAGTTTAGTTTAGTTTAGTTTAGTTTAGTTTAGTTTAGTTTAGTTTAGTTTAGTTTAGTTTAGTTTAGTTTAGTTTAGTTTAGTTTAGTTTAGTTTAGTTTAGTTTAGTTTAGTTTAGTTTAGTTTAGTTTAGTTTAGTTTAGTTTAGTTTAGTTTAGTTTAGTTTAGTTTAGTTTAGTTTAGTTTAGTTTAGTTTAGTTTAGTTTAGTTTAGTTTAGTTTAGTTTAGTTTAGTTTAGTTTAGTTTAGTTTAGTTTAGTTTAGTTTAGTTTAGTTTAGTTTAGTTTAGTTTAGTTTAGTTTAGTTTAGTTTAGTTTAGTTTAGTTTAGTTTAGTTTAGTTTAGTTTAGTTTAGTTTAGTTTAGTTTAGTTTAGTTTAGTTTAGTTTAGTTTAGTTTAGTTTAGTTTAGTTTAGTTTAGTTTAGTTTAGTTTAGTTTAGTTTAGTTTAGTTTAGTTTAGTTTAGTTTAGTTTAGTTTAGTTTAGTTTAGTTTAGTTTAGTTTAGTTTAGTTTAGTTTAGTTTAGTTTAGTTTAGTTTAGTTTAGTTTAGTTTAGTTTAGTTTAGTTTAGTTTAGTTTAGTTTAGTTTAGTTTAGTTTAGTTTAGTTTAGTTTAGTTTAGTTTAGTTTAGTTTAGTTTAGTTTAGTTTAGTTTAGTTTAGTTTAGTTTAGTTTAGTTTAGTTTAGTTTAGTTTAGTTTAGTTTAGTTTAGTTTAGTTTAGTTTAGTTTAGTTTAGTTTAGTTTAGTTTAGTTTAGTTTAGTTTAGTTTAGTTTAGTTTAGTTTAGTTTAGTTTAGTTTAGTTTAGTTTAGTTTAGTTTAGTTTAGTTTAGTTTAGTTTAGTTTAGTTTAGTTTAGTTTAGTTTAGTTTAGTTTAGTTTAGTTTAGTTTAGTTTAGTTTAGTTTAGTTTAGTTTAGTTTAGTTTAGTTTAGTTTAGTTTAGTTTAGTTTAGTTTAGTTTAGTTTAGTTTAGTTTAGTTTAGTTTAGTTTAGTTTAGTTTAGTTTAGTTTAGTTTAGTTTAGTTTAGTTTAGTTTAGTTTAGTTTAGTTTAGTTTAGTTTAGTTTAGTTTAGTTTAGTTTAGTTTAGTTTAGTTTAGTTTAGTTTAGTTTAGTTTAGTTTAGTTTAGTTTAGTTTAGTTTAGTTTAGTTTAGTTTAGTTTAGTTTAGTTTAGTTTAGTTTAGTTTAGTTTAGTTTAGTTTAGTTTAGTTTAGTTTAGTTTAGTTTAGTTTAGTTTAGTTTAGTTTAGTTTAGTTTAGTTTAGTTTAGTTTAGTTTAGTTTAGTTTAGTTTAGTTTAGTTTAGTTTAGTTTAGTTTAGTTTAGTTTAGTTTAGTTTAGTTTAGTTTAGTTTAGTTTAGTTTAGTTTAGTTTAGTTTAGTTTAGTTTAGTTTAGTTTAGTTTAGTTTAGTTTAGTTTAGTTTAGTTTAGTTTAGTTTAGTTTAGTTTAGTTTAGTTTAGTTTAGTTTAGTTTAGTTTAGTTTAGTTTAGTTTAGTTTAGTTTAGTTTAGTTTAGTTTAGTTTAGTTTAGTTTAGTTTAGTTTAGTTTAGTTTAGTTTAGTTTAGTTTAGTTTAGTTTAGTTTAGTTTAGTTTAGTTTAGTTTAGTTTAGTTTAGTTTAGTTTAGTTTAGTTTAGTTTAGTTTAGTTTAGTTTAGTTTAGTTTAGTTTAGTTTAGTTTAGTTTAGTTTAGTTTAGTTTAGTTTAGTTTAGTTTAGTTTAGTTTAGTTTAGTTTAGTTTAGTTTAGTTTAGTTTAGTTTAGTTTAGTTTAGTTTAGTTTAGTTTAGTTTAGTTTAGTTTAGTTTAGTTTAGTTTAGTTTAGTTTAGTTTAGTTTAGTTTAGTTTAGTTTAGTTTAGTTTAGTTTAGTTTAGTTTAGTTTAGTTTAGTTTAGTTTAGTTTAGTTTAGTTTAGTTTAGTTTAGTTTAGTTTAGTTTAGTTTAGTTTAGTTTAGTTTAGTTTAGTTTAGTTTAGTTTAGTTTAGTTTAGTTTAGTTTAGTTTAGTTTAGTTTAGTTTAGTTTAGTTTAGTTTAGTTTAGTTTAGTTTAGTTTAGTTTAGTTTAGTTTAGTTTAGTTTAGTTTAGTTTAGTTTAGTTTAGTTTAGTTTAGTTTAGTTTAGTTTAGTTTAGTTTAGTTTAGTTTAGTTTAGTTTAGTTTAGTTTAGTTTAGTTTAGTTTAGTTTAGTTTAGTTTAGTTTAGTTTAGTTTAGTTTAGTTTAGTTTAGTTTAGTTTAGTTTAGTTTAGTTTAGTTTAGTTTAGTTTAGTTTAGTTTAGTTTAGTTTAGTTTAGTTTAGTTTAGTTTAGTTTAGTTTAGTTTAGTTTAGTTTAGTTTAGTTTAGTTTAGTTTAGTTTAGTTTAGTTTAGTTTAGTTTAGTTTAGTTTAGTTTAGTTTAGTTTAGTTTAGTTTAGTTTAGTTTAGTTTAGTTTAGTTTAGTTTAGTTTAGTTTAGTTTAGTTTAGTTTAGTTTAGTTTAGTTTAGTTTAGTTTAGTTTAGTTTAGTTTAGTTTAGTTTAGTTTAGTTTAGTTTAGTTTAGTTTAGTTTAGTTTAGTTTAGTTTAGTTTAGTTTAGTTTAGTTTAGTTTAGTTTAGTTTAGTTTAGTTTAGTTTAGTTTAGTTTAGTTTAGTTTAGTTTAGTTTAGTTTAGTTTAGTTTAGTTTAGTTTAGTTTAGTTTAGTTTAGTTTAGTTTAGTTTAGTTTAGTTTAGTTTAGTTTAGTTTAGTTTAGTTTAGTTTAGTTTAGTTTAGTTTAGTTTAGTTTAGTTTAGTTTAGTTTAGTTTAGTTTAGTTTAGTTTAGTTTAGTTTAGTTTAGTTTAGTTTAGTTTAGTTTAGTTTAGTTTAGTTTAGTTTAGTTTAGTTTAGTTTAGTTTAGTTTAGTTTAGTTTAGTTTAGTTTAGTTTAGTTTAGTTTAGTTTAGTTTAGTTTAGTTTAGTTTAGTTTAGTTTAGTTTAGTTTAGTTTAGTTTAGTTTAGTTTAGTTTAGTTTAGTTTAGTTTAGTTTAGTTTAGTTTAGTTTAGTTTAGTTTAGTTTAGTTTAGTTTAGTTTAGTTTAGTTTAGTTTAGTTTAGTTTAGTTTAGTTTAGTTTAGTTTAGTTTAGTTTAGTTTAGTTTAGTTTAGTTTAGTTTAGTTTAGTTTAGTTTAGTTTAGTTTAGTTTAGTTTAGTTTAGTTTAGTTTAGTTTAGTTTAGTTTAGTTTAGTTTAGTTTAGTTTAGTTTAGTTTAGTTTAGTTTAGTTTAGTTTAGTTTAGTTTAGTTTAGTTTAGTTTAGTTTAGTTTAGTTTAGTTTAGTTTAGTTTAGTTTAGTTTAGTTTAGTTTAGTTTAGTTTAGTTTAGTTTAGTTTAGTTTAGTTTAGTTTAGTTTAGTTTAGTTTAGTTTAGTTTAGTTTAGTTTAGTTTAGTTTAGTTTAGTTTAGTTTAGTTTAGTTTAGTTTAGTTTAGTTTAGTTTAGTTTAGTTTAGTTTAGTTTAGTTTAGTTTAGTTTAGTTTAGTTTAGTTTAGTTTAGTTTAGTTTAGTTTAGTTTAGTTTAGTTTAGTTTAGTTTAGTTTAGTTTAGTTTAGTTTAGTTTAGTTTAGTTTAGTTTAGTTTAGTTTAGTTTAGTTTAGTTTAGTTTAGTTTAGTTTAGTTTAGTTTAGTTTAGTTTAGTTTAGTTTAGTTTAGTTTAGTTTAGTTTAGTTTAGTTTAGTTTAGTTTAGTTTAGTTTAGTTTAGTTTAGTTTAGTTTAGTTTAGTTTAGTTTAGTTTAGTTTAGTTTAGTTTAGTTTAGTTTAGTTTAGTTTAGTTTAGTTTAGTTTAGTTTAGTTTAGTTTAGTTTAGTTTAGTTTAGTTTAGTTTAGTTTAGTTTAGTTTAGTTTAGTTTAGTTTAGTTTAGTTTAGTTTAGTTTAGTTTAGTTTAGTTTAGTTTAGTTTAGTTTAGTTTAGTTTAGTTTAGTTTAGTTTAGTTTAGTTTAGTTTAGTTTAGTTTAGTTTAGTTTAGTTTAGTTTAGTTTAGTTTAGTTTAGTTTAGTTTAGTTTAGTTTAGTTTAGTTTAGTTTAGTTTAGTTTAGTTTAGTTTAGTTTAGTTTAGTTTAGTTTAGTTTAGTTTAGTTTAGTTTAGTTTAGTTTAGTTTAGTTTAGTTTAGTTTAGTTTAGTTTAGTTTAGTTTAGTTTAGTTTAGTTTAGTTTAGTTTAGTTTAGTTTAGTTTAGTTTAGTTTAGTTTAGTTTAGTTTAGTTTAGTTTAGTTTAGTTTAGTTTAGTTTAGTTTAGTTTAGTTTAGTTTAGTTTAGTTTAGTTTAGTTTAGTTTAGTTTAGTTTAGTTTAGTTTAGTTTAGTTTAGTTTAGTTTAGTTTAGTTTAGTTTAGTTTAGTTTAGTTTAGTTTAGTTTAGTTTAGTTTAGTTTAGTTTAGTTTAGTTTAGTTTAGTTTAGTTTAGTTTAGTTTAGTTTAGTTTAGTTTAGTTTAGTTTAGTTTAGTTTAGTTTAGTTTAGTTTAGTTTAGTTTAGTTTAGTTTAGTTTAGTTTAGTTTAGTTTAGTTTAGTTTAGTTTAGTTTAGTTTAGTTTAGTTTAGTTTAGTTTAGTTTAGTTTAGTTTAGTTTAGTTTAGTTTAGTTTAGTTTAGTTTAGTTTAGTTTAGTTTAGTTTAGTTTAGTTTAGTTTAGTTTAGTTTAGTTTAGTTTAGTTTAGTTTAGTTTAGTTTAGTTTAGTTTAGTTTAGTTTAGTTTAGTTTAGTTTAGTTTAGTTTAGTTTAGTTTAGTTTAGTTTAGTTTAGTTTAGTTTAGTTTAGTTTAGTTTAGTTTAGTTTAGTTTAGTTTAGTTTAGTTTAGTTTAGTTTAGTTTAGTTTAGTTTAGTTTAGTTTAGTTTAGTTTAGTTTAGTTTAGTTTAGTTTAGTTTAGTTTAGTTTAGTTTAGTTTAGTTTAGTTTAGTTTAGTTTAGTTTAGTTTAGTTTAGTTTAGTTTAGTTTAGTTTAGTTTAGTTTAGTTTAGTTTAGTTTAGTTTAGTTTAGTTTAGTTTAGTTTAGTTTAGTTTAGTTTAGTTTAGTTTAGTTTAGTTTAGTTTAGTTTAGTTTAGTTTAGTTTAGTTTAGTTTAGTTTAGTTTAGTTTAGTTTAGTTTAGTTTAGTTTAGTTTAGTTTAGTTTAGTTTAGTTTAGTTTAGTTTAGTTTAGTTTAGTTTAGTTTAGTTTAGTTTAGTTTAGTTTAGTTTAGTTTAGTTTAGTTTAGTTTAGTTTAGTTTAGTTTAGTTTAGTTTAGTTTAGTTTAGTTTAGTTTAGTTTAGTTTAGTTTAGTTTAGTTTAGTTTAGTTTAGTTTAGTTTAGTTTAGTTTAGTTTAGTTTAGTTTAGTTTAGTTTAGTTTAGTTTAGTTTAGTTTAGTTTAGTTTAGTTTAGTTTAGTTTAGTTTAGTTTAGTTTAGTTTAGTTTAGTTTAGTTTAGTTTAGTTTAGTTTAGTTTAGTTTAGTTTAGTTTAGTTTAGTTTAGTTTAGTTTAGTTTAGTTTAGTTTAGTTTAGTTTAGTTTAGTTTAGTTTAGTTTAGTTTAGTTTAGTTTAGTTTAGTTTAGTTTAGTTTAGTTTAGTTTAGTTTAGTTTAGTTTAGTTTAGTTTAGTTTAGTTTAGTTTAGTTTAGTTTAGTTTAGTTTAGTTTAGTTTAGTTTAGTTTAGTTTAGTTTAGTTTAGTTTAGTTTAGTTTAGTTTAGTTTAGTTTAGTTTAGTTTAGTTTAGTTTAGTTTAGTTTAGTTTAGTTTAGTTTAGTTTAGTTTAGTTTAGTTTAGTTTAGTTTAGTTTAGTTTAGTTTAGTTTAGTTTAGTTTAGTTTAGTTTAGTTTAGTTTAGTTTAGTTTAGTTTAGTTTAGTTTAGTTTAGTTTAGTTTAGTTTAGTTTAGTTTAGTTTAGTTTAGTTTAGTTTAGTTTAGTTTAGTTTAGTTTAGTTTAGTTTAGTTTAGTTTAGTTTAGTTTAGTTTAGTTTAGTTTAGTTTAGTTTAGTTTAGTTTAGTTTAGTTTAGTTTAGTTTAGTTTAGTTTAGTTTAGTTTAGTTTAGTTTAGTTTAGTTTAGTTTAGTTTAGTTTAGTTTAGTTTAGTTTAGTTTAGTTTAGTTTAGTTTAGTTTAGTTTAGTTTAGTTTAGTTTAGTTTAGTTTAGTTTAGTTTAGTTTAGTTTAGTTTAGTTTAGTTTAGTTTAGTTTAGTTTAGTTTAGTTTAGTTTAGTTTAGTTTAGTTTAGTTTAGTTTAGTTTAGTTTAGTTTAGTTTAGTTTAGTTTAGTTTAGTTTAGTTTAGTTTAGTTTAGTTTAGTTTAGTTTAGTTTAGTTTAGTTTAGTTTAGTTTAGTTTAGTTTAGTTTAGTTTAGTTTAGTTTAGTTTAGTTTAGTTTAGTTTAGTTTAGTTTAGTTTAGTTTAGTTTAGTTTAGTTTAGTTTAGTTTAGTTTAGTTTAGTTTAGTTTAGTTTAGTTTAGTTTAGTTTAGTTTAGTTTAGTTTAGTTTAGTTTAGTTTAGTTTAGTTTAGTTTAGTTTAGTTTAGTTTAGTTTAGTTTAGTTTAGTTTAGTTTAGTTTAGTTTAGTTTAGTTTAGTTTAGTTTAGTTTAGTTTAGTTTAGTTTAGTTTAGTTTAGTTTAGTTTAGTTTAGTTTAGTTTAGTTTAGTTTAGTTTAGTTTAGTTTAGTTTAGTTTAGTTTAGTTTAGTTTAGTTTAGTTTAGTTTAGTTTAGTTTAGTTTAGTTTAGTTTAGTTTAGTTTAGTTTAGTTTAGTTTAGTTTAGTTTAGTTTAGTTTAGTTTAGTTTAGTTTAGTTTAGTTTAGTTTAGTTTAGTTTAGTTTAGTTTAGTTTAGTTTAGTTTAGTTTAGTTTAGTTTAGTTTAGTTTAGTTTAGTTTAGTTTAGTTTAGTTTAGTTTAGTTTAGTTTAGTTTAGTTTAGTTTAGTTTAGTTTAGTTTAGTTTAGTTTAGTTTAGTTTAGTTTAGTTTAGTTTAGTTTAGTTTAGTTTAGTTTAGTTTAGTTTAGTTTAGTTTAGTTTAGTTTAGTTTAGTTTAGTTTAGTTTAGTTTAGTTTAGTTTAGTTTAGTTTAGTTTAGTTTAGTTTAGTTTAGTTTAGTTTAGTTTAGTTTAGTTTAGTTTAGTTTAGTTTAGTTTAGTTTAGTTTAGTTTAGTTTAGTTTAGTTTAGTTTAGTTTAGTTTAGTTTAGTTTAGTTTAGTTTAGTTTAGTTTAGTTTAGTTTAGTTTAGTTTAGTTTAGTTTAGTTTAGTTTAGTTTAGTTTAGTTTAGTTTAGTTTAGTTTAGTTTAGTTTAGTTTAGTTTAGTTTAGTTTAGTTTAGTTTAGTTTAGTTTAGTTTAGTTTAGTTTAGTTTAGTTTAGTTTAGTTTAGTTTAGTTTAGTTTAGTTTAGTTTAGTTTAGTTTAGTTTAGTTTAGTTTAGTTTAGTTTAGTTTAGTTTAGTTTAGTTTAGTTTAGTTTAGTTTAGTTTAGTTTAGTTTAGTTTAGTTTAGTTTAGTTTAGTTTAGTTTAGTTTAGTTTAGTTTAGTTTAGTTTAGTTTAGTTTAGTTTAGTTTAGTTTAGTTTAGTTTAGTTTAGTTTAGTTTAGTTTAGTTTAGTTTAGTTTAGTTTAGTTTAGTTTAGTTTAGTTTAGTTTAGTTTAGTTTAGTTTAGTTTAGTTTAGTTTAGTTTAGTTTAGTTTAGTTTAGTTTAGTTTAGTTTAGTTTAGTTTAGTTTAGTTTAGTTTAGTTTAGTTTAGTTTAGTTTAGTTTAGTTTAGTTTAGTTTAGTTTAGTTTAGTTTAGTTTAGTTTAGTTTAGTTTAGTTTAGTTTAGTTTAGTTTAGTTTAGTTTAGTTTAGTTTAGTTTAGTTTAGTTTAGTTTAGTTTAGTTTAGTTTAGTTTAGTTTAGTTTAGTTTAGTTTAGTTTAGTTTAGTTTAGTTTAGTTTAGTTTAGTTTAGTTTAGTTTAGTTTAGTTTAGTTTAGTTTAGTTTAGTTTAGTTTAGTTTAGTTTAGTTTAGTTTAGTTTAGTTTAGTTTAGTTTAGTTTAGTTTAGTTTAGTTTAGTTTAGTTTAGTTTAGTTTAGTTTAGTTTAGTTTAGTTTAGTTTAGTTTAGTTTAGTTTAGTTTAGTTTAGTTTAGTTTAGTTTAGTTTAGTTTAGTTTAGTTTAGTTTAGTTTAGTTTAGTTTAGTTTAGTTTAGTTTAGTTTAGTTTAGTTTAGTTTAGTTTAGTTTAGTTTAGTTTAGTTTAGTTTAGTTTAGTTTAGTTTAGTTTAGTTTAGTTTAGTTTAGTTTAGTTTAGTTTAGTTTAGTTTAGTTTAGTTTAGTTTAGTTTAGTTTAGTTTAGTTTAGTTTAGTTTAGTTTAGTTTAGTTTAGTTTAGTTTAGTTTAGTTTAGTTTAGTTTAGTTTAGTTTAGTTTAGTTTAGTTTAGTTTAGTTTAGTTTAGTTTAGTTTAGTTTAGTTTAGTTTAGTTTAGTTTAGTTTAGTTTAGTTTAGTTTAGTTTAGTTTAGTTTAGTTTAGTTTAGTTTAGTTTAGTTTAGTTTAGTTTAGTTTAGTTTAGTTTAGTTTAGTTTAGTTTAGTTTAGTTTAGTTTAGTTTAGTTTAGTTTAGTTTAGTTTAGTTTAGTTTAGTTTAGTTTAGTTTAGTTTAGTTTAGTTTAGTTTAGTTTAGTTTAGTTTAGTT
This sequence comes from Dichetophora obliterata, assembly GCA_963920525.1. Lineage (NCBI taxonomy): Eukaryota > Metazoa > Arthropoda > Insecta > Diptera > Sciomyzidae > Dichetophora > Dichetophora obliterata. The sequence continues at coordinate 6,346,317 of OY986435.1, forward strand.
TAGTTTAGTTTAGTTTAGTTTAGTTTAGTTTAGTTTAGTTTAGTTTAGTTTAGTTTAGTTTAGTTTAGTTTAGTTTAGTTTAGTTTAGTTTAGTTTAGTTTAGTTTAGTTTAGTTTAGTTTAGTTTAGTTTAGTTTAGTTTAGTTTAGTTTAGTTTAGTTTAGTTTAGTTTAGTTTAGTTTAGTTTAGTTTAGTTTAGTTTAGTTTAGTTTAGTTTAGTTTAGTTTAGTTTAGTTTAGTTTAGTTTAGTTTAGTTTAGTTTAGTTTAGTTTAGTTTAGTTTAGTTTAGTTTAGTTTAGTTTAGTTTAGTTTAGTTTAGTTTAGTTTAGTTTAGTTTAGTTTAGTTTAGTTTAGTTTAGTTTAGTTTAGTTTAGTTTAGTTTAGTTTAGTTTAGTTTAGTTTAGTTTAGTTTAGTTTAGTTTAGTTTAGTTTAGTTTAGTTTAGTTTAAAAAGAGGAGAATAATATGCAGAGAAGAATAGCCTAAGCACAATGACTGCAAAATGCGACTCACGCAAATTGTCAAAAAATATAATGCATTTTCTTATTTAGATACGTTTTTATTAGACAACACTACAAAGAGCGGATGCGACGACAAATGTTGCAGCCGCAGACTTCAATCTATTTTTACATTAGCAAATGATTTATGTTTTTATTTCAATTTATGCTGGGCGTGTTTTTTCTGTAGTTTTAAGTGGTTTTATTGTGTCTATGTATATTTCCTAATTTTATTTTTAACTTTTAATCATCATAACTATATGAAATCGCAGCTTTTTGCTATTGCGTTTATTATAATCAAGTCGTGGAGTACGCACGTCTCTCCAACAACAAGTTTTCGTAATGTCGTCGGACACATGTTGAAATTTCGTGTTCGGAATATAAAACGTGAAACTTTTCTAAAATTCAAATAAACATTGTATATATATCATATTCCATTTATTTTTCATGAATTATTTCTAAAAAATTTAATAATTTTTATAGCTCCAAAAATTTATTTACAAATTTTAGTCCGAAATACTTAAAGTGTCTGGAAAATGGTTGGCAACGCTAAATCGATTTCTAAAGTGCTTGTGTTTCCAACTTTACACATGATAAGAACAAGAGCTGCGCAGCTGACTCAAACTGTCAAAACCCTGATTAGAAAACCGCGAGTTTGGTTTGACCACGATTTTTCAAAGAATTTGTTTTGTTTAATTATTGCAAATTTATAAATATGTATGCGAGCTTCTTCAAAAATACCACAGCTCTGAGGTAATTTGAAATAGAGCAACTTCAAATTTCAATACATATTAAAGACATTCAGCAGAACGAAGGAGTCTGCGTGCGCTGGAAAACAGTCTGCACCTGTTACATAAACAAACTGCAACATTAACACTTCTCTTTTTACTGCCTATGTTACAGAAATTACTCCAGTCAGGCACTGAAAACCACAACAAAAGTGCGTCCCATTAATAAGATTCTTATTGCTAATCGTGGCGAGATTGCTTGCCGTGTCATACGCACTTCACGAAAATTGGGCGTGCGCACCGTGGCCGTCTACTCTGATCCGGATGAGAAGTCACTACATACACAGTTGGCTGACGAAGCACATCGTGTTGGAACTGCAGCCTCTGCACAATCCTATTTACGTGCAGCAAAAATTATTGAAATTGCTAAGAGCACCGGCTGTCAAGCCATACATCCGGGCTATGGTTTTCTTTCTGAGTCCGTTGAATTTGCGGAACTGTGTCAGAAGGAGGGTGTTATTTTTATGGGTCCTCCTAGCTCAGCCATACGCGACATGGGCATCAAGAGCACAAGTAAGGCAATTATGTCTGCAGCAGGAGTGCCCATAATAAACGGGTACCACGGCGAGGATCAGTCAGATACGAAACTGCAAAGTGAGGCAGAGAAAATAGGATTTCCATTGATGATCAAAGCTGTGCGTGGCGGTGGTGGCAAGGTATAGCGGTAACCCTTTTATTAGCATTTTAGTAAAGAATTCAACTGATCATCAAAAGCTGTGTCAAAGTCCTGTTGTGTTAGCAGTCACACAGTTTAACAACTTTTTTTTGTTTTTTATTCCAAGGGTATGCGTATCGCCGAGAATAGCGACAACTTCATGGATGCTCTTAACTCCGCACGCACGGAATCGCAAAAGTCCTTCGGAGACAGCTCAATGCTCTTGGAGCGCTATGTGCGCTCGCCACGTCACGTTGAGGTGCAGGTCTTTGCTGATCAATATGGTAATGCAGTCTACTTGTGGGAGCGTGACTGCTCTGTGCAGCGTAGACATCAGAAAATTATTGAAGAAGCGCCAGCTGTATGTTTTCAGTCATCTTCTTCGAGTGTACTTTATTTATTTTAAATGATGCTTTTCTTATAGCCTGGATTATCTGAGGATTTAAGACGCGAACTTGGTGAAGCTGCTGTGCGTGCCGCCAAAGCTGTTGGCTATGTTGGTGCCGGCACTGTTGAGTTTATATTGGACAAGGAAGACCTCTCCTTCCATTTCATGGAAATGAATACCCGACTTCAGGTGGAGCATCCAATAACAGAGATGATAACCGGTACGGACTTGGTGGAATGGCAGATACGCATTGCCGCAGGTGAACCATTGCCAGTAACCCAAGAGCAGGTTTTGCGCAAAGGGCATGCGTTTGAGGCGCGTATTTACGCTGAAAATCCAAGGTGTGGTTAATAGCCCGATTCTGAATAATTTTTGCCGGGGAATCGGAAAAATAAGTTTTTATTTTTAAGATAAAATTCAGGAACATTTGGGAAATTTTTAATACAAATTTGTTCATCAACCGTCAATATTCATGAGTGTAAAAAAAAATTATATCTTTATCTGCAATCTTAAAAATGAAAACTCCCTTAACCCATTCCCCGGAAAAAATTATTCAGAATCGGGCCGATGTTTTGTTAGAAAAAATGCAACTTGTTGTTGTTATCCTCCAGAGGCGGTTTTTTGCCAGGCGCTGGTCCTCTACGTTATCTTGCAACCCCTCAAGCAAATGAAAAAGTTCGCGTTGAAACTGGCGTGCGTGAAGGCGACGAAGTTTCCGTGCACTACGATCCAATGATTGCAAAGTTGGTGGTCTGGGGCGAGAACCGCTCGCAAGCTCTGAACAGTCTCATTGCAAGACTTAACGAATACCACGTACGTAACACATTTCTCTCATATAAGTACATATTTGTATTGTTATTGAAACTTAACTTATATAACATATTGATAGATAACTGGTTTGGAGACTAACATAAATTTTCTCATTGATCTTGCTGCTCATCCCGAATTTCAAAACGGTAATGTGCACACTGGTTTCATAGATGAACATTTCAGCACGCTATTCCCACCAATAAAAATCACGACTGATGAGCTATGCAAAGCTGCGCTTGCTTTAGTGCACAATGAATTTCAAACTTCCTGCTGCAATGCTGCAGCCAAGGATCCTTTTACTGCCACACTCAATGGACGTCTAAACTATGCGCTCATTAGAACGTATAACCTTAAGAATAATGATAAAGTTTTCTGCATTTCCGTCAAGTACGATAATGACGTCATACAAATGAAGATCGATGATGGTGCTTGGAGCACAGTTAAAGCGGAACGTCTGAATGATGGTGAACGTTTAAAAATTCGCTCAAATATTTACAACACCATCTCGACATTTAATGCCAACATTGATGAGCATGAAGTGACAATATTTTTGGAGGTATGTCAAGCAAGCATTACTCTATGACTAAAATAAAAAACTTTTTGCTAGGGCGGCAAAGTGATCTTTGAAATTGTGCAACCGAAATTTTTGAATGCTCATATTGATCAACTTGGAGCGAGCGGCTCTAAGGTTCTAGCACCTATGCCGGGTGTTTTAGAGAAAGTACTGGTAAAACCTGGCGATCAGGTCAAGAAGGGCGACAACTTGGCTGTACTCATTGGTAAGATTTTTGACTTTCATATTAGTGGCTATTAAATACTTTTCTTCTCTCATACAGCCATGAAGATGGAACATATACTAAAAGCTCCAAAAGATGCAGTCATCAAGTCAATCGGCGGTACTGAGGGTGAAAATGTTGCCAAGGGCGCCGCTGTGATTACATTTGAAGATGATGATGCACAATAGTTTTACTACATATTATTGTTTTTGTTTTTTTCTTTTTATTATGTGCCGGATATAAATTGCATTTATTTACACCATAACTGCAGCAATTCAGCTGTTGCTTTTAATAATTATAAGTCGAAATATTGTGCAAATATTTTATTTTTTGTTGAAAATAATTAAAGATTTTTCAAATTTTTAACTTATGTTTATATATTGAAATTGTATGTTTTTATAAATATCGAACTGTTTGAATTTAGGTGTAACGGGCTCAAGGTCCGAAAAATATTTTTAATTAAAAAAAAAAGTTGGGTTTTAATTAGAGGGTTTGTTTGGCATAGGGCCATATTGCGCATGCCATGTATCGCTAGTGCTTTTCTGCACTGCACATGCATTGAAACTCTCTTGCGATGTTTTGACAATGCGCACTAAAATATTTTTATAAAACAACCGAACATTTGCCGAATTGAGTTTTTAAATACTTTGATTATAGACGCAGCGGACAATACGATTACTTCATAAAACGTTATACTTTAATACTGTTGCAATATTGCGGTCGTATGCGCACGCTAAACAAGCCCATATTTTTAATCCGATATTTCGATTAGGGTCGGCAAACTTTCGATAAAACCACGTCACACAGTCTTAATGCAATGATTGTAAAAGAATTAATTTTATCAAAGAAAATCAAACGATTAAATGCATTCTATTTAGTTTTTTTAGATATGTGACGACCATAAACACCATCTACGCAGGCGCAAGTCATAATTCCTTAATTTGGGAAAATAGTGATGCTTCATCTAATTTTCAAAATTTGGATAAGAATGGAGAAAGAACTTCAAGACTACTTGGTACATACAAGGTTCGAAATAGATAAATTTTATGCTTTATTATCAAATATAGGGTCTTTTCGGAAATGCATAATGATGCTCAAACAAAATGTTCGAAAAAGGAATTTTTTTTAATTAAGCTTTGTACTTGAACAATATTCGGGCTCTTTGAGCTAAAAGTTAAAAAACAAAATTATTTTGAAATCAAAAGAATTTTTTGTTTGTTTTAATTTATATATTTAAAAATTAAAATATTTTATTTATAATAATAGAGATACATTACAAAAAAATTTATTTAAGACTTTATTATGTGTTTATTTCAGTTTAAATTTCAATATTTCGTTAATATTATAGTGGTTTTTGTTTTATTGTTATAATTTTTTTTTATTTATTTCATATAGACAAAGAATAAAACATAATGTTGTTGCAGTAGTTAGCAATTAATTATAGCGCATGCTTGCTTTGACATAATGCTTTGTATGTTTGAAATTAACAATTAAACTAAAGTACAATTGTTTCTTTGGAGATTAAAGATGCGTGTAATGTTTTTTTTTTTTTTGTTTTAAGAAATTCATTATTTTTAAATTAATTAATATTCATTTTATTACTATTAATTTTTATTTTATGTTTATTTTTTATTATTGTTATTATTATAGCTTTGCGCTTATCTTTATTTCGTTTTCAACTACTATTTATATATATAAATATTTTTATTACGACTACAGCAGCACATTTATTTATCTGCCAACTGTTGTTGAAATTCTTTTGTTTTGTTTCTATTTTTTTTATTTAATATATATAAAAAAAAGACAAAAACATATACATTAATTAAAAACGTGATAAAGTTCGTCAAAATCTTAAAAGTAAAATAAAAAATACACTAAAATCAGTTGCGTAGACAAGCAAAATGTTTCGAACCAGCGCGCTCGATAAATGATTACATCAAAATATTTCAAGACACGCACAGTATTTGGAAAAATGTTAAAGTCAAACGGCAAACATTTTGAGACACAACGAAAGCTTCTGCCTGTTTCGCTCTCTTTTGCTTCTCTTCTCTATAGATTAGTGTTGTTATGTTCTGTTGTGTTATGTTTGTGTTTTGTGTTTTATAGTTAACAACTAATTAAATAAAAACTTGTTTTTCGATTTTATATTTTCTTTCTATTTCGCTCACTAACAGCAGCTACTGCTGTTTTTTATGTAATTAAATACATTGCTTAAAATAATTATTAAATAAACTTATTTATTTGAATTAAGTTGAAACTGCACCTAAATTAGTTAACGCAAAACTTAACATAAAACCAATTTTATAGCTTTTCCTTTAATTAGATACTCACAGGTTGTTTTTTATTTATGTATGTTTCTATGTTTTACGTGTGTGTGTCTGCAGGTGTACCTGTGTAATTTTTCTCGCTAGCATTTATTGCTATATATAAATGCATAAACCTATGTATGCAAAATGTTCACTTTTCTTTTTAAAAAAATGGCTTATTTTTAAAGTCAACCTGAATGTTGGTTGACCTGAACGCTCGCTGAATATTTAAAGCGATTGCTGTCAGTCGTAAAATTGTTTCAAAATCGTGTCTGACACTCGTGCCCCATTCATCTGCGCCTCAACTTATCAAAATGTTGCTTGTTCGTATGAGTTGTAAATATTTTTTTTAAACTATTTTGTTTTCACTGCTGTTTCGACGCTTCTACAGTTTTATGCTCCATGAAATCTACTTATAATTTTTTTTTTTTGCTTTAACTCCTCTTAATGCGCAAAAATTGCATATTTAATTTTAATATTTTTTTTTATTTCACATTTCGAAGAATGTCTATTATTTATATATATATATTTTCTTTATTAATTTATTATAATAATTTATTTAAATAAAAAGTAATAGTTAATTTATTATGCTTTAGTGTGAAAACGTTTTTTACTTCATCTATGTTGTTTGTTGTTTTTGTTGTTCAGTGCTATCGCTGCTGTTATTCATACCTTGTTGTTTTCTTTGTGATTCTTTAATAGTTTTGGATGTTGTTGTTGTGGTTGGTGGTGATGCCGCTGTAGTTGCGGCCGCTGATGATGTTGTTGTTGTTATTGTTGGTGTTGTTGTTACTGCTGCTACTACTAGTGTTGTTGTTGCAGCTGTTGTCGGTTTGGTTGACAGCGTATTCATAACTGTTGATGTTATCGTATTTACAGGTAAACCCGTTGTTGTTGTTGTTGTTATCTGCACGAGTTGTTGTATAGTTGAATCCAAATTTAAGTCCATGACAATTTTACCACCGCCGCCGCTGACGGACTACGATGAAGCACAGAAAGAGACAAGCAAAATGTAGATATTAGCTAAGATTAAAATGCTCATTCGACTAAATATTCAACTAAATGATTTTTTTTTTTAAGAAAAGCACGAGTGTAGATATTTTAAGGAACTATTCATTAAGTATTTTAATCAAGAATCAAGAATTAGGGGCCAGTTTCACAAACAAAACTTGATTTTTAGCCATACTTAAGTTTAAGTTAAGTCTACAAATTTGGCAACTTAAGCTTTCAAATCAACTTAAGTATGATGAAAAAGTCGCCAAATTTTTAGACCTAACTTAAATTTAAGAATGGCTAAAAACTTAAGTTTGGATTGTGAAACTGGCCCTTCAAATGTTGATTTTATGTGCATAAAATTAGTTTCATTATAAATTTATTTGATGAACAGCTCCGAATAAATGAATGATGGAGAAATAATAATACTTAACACATATTGATGATTTATGAAATGTAACCAACATACACTAAAATTTAATACCTAAATGAGTATATTCGTGACTTATGTATGATGCCGAAACAAGCGTTAAACATTCATCTAAATGATTAATTCATGATACTATTTGAAATTATAACTAGTGAGTGGCTCTGCTGTGCAGAAAAGCGTTGGAAAATAGAAAATAAAAAAAATTGTGTCGAGTTTGTATTTACATGAATTTTATTTAAGATAAAATAAAAAAATAAAAAATTTTATAAACTTTTATCCAACTTAAAATAAGAATCACTAAAAATGTATGTAAACCTTTAATATAGCATTAGTAGACCTGGCAGACATTGTTTTGCCCCTTCCAGTAGGTCGCCTGGTCCAGTAGAGTCACTGTGACACAATTTTAGGGTCATCACGGGATCGCAGAAAATTCCAAAACAAGGTGAATGTATACCTCTAGAGACAAAGGATAGTAAAACTGCGTACTCAGAATTTTTTTAAAAAGGAATTAAACTTACAAAAAGGAATTGTTTAAAAAAATGTATTTAAATACTTAAAACCTTCAAAACATGACAATATGGGTATCAAATGAAAGAAGACAATCTATGTTATCAAAAAAAAAAAAACAAAGAAATTGTAAAAACTTTTTCGTTTGGTATTAAAAGTAATGGAAGTTTTTTACTTCAAACAAATTAAAAATTATTTGTATAAAATTTCAAATAAAACATAAGTCTTATCTACATATTTGGTATGGATGTATTGTCAATTCGTATTTCTAATAAAAGAGATTGTCCTCTTTCATTTGATACCCATATTGTCATGCTTTGAAGGTTTTAAGTATTTAAATAAATTGTTTAAACAATTCCTTTTTGTAACTTAAAAGCCCTTTTAAAACAAATCCTGAGGAAATCCAAAAAATGAGAACGCAGTTTTACTATCCTTTCTCTCTAGTTTTAAGTGTACATGGTGAAAAAAATTCCCATAGTTGTTGTGCGGTGTAATAGAGACGATTTGCAAATGGATTTCGAAATGTTAGCCTCTTTTTTTTAAGACAAAAGAGATATTTTCGAAGAAAGTACAGAGATATTCTTCATAGTTTTCGAGTTACGACACAAAATCTTGTAAAAATTTGGTTGGAAAATAAATTTTTTTGCATTTTATCCCATTAAGCCATGAAGAGGTGCTTTTGTGCACATAAAAACCAGCACGAATCTCCTCGAAGAGCCTACGAAATCAGTTAACCTGGCACATGCCAAGGGGCTACTCTGACTGCCCTTGGTACAAAAAAAAGTCTGTAGTCTGATCTCGTAGCATACTAAAAGCATACTACTACCAGCTTTAGCTCGTAGCATACTAAAAGCATGCTACTACCAGTTTTAGCTCATCACAGCGCTAGACTGGTGACCAATCCAAACAAAAAAGGAACAAATCAACAAAAGTCCTAACTCTCAGACACCTAACATGCAAATTGATTTAATCTGGAAACTTGATCGCTGGAATCCAGCGCGTTTTCAAGATTGAAATCCCCACTCTCACGCAACACACTCTTTGCACGCAGATCACGAATGTCTTCATAAAAAGAGCACTCACGAAGAACGTGAAACCAGTCCTCACGAACTGCCCCACAATAACACTCCGCAGTCACACTCAAGTGTCTCTCATACAAGAAAGCATTGAAAGAACCATGCCCAGTCAAATAGGGACCCAGTCTTAAGCTAAGGCACTATTCAGAGCGACCATCCACAAACATAACATCACGTATAAAATTGTACGGATTCATTTCATCTAGACCTCCCACACTCCTTCAGCAAAGCCTTCTATTTACTTTCATTCATGCGCTTTGCATCAGAGTGCGAAACCAAGTCAAACAATAAGGAGGGCACATATTTTTTGATTCCGTAAGTATAACAGAGCTGCATTACAGCAAGATCAAGAAGAGGTCCGCCCAACAACACTTGCAAGGCATCAATTGATACCGCACGACACACTGGCATACACCCTATTACAATGGTGGTTTTTATGCTACATTATGTTCAAGGCGAGTGTTTGGCTAAAAATTTCGTCCGAAAATATAGAATTAATATATACAATTAAAATATTGAGCCGTTTGCTCCTACATCCACCAAACTTAAAAAGCGTATTAAAAAAAACAGGCTAATTTTTCGAAACCCATAGGCAAATCATCTCTATATGAGATATACTTTCACCTTGCTTTGGAATTTTCTGCGATCCCCGAGGCGTTTTGCACTAAATAATGCTCTACCATAAAGTTAACAAACATTTAATACTATCTCTTACATAGCTGTCAATAAAACCTGGTTTAGAGCATGAAATTTAAAAATTCATTTCAAAAATGGTTCTATAAAATTTTGCGCTATGATGACCAAATAGCGCGCCACCATTTCTGGTGCTATTCAGACCGCCAAAAAGACTGGTCTTGCTTGTTCCGGTTGATCGAATGTAAACAATGCCGCAACGAGTGAAGGAGTTGAAAGTTGACATAACTAAAAGCACTCTACAGCGAATTTAATAAAAGAGAATTTAATAAGGTCGGCCTTTGTAGTCTAGTGGAGAGTGCGCTAGACTCTCAACCCAAAGGTCCCTGGTTCGAATCCGGGCTCGGGCATGGTTCTTTTCACTTTCTTTGTTCTTTCTTTGTCCTACATTTAAGAATTATGGAAAACTAAAAATCCACAACTAAATTGTGGAAAATGTGAAGGAATGGAACAACTAAGGGCTTGAAATGCTTGCCGAGGTTAAGGCATAACACTAGCCTCGGTTAAAAAGCAATTCAAATTGTCTTTCGCAGTTGTTTCCCCTAACCAATAATTCACGTATAGTTCCAATCAATTCCTCTAAATAATCTATCCCTTTCCTTTCAGGTCAAAGACCAAACCTTGTTTGTATAAGGCGCATGCCTTGGTTCTTTGATCTTTAAAAATAAAAAAAAAAAAAAAGATATGCATCTGCACGTTTACTAGTTTTAGTGTACACAATAATTGAATCCATTAGCGCCGAGCATTGTCCAATTGAATTTCGGATTAGCAAGTTGATCTTGATTTTTTGAAAAAAATTAACTTCAGCAACGAGGAAAGTAAATTCTTTTCATCGGAAAATACAAATTGATCTTGGACTATATAGGACGTTGATAAAGCTTATATTATTAATATTGAAATAATATAAATAAAGTATCCAGGACTATGTCGTCCGACTACTATCACCGTAGGCGATATTATTCTCATTCCCTTTAAGCTCACTTTACGTATGAGAGTTTCAATATGTTAGAGCATAACAGACCTCTGCAATACCTTATCTTGTTAAAATTTGATAAAAAAATCTTAGTATTTATAGATTCTATAGTATAATAATTAAGTCACTTTGGCCAATAAACCAGTCAGGTTAGCAATAAACCTATATCTAAAAATATCGCTTTTCATTGACTGCCGATCACCTACCCTAAGTTTTAAATTTTAGTTATTTTTTAGTTAGTTTCTTAGGTTTTCGCTCAGCCAACTTACAAGAAAAGGTCCTAAGGTTTCACTCTTCGATTTAAATGATTTCCCGACGTGATCGAGGATTTAGGGTTTCAAAATCAGTGAAAATATAATTATTTCGCCAAAACTTAAACATTTTCCATTATGTTAATTTTCTATGATTTAAATACAAATTCTAAATGTTTGATAGTTTAAATAGTAGTAAATAATAAATTGATAGTAATAAATCATTCTTGATTTTAAATACAAATTCTAGTTGTTTGATAGTTTAAAATCGTTTATTGAGCTTTAAGTCGGATTAGAACAATCAATTGCTTTAACGAATTTTTTCCAAAGAAACAACATTTTTTCAATATGAAAAGGAAAACATCACTAGCTGATTTTACTGCAATTTCGAACCTGCTACAGGCTTCATCAGAAACCTTTGTGATGCCACCACCGGGAATCGAACCCTGCACTGCACCACAGAGGTGATGAGATTTCAGTGTCAATTTCTCAGTTTTTCTCCCTTTCATACTTTTTGGTTCTTGTTCGTTTTTGCTTACTTTAGTTTATGCTTATGTTATTGATTGAGACATTTTCCATTGAGACTTTTTAAAAATTTGATATCAAACGAAAGCTATTCAAAAGCCACAAATTATGGCATTAAATTTGAAGAGATCAATTTTAACGTAATTTTTTTTTTCTAGTAATTTTTAACGGTTTTCTAGTAATTTCATTAAGAGCCTTTAGCCGTTACTGTACTATATTCACTTACTGATTTTTTGTTTTTTTTTTATTTTTAACTTTTGTTAATAAAATTTTATTTATAAAAAATTAATTTTCATAACATATTCTAGCAAGTTTTGTTTATAACTTCTGATTGGGAAGAGATATTGGGCTAATTTTTGCCATAAATTATTTTTAAACGCTTGACTATTTTGTAAAAACATTTGAAAAACCTTATTTTTTATGACCGATATAGATTTGCGTTAAATTGGAACAATTTTCGATAATGAATGATCCCTGCAAGCATTCGAAGATAAGTTGATTTTGCGAAGCACTAGCGTTTCTGAATGCTCGATTCAAGCTATTTTCAAAATCTTCCTTTGTTTATTCCGGCGATCCATTCATCACTTTTCAATAGCCCAAGTGATGAATGCTCGATTCAAGAAAAATCTTCCTTCGCTCATTCCGGCGATCGTTAAAAGATGGCTGTTTAAAAATGTTTAATACTTTTTTCAATACTGTTTTTCATATACTCTTCCACTAAAAAAATCATCGAAAAAATTTTAAATAATGATTTTTTGAGTTGAATTGCCGTATAAAAACAGAATATATTCTTATCAGCACGATTTGGGGTGGTCAATCTTTTTGTTGACCGATTTGACAAAGAATAAATAAAAATAAATTGGCCATTTCAGCCCTATAAAGGACTTTAACTGAGCTTGTATCGATCAATTCTGTTATTAAATGTTTGAACACAAGTGATCGAGAAAGAGCCTACGAGTTTATTGCCGACTCCAAACGGCTTATATTTTCAAGAAGCTTTACATGACAGTTTTTACTCTCTGCAGTTTGCCATTGTCTGACATTGGTTGCCATGAAATAATCTTGTCTGAGCTGGGAATTGAACCCGGGCTACAGCGGTTCCTTAGCTTACGTGCCCACTAAGCTACGACGGCAAATTTGACAAAGAATGTCTCCTATAAAACAAATTGTAACGTTCAACAAAGACGCTTTGCAAGAAATCGGAGGAACCCTTAAAGCAATTTGTTTTCCACTCTTGTCGGCGAATCGCTGAAGACCCCTTTGCCGATTCGTGAGCGACTCTTCCCGCAAATCGCCAAGGACTTCCCAGCGAATCGCTTACGAACCCTTTAGACGATTCGTTCGCGAAACTTCCGTATCGCTTTTGCGTATCGCTTTTGTGGTCTCAGCTGCTTACAGTCGGCGATGCCCGGATGACTGCCAAATGAGCTCGCCGGCGATTGTCTCATCTTCCAAGCGATTCGCTGGCGATTCTGATTCGATTGAAAATGTTTGCAGGGATATGCCACATGGAAGACATTTCAAAATTCAATTATACGGGGAAAGATTGGAAATTTGCAATACTTTGGCGTTCTCGTAGTTTTAACAACAATTTTCTTCACAAAATAGAGATTTTTTACTATTTTGCCTCTACTGCCTTGCCAACTGTCTGGACACTTACTCATAGACACAAAGTTTGACAACTAATACGTATTTTTCACTGTCTTAACAGTACTGTTTCGTGTAACCCTGTGTAAAGAATAAATTTTAACTTGATAAATTTCAAAATTTTCTTAAAGCAAACATAAGTGAATATGAATAGCAAAATTACAATTATGGCCTCTAGTTTGATACAAATTTATTCGTTTCGATGGACGATAGTAAGTAATGGCAAAAAAAAAGTTCGTTAATTTTGAAACGTCATTTTGAAACCCTAAACCATCGATTGAGCACGCTATAGCAAAATACATTTTCCTCCGATTTTTCTCCTCTATCACATATCCGAAAATCATTCAAATCAAAGAGTGTCATCTGGGGACCTTTCGTTATTAGTAAAATTGTTTTTATGTTAAAAATTGTATTTTTTTAAACTTTTTTGTGGAAGTTTCGTTAATATTCGTTTAAAGACAGGTGTATGATTTGTTGCAAAACTGTGCAAATGTGTAGCCATTTGTTGGTGCCATGTTAAGAAAAAAAAAACTTAAAAACATTTAAGGTATTTTTGAATTCTGCAAACATTATTTACAAGCAGCATATGGGCACAATATGGGCACAATGAATTCAAAAGAAAAAAGTATTAGCAGCAATTCAATGCGAGGCTTCAATGCGAGTGTTTCAACAAAGTAAGAATTAAGCTTCATCACTAAGCAAATTAGTCTAAATGTTTGGAAAATACGAGTACTTAAAAATAAATGAACTAACTTGACTGCAAATCATACTAAACGGCTTGATGTGTTACCACGTTGTTTATTGTTTCCCACCGTACGCTATATTTAGTGTGTGATACACGTGTTACATAATATTCCGAAAAGATTTCGAAAAAATGTTAAAAGTTGATAAAGAGATTAAAAAATATTAAAACGAAATACATACATAAATATAAAGAAAATATACATGTATATTTTTTTTTAGTTAGAAACTTTAACAGAATTTAGAATTCAAGAATTATTGAGTAAGTATATAAATCAAACACCTATACGAGGATATATAGAGATAGGAAGAGGGGAAACGTAGAAGATGAAGAAAAAATTAGTTACCGTTTTTGTTGAAAGTGCCAACTGATTAAGATTGCTGGTTAAACCATTAATATTTGCTTCCGATTGCTGTTTATTATTCTCCTCGGCAATCAAAGCAATGACAGCAGCATTAGAGCCACTACTTCCACCACTGCCACTACCACCGATATTAACAGCAGTGTTTGATTTTCGCTCTATGGTACGCACTGTAACAATTGGTTTTTGTGAAATCGTAGTTGCAGGTGTTGCAGCAACATGCGATGGACTTGTAAGATGCTCATTATTTTCAGTACTTTGCTGCAGCCGCTGCGTTTCATCAATGGGTTCCACATCCGACTCATTGGTTTCTTCCTGTTCCTGTGCAAAGAGAAAATTAATTTAAAATTAAATATTATATTTCTTTTTAGTTAATTGAGTAAAGAGCAAGCGCACCTCTTCGGGACACAACTCAAATGCCATTGACCAAGTATTCTTTGCGGATTGGGAACGCTCTAGCATGTAACCGTTGGTATTATCATTGCTTTGCGCTGGTGGTGACCAAGAATACGAATTGTACTGACAGCCAATGCCGCGTCGTCGTTCTAATTCATCTTGCAGCCATTCCACAGCAATCATCCAGTGTCGCAAAATGCTGGGATTTGTGTTGAGCATGGCGAGTGCCACCTGGCTTTTGTGGAAAAGCTGTGTAAGACACTTTATGATTTGATAGGCGCGTTTTTGGTAATGTGTCTTGGCCCTTTGTATAGTTTCGAGCAAGCCTTCGCGCTCCTCGGCCACACCATTTAAAGCATTATGTATGCGATGATGTTGCCACGAATCCTCAATAAGCAGTATATGCAATAAAAGCTCAGTATGATGACGCATATCGTGACAGAAAGCAAAGCCACACTGCCACAACAGTTCGGTTAGCACGGAACGTGAAAAATGCGGATTTTCCCAACTGCAATATTGCAGTAATTTTAAGCCCTCTTCACCCACATTTGTATCTTCAATAAGTTTCTTTATGTAGCTGAAAATAATTGGGAAAATTTCTTAGTTATATTAAACAAACATGACTCGGTTTGAGTTTCGAACACACCTTGTTCGACTAAATAATATATCAATGCACTCGGCAGACAATGGTATTAAATCTTCATAGCTAACGTTGGCTTCCTTGTAAGGATTTGGTAGCGCTCTTGCATTCTGATTTGAGCTCTGACATCTCTCAGATATATCACTGCAACGTATCAAGTGCGAAACAACTTGGTGAAGCTTGTTCAATTCCGGATATTGATATTTAATTGAGGGACCAGGACCTTCATCTAATGCCACTTGCATAAATATAACCGGCACATTTAGCTGCAAGAAAAAATAATGGTTTTTTTTAAAGTTTTTTCTATAAAAAAATGCACTTCAAATAAATACCTTCAAGAGTTGCTGCTTCTCCTGAATACCCAGTCCAACGTACATACTAAACAGACTGAAGTAATGTGGTAAATGTTTTCCATGATCAGCGACTTCGCATTTTAATAACTTAAGCACACTTATTAAAATCTGCTCGCATAAATTTGAGCCATCAAAACCACTCAGCGGTTCATCGTTTATGGCAAAATGACAGAAAAACACCACCAACTTGACAAAGACAGTACGCACTTCAGGTGAAGGTGCCATTAGAATGTATTCACCAAGACGTGATGGTGGATTGAGCAACGCATTGCTGGCAAACCATTTGCGTACCACTGCCGATGATCGAATA
This sequence comes from Dichetophora obliterata, assembly GCA_963920525.1. Taxonomy (NCBI): domain Eukaryota; kingdom Metazoa; phylum Arthropoda; class Insecta; order Diptera; family Sciomyzidae; genus Dichetophora; species Dichetophora obliterata. The sequence goes on from OY986435.1 coordinate 6,362,432, forward strand.
TGGTGTGATAATGTATCGTACCTACAGTTCCGAAATTTCTTAGCTTAGGAGGTTGCAAAAATATTACAAATTTTTCTTTACCATTCAATAACTTGTCCTCTCAACGACTTTTTTGTTCTGAAACCGGTATGAAAGAGAAATTGCGACGCCAATTGAACACCCAACAGTGACATATCTTCGGCAGCTGGAGTCTAAAGCGGAATAGAATTTGATTAAAAGATTGAAAATGCGTTTTCTTTATTCAATTGTCGTACCATTTTGTCAGGACGTGTCGGAGGAATACTGCAGCTGACTAGTTTCTTAATGAAATTGAAAAATTCCACAGAGAACAAACTCTTTGAGTGTAAAAAGCGTATATTTTGATTGCTGCCAAATAAGAAATTAAAAATTTACACACAAGCTTTCATGCATAAATATTTCTAGCAGTAATTCTGTGTCGATAGGCAATAATCGCTCAAGTTAACTTAAGACAGAACTGAGTAATTAATGTAGCTGTGTTCCACGCATGAAGAACTATAAAACACAAAATCTGGAGCTTCTAACATGACCTAAACAAAGTTATGACGCAAAAACAAAAAACCTTTCCATATAACTTTCTCAAAACTTTGAAATCAGACTTAAGCTGTTATTGCTTATCAACACAGAATTTAGCACACAGTTTAAACAAATATTTAGGGAAACTTATTAGCAACTTAAGTATTCACTATTCGAAACTTACCGCACACTTCGCTCGATCGGTTTGGGCAAAGGCAGCACAAAGTTACGACTCTCTGCCAGCGATAATTGCTCAACACTTTGTTCGAATTGTATAGTCTTTTGATCACAACGTGTATAGAAAAGCATATAGGCATTCCACCAACGCTTTTGTCTACGATATTGCATACGTTTTAAGTTGTTGTCATAAATTTCACCCATGTAATCGCCACCAAAGCATTGAGCTTTCATTTCATCATCTTCGTGCATTTTGCACTCGGTTACATCGCCATCATCGAATTTATACCACTGTTCCTTGCCAGTAGAGGGATTCCTTTTTTTTTTTTTGAAGAAAAACATGGATGATGCATTAAAACAATATGTAATTGATTATTGTTTTTTTAACTCTTACTTTGACAGAATGTAACTGAAATAATGTCCACCCGAAGCTTGTCCGCTGTGCACAACAATACCTGTTAGCTCATATTTAGTTGTTTCACCATTCGATTGACAATTGTCGCCCACTTCAATGACTTCTCCTTCCAGCTTTGCTAGACCAGAAACTGAAAAAATTATGTGTGTTTGGTTATATAGAAGAACAAGCTCAAGATGTGAATAGTATTTCTATTTTTTCATGGTTGCACATCATTATTTTAAATTTGTTGTAAATTTTTGTTATTTTTGTACTGTATTTTGATTGGCATGGTTTTTTGTTTATGGTGAAAATTTTTATTGATAATTTTTAACTTTTTATATTTTTTTATTAATTTTGTTTTGTTTCAAATCATATTTATTGGTTTTTTGAGCAAAAGCTGTGTAAAATCTCGGTAAAATTTTGGTAAATATGGTCATACTTGTCATAGGAAAGCAGAAAACGGAAATGCCTAATTGTCGTATACAACAAAGTATTTAAATAAAAATTTTTACAAACAGCAGTAACCACTAATTTTTAAGATATGTATATGCTTTTGGGGGTAAACAAGCTTGCGATATTGAAATATTATATTAGTAACCAATGTTCGACCGATTAATCGACATCGGTATCGGCAGGAAATTCAAGCATCGGCATCGGCATAGGCATCGGTTCAAAATTAAAGAATCGGCAACGGTTTTGTATAGTCATTATCAGCATTAATTTAACCTCTATTTTGTTCACAGACTAAAAATCACTTCAGTTAACTACTTTAGAAATAAAAAATAATATATTTTAAAATTTGGCACTTCAATAATTCAAAAAAGTAATTAAAACAAAAACATTAAAAATATCCTACAATAAACATTTTATACCATTTAACATTGTGCCAATTTTTTAGATATTTTTCCTTTTGCCACTTTAATTTCTTTATATCTAAACATTTGTTTCCATTTATTATAAAATCTTCTTTATTTTACATAAGTAATGTACTTTAATTTAATATATGCAATATGATTTGTTTGCACTTGTTTTTCTTGCTTGAATAAAACTTAGTATACATACATATTAAGAGCAAATAAATAAAAAAAATTGTTTCTTTAATTAATTTTTCTTACAAAAATACGACCCTTAAAAATTATTAAAAAATTAAAAAATAAAATTTCACAAACCGACGTTCATGTTTAATTAGTTCCTGTGATATACTTTTTTATATTTTTTTTTATACAATTCCAGAAACTATAGTAAGGTAGCCACCAAAATATTAAATAAGTTTAACTTTGAAGTGGTCACGTGTCCAAAACAAGCAGTGACCAAAACAGAAAAAACGTTTTCCTGAATAATTTTAAAAATGGTGATTATGACAATTTGTCACGCGAGCGACGGACGATACATGTATACAAATTACTTCCGTTTTTATTTGTATGTATATTTACATAAGTATACATTTTTTATACACATAAAATTTCTAGGATTTGAAAATACACTTAAGTCATTTTTTAAAGTATAAAAACAAATGTGTAACAAAAATACTTTGTTGGTATATTAATTACACATTCAATTTTTAAAGTTTAAAACACTTTTTAAGTTATAAGAACTATCAAATTTTGTGAAAAAAATGCTGCTTTGGTAATTTAATTCACAACAAATTTCTAAAAATTGTTTGTGTAAAATATATACTTTAGTGTACCTCAGAAGGCGTGGTAGGTATAGAAAAGTATGTATATTCTTGATCAGCATCACCTCCTGAGTCGATTAAGCCATGTCCGTTTGTCTGTAATCACGACGACAACAGCCGTAATTTTAGAGCTATCGTAACAAATTACGAAAATATATTTAAAAATACAGATCAAGTGCGAAAATTAGCCAAAGTGACTTTATGAGGATGGTAAAATCTTTTTAAATTTCACAAAAATTATTCTAAGGACTTAGAACTTGACACATGAGCTTTAACCCTTAATATGCACTTTTATTATTTTTTTATTTATTAAATTCCACAAAGACTTCAAATTTTGCAAATTAGTTTAAATTTTAACTATGTATTCGATGTTTGAAATTTAAAAAAAATTTAAAATTACGTGAACCTCCCATACGTGACGTCATCATAATAGTAAAATCATTATTAATCCAAAAAACATTAATGTTTATACTTGATATTGTGCACATAAGCTCTAAAAAATATAAAGAGTTTAAAATGTGAAATATGCGGATAAAAACTACGCCCTTTAAAAGTGACGTCACCAAAATAAAACAACATTAAGACTTCGAAAAAAAACTTTAATACGGCCGTGGGGACATTTTAACTTCAGTCCAGTCGAAGATAATTCCTTACTAGTTATTCTTACTGCTGCTGTAGACCACTTTCTTTTTTAATGTATTCAAGGTCTTTGGCCACATTTTTTGTTGCCTTTATCTCCCATTTAACTAAAGATCAGTATCTTTCAATCGGCCATAGTTCTGAACAGTTGGGTGGATTGGCTTCTCTAGGCAACAAAATCACTTCATTCCTTTAAAACCACTCTAAGGGCCAAATTTTCAGTGCGAGTTTAAACTCTAGTCAAATTAAATTAAGGTTAACTCACCAAAATTGGACGTTTAAACTCGATTTAGGCAAAAAATAAACACATTATATGATAATTTAAGTCAATTTAACTTCAACGAATGCTCAAATATCTAGTTAAACCAAGTTTAAGCGTCCAATTTTGGTGAGTTAACCTCAGTTTTATTTGACTAGAGTTTAAGCTCGCTCTGAAAAAATTGGCCCTAAGACCGCTTTACCGTAGTGACATGAAGCGAGGTCAGGCCAAAAAAGAGGACTCTTCATGTTGGCGTAGAAATGGAAGCTATCTCTTTTGCGAGCATTCCTTCACATATATATCGCCATTAATTGTACCCGATGTCACAAAATTCCTGTTCCTTTTAACACAACTGCAAATTGCCTGCTAAATAAGTCATTTCTTACGTAATTTCGACACATTTTTGGCTTTCAATTTTTCAGCAATGTTTTTTAGAGAATCGGTCGTATATAATTCCTGTCCAGGGGGTCAATTCCCGTTCTGCGTTATCGTCATATGAAAAGTGTTTTCAGCTTACACGAAAAACGCGATTTCCGTTTTGTGTTAAAAGGGCAACAGCTGTTTATTTTTTGCTGAAATGAAAACAAAGTTAACGCTAGTTGCAAACGCGCGTTATCGACTTGCTTTATTAGTTTCGGCTATTTTATGCTTCCGAAAATCTTATCTTGTTTAAATTTATTTATGCAAAATTCATTATATTTTCTTTTTTATTGTTTATTTTTAATATATAGTTTTACTTTCTCAATCAAGTTTATGGCTTTGGAAATGCGATATAAGTCGAATTGTTTCTTCGCAATTCTGGTGAATGAGTTTTCTTCATCGCGAAGTCTCCTCCTAAAAATCCTTAGGTTTTCTCTACATAAATCAATAAAAATAATGTTGAAGTCATAATAAAGTCATCATCACGTTCAATAAACTAATTTTTGCAAATGTTTTCTACCATCTAATACGTTGTTTACATTGATTTTTCATAAAAGCTTTGTTTAATAGAACTTCAAGGAAGCTAGGAAAAGTCCTGTAAAACGTTAGTCTCGTCGTCTACTATTATGCGGCTTTTGAATTTCACTTTTTGCACGTCTTCAACCTGCGCATGAAAGATGCTGAGCAATCAGTCTTCCTCGCCAATTTCCTTCACGAAATGCTTAGATCTTTCCTCAAAATAGTCACATTTTTCTTCGCCTTTTCACGATCATGTAGCCCCTTTTAGCCAGAACCATGCTTCCGATCAATATGTAGGAGGCCTTTCTTAAATTGTCTAATAATACGAGAAATAGTTTTAGAGTTAGCCCCCCACCTCTTTGTAAATTTTTTAAAAAGTCTACTGAGGTTGCTTTTGAAAAATGTTAATAATGCTTTATCGCAATTACAGTACAGTTGGCATTTTCGCGTTGAATTAACTTTTTCTGATTTGATATAAGCGATACATAAAATTTTCTGGCATTTCATTCAGAGTTAATAAAATTAAAATTTTTGAATATTTCATTAATACAATAAAGAAATGTAATGGACAATTTTTTTCGACGCAGTCCTAACATAAACTAAGTAGTTAGTACTTGTTTTTATTTTTACATCATTGATTTTTGTACTTTTCTTTATTTAATTTTTTTATATTAATACGTTTTCTTTTCTGAGTATCTGCCTCCTCGGATATCTGGGTTTTGCTAAGTGCCCATTTTCCTTTTTGACATGAGTTTTTTTTATCATTATATTGAAATATACTTTTTAAATTGGTATAGGGTATATTTAGGTAATTACCTGTATAGGGTTCCATATCCAAGACACGTGGAAATTCAAAATAATCATTGAATTTTATCGCACAAACTCTTTCGTAGTCATACTCGAATCTCTTTAATTGTATGGCTAATACAGGCGGAAGTTTTCTAACACATAACCTCTTAACTGTTACTACCTAATCAACAATAATGAGTCAGATTATTATATTTATAAGTTAAAATACCATGCAAATTGTTTACTTTTTTATCACATTTATCACAGTGGTAGGCATCAGCTCCCTCCAACAGTTCACCCTTAACGTATTGCTCTAGAGATTCCGTTAGTGAGCTATGATTTCTTATATCAACACTAAATACACTAAAAGGCTCCTCTTTGGAATAGCGATGCGGACATTCTTGACATATTTTTTGATCACTAAATGAACCACCTAAGGTGGCGTTCATTAACTGTGTGTGGCCGAGAGCTTTTAAACCCTCATCTAAGCTCTCAAAGAGTGACATAAAGAATTCAACAGCATCCTGTTGTTCGCGCAAATTGACCGGTTCACCTTGCAATCTAAGGACGAGACAATAAATTACATACACTTTGAGTAAAAGTTTGAGAAAAAAAAATTAAAACTCACTTGAAATGTGTCCATAAACCACTTGGTACATAATATTGCAAAGCGCTGTGTCCCAAATGGGCAAATATGGCTTGAACATGTTTCAAAATTACAACATGATAGTTTTTGCGCATATCGCTGCTATCATCAGAGTAAATTGCAGACGATGGTGCGGCAACGGGTTCGCCACTGAAATCTTCATTGTCTGATACAGCAGCACCTTCTGCTTTAAGTATACCAACTCTAATTGACGGCACCATATAGAGCTGTTGCAACACCGAATTCATATAACAGGTAGCGCCTGCATTCTTAAGACCACAAAAACCTTTACTTGGCCTTGCTCCAACTGGTGGCAAGTAATCCCATTCGCGTAGAGGATCAGTATCTGAAAGAGAGCAAATATGCAACACTTACAACAGAGTCTTCATGTACAACACTTACCTGTACACACAAAATCTATAATAGTATTTGTAAGAAGTTTCATGTTAGGAACACAATTCTGGCACAATGCAATCAATAAATCACAGGCAGCCGCTACTGTGTGTGGACTGCGACAAACCGGTGGCGGTGCGGTATCATTTTTTAGCTTTCCAGTCTTTCTTAAATGCAAATATTCGCGTGATGCCGTAAAAAGGAAATCATCAATAAGCTCATGTATCAAATCGTTAAGTTGTGATTTAATTTCCGGTGCCAAGAAAAACATCAATTCTTTGGCCAAACACAAGTGACCTTCTAGCAGATCCTCGTGTACCTGTATATCGCCAGTAAGTTCAACATTTTCACGTATTTTCTGTAGCCACTTTATTTCCTCCGATAAAAGACCATCGCCAATGTTTAGCGGCCAATTGCAGACACAACCATAAGCTAGAGTACGACAGAGCAATTGGAAAAAGTCTGCACATGTGGCTTCATGCTGTGGCACCAGTGTCTTCAGAGAGTTTACCAACAGAGAGACCATGTAGGCAAATGGGCGACGATCTCCGGCACAATATGTGCATGTCAAGAATAATTGTTCTGCTGCCACTTGGCGCACAAATCGTGATGGATTCTTCAATATTAAACAAGTTATATATTTTGGCCATATTGGATCATTGCTGAGTGCCTCGTTGGCGCTGGGGTTTAGAACAAGCGATATAGTCAACACTTCGAGTGCCTCTTTACACATGGAAAAGTCTTGTGCATCCGGCATTGAGATGTCATCGGCAAAATCATTCTTACTGCCTAATGCCTGCAAGTTGCCACACGATGAAGCCCAAGCCAATTGCACGACAGCCTTAATTGTGGTAATATCAGGGCATGACCATTGTAGAGCAGAGCTAAAAAGTATGCGACAACGTTCGCCTTCTACACTCGCCGATAACATTTCAGCTGCTAGATTTTCCGCCAACTTTGTTGAAATCGCACGCAAAGTACTCTCCGAACTATTTGGTATGGATGTTAATATCTGTTTGAGTATTTCTACTTGAGATCTGGCGCCAACATCAAAATCACAAAGCAACGGTTCATCACCCACACGCGAAAGCACACAGCCGACTATATAGATAAAGAGCTTAGCTAGACGTAGAACGCATTGAAAGGCTGCACGTTTGGTATACATGTCCGCACTGGGTAAAAAGTTGTTCTTTGTAAGCAACTCTAAGATGAAATGAGCACAACCAGAATGCAACCAGGCAGATTGAATCTGAAGCGCTGCCTCGCCGCAAGGATCAAGTGCGGGTATAAGCAGACCATTGAGAACGCCCAAATTGTAGAGCACTTGCGCTGGCGATGGATGAAGAAACATCATCTCCGGTGTACAGTCTTGCGCTGAGATCTGAAAGGAGTGAAAATAATGGCTTAGTTGCTATTTAATAATTGAAAAAATCCTAACTGAGTCTTAATGAAAATAAAAGAACTCCAAATCCAAAAATTAAAGAACTCCTAATAAAAAATGGAAAAACTCCTAATACTTCGACAATTAGGAGTCATTTCGCAATAACTCCTAATCAAAAATAAAATTATCTCTATTTTTTTATGGAAATTTTAGGAGTTATATCATTTCGTGCATCCTATCCCAATATTTATTTATTTTTTATTTATTTATTTATTTCATGTGTATAATCGAAGCCAATTAAGGCCAATATGATTACAAGTAAATAATTGTACAAGTAAGTCTAAGTTTATATTTTACATTAAAGATGTTTATAAATTTCTATTATAGTTTAAAGTTCAATATGATATAGTATATTTATTTTTCAATTTCAATACAAATAATAAATTGTGGAAACCCTAAATCTAAAATCCCTAATTATTTAATTTTTCACAAGACAACCCCTATATCAGACGAAATAATATATGTTTTAATCTAAACTTAATATGATATTTTTTACATAACCATCAACGAAAATAAAAAACACATCGTTTATTTATTTTGTTGTAAAAATAACCACCTTTCAGTTAGAACACTAGCTTCTGGCGAAGCAAAAAACTCATTTCATTTCTATGGTGTATTTCGACAAACTGTCGAACACCAATGAAGATTGAAATAAATAAAGAAGCAACTAGAACAGATGGCAACCTTGGTAGAGTTGATGGCGGTGATCTATAAATAGCCTACTGCTTTGAAATTTCATATGATTAGCAGCCATACAATTCAAAAGAATGAATTCCAAAATCTGCGCAGTCATATACTAATTTAAACAGTGAGTTTATAACAGCTTAATCACTCGAAGACTACTGAAGACGAAAATGTAGCGATTTCCGAAACAGACTGTCTAGTCAGCTAAGTGATTGACTCTGTACAGAGTTGTTGCAATTAAATTCATGTTATTTTTCAAAAAGTTATAGAAATAATACTCTTTATTTGAGAGTGCAGAAGCAACTCAATTATTATTTACACAGACATAACGGCATTTTGTCAGCTAAAGAAGAAAGTGATGGTAAAGAAATTTTTGCAGTAGTTAGAGATGTGTATTGTGAATTAACTTATCACAAAAAGTCGATTTCGGAAAATTTTGAGTTGCGACTTTTTGTATTTAGAGTGCGATATAATGTACCATACCGTTCAACAGGCACAAACAGTAGCGTAAACTAATCAAAGACTCAACATGTTGAGTAAATTTTATACCTGCTCATTGTCATCAGATTTTTTTTTGCGTTGAATAACCGAATTTTTAATTTTTTCGTTAGATTCATGTTATAAATAACCAGGTAGCATTGGTAATTGCTTATGTTCTCTTCTACAAGGAAACCATCTCTTGTCAAGAACAGCTGTTAGTGAAACAAAGCGAAAATTGAAGAAAGTGTCAAAAACAAACAATACAAAAATTCAATGGTCGCATTTAGCGGAGTCAACGTTGACAAATGTTGTGCTATTAAATTATTTAACATAGCAAGAACGCAGCAAATTTGAGTGGGAAACTTTTACAGTTAAATTATGTAAATACTTCTCTAACTATTCGTCCTAAAATATTTTCCATTATGTTTATATGGGACCTTATTCATCATAATATCCAATGCCCTGAATTTCTTACAATGCTCGATTTTTACACTCCATCGCGATCTCTCCGTAGGCAATTCCATTCGAATTGAGAATATGATAAATGACTATAGCACGCTGCTTAAGTGAAGCTAATGAGATTTTATGCGTCTCGGACCTGTTTAATAAAGTGTTCAAAAAACTTTCAAATATCTTCTATTGCTCGGCAATTGTGGCACGTGATTTTTGAGCTCATTTGTGCTAAATTGTTATCATTCAATCTGTTTTATATTGTTTTAAACCGTTCTCATTTAATCTTTTTAAAAGTATATTTCGAATTCTAATTAGCAACAATTATTATATATACTATAATGGTTTTTTATTGATTATATATATTTAAGTGCATATATGTATAAGTAATCTGTAAGAATAACTCTGATTGATGAAATAATTATTTAAATAAAAAAATAAATGTTGATTTTATATGATTTAAATACAAATTCTAAATGTTTGATAGTTTAAATCATACTTGATTTTAAATACAAATTCTAGTTGTTTGATAGTTTAAAATCGTTTATTGAGCTTAAGATCAAAGTTAGAACAATTATTTGTACTAACGAATCTTTCCAAAGAAACAACAACAGCAAAGTTTTTTCGATATGAAAAGGAAAAAATCACTAGCTGATTTTATTGTAATTTCGGCCGTGATAAAGGCTTCATCAGAAATCTTTGTGATACCCGTGCAAGCGCGCAAGAGCGCACTGCACCACAGAGGCGACGAGATTTGAAGTATCAATTTCTCAGTGTGCGCTTGCACGGGTATCACAAAGATTTCTGATGATGCCTTTAGCACGGCCGAAATTGCAATAAAATCAGCTAGTGATTTTTTCCTTTTCATATCGAAAAAACTTTGTTGTTGTTGTTGTTTCTTTGGAAAGATTCGTTAGTACAATAAATTGTTTTAACTTTGACCTTAAGCTCAATAAACGATTTTAAACTATCAAACAACTAGAATTTGTATTTAAAATCAAGTATGATTTGAACTATGAAACATTTAGAATTTGTATTTAAATCATATAAAATCAACATAATAAATAACAAGGTCGTTTAGAAAAAACTTTTAAAAAATAAATGAAATAATTTACAACTTTTCTGACGTTTAGAGTAACAACATTCAGACAAAAACAAAACAACTGTTCACATTGTGAACTTTTTCGCGACAAAGTAATGAAATCATTTGATGACACAAATGTTCACATGATCATATTTTTCGACGGGCTAATAGTTTTTCATATTCCATTGGTAGATGAAGCATAAGAAGCGAAAAAGTTCTGGATGTCTAAAAATGTTCGTAAAGATATTTTACTAACACGCTATTCCCATTTTTACGCGATGCTTTCACGTTTTTGCAGTTAAACTTTTGCTTTATTCAGTACCAAGACACGTTTAAAAGGATCGTTGACATTGCAGTAAATATAATAACCAGGTATTCTCGTTTTACCTATGTTGTTATAGCTATTTGTGATATTTTATAAAAATAATGGTAAAACTATTTTTAAAAAGTTAACATATTCTAAAATAACTGATTTTTTTTAAAATCAAAACTAAACAACGCATCTTACCTCATCGCTGACTACAACTGGCGGTGCACTGATGCCACTGCGTTCGGGGAAATTATCTTCTTCCTTTGTGCTTACCGCTGCTGGCATGCGACACATCATTTGCAACATTTTAATCGTATGTCTATCGCATGGCAATAAATGCAACAACACTTTGGAACTCTCACGTAAGCGACCGTGTTCTAAATCACTTCCTAGCTGGTATAGCTTCAAGAAAAACTCAATATATTGATAGTTTTGCGATATTATAACACCTGGTAGAGTGCTCTCTGATTCGACACGCTGCATATCTGGGCAGGGCCGTGGTGGTGAACCAGTGCTTGAGTCACTAGAAGAGTCTGGACTGCTGGGTAGACCAGCGCCAATGGGAATAAGCTTAGCACTCAATATCATTTTATCGCGTATTGTATACTGCGAAAGGGGGTTGATCTCATCTGAGATTTCAATTAGCTCTCCATTGTTATAGTACAGATCCACTTTGATGTTGGAAGTCGATGTGCCCTTAATGCGCTTCAACAGGTTGCGCTTAAACGATGCAATAGTTTCGTTGTTGTGTGTTGTAATTTCAATGTCATCAATGGGTCTTCCTGGATTTTGGAAACGTATATAGAGACTAGTATGTTTGCCGCGTGTAACACGACTTAAGGGCAGTATATAACGATCACCATTAAAAGCACGATCGCATTCTTTAATGTACTCCTGTAGGACTTTGAGAATACGACACATTTTCTCAGCTTCGATGAAACGCATCTTCAAGTCTTTTGAGTCAGCAGCGTCAGCATGATTGGGATCGTCGACGACAGCAACTGGATTACTGCCAATTGTCTTTCCTAATATCAAAATGTTGCTATAGTGGGTGCGCAAACGTTCACAACACTCGCCGATAAACATTTCATGAAAGCCCGAAATGTTCTCCTGCAATCTGGGTCCCAAGGCGGTCGATACTTCTTTGAGCAAATCAATAGCTTTGTTGGCTATTTCTTCACCACCCGTAGTAATCACACGCCACAGATAATCTTTGCCAATAAGATCTTCATTGTCTAGTATATAGCCTCGATGTATAGCTTTAAGTTTGTCCTCTTTGGAATTGACAGCTTTAAAGAAGCGTTCAAAGCATTTAATGCCACTCTCGGTGAGTAGATGAGGATCTAGTTGTAGTATGTTATTTTCGAAAAAGTCCTTATTTATACCGGGATCGAGGTCCGGTTCCTCTCCCATAAGTTTGCCGAACCAGCGGAAACATTCTTCACGATCGGTTGGAAATACAGCATTAACAGCTAAGCAATGCCAAATTTGTTTAGCCTAAAAGGAATATTGATAAGAAGTTATGGTAAAATTATTGTGCAATTTTGATAAGCTTTATATTTATGATTATTTAAGATTGAGGCAAATTATGTCTAAGAAGCAATATGCTGTTTCAACAGCGGTTTTTATAGAAAAAAAAACAAGGGCAGACCTAACAGTAATGATTTTAATTTCTGTTTCAAGTTTGTTTAAAGTGTGACTACCTGATCAGCACAGAGCCACAGCTGTCCATCCTTGAGTAAAAACTTTAAAAAGTCTAAACGTTCCTGAATCTGCATGTTATGCGGATAACGCCCATCAATACAGACACTCGCTGGCTCAACATTTGGTTTATCAATTATGACAAGCCTTATTTTATCCATATACGAAGTCAAACTGTTGGTGACTAATATAACAAGCGAGTAATCATTTTGCAGCCGTTCAATAACCTGCTGTCGATTGAGACCCTGTTGAGTTCGTTGTGCATGACTGGGCAAAGATTCATAGAGGCAACAAATTTCACGTATCAAACGTAGTGCGGGTAAAACCCAAGAATCGCCCATCTTCAATTCGGCCACACATTTATCTAGCCACACAATTTTTTGAGCATCACGCTCTTGTGAGCAGCTATAGTCAAGTATCTTGACATGAGCTGCAAGCGCTTGATCCAGCACTTCCGGTGGTATTTCTGAGCTGTGAGCTAGAGTCCAGAAAAGTTTTAAAACTTTTTGAGCCATTACGCCGTTTTTGTCGTCCTCTGCCAAGCGTCTAATAAGTTCAAGAAGCCGCTCGCGTTGACGTTTATTAGCAGTGGTCATGCTAGCCTGTTTATTCGAAAAAATAAATAGTTAACACACTCAATGGACATTCTAAAGCTGTCGGCAAAAACTTACTTGAAAAGACTCAAATAGATGATCCAGCTGTTCAGGCGTGAAATCCCAAGCTAGTTTGGCCAGTAAATCGTGTACATTTTTCACTATGGCCTCATGCTTGCCTGCCTGTGCACGCCAAACTGCATCTAGATCTTCCAATGTTAGCGCCTGCTCTTTAATTAGAAAACGTATAATTTTTTCTAACTTTTCCACATATTGTGGCTGATGCAACGAGTCCTTAAGTACGATACCCAAAACATCAGACTCTTTGATCCATAACTGAAATAGATTCAATGTAGTCATTTACTATATTATCGCAGCTTCTAACTTACCGCCATTCTTTCCGCTGTCAACCAGTCCATTTCGTCATCGGGCAAACAGTGTGGCAGCTGCTGCGTGCGATGCGAGTAATACGACACAGATGTCAACACTTTGTTGATATCATTGAGTGCATTCATTTTGCCATTGAAACTGGAGACTTGCAGTAAACGCAAAATCATTTTCAAACGAAACATTTCCAAATCGCGTATCAAATCCTCTTGGCCCGACAGCCGACTCGCTAAATAGCGTGCTGATTTAACAATACCGTTAATATAGTCATTCCTGCCCTCTGGTTTTGCCTCGCGTTTAAGCTCATCATCCGAAAAGCTATCCAAGAGATCCAACACCACATTCCATATGGGCATGAAATACTTAGCTATAGTTGCCGCAGTCAACAGCTCGTAACACTGGCCAAAGGGACGCAGCAGACTATAGATCAAGGCAAGCGTCAGTTTATTGTCTTGCGTTTCGTCGGATGTATTTGAAGATTTACTCGATTTGCTGGTCAGTTCGACGGCATCATGTGTTTCATTATCTTGTTCCTGATTCTTTTTCAGCAGCTGAAGACCACTGTTGAAGCGCCCAAGCAAATTATCAAAGCCGCCAAGTTGACCAAAACGATTTATTAAATCGACTAGCCAGCCGCGTGGATTCTTTGGTTCTGCAGGTGGCTTTGCAAACATTTTATTGCCATCGAGTACACCCCAGATGTAATCGGGTGGCATGAAGCACTCCGGCTGACGCCCACCATTGAATGTATTGAATTTGTTGTCCGGATCAAAGACAATGGCCAGCAAATCTAGCAAGTAGGGATTATCGCGCTGCATGTGTATGGCAATTAAATGCAAAAGTTTGCCACAGGACATTAAAATACAATGATGTATATTGTACTTCCAGGAGTTGACAGCTTCGTCAGTAAGAATTTTCGAAAAGGAAGTGGTAAGAGCGCTGCGGTAAAATTCCACACATGGTTCGCAGTCATGATCGACGCCTGAAAAAAACAATATTTTTATTTTTAGAGTCCAAATCTTGGGTAATATATACAAATTATATGCAAACCTGCTGTTGTTAATGTTATGGCCGCATTTAGTAGCACTTCAAGCTCTTGTTCTGGCAAAACTGGCACAACCCAGCGTGGATTGGATATTTTCTGTGTTAGCGAACGTAGTTTTAAAGTTGGAAAGGATGATATCAAAGTTTCTGGACTGCTGTTGATAAAAAAAATTAATGTACGACACATCGGTGAGAAAGAGTTTAATATTTGAAAAATAAGTTGTATATAAGAACATAAAATAATGATAAATCTTATCGTTAATTGCCAAGATAATCAAAAACAAAATTTATATGCATTGTATGGAAATTGTTTGCACAATGTTTGTTAAGCTTTCACTTTTGTTTGTTGTATTTTTAAAAGCTAAACAAAAGTCCGATTGAAAATGAATGCAGTTTATTACATATTAGTAAAGTTCTTTGAATTAATGGGGTCGTTAAGGTACGAGTAGCATCCAAAAATAAATTCGAATGAACATGTAAAAGAACATTTAAGATTTAAAGCAGTGGGGGGGACCAGTAAATAACTGAATTTAGTACATCATGTAAATTTGGTGTTCACAAAATTGTTTACGCTAATGTGACTTATTTGGGATTTCTAGTAAAGGAAAAGGCTATGTTTACAATTACATTTTAAAAAAAAAATGCGTGTGGCAAAAATATAAATAGGGTTCATATAAGATTGGATAACTGATATTTTGGATAACAGTCTTGCATCGTTCAGGCAAATTCTAGAAAAAGTTCGTGGCTTTTTAAGATGTAATTATTTGAGTAACTAACCATCACCTCATCTAAAAATAATTGATAAAAACTTCATACAAGGATATGGGGTCAACTCAAAGCAAGATCCACTACTGATTTGATTTAGTATTTAAAATTATATAAGGGCATTTCCACGAAAACGGTCTACCGCGACTGTAAAATTAAATGTTTTAAAGTTAAACATTTTTGAAGCCTCCATAAAAAAGAGAAAAATGTTCAAATTTAAATTGTGAGAGTACTGAGAGCTGATCTCAATTTGAATTTTTAAAAATTGGCAACAAACATGATGAATGGCAACAAAAGTTGAAAAATTTTAATGAAAGTTGGAATTTTAAATGTATAATTAATACTCGTATAATACAAAATTTAATTAAATTTTTTCAGTTTTCGTTTTTAAGGTCCTGAATTACACTTTACATGTTTTTGTAATTCAATTAAATAAATAAAACTACACAAAATATGAACTTCTTTGAAGAAAAAAAATCTGTATCGTAACGTATCATATAACGGTTTGTATAGAAATAATTAAAAAAGATTTTTCAACGAAACAGTTATGAATATATAGCAACATTATTCTAGATAATATTGAAAGTACTTTGATAAAAAAAGTCTTGCACACTTCGCAGATTTTTTTTTTTGTTTGTTTATACTGATGCAGACAAAAACCACTTCTATTTTTTGTATCGTATCGAGTTTTTTACTATTTTTTGACTTACTACTTACTACTAGAGTGCTATCCAAAAATCAAAGCAGGACAAACAAGTTTAAATTTTTCTTGGCTTTTTTTAATTTTTAGCAACAAAAAATGCTTACAAACGTTACGTTCGCGACCATGGCAACGCCCATATCTGATTTTCGGGCTTTCTCAAATATACCTTTTCATCAGAAGATGCTTTACCCACGCCATCGCATTAATTTTTCAAAATGACAAAGCGTTATCCATGCGAATCCTTGCAAGGGCAATCTGTTATTAATTGTGTGATATTATTGTATTATTAATGAAAAGTGTTTTAACTTTGAAACTTCATTAATCTCCGCAGGGTACTTGGGTATTTTTACAAATTGAACTTTTAATTTAAATGTTTTTTACAGTGCCTTTACAGCGACCATTTCTGGACTATCGAACACACAAAAAATACAAAAAAAATAAGAAAACATATGTATCTTACTCAAATTGGCTTTGATAATTTTTTTTATTATTATTATTTTTTATTTTTGTCGGGAATACATAATTATTTTTTATTTTTTTTTATTTCTGTATGAGAAAATCCTTGTCTTCTTGGATTTTAATCGTTTCGAATGCAAATATGAAATGTTCGTTCTTTTCACGAAAACCATTTTACTTTATTCGATACTTTTAATTCGATAATTTTTTAAATTTCCGAATGCAATTCTTAACATCATTGAGGGAATGTGGGGCTTTTAACAAAATTTAAGCGTCAAATCAATCGCAAATTGCGTTCCACAAACGTTGTAAATGCGTGTTTGATAAAAAACACTTAAGGCATTTGCTTCATAGATGGCAATTTTGTATCAACAATTTCTTTTCAATTTCGATATATCGTCGTTACAAAAGTGAACTTGCGAATCTGAAAATTTAATTTTTAATTTTCCATAGAATTTCTATTAGAAATGAAAAATTAAATTTTTCAGATTCGCAATTTCACTTTTGTAACGACCATATGTATTGATTTTTGTGTTTTTTTTTATTATTTTTTATCCTTTAATCATGGACTGGTATCTTGGCAACCCTGGAATTAAAAAATTTATTTTTGTGTTCGATAGGCCAAAAATAGGCACTTTGAAGGATTTCAAAAAAGTCAAGTTTGAAAATCTGTAACTTTCACTTAAAAATTTTATTTTTTTTTTTTAATTTTTTGTACAACATAGTTAAAAAAATGTGCCACAACTAGTCGTAATGTTTTTTTTAACTTTGCATTTTTGGATTTTATTTATTTCATTGTAAGTAATATGAAAGTCTTATTGGCCAATTAATATATTACAAGCTGTTTACATTCGAGAGAGAACTAATCTAAGCTCCGCAATAAACATATATTCCTAAAAAATGCGGAATCCCTAAACAAAAAGTACGAAAACAAATCAAGATTTTTTCCCAAACTGGCGCCAAATGCTAACCTTTTTGGCATGGATTTTTGGAGTTTTTTTTTAAAATACCCAAACATATTTTTAAAAATGTCAGTTTTTGCTAAAAATAGCATTCCGGCTAGGTTCTTATCCAATCGACTTAACTGGAATACTTTCATATTTGGATTTTGCGAATTTGTTTTAGATACAAAAAAAAATTAAACTAGCCATAATAAAATCAACTAGGCACAATAAAGCTTAACCCGATCTTGGTTTGAGACACAAACGCACACTTAAAGTAAAGAGCCCATTGAATTTTCAAAAAAAAATTTTAGCGGCCTCCCTAACATCCATACTTCTATAATCAAGCTTCAATTTGACTTCTCGAGAAGTCTAAAAAGGATTTGTGTAACTTGTTTTATTAACTTCTTTTATTGCTAGTGTTTTTTTTATCCTTTTCTTTTTTATATAAAATAGACTATGGATTATGTGGATTGATTTGATTCAATGACCTTAATTGCATATGTGCACAAAAACAAAATCTTTCATTTTTAGATAAGGATTGCACATCATGTTTTAAAGTAGTTTTCTCACTTCCTTTGATAGGCTATTTGTATTAACACTTATTTTAATTAAATTATATTTGTTACATAAACAAAATGCATTTGCAAATACACTCTATAATGGTGAACATGGTTCGAATGGTATTGTCTCTGGTAGACTAATTCTGCTAAGACTGTTGATTTGCATGTTGTTTTTAGTATTCTAGCCCACTGGCTTCATCAGTTTGTGACCAACCATCTGCCATTTACACGACCTTGTCTCGACATCCAAAATATTTTGCCTCGTTTTAAGTAAAAATACCTAAACATAATTTTATCCAATGAATTTTTAGGATGTATCACAGGCAGCGATTAAAATACAATAAGGAGATTCGTAAGGAGATTTGAGTGGATTTCCAAATTGTAGACAGAAACCCAAAAGCAGGGCGTGCTTTATTTATTGTGCTTTTAACTTCTACGTTAATTTCGCCTTCGAGTTGATATAAAACATATTAAAGTTAACTGTTCGAGATCCTTAATTGGCGTAAAGATATTAAGGATACTACAGATATATAAATACTACAGAATAATACGCTGATGTGTGGAGCAGCTGCCTGTGATCATTATTTGTACCGGCTTGGCGTTGATCCTTAGATCAACCACCGACCCCGACCCACCATTTATATGCGGATGGTACTTGCCAGCAAACAGGCTACAACTTGGGCTGCATGGCCTTTTAAACGGGCTCTATTGCATGTCATATCTCTCAGATATATTAACGATGGCAGTCAGTACAACGTCTATTATCAGTAAAAAGGTGATTAATTACAGAACAGAGTCGAAGTGGTATCCATTGTGTAGAAGGAAACACCTTGCGTGCACGGTTTTGAAGACTGAAGGAGTTGAAGAAATATTTTTACATATTTTTATATCGACTAAAAATATACGCCTAGGCATTTCTATATGATTAAGAGTTTTATATTGTGAAAAACTATTATAAAAGATTTTGGTCATCATAGTTTAACTCCCGAAAGATATTAGAGAATACATCGCAAAGAATATTTAAATAAAAAGAATCAGCAGAACGTGGTATTGAATTAAGAGGAGTTTAATAAATTAAACAAATACAATTAAAGTCAGCCATTTCTTGATTTCCTTAACCTACTTTCACATACTTTATAATAGACTAGTGAAAATAAAATTAGCCAAGGGTTTGCTTGTTTATTAAACCCTAACTAAAATAAATGTAAGCTTTGCACGCAATACAAATTTGCACCCTGTTTTTTGAGGGAAAAATTGCAGTACACACACATATATATATATAATAGCAATTAAGTTTACAATAATCACTTACATGCTCTCCGCTGCAACCGAACTATCGTCTGCAGCATTATTAGCCACTGCTGCTGTTTCCGAGGGCGCTGTCATCATCGTCTGCTGTGGTTGACCTGCATCGGTAGCAGGTGCGTCGCTAGCGGAAGAATTGTTGGCGGCGTTCGTGTTGTTGGTGTTGCTGCTATTTGTGGTCGTGGTTGTGGTTGTATTTGTGGTCGTGGTTTGATTTGTGGAGGAAGATGAGCTGCTATTGTCTGCCGTATTGGTATTGCCAATGGAGCTATTGCTGTCGCCTCTAAGACGGCCACGCGCGTCAAAAGTCATTGCGTACTACTACGATGACAACGATTTGCGGTGCGGTCTACGAGTACGCGCTGGTGGAGAATCTCTTCTTAATTTTGCTGCAAGTGCTTGGAATTTGCAATTGTGTAATGTTGATTGTGAAGCACGTTCTTATAAGCTGTTTGGCTGCTTTCGTTTACATATTCTGCTGACTCAAAAAATCAGTAACTGCAACAACACCAAAAGAAAGAAATCATTTCAGAAACCCAAGAAAAATCAATATTTATACAGAAATCAGACAAAAAACCTAAAAAGAATGTGTTGAAGATTTGTTTTCTTTTTGCGTTTCCACTTTATTTTCATTACATCACCTTGTTTTTGATAATGTTGTTTTAAGCACAATTATTATAGTACACATTTATAATTCTTTGGACAAATTTTCTTTAGCGAAAAAAGAAAAACAGCATCAAAACTGACCGAGTAGAAAAAAACACAGCATTTATGCACAGTTGCCACCTTGGTGGGGAAACCCCCAATATTGGAACTATCAAAACGTCATGGAATAGCAAAATTTAATAAAAACTATATAAAGCTATATATTTTTACAAACAGTTCGATGACCTTTTGCACGTCAATTGAACAAAAAAAAAACTGCAATATAGAAAGAATCTTAAAGTCTCTGTCGTCTGGACTTTTAATATTTTTAGTTTTGCAATTATCAATTTAAGAAAAAGTCGCAAATAGAATTTAGTTTTCTCTTAAAATCAAAAATGCATAGAAATTCATAATCTTTTTTTTAATTTTCTCACTCGTCAACTAAGCGATCTAAAGTGTTTCCTCCCACATTTTTTAACATTTATAACCTAATTAGATGACAAAATTGTTTAATTTTATTTTTAAGGACCCTTCCTTTCTCCGGCCAAGTCTGGCAACGCCTTCATCCGTTGATTTGATTTTCCTTTTTTTTCTCTCCTGCGTTTCCTATTTTCGCTGGACATCAGTCGCTTGCTTTGTGCTTAATCAAGGTGGCAACTTTTTTCAATCAGTGCACGTAAAACTTGTGTCCTACTGCAAATCGATGAATATCGATTTTGATAGTTCGCCACTGCGTTTTTTTTTTTTTTGCTTATTTCTTCTTTGCGTTCGTTCGTCTATTTGTTCTTTTTGTGTTTGTTTTCTTCGTTTATTTTTCTTTAGTTTATTTTTTCGTTTTGCTATTTTTAAAACAACAAAATGTTTGCCGTTGTTATTATATTTAATGTAGTTTATTATTTCGAGAATTGTATAGAAAAACTTTATTTCTATTAAAGTTGCGAACGCAACTAAAACTTGCGAATCTTTGCAATAAAAAACGTATGCAGAATATTTAGCTTGCACATTTCCTTTGGCACATCGTTCGCTGCTCAACTGTTCTGCTGCTTCGCTTTTGTGAACTCACCATTTTTTGCATCCGCCCAATTAGCATGACTTATTTCTGCACTTTGCTGATTTCGTCGTTTTCGTTTAACAATATTAATTCAGTCTACTACTTTTATACGCACTTTTTGCAAGTTTCTTGCATTTATTCGAAACTAAACGTACTCGGAAAATGCAATTTGGTAGTGAAGATTTTATGAAAACTTAAAGTCAACTTCTTTTTCTTGGAGCTGCTACTTTTCCGTCTTGCAAGGAGAATCAGCCGGCCAGCAGACAAAATGGCGACTTTTTGCCTGTGGTGAAATTTGTATGTTCTTCCTTGCAAGTTTTTGTCGTTTCGTTTTCGCTTTTTCTTTATCTTCTACGCCTTCACGTAATTTTTGAAAACAAATTAAATTTCTTTTATTTGCTATTTTATTTGTATTTTTCACTCTGTTTGTATCACTTTATTGTATTATTAACTTTTCTAGCCTTACATATTACGGCTGCAAAAAACGTCCCGTCGATTGCTGTCGAAAAATTTTCTTTTCGGGATCCAGCAAAAATTAATACCAAAAAGATCTTTGGCTTATCCTCTTTGGTCATACTGTAATTGACATTTCTACGGTGAATAACAGCAGGTGGTGTTCAATGCCATAGATTTATTAAGTTCGTTTCAGACAAACGTACATGTCAGCTGACATGTCCCTACAAGAAATAGCTAACCAAAACTCTAACACAATCACATACATTTTTCTGTTTACAACCACATTCGCATACTCATTTCAGTGTCAAAAATTGTGAAACAGGGAAAAATATGAACATTTTAGCAAGTGCATGTGAAAGAAAGAGAAGGTATCATTATTAAAAATCATGTCCAATTTTTGCATATCCGCCATTGTAGTTTACCATTCCTGATTTCGCTAACAAAAACCAAGTTCTGCAATAAAAAAATTAAATATCTTTAAATTGCTTACTGTTGGAACGCTGCTACCCATCAAAGAAGGATGAGCCAATAAGCACGCTTGCCAATATCAAGAATGCAGTGAGCATTTCAACATTCGCCACATCTAATTCCACTCCCAAAGTCGTCGGCACAGAAGTGGCTCGCAGTAGCAGCAACAACAGTAAGAACAACAACAACAACAATAAAAAATGTTATAATAAATTAAAACCATTTGTTTCAAGACACCAACGAATTGCATGCATTTTTATTTTTTAAGAGGTACGTTAGATAAAACTGATTTTTACGTTATATCTAACGGTTACATATAACTGAGTTTTCGGTTAGATTTATCTGGTGAGATTTGGTTACCTATAACCTGTATTTATGTTAACCCTAACTAGAGAGAGAGCGAGACGGCTATATTTCAATGGTATTGGAAATTGATACGTGTGAAAAAGGGATGCCAGATCACACGTATACACGAGTTTCGGTTAATTTCTTCCCGAGGCTCTTCCTAGCATAACCGAAACTTGGTATGAAGAGGTAACCGATATTTCAGTTTAGAAAAACCGTTTTTGCTTAGTTAAATAACCGATAGTCTTCTTGTAGGGGTACGACAACAAAGTAACGGTAATATTTTCTTGAGCTTTCAAACAATCGTACATTTACAACGACTTAGAACACATCCGCGTAATTTTCCATATTTTAGATAATTTTTTATAAATTTCAATTAATTTTATACAAAATTCAATGTTTCAAACGTTTTCCATATTCATTTACTCTAATATTTTTTGGAAAAAATCAGCATACATGTACATTCGTCTGAAACACCTATTGAAATCCACTACTGACAAAATATCGTTAGAAACTAAATAAAGCACTTTTGTTAAAAGAATTTAAACAATATGCACATATTTACCTGTCGTACGAAAGAGCATTATGGGTATTCACGATTCAGTGCACTTGCCTGTGCAGTTGAGGACTTGTGCACTTTACGTAAACAAAATGTACGCACGTCAAAAATCTGCACAAGTGCTTTTTTACTATTGCCTTAAACTTGAGGACTTGAGCAGTTGTGCACTTGTGTGCATTGAAAGATATTGACAGCTTTGAAATAGTAGGTGTGTTTCCGTACACTACCCTACAAGAAATAGCTAACCAAAACTCTAACACAATCACATACATTTTTCTGTTTACAACCACATTCGCATACTCATTTCAGTGTCAAAAATTGTGAAACAGGGAAAAATATGAACATTTTAGCAAGTGCATGTGAAAGAAAGAGAAGGTATCATTATTAAAAATCATCTCCAATTTTTGCATATCCGCCATTGTAGTTTACCATTCCTGGTTTCGCTAACAAAAACCAAGTTCTGCAATAAAAAAATTAAATATCTTTAAATTGCTTACTGTTGGAACGCTGCTACCCATCAAAGAAGGATGAGCCAATAAGCACGCTTGCCAATATCAAGAATGCAGTGAGCATTTCAACATTCGCCACATCTAATTCCACTCCCAAAGTCGTCGGCACAGAAGTGGCTCGCAGTAGCAGCAACAACAGTAAGAACAACAACAACAACAACAATAAAAAATGTTATAATAAATTAAAACCATTTGTTTCAAGACACCAACGAATTGCATGCATTTTTATTTTTTAAGAGGTACGTTAGATAAAACTGATTTTTACGTTATATCTAACGGTTACATATAACTGAGTTTTCGGTTAGATTTATCTGGTGAGATTTGGTTACCTATAACCTGTATTTATGTTAACCCTAACTAGAGAGAGAGCGAGACGGCTATATTTCAATGGTATTGGAAATTGATACGTGTGAAAAAGGGATGCCAGATCACACGTATACACGAGTTTCGGTTAATTTCTTCCCGAGGCTCTTCCTAGCATAACCGAAACTTGGTATGAAGAGGTAACCGATATTTCAGTTTAGAAAAACCGTTTTTGCTTAGTTAAATAACCGATAGTCTTCTTGTAGGGTACACTGTGTAAGATTTGTGTAACTTCTGGTAAGCTCGAACTGAGAGATTAAAAATGAAATTTGAGTATATTAGCAAAAGTACGGAAACAGCTTCTAGCAAGTTTCGAGCACAAAACAGCTGCTTCTGACAGCAGACGAGTCAGACGTAAATAGCGCCACTTGAAATTGTCGTAATTTTGTTTGTGAAGTAAATTTTTTTAAGCTATAAAATCGTTTAAGCTATGTTTTAAGTTATAAAATTACTTCAAATAATTTATTTATAGCTAAAAATGGAAGATCAAAAGAAACTGCAATTTGTAAATTTATTTTTAGCAGCACAATTTGTGAATATTTGTGAAAAACATAAACAAACGTTTGACATTTGCTTGTTCTTCTTGATGCTTCTTCTTATTGATGCTTGTTCTTAATTTACTCGAAGTCTTGAGTTCTAGCACGCTCTGTGTACATTCTGTGCTCGAGAGAGCGATTTTATGCTTGTTCTTTTTCTCCCATTTCGTACACAAAAAGTACGGAAACAGAAGTGTACTCACAAGTCACACAGTGTGAGTACGGAAACAGACCTAGTGATTGTGGTGTGTTCACGTAAACCTAACTACAAGTCCTCAACTGCACAGGCAAGTGCACTGAATCGTAAATACCCGTATTGTTTTCGGGAACTTTTAAATTTTTTAACCGCACAACTCATGGTACAAGAATACAAGTATATGCACCAGATGAGAGCATACTGCCGGAATTGTCCAAACGAAGCAAAAGTTTTTCTATATTTTCTTTTGTTTCCATTCGCCACACAGCTAAATTTGACAGACATGGCAGTATGGAAAGAGAGCACAGTCAGCGTTGCAGCTACCTCTATCCTTCTACTTTGACACAACTCATGTTGTATTTATTTTTGTGGTTCTGTTCTTTGATTTTGTCGCTTTTTAAGCATTGAAAAAAGGTTAAAATTAAATAATTTTCAACTATTTTCCTGAAGAGTCTTCCAATCAGATGCCAGGTTTCTCAGAAATGTCAAAAACACTATCTATCTCGCTTGCACAATTTATGAATGGTGTGACAGTTCACGTACAGAATATGTGTAAGCGACAGCATTTCCTTATATTTTACTTATAAAAAAAAATTATTATAGAAAACGTTTGAAACATTGAATTTTGTATATAATTAATTAAAATTTTTAAAAAGTTCCTTAAAATATAGAAAATTACTGTTAAATTATAGGGTCATAAAAAAATTGTTCAGCCATTACACCGATGTGTTCTATTTGAGAGCCCATAATGAAATGAAGTCGTCGTACTACATGTACGATTGTTTGAAAGCTCAAGAAAATATTCTCGTTAGTTTGTTGTCGTTCAGCTGACATGTACGTTTGTCTGAAACCCCCTAATTAAATCTATTGTTCCGGTTTACACCTTAGAAGTAAAAAATATAAGGAAGTGGTGTATGGCAGAAAAGTGCGGCATTCTCCATATTGGTGTTGGTTCGCACAAACACATGAACATTCAAACACGGCCGCATTCGGTTGCATCACAAAAAAAGGGCCAAACTGTTTCTGATGATAATCACATATTTCGCTATCTTGTTTGTTCTTATCCAATAACAATAACAGATTGTATTTCCACACCACCATTGAGGTATACAATTTGGTGCGTTACCGATTTTTTGTGGGTGTTCAGTTCCCCAGTAGGCCTATTTCACCCGAGAGCAAAAAAGAATATTAGTATTAACAATTATTAGTTACTAATAATTATTAGTAATATAATAAAAAATTATTTACGCATGGGCCATAAACTGCACTTATGACCAAAATTTGTTCACTGAAAACACGTGCGCCCTTGAAATACTTTGACATTTCAATTTGCTTTTTTTACTTATTTCCAATTGGAAATGCACTAATTTTCACTTTATATAACTTTTTAAAAACAATTCATTATAAATAACGTTGTTTCGTTTAAAAAATCCAACTGGTGTTCATATAATTACTTATGGAAGGAAACCACATTATTCTTCAAGTTCTGACTACTTGAACAGTTTCTTACAACACAACGCATGTTTGTGTAGTTGTTTATATCGTAAATTTTAGTAATCTCACTAAAATTATCAATAAAAATAGCTTTTAATTATACATTTAATATTAGTAATTTTTTTATCTCATACTTCGGCCAACAGAACAATCCAAGTGTCGAAAAATATTCACCGTCTCACTCACTCAATTCAAAAAACATACAGCAGTACACATATTCTGTATATGAGGGTAACACCATTTCCTTATATTTTATTTCTATGGCTTACACTTGTTCAGAATTGACGTTCAATTTTTCCGAATTTATTTTTAAACTTGACGTTCTATCTATTGTCCCGGCTTACACTTGTTCTTAATTGTCGTTAAATTTTTCCGAATTTCCTTTAAAACTTTACGTTCATGTTTACACACGTCAAGAGTTGACGATAAATTCTTGTTCTGAAACGACGCCTTTAGGGGTGTTCACATTTCAAACCGCTTATCAAATCATTTGTCATATTCATTAGAAAACGTGAAATTTCCACGGAATTCCCACGTTGTTCTAATGGATTTGACAAATGATTTGATGAGTGTGAACAGGGCTTTTGAAGCACAAAATGAATAGAACAAATAACGGGACAACGAGCAAACACAAAACGAATTGCCTAAGAATTGACGGTACGGTTAATTTTTTATTTCCCTTTTGTTACGATTCCCGCAACAACGAACACAAGACTTGATCGTCAATTCTTGACAAGTGTAACCCGGGACTTTCAGAACAAGAATTTATCGTCAACTCTTGATGTGTATAAACGTGTATAAACGGGATAACGAACGAACAAAAAACGAATTGCACAAGAATCGACGGTACGTTCAATTTTGTTCTTTGCCCTTTCCACAAGCGTCAATCGCAATGAAACAAAAGACTTGACCGTCAAGTCTTGTCGAGTGTCATTCAGGACTTATGTTTTACTTTATATATACTTTACAGGACTTATATTTTACCGCACTTCCTCAATAGCGGGGTTCACATGATCCTACAGGTTGTCACGCCTGGCGTGATGGGTGAATAACTGTAAATTTTTCTTAGCGGCCAAACGATCACACATTCTGTCAAACCTCATTTGGCTAAAAAATTTCGTGTAGACAACATGTCGTAGATTTGGCAGCAGCTGTACTACCATCATTTTTTTGTTATTATTTTTTTAAAAAACTAACAATACATCTTCAGTATACACAAACAACCGTGTATTTTTTGCCAAAAGCATTTTTTTATGCTTTATTTTTTGCATTTCTATTTTTGTACACTTAACTTTTCATGTTATTTTGTCTTCGCCATTAGTTTTTAATGGCGATGCTTGGCGTGTTCGTCCAACACGTGTTCACATTGGTTGGATGGTTGCTCATTTTTCAAATTCAAGCCAACATGTTGTCAGTCGGCTGTATCGAGCGTTTGAACGGTCAAATACGAGGCTTGTCCTACCAGGCGTGACAACATGTAGGATCATGTGAACCCCCCTATTAGGGCAATTCGTTTTGTGTTTGTTCGTTATCCCGTTAATTTTAATTTTATTTCAGCGTCATCAGCGCAAACTTGTGAAAGAAAAGGGAGAAGCGAAAGAAACAATTGACCATCAACTCTTGACGAGTGTAAATTGAAGCGTCAAGTTTAAAAGGATATATGCAAAACTTGACCGTCAAGTCTTGAAGATTGAATAGGGGCCCTCAAACGATACTAGTCCCGGTTTATACTCGTCAAGACTTGACGGTCAAGTTTTGCATATTCCCTTTTAAACTTGACGATTCAATTTACACTCGTCAAGAGTTTACGGTCAATTGTTTCTTTCACTCCTCCCTTTTCCTTCTCAAGTTTGTACTGATGACGTCGAAATAAAATTTAAAATAGCGGGACAACGAACGAACACAAAACGAATTGCCCAAGAATTGACGGTACGGTAAATTTCTTTCTTTCCCTTTTGACGAGTATAAACCGGCACCTACATGACGGACGTACATGTAGTTCGATAAAGTAACGGGACTTTTTTCGTTGCCCTCACACACATCGCACATGACGGATAGACATTGGATAGACTTCATTATTTTTTAGCTGCCGAAGAGTTAACATCAATTAAAAATATTAATATTAATTGTTTTGAACATTTATTTTTATGTATTTTGCTTTAAATGTTCTAAACCATCACAATTTTAGGTAAAAATAAAAAAATTCGCGTCAAAATATAATATTTCGTACGTTCGGCAGTTTTGCCGCGAGATGTGCTTTCTCTGAAAATTTTCAACAAATGGCAAAATGTACTAAGTTGGATGGCCGCGCACGCAAACGGAACTACATGTCGGACGTACTTAGCAAAAAGTCAAAATATTTCAACTTCCATCGGACATGTCCATCCGCCTTGATTTCTTGCACACGAACGATACTACATGTGTGATGACTTGACAGGTTGGATGGACATGTAGTATCGTTTGAGGGCCCCTAATGTTACTGTGGGCTTAGACCGCCTGAACTAGAGGTGGGTAATAACACTATTTTTTAAACTTTTGCGGTTTTCATGACATGACTTCATTAAAATTTTACTGTAGCTTAAATGTGTTCAATGGAAAGATAAAGGATATTGATGGAGAGGCAAATTAATTACCTTTTTATCCGTATATTGTTTGTTTTGATCGAGCAGAAAATCACAATTGAAATTTTGTGAAATTTGTTTTAAGAAATAGTAAGAACTTGTACTTTTACGTTTTTATGATGACCTGTAACTTGACCATTTTCTGCTCGATCGAAACAAACAATGTATGGATGAAAGGTTATTATTTTACCTTTCCAACAGTATGCTTTTTCTTTGAACATATAGTTTTAGCTACAAATGAAGTCATGTGATGAAATCCACAAAGATATAGCGATATTTGTTAATAGGAGGTTCAAATTAATATACCCACATATATGCCGTTCTTGGTATTTTTCAGCTGTAAAGCAGTGTTATACATAGATTGTCTCCTTCTGCATTTTTTTCGAGGATTTGTTGTTCAACTTTTAGTCTATTCGCATTTATTTCATTTGACTCTTTCAACAGAGACAAAATACTTTGCT
This sequence comes from Dichetophora obliterata, assembly GCA_963920525.1. Classification (NCBI taxonomy): domain Eukaryota; kingdom Metazoa; phylum Arthropoda; class Insecta; order Diptera; family Sciomyzidae; genus Dichetophora; species Dichetophora obliterata. Next base: position 6,391,491 of record OY986435.1, read on the forward strand.
GAAATCTACAATTTTCTTTTCGTTGTTCTCGAAGTACCTTGTATATTAAGCTTTGAGTAGTTGGTAGCGATCTCTTTTTTAAACTTGCACCAGGGGAGCTTGGCAAGCTGCTGATGCTTGGCTTGAAACCGACCGAGTCCTCCATGTCATTGCTGGTCATTATCACAGATTCACTGTCTTCATCTTTTGCAGCACTAAAATGCTTGCCATCCAACCCAAATACGGATGTAGAAATCCCTGTTAGGTTAATAATCCTCTCCTCAAAACCACTGAAAATAATTTTGTTGCTACCACCTCCCGTTTTTCTGCTCTCTGTGTACGACTTTCTCATTTTTTTTAAATTTTGTTTTTTAAATCAGCCCAAACCTGCAAGAAAAATTTAAGATAACAAATTTATTCTTAATCTTTAAAACATTTATTTACTTTTTTCCAGCTATCCTCGTCTCTAGTGGGTGGCCCTTCTGCATTCAATAAACCAGCTATTTCCTGCCACAAAGATTGTGTTATTTGGTTATTGTTTGTACGCACAAATGTCCCACTGACCATATCAGGGTGCCGCTCCAGGAACTTCAGCAACAGCTCAAACTGCTTCGATGTTGTTATTTTTTTTAATTCCTGGATGTAAGGTTAGGGTAGTGTAACTTAAAACATATAATTTTATTAAAGCCAATACTTTTATTTAAGTAACTTTAAATCATAGTTTAACACTTCTATGTTAAATAAATGATAAATAAATGATGAATAAATATTTACATTTTTATTTGCTTCGCTTCTTAGTCACCGCCATGAATTCAAAGTGATATTTTAGCGCAAAAATCGCCTGTCGAAAGCGTTACAACATACCGACTTTCGATAATTTCGACAACTTCGAAAAGTTCACATGACTTGACAGGTCGGATGGACATGTAGTATCGCTTGAGGGCCCCTAATGTTACTGTGGGCTTAGACCGCCTGAACTAGAGGTGGGTAATAACACAATTTTTGATGTGCTGACACACTAGCACATGCTCACCCTTATGTGTCAGCACACTGTGCTAACACAATTGTGCCACAATCAACAAAACACTTATAAAAGTGACGATAACATATAGAGTGCTAACACCCTTTTCTATTAATTTGTTTACAAAATGCACAAACTGCATATTTCCAATTTTTGCAAGTGAACTAAAGTAAAACACAAAAACAACTTTACTAAGCAAAAACTTATCAAAATCTAAGTAATGCAGTGCACAGTAGCGATAACCAATGAGTTTCAGCGAAGAAGATTAGCACTGCACTCTGCTTTACATCCCAACACTGCACACAAAAGCTACTTTACGCACAAAAGTGCGTCTAAGCTCTGTTCTTTGCGTGCTATTGTGCCATTATGTGAGTCAATGTAGTGTGCTAGCACACATGGCACACTACAGAGAGTCAGCACAGTGCCATAGTATAGCCTGAACGAACGAAAAATTTATCGCGAACAATTGATTGCAATAAATTCTTCGTTCGGAATACTGTTTAGACCTCACGAACATCAATCGTGAACAAACATTGTACGTTCAGGTGGTGTTAACAGCAATTGTGCATTTGGCCGAACATCAATAAATGCAGGGTTGATTACACCTTATTTTTGAAACTTATACTCCGTTTCTCAACAACAAATGGTTTGCCACTCCATAATATATTTTGGGCCCATTTAAGTTTTTCAACGAACAAAAATTAAATGTTCTCACATTTTTCGTTTATCAATAAATTTCGTAAATTTTAAGTCAATTAAATAAAAATTTCTACCAAATTGTATGCACTTGTTAAGCAAATACAATTGGTAATTTTAGTAGTTCGACTTTTATTTTAGAGCAATACTTTTTATGTTATAAATTTAAGGAATCGCTTTAATCACAAATCGAATTTTCAACTATCATTTTAGTTAATATCCTCATTTTTCTAAAATCTTCGATTAAAAACTCAAAAAGTTTCAGCAGAACCTAAAATGTTTTTTATTTTATTTAAGCTCTTTTGTGGATTCCTGCTATAATAGTTGCTATCCATAAACTTAAAAATTTGCATTAAAAGTTATATAGTTATTATTAAAAAAAAAATACCTCAAATAAACTGTCGCTTTAAAATTAAACTTTAAATATATGATTTTTTTGCTTTAAAAACTTTAATTGGCCCTTTACACAACACAATCATATTGCAGCGAAAGTTAACAGAACACTTTAAAAATCATAAAACATAAATTACTACATATTTTAGTACTTTTCATAAATTATTCTCTTAAGCTACTCCTCTTTGCTACTTTTCTGTTTTTAAACACAGCGCAACACCGGATTCGCCCAAAAAGATCGAAGCTTGTTCAATCAGTTCGCCTTAATTTACTGTTTACACCGGGCAAACATCGTTCGCGATAAATTTATAGCGAGGTTTCTTTCGTTCGTTCAGGCGGTCTAACCGCACAGTTACACGATGTACGTTTGCTCGGCATACACTTGGCCGTACAATATGGTTGTTGTATGGATGTTGTTGTATTCTTCAAAATTTTTGACAGTTTCGCATTGGAAGCAACAACAAATTATTTGTACGCCGAGCAAACGGACATCGTGTAAAATGGGCAATAGCAGATATCCCGAAAAATGTTTGCTTTCATATTGCATTCTCATTGGTTGCAGATTTCGTATGAGTTATCAACTTCGTTTTGACAGTTGCGGTCACCGGATTTCCACCCTAGCACTACCTTGTCTAATTTTGCCATGTTTAAATGTATGGAGTTTTTCTCACTTGTACTGTCCCGTGTAGAAGCTGGGTTATAACAATTTGGTACAAATTACAAATCGTTTAGTATCTGTAAGTCGAAAACAAGAGTTGAAAGTAGGCGTGCCCAATCCCACATATTCTTAACGATTTGACACGAATTACGAATCGTTTGGTACCTAAATGAAAGTGGAACAAACAACCAATGTTACAAGCTCGTACTGATATAGTATAGATGCGAAGTACGAAAAAACCGTAGTAGCTTACGTTAACTGTTGCAGTCATGACGCAATGCAACCCCTTTTTTCTTTCCTTTGCATTCACTCATTCTATAAATAATTTTCATTCTCGTCTCTTTTCAATTTGCTTTTGGATTTTGACAGACCGATGAAAAAGGGACAATAGGAAAAATACGTACGTGTACTCGTCAAAGGTGCAATTTTTCTTAAGATTTTCGGTTGGACAAACAGATTTTACAATATTTCCATACATTTATTTGATTGAACACTATTTGCATTGCTTAATTTTGTCAAAAATTCGTTGCACTCAAAATTAACATATTTTTGGAGTCAATCAGCCGTTTGGCTGGAGTACTGAACAATATGCAGATCCTGCTGTCATCGATTTGCATGGCGTTGACCAGTGCTGTGATTGGCAACGCATATTATCAGAAAAAACAGTTCTATCCAGCTGTCGTGTACATTACCAAGTCCAATGCATCGATGGCCGTAAGTAGCATATGGGGATAGGGAGGGCAAAAGGTCAGGAATTGCAGATTGATCTAAGTTTGTCATTGCTTTACAGGTGATCTACATACAATTTTTCGTTATAGTTTTTATGTTTGGAAAGTTGCTACGAAAAGTGAGTATTCCCTAGTATAGTTAGTTATTGTTAAAAGATTGTCTAATATACTTGAATTGCAGATATTCTTGGGCACGCTGCGCGCTGCTGAATTTGAGCATTTGTTGGAACGCTTTTGGTATGCACTCACCGAGACGTGCTTAGCGTTCACTGTCTTTCGCGATGATTTTAATCCACGGTTTGTTGCACTATTTACGGTGTTGCTGTTTCTTAAATCATTCCATTGGCTAGCGGAAGAACGTGTTGATTTTGTAAGTTTTCTATTCTGAAGCGGTGGAAAGTCTAATGGGAATTGTAATCAGATTTTGAGTGGGAAGACAAAGTCGAATTATAGAACATTTTTTTACTCATGAAATTGGGTTAAAACTTAATTCGTAATTTTTAATAACTTTTTTACTAACTGATTTGGTATCCAAAGTTGTTGCCACCAGTTGCTTGAAAGCAATAAACTGATGCTGTTACCAACTTTAGCAATATATTTTAATTACCTCTTTTTTTTCTAGATGGAACGCTCGCCAGTTATAGGTTGGCTGTTTCACGTTCGAGTTGCTAGTCTTCTAACGGTTTTGGGTATCCTGGACTATATGCTGCTGATGCATGCCTACAACTCGACCATTGTGCGTGGCCCTTCTGTACAGCTGGTCTTCGGTTTTGAATACGCTATTTTACTGACAGTTGTCGCTAGCACTGCAATCAAGTATGTTCTACATGCTGCTGAAATGCGCACAGATACGCCTTGGGAGAATAAAGCTGTATTCCTGCTATATACCGAATTGGTTATTGGTCTAATTAAGGTGGTCCTCTATGTGCTGTTTGTCATAATTATGGCTAAAATCTATGCATTGCCAATGTTTGTGTTCCGCCCGATGTTCTTTACTATACGAAATTTCAAGAAGGCCCTCAGCGATGTGATCATGTCTAGACGCGCTATACGCAATATGAACACTTTGTATCCAGATGCAACGCCGGAGGAGCTGCGTTTGTCTGATAATATTTGCATTATTTGCAGGTTGGAATTGAATAAATTACATATTTTTATTTAAAAAAAAAAAAAAAAAAACAATAATTTTTGTTCTGATAATTTGCAGGGAAGACATGGTTAGCAACTCCAAGAAGTTACCATGCGGTCATATTTTCCACACAACTTGTTTGCGTTCCTGGTTCCAGCGCCAACAAACTTGTCCAACATGCCGTCTTAACATATTGCGTGCCCCAGCTGCTAATTCAACTGCGATACCACGCCCTGAAGATGCGCCCGCTGCTGCAGCTGCACCGGCTGCTCGCGCAGCTACTGGTATTTTGCCACCAGCGAATGCTGTTGGCACAGATGCTGCGCGTGCCAATGGTAATGGGACGGCTACTCCAACAGCGACTACCTTTGAAAATTTAGCAGCAACAGCAAGTAAGTACTACATTCTATTTTAACCGAATATATTTAAAATTCTAACTTTCCTTAATTCAATCCATGTAGTTCCCTTGGCTGCGAATATTCCGCCATATGCCGGTGCCCAAAGCTTCCAAACGCTGCCAATTGTGCCGCCGCCTTTTATGATGCCTCCACCATTTCCATTTATTGCGCCCTATGCTGTACCACCGCCCCCAATGCCATCGGACTTAACAACATTTACGGTTGAGGAACTAAAGGCCTTGGAAGGATACGAACGTCAAAACATTGAAGAACGCATAAAGGTCAGTTTGATATTTCCAAAACTCTTTCAGTGTGAAAAACCTTAATTTTTTATGTCTCTTGCACGTCAGCTATTACGAAACGTACAACTTATGCTAGATGCTGCTGGTTTACTCATGAATAACTATCAAATTGTTACTGCGCGCATGCAAGCTACCACACATGCTGCAACCACACCATCAGCAGCAACAACAGCAGCAACAGCAACAGCGGCTACTGCACCACCGCCAGTAAGCTTAATATTTGATGGGCCGAGTACATCAGCCGCAGCAGCAACAGTTGCGGCTGCGACTGCTGGTGCTTATGAGGCAACAACAACTGCTTCCACAATGACACAATCGTCGTCATCATCGTCATTGCTGTCCCCAGTTCTAAAACCACCAGAAATGCAGCCCGAAATCAGTGCGCCTACAACAGTAACATCATCAACTTTTAACAAGCATAATGAAGTGACTATTGAAGACTTGGGCGGCGAAGAGAACGAACATGATTTTACACATAAGAAAATAACATCACCAACATCAACCACAACAACAACAATAATAACCACTGACAACTCGGAGCTGAGTGAGCTACGCAAACGTCGTTTGAAATTTCTAGAAGAAAGTAATAAATCTGAATAATTGAATAATTAATAAATGCAAGAGCAAGAAAAAGGAATTCATTCAATATGTTTAAATATGTATTGTTGAAATGGGGAAAATGATGAACTGTATTTAATACTAACTACAATTAAAACAAAAACAATTATAAATAAAAAGTAAAAAAAAAATACAAAAATAACATTAATTAAATGTATTTAATTTTAAAATATTTAAAAAACTTATTTTGAAGATTATTAATTAATAAATAATATAATTTAATATTTTTAAAACAAAAAGAAAAACATTTATACATCTCTATATAAATATATATCTGTGTATGTATATAAATCTATAAGATGAACACAAATAAATTTTATAAATAAAAAGTAATTAGGTCTCTATGCATACGATAAGCCCGAAGTCATATGATAACCAAAAGTTTTGGACAAAGTATGTGTTTGAAAAGTATATTTTCGACGTAACGAAATTACGAATACCACGTAGCAAACACCAACATGAAAATTATATCGCAAACCTCATAAAACTACTTTGAATTTCTTTAACAAGTTGTGAACAAAACACAAAAATAATCCAATAGTTATCGTACAAACGTATAAAACAGAGATCTGAGATGAAAGCTATTCGAAAATTGTTTGCATATTTTTAAGAGTAAAGCCAAGCGTTCAAGGCGACACTTGACTCAAACCTTTTTTCATATGTTTAAAGGGAGATTTGTGTTTACAATAAGACAAGTGTCCACTCTTTACAACATTAAGCGTCTGGCCCTTAGCTTAGGGGAAGATTTTCGCTGTTCAAAACTCCATGTGGTCCGAAGGTTTAAAATAAATCTATCCAAATTGTAACAAAAATCGAGAAAATTTTAAAAGTATTTTGAAAAAATCTTTCTAGTGCCTAAAAGTAATTGTTCAAGAACCAATATTCTACCAATTGAAATTTTCGATATGAATTGAGATTGCACAATTGTAAAGGATTGAAAATTGTCTGGAGTTATAGTACAAATTTTCAAACTACATCCGACAAAAAAAGAGCAGGAGCGAATTTTGTCGAATTAAAAATACATGTAATTTTTCATATTGAAGTGAATTAGGAGGGAATCCATCGAAGCGGCGCACAGTGGACAAAAATCAGAATTTTTATGGTCACAAAATCTTACAAATTTGGTTTTCCTGTAAAGCAAACTCCTTCACTAGACAAAACCCAAAATATCAGAACCAAACATTTTTTGTGGATGCTACATCGCTTGAAAGTTCGAGCTTCTTATCGATATTTACCTTATGAAATTCTCTTTTTTGAGAATTCAAAATTTTTAAAATATTGAAAGCAATTTTTTTTTAATTTTCTTTTTAAGCTTGGAACAAAATATTTGTAAGTTTCTTTCAAAAAATAAACCTTATCTCGAAGACGTGCACTTCTCCAAAAATTAAATAATTCTTGGTTTTCATTTATTGTTAAATTCAGTTTTGGAACGTTTTTCAACATCTCAAAGGCTAACAAAAACTAGTACAAGATGAATATCAATTCTGAAATGTAATAAATAATATTTATAATATCTGGAGAAATCTACCTGGAAGTATGCGGAAGTCAGAAGTTATTGCCTCACAAAAATAGCTAATTATCAGTATTTTCCTTTAATTTTAACCGCATTTTAAGTTCTCTAAAAGATAAAATTTATATTGATGATAAATTCGAACTTTAAGTTGACATTTAAAGAAAAATGGATCTAGTGTTCGCGCAACAAAGATTTTTGAAGTGAAACTTCTCAGGCGGCGCACAGTGCTCTTTTTTCGATTTAAGGATGAATTCATAAATTAGAAAAGAATTCTAGATCAACTGCATCGCCTACCTCCCATACAAACAATCTTTTTTTTAATAAAAAAACACCCGCATAAAATTGCTTGTTTATGTTTTTAAAGAGTAAATTTAGTTTATTTAACTTCACTTAAACGTCATGCTAAAAATATTTCAAATCGGATAAATTTTAGATATATCTCCTATGAAACAATATTACCAAATTAACGAAATTTAAAAAAAAAATAAAAAAAATGGTTGCTAATACAAAATAAGGTCAAAACTTGTTTTTAACTATGAATTATATTTTATTCTTCTTTAAATTTAAGAGTACCTACAAGTTGTCTTGGAAATCTGCATTTTTTTTAATAGCAGCTAGATGCAGCAGATTTTTACAGAAACAGAAGGAAGAAGTACGATATTTTATAATAGTTTTAGGCCTTCGACTTTAGCTAGATATTTTCTACTAAATTTTACTTAAATTTTCATTCCTTGAAAAATGTCATATTTCAACGATTTTTCTATTATTATTTATTAACAGTTTTTATTGTATTTTATATTAAATTCAATGTCGATTAAGACATAAAAAAATCCAAAAAACGAAACCTTGATATATATACTTTGTGCTCGAAGTTATTATTGTTTAAAATTGACTTTATTTTTTGGGTTTTATTGAGCTTATTTTGGTTAAAAAAGTTTCAACTTTGACGAATTTTATAAAAAAACCATACAATACATCAAATTTTTAATACCACATTCATAATACATGTTTTATAATCTGACGAATAAAAATACTTTTTTTATAAAATTTAACAAAAAAAAAACAAACCCTAAAATAAATAAAAATAAAGTCATCCTAAATAAAGCCTAAAATAAAATAAAGTCATCCTAAAATTAAAAAAAGCGCACTGCGTGGCGATTTGATATTGAGGGTAAAATTTTTAGAGTATTGTACCGAAAAAATTTCGACATGAAAAATATTTCGAGTCTCGTAACGTTAACGGAGCAGTGATATTTTTATTTTTTTCTATTTTTTGTGAATTTTGCATTGGAACCCCCAGAAAGGTGACAGATAGAGTGTAGGTGTGTACGAGATAGTTTAGGAAAATTGTTTGACACACCCCCTTTTACCGCCCACAAATAGAAATGCTATATTTCGGACTGTTTTGATCGTATTAGGCTTACATTTGGTAATTTAGTTTGTATGGTTACTGTCGGCAACTGTACTAAAAATGGGTGTCCACGCCCTCTTTTACAGCCCACAAATCAATATATTGCTTTGTCTTAATGTTTTATTTAAGACGGTTTTGGTTGTATAAGCCTTAAATTTGGTAGTTAAGGTTATATGGTTACTGTCAGCAACTGGACTAAAAATTTGTTTCCACGCCCCTTTTTTCCGCCCACAAATAATTGAAAATTCTATATTTCAGGCAGTTTTGATCGTATAAGACTAAAATTTGGTAATCAAGTTTGTATTACTTTCGGGAACTGTAATAAAAATAGGCATGGTCGCTCTATAGCCACTCCTACTTTTTGATAAGTCATTAAAATTGACTAATGGGCCGATTCGTTGAAATGTTGGCAGTTGATTTGTTTCGAGTGCGAGATAGTTTAGGAAAATTGTTAGCCACACCCCCTTTTACCGCTTACAAATCAATAAAAATCCTATATTTCGAACGTTTTTGATCGTATTAAACTAAAATTTGGAAATTTAGTTTATATTGTTACAGTCGGCAACTGTACTTAAAATCGGTTTCCACTCCCCCTTTTACTGCACACAAATCAATAAAAATGCGTTATTTCGGACGACTATGGTCCTATTAGACTAAAATTTCGTTATTTATTTTATATAAAATTTTAAGCATAATTTTTTTTTAAAATACATAAATAAAAATTTAAGGAACGTTTCGAACTGATTTTTGACTTTTAATTTTTGTTTAATTGTTTGTTTAATTTAATTTTAATTTGTTATTTAATGACCTTTCTAAAATGACTTCATTTATGAAAATCGGTGCACGCTTTTATATTTTATTCTATGGAACAGCTTGTTTGAAAAATGTTAAACAGAGCATATCTTCTAAATGGGTTTATTAAATCTAATGGGTTTATCTAAATGGGGCGATTTAAATTTTTTTTTTTCTAAACTGTTCTAAGTCTTTAAAATTATTTCCTAACGAAGCCAAAATTTCGAAATTCTATTTAATTTATAAGTTGGTTGAAAAAATATTTCCAATTCTTTCGTTGTTGTTGGTTGTTTGCTGAATCCACTTTGCTTATTGCTTTTTATATTGTATATAACCATTGAATATAACCATTGCGAAAGTGGTTGATCTATAAAAGAATTTATTTATTTTATTTTTATATATTTATTGGTTTGAGTCTTTGGAGTATTAATTCCTTACAGACTAAGATTATCAAAAAGTTATTATAACATATAGCACTAAATTTAAAATAAACTATTTAACAAAGATTTAAAACAAATTTTCGACATTGATAAATCAAAGAAAACTCGAAGCGATAAGGCATTAAATAAGGACAAAGCTCTCTGAATCGGTTCATTACGCGCATAGTTGGATCTATGAAATTGAATATAGAATAATTTAAAACGCTGCAACTGTCTTGAAGCAATATTAAAATGTATTGAAGCCAAAAGAAAAAGACTATCAATGTTACCTGAGATAATAAATTACAATAAGAGACTGAATTTTCCTTGGCGCAATTTCCGTTGTGCATTTTGATCAAGTTTCCCAATTATTCTGGACCAAAATACAACAACTCTGATGTACTACCTATTCCTCCTGTTTTAGTGTCACTTAAAAAAAAGGATCAAACAATTTTACCCGCAAGCAATTTCAACTACAACTTGCTTATTTATGCCATTAGTATTCATAGATCGCAGGGATAAACTCTCGATCAAGCAGTTGTCGATATTGGAGAAAAAGAATTTGCATTAGGAATGGCATATGTAGCATTCTCAAGGGTTCGTAGTATAAGTGGCCTTTTTATCGAACAAGCTTTTTCTTATGATCGGCTTAAAAAAATAAATGACAAGAAGGGGTTGGTTGAGAAACGCCAAGATAAATTAAAACATTTTTCTGATAAAATGTTTATGAGATCCGGTAAGTTTATTCATAACACACACATCTCCCTTTTATCTTTATCTTTACTTTTATTGTTGGGGAAAAGTTTATTAGAGCGAGCGACCCAACTTAAATGCATCTTCAACGTACCGATTTATGTAGCCAGCTTACGCGTTTGCTCTTAGTAGCGTTATTTCATATTTAAAAGCGTCAGCAGTGATCATGAAAAGTTTAAAATCGATTTTTAAAAAATTCTGACACATGTTTGTTTTGACATATGTCTATTTTTAGAATATATTGAAATTTATCACGAGTGCAACAAAAAGTTTGATTTTGGCGGACCGTGCAATAGGCCATTTCGTCAGATCCCCTTTTATTTTCAAGTGGAAAAATTTAATATTATGAACAGTTTTACGGAGATGACCCTTATCACAAAAAATACCGGTTAGTTTGTGATCACAAAGTATTAAGCAAATTTTGATTTTCATTTTTGCCGTAAAAAATAAAAATAAAAAATATTCGGGTATTTTGTGCTCAAAAAATATGAGCAAATTTTGCTTTTTATTTTTGCCTAAAAAAGAAAAAAGTTACCGCTTATTTTATGCTCAAAATTTTCACCGCTTATTTTGTGCTTGTTTTTGACTGTGAGATCATATGAGAGGATTCTAATGGCACCTTCGAAAAAGCTGTACGACATTTTTTCCACTATGCTTTTTTGGTGTAAAAATCTAAAACAAATTATTACTCTTTATTTTGCAACCACCCCAAAATAAGAACAACTTTTTGAATAATTCATTTAATTTATTTGATTTTGTGTCTTTTTTTTAATTTTATAAGTTACGTTTCGCTTTGAAGTAATTTAAAATTTTTTTTTTGTCTTTTTAATTCATTGTAGGACATTTTGCAGTTTACTTTTATTTCGTATGTAATTTATTTAGTGTTGTTCTTTTGGTACGAAATAGAACGTTCTAGCTACAGATAAAATATATATATAAATATTTATACTTAACATGCTAAGTAATGTCTATGCCCAAGACATAGTACATATGCAAGTTTGTATGTATATAATACATAATTAGTTTAATTGAATTTGGTTTATATAAAAATTAATAGTTGGCTCTTAGCTGTAAGCTTAAACAACAGTAGTTAATTCTTATTTTGTGTTAAAACTATTTAACTGTAATTTTGTTTTTTAGTCATGAGTATTTTTAAAATCTTTCTATTCAACTATTGGCAAAAAATGTGTCTGTGTGTTTTAAAAACTCAATATTCAATATTGGCAGCAAAGTGTTTTTTTTTTGTTATTATATTAAATACTAGATTTTAGATTTATTCATAATGTATGGAAATAAAAAAGTGTTATAGCCATGTGCTAAAAATTTCAAAGCTGCGTTTCCTAGATTGCTGCTTGGTTGTTTGTTAAAGTACTGGTTGCTAGAACCTTTGTAGTTTATAGTCAGTTATTGCTTGCTTTAAAGTTTTCTTTTGTTTTACAGTATTTAGCATGTGCGTGTAAATTATAAATTATAAGGCTTTTATTTATTATGATTAAAATATTTTTTTTTCTTCTGTTTATTTAGTTTTTTCTTGACTAGAAATAAAAAATAGAAATATTTGTTTAAAAATATACCATAACTTTAAAACTAGCATTTAAAAATAACTTTCATAAATAAATATTAAAAAAAAAACCAAACTTAGGACTTAATATTGTAAATTAACATAATACGCGACTTAAGTATAAAAATCAGACCCTTTAAAGTATTGTTACAGCAATACAAGTAAAAAACGAAAATTTTAAAAAATGCTTAGATTTTGCTCAAAAGTATTATGCCTTAAATTTTAAAGTAGGTTTGAAATGGACAAAAATTCGCTCTCAGATTCGAGTGTTTTATAAATATAGTTCAATCAAAAAAAAATTAAATTTTATTACATACCAAAATACTTAAATTTTAAAAACTTATAAAGAATTTAGCACCAAAAAAGATTTTGTTTTCGAAATTGTTTTTAAGATTTGCTTTCAAAATGAAATAACTTAGAAAATATTTGAATCTTATGTGTGTGTGTGTAAAAATATATAATACGAACAACTTAAATACTTTGGTTTAACATAGTGCGTGTAATAATTTAATTTAAGTGCTGCTCAAAACGAAAATTGTTTTGGCCATATTTAAAATAATCATTTAATTTTTCACAATAATGCGGTAAGATTTCATAAAAACTAAGCTTATATAAGAATACAATTGAAATTAATGCTATATAATACAATTATCTTCATCATTTGTTTAGCAATTAAATTACAAAAAAAATAAAAACAATACGCGAATGCTAACATAATAATTGCTATACAATAATATTCTATAATTATTTTCATAATAAATCACAAATTTAGAATATATTCTCTTTCTCTTTTCCGTTTATGTTTGTTTTTTCTCTCTACTATGCACTTTTAACGTTACTTGCTTAGGTTTATGTTAAAATATCTGAATACATATACATATTTGTATTTCTAAAGTTAATAATTTCTTTATAGGTGCAAATTTATATTGTTTTTGTTATGGTTTTAGGAGACTTTTTGTTTGCTTACAAAATTTGAAAATTTATTTTATTACATAGTAGGGACGAAACTTGATGCAGCTTCTTTAAAATCTGACGAGCTTCTTGCTCGATTTGCTTTATTTGGTTGATCATGTTGTATAGGTGCGTATAACATCACGTATGACTGCTCGACAGAGTGGACATTGGCCGCCACCTACACCACGCCATTGTTCGATGGCGCAGTCGTAGCACATGCACATGTGCCCACACATATAGAGCACCGAATCAATTTGATTTTCGTAACAAATCGTGCATTCAGCATTGGTTGAGCTAGTGTCGGAGTTGTGATGATCGACGGTGTCCTTCCATTTGTTAATAGAGTTCGAGTTGCTATTGTTGCCATTTGAATTTGAAAGTGGCTGTAAATAGAAGAGAAGAAAGTAATTTTTATTAAGACTTTCAAAAGCAACACAATCAGTCTAATAGTAAAATTAATGATCAGAATTTAATGATCTCTCAGAAGAAAATTTCCTCTTTCAAGATTTACCGTTTTATTATGTGTAACGAAAAAGCACACGATAAATAAGCAAGACACGAGAAGCAATACTTTTTGAAGTGAAACTTCTTAGGGCCAATTTTTCAGTGCGAGTTTAAGCTCTAGTCAAATTAAACTGAGGTTAACTCACCAAAATTGGACGATTAAACTCGGTTTAACTAGATATTTTAGCATTCGTTGAAGTTAAATTGACTTCAATTGTCATATAATGTGTTTCTTTTTTGCCTTAATCGAGTTTAAACGTCAAATTTTGGTGAATTAACCTCAGATTAATTTGACTAGAGTTTAAACCTGCACTGAAAAATTGGCCCTTAGGCGGCGATTTGATTTTGAGAGTAGAGATGGGCACTTGTCACGAATTTAGTCGTGAGTGAATAGTGAGTGAGCACATCAAAAAATCACGAAATTATCGTGGCCTTACGTGATTTTCCTCGTGCGTGACATAAATTTATTCGTGTCACGACTTGTTTATCTTAATTTTTTTAATCTGTGCAAAATTCAGCAATTATTTTGTCTTACGCTGTTGGGTGAAAATTTGGATAGATTACTTTTTTAAAATAAAAACTTTAATGTTTGCTTTGTTTGCTTTTCAAATAATACTTTTTATTAATAAAATTCAATGGATTTTAAATGTATTTAGATGTTTAAAAAGGCTTTATTTCAACTCAAATGATGGTCTGCGGTTTCCGTCTAAGAATTAATTATTTTTGTATTCATATAATTTTAATATATAAGATATGAATTGAATTAACGTTTCTTATTTTAAAAACACTATATTTGTGTCGATAAGCAATAATAGCTTAAGTCGTTTTAAGACAGAACTGAGTTATTGATATAGTTCTGTTCCACGTATATATCATTATGAACACACAAAATCTAGAACTTCTAGCATGAACTTAGCCAAAGATATGACGTCAAAACAAAAGACCATTTCATATTACTTATATGGCGATTGAAAACTTTGAAGCAAGATTTCTGGAAACTTTGAAATAAGACTTAAGCTGTTATTGCTCATCGACACAGATATAAGCTTTTATTAAAAATTTATGTGTATTCTTTAAGAACTTTCGTGGGTAAGCGTGCTTAATCATAAACAATTATATTCGTGAGCACTCGTGAGTAAAAAAGGGCATCGTGGTCATGTGTGCTCGTGAGTAAAATAATAAATTTTAATCGTGAGCGTGCGTGATTATGAGAAAACACATCGGGAAGTGTGCGTGATCGTGAGTCAAAATTACTCACGCGCCCATCTAATTGAGAGTAACTTTTTTCGAGTCTTGTTCGACACGTTTTTGTGTAAGCGAGCAATGGTATTTTATATTTTTAGAGTTTTTTGTACAGGGACCCCCAGAAGGGTGGCAGATAGAGTGTAGGTGTGTTCAGGTGAAATGTTGAGGGGGAAAATTAATAGGACCAGTTAATACTTTTGACTTTCTTAGGGGTCATGAATTTTTTGATATGGAATATAATAGAGATGTTTTTCTATATTTTGTTTTTTGTTTGGGGACCAAAGATCTGCAACGAATACTTAAAAATAAGTAGTACTAGAGAACTATTCGTTTACAACTCAGTGATTCGAATCAGAGATCTGCAACATCTCTGACATTTTAGAATCAATGAGCCACTTACTCAAAAATGAGTATGAATAAGTACAAGTAATTTCTAAAGTAGTACTCATATGTGACTGATTCGAAAAAAGTGAACCAAATAAGTATAGAATGACTGAAATATAAATATTCATATGATTTAGAGTTGTTTGAGGTCAAGTTCATTAATATTAATAAAAAAATTAAGTACTTAGAGTATTCGATTCACATTTTCGAATTTTAAAAAATTTTTGATATTCAGGGTGGACCCAATAAATGTTACTTTTTACTATAAGTACATGTTTTTTTTAGTATAAGTACATTTTTTGACAGTATAAGGGGTGGATTTTGAGTCTGAATTTAAAATATAAAAAAATTGGTCTGACGCTAGGGTGGACTCTAAATTTTTTTCCAGTACTTTTACATATTTGGCAGTATTAAAGGGTCGCTGATTTCGAATTTTATGCCAAAATTTTTAAAATTTTTTTTGACGCTAGGGTGGACCGTAAAAATATCTCTTTTTTTAGTATGAGGACATGTTCTGACAGTACAAAAGGGTCGCTGATTTCGAGTCTAACGCGAAAATATGGACCCTAAAAATGTTATTTTTTTTTTGTTTTTCAGTAGTTTTACATGTTTTGGTAGAATAAGGTGGTCGCAGATTTCGATTCTTATACCAAAATTTAAAAAAATTGTTTGACGCTAGGGTGGACCCTAAAAATGTTTGTTTTTATGTTAAGCATTCGTACATGTTTTGACAGTATAAAGAGGTCGCTGATCGCGAGTCTGATGCGAAAATATAAACAAATTTTTTGAAATAAAAAAAATCTGCGAGCACCTTATACTACCAAAACATGTAAAACTACTGAAAAACAAATTTTAGGGTCTACCCTAGCGTCAAAAAAATTTTTTTATATATTGGAATCAGACTCGAAATCAGCGACGAGCAGTAACGAAATACTGCGCAGTTTATAAAAAAAAACTTAATCGCACATTGATATATAGCCGAATGCAAACGAGCTTCAACCAACAGAACCCGAAAAAATTCATATATGGTGTCACTAAAGTAGCTGATAAACTGGCCTGAGTCTTAGGGCTCATTTATAGTGGCGACTTGTTGCTGGACCGGACCGAACCGAGAAGGAAAGCTGGAAAACGCTGCACATACAATCATATGAAACAAGCTCAAAGTGCGTATAGTACCAGCCGAGCTTGCAACTTCAAGTGACTTGTGCGCTGGTTTCCATCTTCCCGATTGTTGCTTTCTTGCTCGCTCGCACGGTTTGCTTGTGTTTTGATTCATTTTACACGTTGCTTGAAACAAGGAAAACAATTTTTTTGTTGTTTTTGCTGTTGCTCCTTTTCTTCGTCTTTTTTTTTGTTTTTATTGTGCACAAAGCAAGTGTGTAAAATGAACAAACGAATAAAAAGGGATTTTTCCCACAAAGTTGGTAGCAAACTAAATTCCTCGGAAAAAGATTGATACACGAAAAAACAACAAATTGCAGCACACTTGACTGCCAGCGTCGCGATCGATTGTGTACTTCCTTGAATTCATTCATTCAAAAAAACAAAGAACCACACGATAGCAACAAAGAAGACCAACAAGAAAAGTAATAAGCATACAAGAACACGAAATTGCGCTCAGTTGTTATGCTGTATTTTCTTGATCGCAAAAAATACACACAGAAACAGAACTTTAAAGAAGCAACGACGATAAATTTCTATCAACTGTTGCACACAGAAAACAAAAAGAGAAATAGTGAAAAAAGCTAAACCAGCAATTCGTCGATTAGCGGCTGTAAGTGCGTTTCATCTAAAACAGAGAATCGAAGATTATCAAATTTTTTTATGTGCGCTCTTCCTTTCCATTTGATTTTAAGCACAAAAGTAAACAAACAAAAATAGCAGCAACAAGATATAGCAACTTTGTTTAGATTAGTTTTGTATTGCTTTGTTGCAATATCAAAAATAATACAACAGAATCAAAACCTAAAGAAAAAAGTTAAAAAGTTAAAACCAGTTGGATGATCAAGTGGCTTCATGCGGCTTGAAGTGCGTTTTCGCTGAGTCATAGCATCAAAAAATCTTGGGCCAGCAGCTGATATACATTTTTTTAATGTGCGTTCTTTCTACGATCTTCTTTTTTCTGAAAATAAATTTGAAATAAAAACACCACAAGAAGGCAACAAAACCAGCAGAAAACACTTGCGAAAAAAGTCGAAACAAGCTGGTACCTCAAGTGACTTGCAGTTGCAGGAAGCGCGTTTCAGCAGCGTTTTTCGCATTTTCGTCTCTGCACTTGTTGGTTTGAGGTAAGCAAAGTGAATGAACGAAATCATGTGGCTTTTTTGATGCTTCGGTTGCAAAACTAAAAAAAAAAACTAATATATACAAACAACCCCCAAAATAATCAAAAACCAGCTGAAACAAGTTACCAGCGACAAGCGCGCACTATACGCACTTCCAGCTGCTTTTGGCAGGACGCGTTTCCAGCTCGGTCCGGCCCAGCAACCAGCTGTCACTATAAACGCGCCCTTAACTATAATGTGCCCGAAACATACCCAACAAGTAGGGGAAGAGTGGCATGAAAGAGCCAGGTATGGGAAAAAGCCACTACGAATTACACGGTAGTTTTCGAACGAATAATACATTAACTGTAATTTTTTAAATAGATGCACTAGCCAGATGTCACCCACAAACATTTGACAGTTCCACGATAATATACGGCGTTGGTGGATCGGATTTAGAATTTCGTGGTCATAAAGTAAGTTTTTGAGTGCATTTTATATATTTTTTACGACAATACCTATAAAATTAACAATCATATCATTAAACTATAATGTTATGCATAATATAGGCCTAACAATAGCATACTTATTTTGCCGGAAAACTTTTAATTTCGTAAAAATTTTTGAGGTTATGCTTCTTGGGACAATATGTTTTGAAAGAGCCTGGTTGCGGTGTTATGAAAGAGCCGGTCATGAAAGAGCTATTTTTGCATTGTAATTCCATACCTTGACTTATGACTTACATTAATAATTGAATTATTTTATTTTGATATAACAATACAATGGGCCTTTTTTTTCTTAAAGCAACAATGGCATCTGAAATTGCTAAAAATAAACGTAAAAGATCTGCATCATCTTAAATAAAGAAAATTATGTAAAAGCAAATTCGGTTTGTCCAAATAAATGGAAGGTCTCTCAAAGTGCAAGTGATGATCGGCTAAAAGGATTTATGGACAGACACAAAGAATTAGCAGTTGGAAAACCTGAAAGTATTTAACTTTTCAGAGCAACTAGTTTTAATAAAATGAACGCAACACTTTTTTTAGAAACTTAACGATGTTTTTACAAGTTTTAATTTTCTGCAGCACATGATATTTAACACAGATGAAACAGGATGCAGCACTGTAACCTTCCAAAGTAGCGGTTGGACACGAATCTTGTGGCGTAAAATGGAGATTAAATTATTTTTGCATAAAATGTTTTTAATTTTTTCAAACCATTTATTTTTGTTTTTAATTTTTTTTGTGGGTTTTTTTTGGAAGAGATGAAATAATTCATTATTTTCTCCAAAAATGTTTTTTAGCTTTTAAACCACGTATTTTTGTTTTTAGTATTGAATTGTTTTTATATAATATATTTTTTCAAAAAAAAAATAAATGTTTATAATAATACTTATAATAAATATAAATAAATGTTTATAATATATCTTTGTTGAACACATTTGATGTCTTGTAATAAGAACGTGGCTCTTTCATAACTTTGGTTGGCTCTATCAATGCCTATGTGTTATGAAAGAGCCGAATTTAATATTTTTTATAAATAAATAGAAGTCAAGAATATTGTTGATTGAAAAGTTGATCATGAAAAGTTTCATGATACTGCGTGCATAATGGAATAAACACGTTCTTTTGATATAAGTCTCATTATTTTCCTATATCCTTTTATAATTTTTTCACCTCTTTTAAAAACTGGCTCTTTCATGCCACTGTTCCCCTACCTCGAAAATCACCTGAAATAGTGCCGTAGTAAGTCTGTATTATGTCAATAAGGTGTTAAAAAACGAGCGACTATATTCGGACACAATAAACTGACGAGTGCCCGATTCGGTCTTCGTTCGTACATTGTGCCAGCCCAAGGTATTCCAGAACTAGCACTTCCTTCGGTGCAGAGGTCGGACATTTACCGACAGGGCCACCGGACATATATCAGCTACTTTATTGACACAAAACATGAAATTGTTTTTCGGTCTGTATAGTATAGTCTCTGTGCACCAACCAATGACAGTGTTAATATTAAATACGGATTTTGTATTGTATTTCTTATGTTTCCGTTTTTCTATCTTTCTCTCTCTTTCTTTCTCTTCTTCTTTCTCTTTTTCTTTCTCTCTTTATTTCTCTTTTTCTTTCTCTCTTTCTTTCTCTCTTTCTTTCTCTCTCTCTCTTTCTGTCGAACTGTCAGAATGGTTGAAAAGAAATAAATAAAATTAATGCTTATAACAAAGAAAAGCACAGTGACAGTTCGAGCAAAGGCGGCAAAAAGAGTGCATTTCTCTCAAATGCCACAACCTTATAAATAAACCTTGTCCTTGTCTCTGTCACAGAAATCTTTCTTCTTATTCTTATTTTTAAGAAGTTTCACTTCTGTACTGTATACATGCTATACTGTGATTTTTTTATTATACGAAATTCTATTGTTTCTCGTGTCTTGCTTCTCGTGTCTTGCTTCTCGTTAGTGTCCTTTTTCGTAATATATAATAATTCGGTAAATATCTATAAATACTAAAGTTTCCTCGACTTTGTTTTTGCAACAATATTTTTGTTGTCACAACCAAGTTTTCGTTGCATGGAATTCTATAAAATCACGTAAACTTTAATTTTATGTATCGTCTAACCGATATCTATTTGTTAGCATTTGCTACATGAAGTATGGCAAACAACTGTCAAATTATATCGTCGAAACGATTGCTTGGCGCGATAGTAGTTGAATATGGGATAGTATCGTTCAAACGATAGTCGTTTTAAATGTTACGTGATTAGAGGCCCAGGCCGAGGAGAATGTAACGAAAATGTGATTTTCAAAGTAAAGAAAATTTAACATCGTTGCATCAAAATATTACTAGCTGAGTTTATATAAGCACTGCATTTTTATTCAAATTATGTTAGCCAGCTCATGGTGTAATTATCCAGGTGGAAGCGGTTTTTTCACCACACCATAAATTTTGCTATAGTTGTCAAAAAATTTTCTCAAAAAGAGCGAGGTTGTTTATAAAAATCCTTCGCTTGCTTTAGTCACAATTTGTTGGTATTAATTGGGCTCGGAGCTGGAAGCTTGGCTACTACAGCTTGCCGATTAGCTTAAAACACGTTGACAGAATAAGATAAGTTAGTAAAAGGTCTTGGCAAATAAATAAAATTAAAAAACAAACACTTTCACATACTTCGTTTTATTTCGCTTTGTTCCAAGTTTGCCATCAGCTGTTTTTGACAAGGCTAGTATTCATTTTTGTGAGAGGTGAAAAAATCGCTTCCACCTGGATA
Source organism: Dichetophora obliterata (assembly GCA_963920525.1). Classification (NCBI taxonomy): domain Eukaryota; kingdom Metazoa; phylum Arthropoda; class Insecta; order Diptera; family Sciomyzidae; genus Dichetophora; species Dichetophora obliterata. Next base: position 6,412,470 of record OY986435.1, read on the forward strand.
ATTCCACCATGAGGCAGCTAAAAGCCGCTGAAGTATACCGTCCCACAGACATGTGTAACACTACCACAGCGAACTGCGCTTGATTTGGTGTGTCAGCGCAAAATTTAATTTTTTGCTGAGTTACCAGTGTTATTTAAAAATATGACTTAAGTGTAAAATCAAACTTGATGCTGTCTAATGAAAGCATTTTTAAGCTTTTTCTAAAAATTTCTTTAGTCTTTATCAAAAAGATTTATGAAACTGATTAACTTTAAAAAACGTTTTATCTCGTGCCAACTCTTTCGCTTCAATTAGTTATTCATTACTACTTAATAATTATAATTTTGAAATGAAAATGCTACACAAACAATACCAACCTCAATGTATTGGCTGCTGGCCTTGGATATAATAGTGCCACTTGAACAGGCACCCGCTAGCACGCCCGTTTGTGCTGTTGTAGATTGATTGAGGCGCGCTTGGCTGGCTGATAACACCGCTGCTGCCGCATTCAGTTCATGCGTTGAGTGTCCCGCAGCCGGTGGCAAATTCACAACCAACACTGTGCCACCACCATTTGGCTGTATCTGTATCATATCGCCATTTGAAGGCATACTAATCATGCGGCTACTGGATCCATTCAAAGTGGCTACCCCACAGCCACTTGCCATTTGGTTAATGGACTGGATGGACGCTAGTGTTGACGTGGAGGCGTTGATATTGCTGCTATGCGTTGTCGTCACGTTCATTTGAGTCGAATGCAGCAGCTTTCGACTTTCAGATATTTGGCTATTAAGGCTGTTCATGGATTCGGAGACGGGTATGTTAACGCCCAGCTGTTGATGACGTGCTGACGATGAGGTGGCAGTGTTGGGGGGCATTTGTGGTGCGGGTGGCATGGCACCCATAGGATAGGATACCATATTCGGCAGCTGTTGACGGAACATGCGCACCGATTGCGTAGATCCATAGACATCTAGAAAGGCCCACAATTGTAGCGATTGATCAACGTGCATGACAACCACAGCGGGACCATTGTTCTTGCTGATTGTCACCTCGCCATTGGGCGCAACGAAGAACGCTATTTCATCGCCACGTTGTGGCGTTGATGCAATGTCCTTGCTGACCACCCAGTACTCCGGACGATCGAGCAGAAAGTCTGAGTCATTTGGTAAGTCAGACGATTGCAAGGCAGCGGGATTACATGAGGTAAGACCAAGTGCTAGTGCACCCACATACATCTGCTCCGTCTTGAGTATCTGTACTATGACTTTTTCACCGATGCGTATGGGTCGCGCGGTAAACACGTAGCCCTGGCAGAAGTCCGACTCGGTGCGTGAGGCAATAAAGCGGTCTTGCGAGAGCCGCACATTGCGACCCTTGGTGATGTGAAAGGGAACTGGAATCAGGCGACCGTTGCCGTTATAGCGCAAAGGTGGCAGGCCATTGGCCAGATCAGCAGTTACATGATCGCCACCGATGTTTAACGACTGCATCGATGGCATAACAATGCGCTCTAAATCCTGTTCGCCCGGCAGTGAACGACGCGATGTCTGTTGATGTCCTGTGTGATTTAGTGGATTTATGCCTAATTGCGCACCAGCAGAGGGCAAGGTATTGACATTGGCGCTGCCAGCAACACCCGTATTAGCAATAGCGCCGCCGGCACCCTGCTGAAACATATAGATACGTGCATCTAGAAATTCTATAGCCGTGCAGTTGCCATAAATGTCGATGATGGTCCAGAGTAGGCCACGCGTATCAATGCCCGACAGTATTACGCCCTTCTCTTCGTTGTTTATGCCGTAGATCACCTCGCCCGCTGTATTAACGTAATAATAGAGTATGTTGTCCTTTTCGCAGTATTGCTCGTGCAACGCCTTGGCCCAGAAACCAGGTCGATTGGTTAGATCGGGACAAGCGTATTTGGGCAGGCCATTTTCTAGCGATGCAGGATCGTTGTTCGTGAAACCGAAACGTATACCACCATTCCAGTTATTAGAGATTTCGGCAAATTTAACGCAAATGCGTTCGTTAATGCGAACTGGGCGAGCGGAAAAGGTAATGGCACGGCAAAAACTTTCGAAGCGCCGTGCCAGAGTGCCATCACGTGATATGCGGATATTGTCACCATGCACGCTGTGAAATTGTAGAGGCGGCAGATTATTTGGACCAGGGCATGAGGATGGAGATCGCCGGACTGTAAAGAAAAAAGGTAATTAGTTAGTTGTGCTTCTTTTTTTGATACATCAAGACCTGCAAGAATTTTCGAAAAGTAGGTTATAGTGAGGGAGTTGAGGCGGTATGGGTTAAGAGCTAACTGTTTGGTACCAAACGATGCGTAATGCATTGACGAAAATTTGTGTAGAACACTTCAATATCGTTTCTTGAATAGTTTTTTATTAAAAATAAAAAAGTAAAAAGAATTTCAATTTTAAAACCCTTTGATTTTTCCCATAAAAATATATATCTCAGGAACAGATGTCTCAGAGACAAAAATTGCATTATAGCAAAAAGTTCGTATTTAAATTATCTACAATATTCTAAGACATTGTAATGACGTCACTTCAATAGAATGGATGCTATGCTGCAAAAATAGCAAAAATTGATTTTTTGCGATTATAAAAGATCACGCATGTGGGCAGGTATGGGTTAAAAAATATCCAAAAAATAATACGAACATTTTGGTATAATATTTTACTGAGTAAAATTTGTTAATGATAATAATTTACTTTCAAATGATGTAAGTGTTAATTTGACACTATATGTGAAAAGAAATCCTTATGGGGCACTCCATTGTGACTACTGGGACATTTGACTCCAGAATTTTACCAACTATGAGTTATAACGATGTCAACATCTTAATATATAAAGGGCCAGCACGCTGCTCCGTGTCCAATATCTCTCAATCTGTTAGCCTGAGAGTATCCACATCGTAATATATACAAGGCAAGCATGCTGCGCCGCACACAGTATTTTTAAAATTGTAATTATTTTTGATGACAGTAAAGTAATTTTACAAGACACACTGTTTTCAAAAATGTTTAGCCTGAAATAATGCACAGAAAATGTATTTGATACTTATCAGTGACAATATTGGGTTTTTACAATAGTACGTTTTTGATCTAACTACCTCTTTTTTCATCCTTTTATAAAAAAGTTATGACGAATTTAATAAAATTCTTTTGAGTCGATTGTACCAAAAAATATAATTGTATCAGTCTCAAAACGACACCGGAGTTGCTACGTACATGATAGTTGCAAGGCCAGTTTGTAAAGTTGTGTATGAATATGATTGTTTGTTACCAAACTCGATTTTTTGCACTTTTACACTTGAACTAATTTTTCAACACTGCTTCAATATGTAAAGTGTTATTTAAAGTGGCACATTTGTATTTTGCAAAAATCAAGTGTATAAAAAATCAAGCTTTAAAAAGATAAAAAAGTGCTTTCGTCAAAAGGCTCTAAAAAGGAAGTGTGCGGAGGACCTGTGTTTTTACTAGTAACTTATATAACAGTGAAATATATTTTTAAACAGAGATAAAAAACTATTATATAATATTTCTTTAAAATAAAAGCCAAACAGTTTCTATATTTTGTGTTCCTATTATTTGAATGAATGTGACTACTGGGACACTGAAAAATCCCACTCATCTTACTTTGAACATTCAAAGTAGAATTTTAGCCAAACCATTTAAATATTCAAGTCAGCTTCTTCTGTGTTGTAAAACATATACTAAACGCTTCCATTTTAGTAAAGAATTAATATGGTCAACTTTGCAGAATGAGTAGGAAAAATATTACAAATAGTGTCTACTGGACAGATCTTTGTGACTTGTGGTACAAGTAAAAATATGTGATATGCTTAATAATTAAAGAATTAATATGCTAAACTTTGCAGAATGAGCAGAAAAATATTACAAATAGTGACTACTGGGACGGATCTTTGTGACTTGCGGTACAAGTAAAAATATGTATTATGCTTAACTATTGTATTAAAGAATTCATATGCTTAACTTTGCAGAATGAGCAGAAAATATTACAAATAGTGACTACTGGGACGGATCTTTGTGACTTGTGGGACTTGCGGGAGTAAAAATATGTGTTATTAATAAGTTATTTGAATAGGTTTTAAGCCCAATTAATGAACTTATTTATAAATTTTTCTGTAAAACATAAAAAATAAATCAGAAGCTATGAAAAAAAAAATTACCTCTAACTCTATTATTTAAAGAATATGCAAATTTTTTCTCCAAATTGATAAAATTTTACCTCACAACAGTTTTATAATAGGACATAAGACACATCCGTCTCCTATGTGGCGAAAAACTCTGCTTCATTGCCCGAAGTCGATCTTAAAAATAATTTGTTACTTCGTCTTCCCCTTTTTCATTTAGAGATCTTCTTTACATAAGACGCCATGACAGTAACTTGCAGTATCTGAATTGGCTTTGGCGTTTATACTTGGCCCCACATTATCTGTATGTTCAATATTCAATGTCCCTCGCCTGTTCGCTGTCCCTCGAGTCGAAGGGAATGATTAATACATTTATCTCCTTGGGATTTAAAATAGTGGTGTCACTGCACGTGTTGATTTTTACTGCTATTTTACTCCAACTAGACATTAAGAAGCTTTAGCTATTTCATTTGGGATCAGAAAAGTAAATTCAGCTATTCACAGCGGCTTTGAAATAAAATCAGGCTGTTCACCGTGACTACTGAGACACATTTTAAAACAGTCCCGAAAGCAGTATATGATCGCCTTAACTATTAACCCATTAACCGCGTTCGGGTATTTTTTTACCTAGAATATGCTTCTGCAGAATTGATCATATCGGAGGATTGATTGAAAATATAGAGCTATAAATTGATTTTGGAGGTGTCAAGAAATTTTTACGTTACCTACTACATTTTAAAAGTCAAAAGTGATTAAGTTTAAAAATCAGAAAATTCGTGTTATTATCATTCGTAAAAAATTGTATATTTTAAAAAAAATGTAAAAGCTCTCTTAGCAAATGAACCAACTATAGCTGCTATATATAAAACTGTGATGTCGTTGCAGAAGGAGTTTGTGCCCATTTAGAACACATTAACGACGGTTGGGTATATTTATACCCAACTCATATCTCGACTACGGTGAAAGATACAAAATTTGATGTAGTAGTTCCTGTGATCAATATAAGAAAGCAAATGAAATTTTTAAAAAATTGTACGAAGAGTTTGGCAGCCGCGGTTAGTGGGTTAAAATAAGTCTAAATAGTACACCACATGTTTATCATTACTTCTAGGAAGTATTGAATTTATAAAGTCGTGTTTCAGATTGGGAAAAATACTATTATATATTTTTGCGTGACTACTGAGACATGCAACTTGGATCTGCTCAAAGAAGTAATACATAAAAGCCAACATACTCGCACTTTTTCGCTTTATTTCTATATAAAAAATTAGTTTTTCCAAGCTTTCTATAGAAGACACGCGCCAGGTTTCTACAGTTGACTGAATGGCCGCAAGCAGTGTTGCAAATATAATCAACATTTTACTCCCAAGCAACACTGTATTAAGCAAAAGTTGTCATATACACAAAAGGATTTTTTGAGGAATTTTTCCAAAGCTTTTTTCGTAGAATAATAAAGTATAGATAATTAATTAGTTATAGCTTTTTACCAAAATAAGAATAATAAATGGAAAACCAAAATTTATCTCATTTTCCTCTTTAACGTGGAATGCCCCTAATATAAGATACTTTAGTTTATAACTAAAACGAAACTTTCGTTATTGCACGGGCAATTTGAGAAGTTAGTGAATTTTTTAATTTCTCGAGTAGTAACTTTGAATACAACACTGATCCTGTCAACTACCATCTGTTAATAGACTACTGTCAAAATTTCAGCTCGCTGCGAAGCTAACAGTCCACCCTAAACAAGTGCGCGTGCATGGTTTTACTGTCAAAATCGGCTCATGCACATACATTTTGTATGAAGCCTATCGAAACAAGCACCGAACTACCGCAACATGAATCGAATTTTCAATTTTGACAGTGCGTGCGGATGTGAAGTTGGCTGCATAAAACCAAAGTATTAGAGCAAAGAGCAATCAGCTGTTATTAATTAATTGATCTCAATTGCAAATGGAAGTAAGTATTTGCAAAATTAATAAATTTTTACACAATACTAAATTTCTTTAAGATTTTTAAGCCATCTTAGTTTAACAACGAAAAGCTGATTGAGCTGATTCGAGAGCAGCAGTTTTTTCCGCAGTGCATTTGTTTAGGTTAAGCCTATAGTAAAATTGCGTGCCGCTTGAGAACGCACCACAACGCGCACTTGTTTAGGGTTGCACTGCTAGTTTGTGTTTGGCAGCCATTGACAGCAGACGATCTTGTGAATGTTGACGAAAATGGAAAAAAGTGGATTTTGTGTGCTCATTGCGCAAAAGGCTTGATAAATACTATGGGGACTCTGCACCATCGATTGGAATGATTCACAAGTGGATTTACTGAATTCCGATGCGGTCGCACAAGCACAAGTAACGCCGAACGTTTCTGGACGCCCAAATGAGGTCACCACTCTAGAAGTGGTCACTAAAACTCACGATATCGCGTTGGCCGATCGCAGAGTTAAAGTGCGCGAGATTGTTGAGGCCGTAAGCATCTTAAACGAACGGGTGTGGAATATTTTGCGAAATCATTTGGATATGAAATAATTATTCGCAAGATGGGTGCCGCGTTTGCTCACACTCGACCATAAAGAAGATCGTGTGACTGATTGAAAGGCGTGTTTGGCGATGTTTAACAAAGATAAGAAGGATTTTTTTTCCGTCGATTAGTAACCGTGTACGAAACATGGATCCATCACTACACACCAGAGACAAAGAAACAGTGAACTTCACCGACCAAACGTGCTCCGAAGAAAGCGAAGACGGTGCTATCGGTCGGAAATAGGGCTGCCAGGTCACGATTTCCACGCGGGTTGACCCGATTTTCAGCCTAAAAATGTGCGTCCCGCGAAGACCTTAAGCGGGACGCCAAATGTCCCGATTTTCCGAAATACAATTTAATTTTTTATTTTTTTTATTACTTTTTAAATATATATTTTCTATGTTTTTATTTCTACATCACTAAATTTGTATAGATATTCTTCTTCACTTACAGTTTGTACGTGTCCATTTGAAGAGCAGCCAGAGGCAGTTCAAGAGCTGCCAATAAAACTTGAAAAATGCACTGTTTGGTGTGGTTTTATTTCCTTGGGTAATAAAATTTATTTCTTAAAGCTACATATCGCTCTTTTTATTCAAAGAAATTTACTCAAAGAAATCGATTTTCAGTAAACGCATTTTAAGTTTTTTTTTATTCTCAGCGTCCCAGCAAAAAAAGTGCTTCCAAAAGAAGCTAAAGAGGAAGGGAAAGTCCATCCTTGAATTTCATCACTTCCACTTTCATACCCAGAAGGCATTCTTTTAACATATGCATCTCATTGGGAGGAATGCTTTCCTTAGTCTTATCTAGAAGTGCTTCTAGGACTTTCAGCCCTTCAATCAAAGGATTCTAGTAGGTGTTTTTCAGGAGAACTTTAAGAAGGCATTAAATGGACTGGAATGGTTTTTGTGGTTTGGGGGTTAAAAATCCCTGGGAAAATATCCCTTTTCTCGAAATTCTAGACTAGTGATTTTGGTGTTGGAAATGAAGTGTTTGGGTTTTGTGGGATTTGTAAAATATCCTTTTTCCCGATTTTCAAAGCATTTTGTTGTTGTAAGTAGTAAGTTGTTGGGTTTCATTGGGGGTTTAAAAAATCCTATGGAAAATATCTAAAACATATATTATAATCTATATATATAAAATAGGATGTGTGTATGTATGTAACGTATGGACTCCAAAACGGCTGGGCCGATTTTGATGAAATTTTCAGGTAATGTTCATCTTGGTACGGTGGGTAACATAGGCTATATTTGGACACGATAGGTGGCGCTGGGGTGGACTTATATCGAAAATTTGAATTTATGGACCAATTTAACTGAAATTCAGAATGTATGTTTGTTTGATCATAAGAAAATAATTTGTGTATAAATGGACACGGTAGGTGGCGCTGGGGTGGACTTATTTCGAAAATTCGATGGCGTGAAAACTATATAAATACTTTTAATTTTATTTTATAACGAGGGGAGTAGCGAAGCACACCGGGTTCAGCTAGTTATATATAATTTTTGTACTTTAATTGAATTGAAATGCCATTTCAATGTCTTCCAGAAGGATTTTATTAAAATGCCGCTTGAAAGAACTTCTTTATAAGGCTAAAAAGAAGCACAGTTTGATATATAGAATGTCTTCTAGAAGCAGTGTCCGTAAGAATGCATGTCACATTTGCATCAAAAATTTTGCTGGGGTACTCAACTTTTGAGCGACACATTTTATCGCGAAAAGTAAATAAGATATCGTTATCGTTCACACAATTAAAATTTATCTATGACAAGTCTTTCAATGTACTTAACTAAGATATTGCATTTTTTGAGTTGTGACGTTATTGAAAAAAAAAACGAGCGACATGCCTACATCTTTTTCCTGATTTTTTTTTCTTATGTCCCGATTTATTTTTTTAAAATCCCGATTTTTTAAAAAAACCTGGCAGCCCTAGTCGGAAAGGTTATGGCAACAGTATTTTGGGATAAACGGGGTATAATCTACATTGATTACCTTCTACCGTTTCAACGACGCTTTGAAAGAGAAACGCCCCCATTTGGCAAGGGGAAAAAGTGCTCTTCCATCTAGACAATGCGCGCGTTCACATATGCCCAGCTCTCATGGCAAAATTCCATGAATTCAAGTACGAATTGCTTCCTCATCCAGCATATTCTCCAGATTTGGACCCTCCAACTATTTTCTGTTTTCAAGCCTGAAGAAATGGCTCGACGGATGGAGATTCACCACCAGAGAGGAGCTCATCACCGAAATAGAGTCCTATTTTGCTGACCTTCCAAAAACGTATTTTTCGGATGGGATCAAAAAATTACTCAAAAAAGACTCTTTGAGAAATACAAGTTTGTTTTGCCGTAAAAATCATTTCTTATTTCATTTTTCACGGAATTATCAAACAACCCTTGTATATTTTTGAACTTACATTTTTTTGCAACTAAAATTTTTCTGCATTTAACGAAATACTTTTGTACTATAAAATATTTATTCAGCCCTATTCCAGAATCCGTCGTAATGGAATTCCGAACGTAAAGCTACGCTACGAATACGAAAAATTTGCTAATCCAAATTCCGAATGAAACTTCCCCTTTTCGAACTTACTTACGGGAATTTGAAAACAATTGATTTTAACAGCAGACAAATATATAAGAAAAATTGAAAAACTGAAGTATTTTTGATCAACATTGTATTTTTTAGACATTTAACTGTGATTTTAAATGGATTTCATTGCAATTGCAATTTTCGCACAATAAGAGGAAGATTTCTCACAAACAGAATCAATGAAAATTCATCGAAGAATATTGCGAGACTACATCAACCCTTTGGAAATGGACTGCGAAATGTATGAAATGCAATTAATAAATTTCAACTAACATATCACAGGTTTAAAAAAAATTGTACCTATATTTACCAAAAATTAATTAAAAGTTTTATTTTGCGACCTTATTCTATAAAAATTCAATTGTTTTCTTTTGTCGTAAACAAATCCGTCGAGGCAAAGCTTTCCTGAAGAAATCCGAGAAAGACCCCTTTTACATTGATCAAGACTTGAAGTCAAGTTTTTTAACGTTCTCTTTTGAACTTGACGAAAGCTTTCACATTGGTCAAGACTTGAATTCAATTTCTTGTCTTCTGTCCTTGTTTTCTAAAATTAAAACGAGATAGGTAGCAAGCAAATGAATTATAGTTTATAGAAATTTGTAAACTGAATTTTAATTTTTTACCACGATGGAAGTTAACAAAATGTTTTTGCTTAAAAATTGAATGCAAAATTAAATTAAATTAAATGCAAAAAAGTTTAATGCAACCGAAGTCTAACAAACTCACATTGATATGCGAAAAATAAAATAAAAAGCACTGTCAACAACGCGAAAATAACAAAAGGAACACGAAAAATTGCCGGTACAGCTTCAAGCTTCTTTTTCCCTTCCGTCGCTTCCGATGTGCGGCGAATTGCCCACAAACCTGAAACTTGACTTCAAGTCTTGATCAATATAAAAGGGGTCAAACGGCTGTCAAAAGTTGATGCGTTCGGATTGTGGAATAGCAATGCTACGAATGTTCGAATGCATCATTACGTCGGATTCGGATTGCAGAATACGACATTACGAATCCGAAAGAAAATGTACGCTACGGCGGATTCTGGAATAGGGCTGATTAGTCAATTAAAATATTACGAATTTTCCTTAAAATTTTACAAAAAAATTCGTAAATTTAAAAAAAAATCGTAAATTTAAAGAAAAATCTCGTAATATGCACGAAATTCTTGAGTTTTATTTACGAAAGACTTTCGTAGACTAAAACTACGAAATATTTTGTTATATATAAGCTAGAATTCGTGTATCGTGTAATAACTAAGAACTAAATAACCATTTTCGCATATATCTCGCAATGGCTTGCACTGGTGTATGCTTTTCTTATTGTATTTTTTTAGTGTTTCATGTTGCAACCCCCCGGGCCAGAACTTGGCTCTCTACGGGCCCGACTATAACTATAAATATAACTAAATGCAATTTGTTCTGGAACTATAAGAATACGAAGTCAAGCATGGAAGTCATGAGGCATATTAAAAAAAAATTTAATTTAATATTTTTCTTGCGCTCAAATTTGAAAAAAAAATTCAAAAAATATTTTAAAATAAATATTATGGCCCCCTACATTTCGACTATGTACTATAGGAGCAAACTCTCGAATGCAAAATGCATGCAGATGTCATTAATTAAAAATAGAATTTATATTTTTAAGCTGACAAGAGAGACACAGAAGGCGAAAACTAATAAGGACTGTAGCTAAAATTAAAAATATGCACCAGGAGCAGCAAAACTTTGGCATTCCATCATAAAAGTCCCCCTCCTCCACCGCAGACCTAGGATAAATGAGGCTAAATTTAAAATGAAATGCACAAAACAGTTAAAAAAAACTAAAAACAAGTGTACTATAAAGCATGAATAATTATGGAGCATTTAAGCAAAAAACATCACTCAATATGGCAACGTTGTAAAGTTATAGCAGAAGTAGCAAGCAACAGCAGTTGGAAGAATGCCGACAGACAAAATGTGGCGGCGACAACAGCGACAACATACGGTTGATACCAGACGCGTGCCACTTTCATTAACTTATACAAAAGACAATCATTCGGTCCAGAGTCCTTATTTTTTGTTATTTTGAGTTGAAAAAAGAGGGGGCCTTACAGCAGTGAAATATTTGCTTAATTTTTATCAGGCATGCGCCAGCTGCAAATCAGCATGCATCCGAAATAGTCGCCAGCTACCTGCGCAGTATCGAGCAGCATACAGCAAATGGCTGATAATCAAGATCAAGACGTTTAGTTTAAAGAGAGAGAGAGAGAGAGAGAGGAAGAGAAGAAACTCTTAAAGAAAGAAGGCGAAGCAAATTGCTAAAGGATGAAGCAACATAGAGCACGGCAGGATTTCTGAAACAACCCCTGTGCAGACAAACTGCGCACAAAGACAGAGGGACGGACAGACAGACATGATCAAAGCGCGTTAAGGTACACGAAATATTGGTCCTTCAAAATGCAGTGCAGCAGGACATGCCGCCGAGGCATTCACTGCTAGTACTCAATAACTTCAGATTGGGGTAGTTTTGACGACAAACAAAACATTTAAAATTAACGGCAGATGTTCAAATTTCTTGCGTCTTTTTTTTTTGTAGTGTTTCACAATTTTTTCTTTTATCATTTGTTTGTTTGTGTACCTCAACAGAAGTATCTTTGAGATATGCGTTCAATTTAAAGAGGGGTTACTTTTGTAACATGCATATCCACAGAAAAATTCAAACACATATTTATTTTATATACTACATATTATATATCAACGAACAATTATTGAAATTCAATACCTCACAATGACTTGAGACATAAAGTGTATAGCTTTATGGAGCGAGGAAGCAAGCAAGGAAGAAATTTTGATCATATCTTCATATCGGCTAGCTAAGCGCTCAAAAAAGAATGAATAAGTTTGTTCGTCTGTCTGTCATTTTGTCTGTTATGTAGTATGTATGTGCAACGATGTCTTAAGCATATGCATATGCACCGATTTCACATCCGGCAAGCAGCAGAAGAGAAGAAATCTTGTTAACTTCCGGTTCCTATTGAACAGCAGCGGTTCTTTGCTGCAATGACTGTGTGTGTCGTCTGCGTGTGTGTGTGTGAGTGCGCATTTTTAATAGGTAACCGATACAGCTGCATAAATTAAAGATTATTTAAAATGCATTTCAAGTCCACACAACAGCAGTAAGAACAACCACAACAATAACATAAAACAAAAACAACGACGAGTACTAATTTGTTAGGCGCATGTTACAAGTTTTTCCGCATTTTATGGCAAGAACGCGCGTCGGTCGAACGGATGCACGAATGACAGACATTTAGTAAAAGAGATTAGGTCCAAGAAAAAACGGGTTAAAAAAACAGAGGAAGGAAATCACGTTCTTAGCCTACAATAGCTTCATTATTGTTTTTTTCTTTCAATATTAATTTAATATTGTGAGAATGTCGCCGCCGTTAATAGTTGAAAGAAACCATCGGCGACATGCTTCGAATGAAAGCTTACACGATGAAGTGTAGACTAAAGAAACTAACTACGTTATTTAACTAAATTAATGCAAAATTACAGATAGCGCCAGTTTTTAATAAATATTTATACATCAAAAAATATAATGATAATCATGATTCTTTGGATTAATTCAAATCATATAGAATTAGTGTTAAGAGTTAAGTTACGTTAAGTTCATATCTGCCCAGCAAAAAAAAATGATTCCAAAAGAGGGTACAGTAAAAAGAAAAGTCTTGAATTCCATCCCTTCCACTTTCATACCCAGAAGGCATTCTTTTAACACATGTTCATTTTCGTGGGTACGCACGTGACAGTCATACGACTTTAGTGAGTGGAAAAACAAAGAATAAACTTACAGTTTTCTTATTTTGATTATTCAAAAGTTTATTAAGTGCACTATACAAGGTGTAAAAGCTAGAAGTTATCAAAAGTTCGGCTCTTAGATAGAAGCCGTCAAAAATACGTTACATGACGAAAAATAGAAGTGATTTTTGTTTGCATCAATATAAACGAAAAAATCTCAGAAGTGTGCACGAGTTTTTTATGAAAGTTTTGTTAATATAATTTGGAATAATGTTGCTACATATTCATAATTATTTCGTTGAAAAACGCTAATATGATACGTTACGTGATATACGTTACGTGACAGATGCTTCCCTTTGAATGAGTACAAATATTTTACAGTTTTATTTATTTAATTGATAGTAAAGTGTAATTCAGGCCCGTAATAATCGAAAACTGAAAAATTTAATTTAACTTTGCAATAAACGAGTATTTATTATAGTACTTATAAAATTCCAACATTCGGTAAAATTTTTCAACTTTTGCCACCATTTTTCAACTTTTATTGCCATTCATCCTACGTTTGCTGCCATATTTTTTTAAATTCAAATTGAGATCAGCTCTCAGTACTCTCACAATATACAGGGTGCCCAGTAGACCCAAAACTAACCTATATTTGACGCACCTCAATCGTTAGACATTTAAAAGACATTTTCAAAAATAAATTTTTTTTTAAATGGTCCCTATGAAGCTTTTTTCTTGTTTTCGTTATATCTTCTGTGTTCCTTGTCCGATCCCAAACATATTCCATATGTGTTTATTGTTTTTTTGCAAATTTCTTCTGATTTTTTTTTCGCGAATCTTGTTTTTTTTTAAAATTATCACCCACCTTATCTCAGTTGCTACTATGTTAACGAAATCTAAAAAGGGCAAATAACTAAAGTTCACAAAAAAATCATTAAGATCATGGAAACAAATGATATCCATAAAATTTATTTTTGGTGCAGTTCCGACCGATTTTATCCCAAAAATAACACTTTCGAAATGTTCGTCACTCATACTCGACTCAGAACGTCACAGCTTTTTCGGCTCAGAAAAGTATATTTTAAATTCATAAAACTACAAAAAATCAAGGTGGCAACCCTATCCACCATCTTGAATTTTAAAATTCTGACTTTAGATTCGAAATCAGCGACCCCTTAACACTGATAAATGATGTTTAAAACTCTTAAAAATAAAAAAAATATTATTAGGTGGCAATACTGTGGTAAAAATTTAGGTGGCAACCCTAACGTCCATCTTAAATTTTAAAACTCTAACAACATAATCGAAATCAATCCGTCAGAATTTCAAAATTACAAGAATTCGCAAAAATAAAAAAATCTAGGTGGCAACTCTATCCGCCATCTAAAATTTTAAAGTTTGACATCATCTTCGAAATAAGTTACCCCTAAAACTTCCAACCACGGAGTTCACAGAATCCTTCAAAGTCCTATTGCGCTTAAGCTCTCTCTAAACAAGCTCATTGAATTTTTTGGATACTTGCTTTAATTGGATACTTGCCTTTAATTTTAAGCTTTTCAAGCTTTTTGCCGAAAGCATCAAGCTTTCCTTTACTTGAAACTTCGTGCCATTCGCTTGTAAGCTAACATACTTGCAAGTCGCAAGCTGTCGTGGGCTTATTTATATTCAATTACAAGCTATACTTGATTCAAAATTATCAATTTCAAGCTAGCTTGAACTTATATTACAAGTACTTGAAATAGAGTTTCATGTAGGCTTGTGCAGTTCTCTGTCCTAGATTTGAGTATTGCCAAACTTGTAGTTGATAAAAAATTCGAAATACATCAACACAATAGTAACTTTTGAATTTTTTGATAATGCGATAAATTGAAGTGAATTAATTTAAAAAGAAGTGTTCTGCATAATTTATGCAATATTTTCATTGTTTTTTTTCTTGTGATGAAACATAAGTTTATGGCAAAATATGTTCACCGTACAATTTTGACAGTCACTTTCGAAATGGCTACCATTCCCAGTTGTGGGACACCGCATGTAACCGGTTGTTTTTTGCGTTTAAAGTACGCATTTGACTTACAAATTGTCAAATTGTGTTTTGTAATGTGTAAATTGTGTTTTGTAATGTGTAAATTGTGTTTTCTTACATTTTAACGCATTTCTAGCCATGTTAATCCCAGAAGTCAGCCGAATTGGTTTTTAATGCGCTTGTTTTTTATGCCATTGAAGTCTGCTAAAATAAATAAATTTTGTTATTTTTCATATTTTTTGTGGTTTCTTCCTCATATTTTCTAATTTTTAGTGGATTTTTCAAGGTGTCTCACAACCGGTTACAAATTTTATTTTGGCAAAAATTAACTATTCATAAAATTAGTCGTACAATTTTTCTGGTTGACTGAATAAATATAGTTATTTCAGCTTATTTGATAAGCATTTCATAGCTATGCATATGTCCACATATTATACACTTGATCATAAGTAATGGCTGAAAAACCTAGCGTGTCCCATAACCGGAGACACTTCCTTATTTTTGTTCAAAAATTAGTGAAAAGAGAACCATAAATTAAAGCTATTTCTTTTTGTTCGTAAATAAGTTAAAACTAAAAAGTAAGGAATTATCTTCGACTAGACCGAAGTTAAAATACGCTACAGCCGTGTGTATTGGTGTATTGGAAGTTTTGAATGCTTTATAATTTTAATGACGTCACTTTTTATGGGGTACGCCATCATATCATATCATTTAAATAAAAATTACAATTTCTGAATACGTTTCAACACTTTTGCGTAAAATACCAATATATATATTTTTGTGGAATTTTTGAAGGTTTTGTCTATTATGATGACATCACTTTGTATGGGAGGTAAGCAGAGTTTTAATGTTGTCCTTTTTTTCCTAATTCCTAACTGAGAATGCAAAATATAAAGGCATTTTGTTAATTTTTGCAGAATTTAAAGGGACTTAACCGTTTTCATAAAGTCTCTTTGTATGGAAGGAAGGCGTGGTTTTCATTCGATTTTAACAAATTTTATACCTAGAGTGTAAATTTGAGATGTAAGCTTATGTGAAAAATTTTAATGTGAAAAATATTTTACGCTTTTGATAAAGTCTTTTTGTATGGGAGGTAAGTGTGGTTTTCAATTGATTTGGCTCATTTTCGAACTAGTTACGATATCTCTTTAATTACGGAATCTTAGATTACAGCTGTTATCGTGATTAATGACCAACAAACGGGCATGGCCAAATCGACTCAGGACTTCATGCTGATCAACAATAAATGCACTTTTCTATATGTATACCACGCCTATTTATGGGCGTAACAAGCATAGTGACAAAGGTAATATACCCTTACGCATAATGCGTGCGAGTATAAACATACAAGTCCAACTAGTTAAGTTTCAAAAGTAGCCAAGTCCAACTCGTTTAGTTTCAAACGTGGCCAAATCACTGTAATTAGCTGCAAAACTGGCTAAGTCCAATTATACTTTTTTTAAATAACTTTGTTATTTACCAAAGAATTTAGCTACATTTTATTTTGCAAATGTAGAATCCTATAACAATTCTCATTATGGTTTCTTTTTTTATAAATTACAATGATCCTGTTTCGGCGTATCACTTTTTCGAGTTTTTTTTTTCAAAACAATAAAAAATGGACTTGGCCAAAATGTATTGAAATTTTTAAACAAAATTGACAATTCACAAAATCGTAGATTTCTTTCTGAGCACATTTGTCCGTTAAACCTGAAATATTTTCCAATCACTGCATTCATATATTTACATTTATATGAATGCCAAGTAAGATTTACCGGTTGACCGCTTTCTAGTAAGATTCAAATGTTTTTACACTAATAATGCTCAAAATTAAAAAAACTTGATAGTATATATAACCATTTGATAAATGATAGCAATAGCAAGAATTCTATATGTTTTGTTCTGCTAAAAAAAAATTAATCAAAAACCACTAACTTAGCACAAATGAAACATTTCTTAATTATAAGTTATGTTCATATCAATTATGTTTTTTTTTTCTTCAACATTTCACCCACTTTATGTTCGACAATTTGTATTATTTTATACAATAATCATTGATTATGAAGTCAAACATATGGGCGTTTTTGATAAAACATGTTTCACTAACACCAAAGTGTGGGTTGACTCATTGACTAAAGCTTCTGATACTACAGGTAACGCAGTTTGCTTGTTTTTTAACCACACAATGTGGGTGACGGTTAAAACATGGGTGTTCATTTTATAGCGGTTACATACCACGTCATTTTATAAAGCTCGAACATACTTGCATAGCATTCGTGTTGTGTAAATTTATAACATTATCTGCGGAGGTTTTAGTGTTATAAAAACGATCAAAATGCATTTAAGCCATTTTGAAAAGAAAACTTTTGACAGCTTTGGACAAAAATTAAAATGTTTATAAAAAACTTAACCTACCTTTTATTTTTCTCTTTTTGATTTTGAGAAAAAATAGTCATTTAAACAAAGTCGGTAATGATTTAATAGTCAATGGGTTTATTATTACTTCCGTTGACACGCTGCTTAACTGGGTATCAAGAGATGGTCGGTCTAATTTGATTGGTGGCACACGCTCAATGCTACCATGTTTAGTCATTTCAAGTCGGCGGCACACGTTATTACAGTTCAGCGCTCAGTAAATGTGATGAACGCCTTCGATACTATGATTCAATATTTACTTTAGCTACCCAAAACCGGCACGTGACCTCGTTGCACAAACAGGATTATATCACGTTTAACGCCAACGGCGTTAAAACAAATTAGCCGCTAATTAAGTCACAGGGTTTAGTAATGGAAATAATTAGCAATGGTTGTGTTAACGTTTTATAGCGGATGTTGGAAAGTGCTGTTTATTCTAAAAGGGGGTCTCAGAAGTTGCCACATGTCGTTCGACAATGTACGATGACAAACTAAAGTGGCAATTGTTCACATTGGGGAAAAATAGTATAAACGCTCGCATCACTTGTTTTTTACACTAGCATCTATATTGTTAATGATAGATACTTGAATTTTGAGTGTTATTAGCAAAATTCTTAGGGGAAGAGACTGATGAAAGCTTTGCTTGTTTTTCTCTACCAGAGCCTGATACCCTACAGCTGGAAGTTATGACTGTGATGTGTAAAATTGTAGATATATATAAAAAAAATTTCTACAATTTCGGAGGACCACACAAATACATGTTGTACAAAAAATTTCGGAGGACCACACAAATACATGTTGTGAATATAAAGTGGATAGCTGATAGACCATCAGTGGATAGCTGTTCAGCCGTGATGGTCAAAAATACATACGCATCAACTTAAAGATTATACCTTGAATTTTGTGAATTTTTTCTTTAGGAATTTTTTACGAATTCTTAGGAAATTTTTGTATAAAATCATATAAATGTGAGACCGGTTTCAGGTTGAATTGGGTACGAGAATTTCATTTCTGGCATCAGTTTTGTTCTAGCTGTGCACGTTTGTATACAAAAATGTTTTGAAAAAAAAAATGTTTTGAAAAAAAAAAATTTGAAAAAAAAAAAAAATTCACAGAATTGAAGATGTGATAGGGTAAAGTTTTAATGCCCGATCCGACCAGGCAACATAAGTTTGCAAATCGACCCAGCCTAATGTATATAGTGAAAATATTTTATAAAATTATTTGAAAAATTATACACAAATTTACAAAACTTTCTTCTCATTATTGTGCATAAAGGTTAATAAAAATATTTAAGAAAAAATATAATTATATGTAAAATATAAAAATATTTTACATATAATAATACAACTAGAATTTGTATTTAAAATCAAAGTATGATTTAAACTATCAAACATTTAGAATTTGTATTTAAATCATATAAAGTCAACATAATATAAAAATATATTTTTAACAATATCTAACCATAACTATGTATATTTTTTTCTGTTTATTAAACGTGTTTATAAAAATTTATTTGTATACACGTTTATTCAAATCAATGAATTTAATTACTTAAAGATGAAAAATTTCTTAAAGTATTAGATTCCATTCCAATCTAAAAATTAAAAATTATAAAATTATATAATTATTCTTCGACCTCTTAATTTATGATTTTGAGTTTAATTCGGGCTCAAGGTCACTTTTTGAATAAAAAAATTAATCTTATATTTGATCTTTAGTCTTGGTTTTATTGCGTCCAATATTTCGAACGGTCCGAATGCTTGAAGGTCAAAATCTTGAAACAACCAAAATCTTGAAAACGAAAACTTGAAAAAAATAATCTTGAAATGAAAATCTTGAAAAAAATCTAGAACACACAAAATATGCATAAATCTTAAAAAAAATAATCTTGAAATGAAAATATTAAAAAAAAAAAAAATCTAGAAAACACAAAATATGCATAAATCTTGAAAAAAATCTTGAAATTTTAAGAAATGTTGTTCTTTCGTATAAAATGTACAATTTCGAGAACAAAACGGAAAAGTGTCTAATTTCAAAAACAAAAATTCCAAATTTTGGCAAAATTATAAATTTTTTAAATATTTAGGGTCCCACAGCGTCATCCAGACAAATGACGAGGACTTATTCAAAATTAAATATGACATTTTTTGCAAAACTTGTGCATTTCGAAATTTGACACTTATTCAAAATTTGGCAATTTTTTCGAATTTTGGCACTTTTTTCAATATTTGACACTTTTAGAAATTTGAAAATTTTTGAAATAATTGGACAGTTTGACATTTATTTCAAAATTTGACAATTTCTGTGGCTTGACAATTATTCATTATTTTGATTATTTTCGAAATTTGACATTATTCGAAAAATTTGATACTTCTTTCGAAATTGGACACTTTTCGAAATACTGTCAAATTTTCAATTAAGAAATCTTGAAAAACTTGGAGTTCATCAACGGGTTGGGTCCTTTTCGCAGAATTTCAAAATCTTGAAAAAAAATCTTGAAAACAAAATCTTGAAAAAAAAATCTTGAAACTAAAAATCTTCAAAATTTGACACTATTCCGAAAAGTGTCCAATTTCGAAAGAAGTATCAAATTTTTCGAATAATGTCAAATTTCGAAAATAATCAAAATAATGAATAATTGTCAAGCCACAGAAATTCCAAAGAAGTATCAAATTTTTCGAATAATGTCAAATTTCGAATGAATAATTGTCAAGTCACAGAAATAAATTTTGTCAATGTCAATTGAAAATGTCATATTGTCTAATTATTTCCAAAAGTTTCAAAAAGTGTCAAATATCGAAAAAATTTTAAAATTTGGAATAAGTGCTTAAATTCGAAAAATTGTCAAATTTTGAATAAGCGTCAAATTTCGAAATGTACAAGTTTTGCAAAAAATGTCATATTTAATTTTGAATAAGTGCCAAATTTCGAAAAGTGACAAATTTTGCAAAAAATGTCAAATTTCAAAAAAATATGTGTTCATATATGGACAAAAAACCACCACGTCTTCGTCGTTTGTCTGGATGACGCTAAGTGTGGGACCATAAATATTTAAAAAATTTATAATTTTGCCAAAATTTGACATTTTTGTTTATGAAATTAGACACTTTTCCGTTTTTTTCTCGAAATTATACATTTTATTCGAAAGACAAACATTTTTTAAAATTTCAAGATTTATGCATATTTTGTGTTTTCTAGATTTTTTTTCAAGATTTCGTTTTCAAGATTTTTTTTTCAAGATTTTGGTTGTTTCAAGAGTTTGACCTTCAAGCATACGGACCTCAACAGGGACAATATTAAACATTAGACATAAAGTTTAACACTTAACAATTTTGGTAGACGTCACAGACAAAATTAACAGATATTGCCTTAAAATAAATTGTAGCACCCTCGATTCCGCCGTTTCAGAATGGTATAAAATTTTTGCCGATTATACTTAAAAAATTATTTTCAATATGCCAAAACGTCTAGAAGAGGTAATAAAAAACAAAAGTTATACCACAGAATATTAATTTTAATGTACTGTTAATGATCGTTTTTATCACTTAATTGAAAAAAACCTAATATATAAGTAACATGAATTTTTAAGCTTTATTTTTTTCCCCTTTTCTATCTTACTTGATTTTATTTTTTAAACTGTATAATCTCATTCTTAAGATATAACTAAATAATATCCAAACACAAAAAGTTAGATTTTTTATTTTTTTTAATAAAAAAAAGCAACATATACTGAAGAAAATAAAAAACCGAATATTTATGTTACTCACTGTGTATGTGTATTTATTGCTATTTTTTTAATTTTCTTATGCTTTTTGACCCCACTTCACCTCACCGTTTATTGCTTTTTTTGTAAATTTTTTTGAGATTATAGATCTTTTTCTAATACTAGAAATATATTTCTAAGCCTAATAATTAATAAATAAGCCTTAATAAGCCTAAGATTTTAATTTTAATATTAATATTGTAATTTTGTTTTAAGTTTTACTTTGTATTTAATAAAAAAAATAAAATAAATTCATACTACTATTTTATTATAGTCTTTTAATTTGTTTTCAACGTGCAATGTCACCTTAAAGAAGTAGAAAATTTTTAGTAGACTCTTTTAAAGACTCATTTTCAGCGGCCATTCAAATTAAAAATAACAACATGTTGACAATTTTTCCAACTTTGGAAATCTTGGAAAATTAAAAACAATTAATTATTAAATGGAGAAAACGTTCTAGAGGTTTATTAAGATGATATTTCAGGTGATAAACTTTTGTGTCGTCATTAACCCATTTCCGGCAGCTCCTTAACTACCGGGCCAAAATCGATGAAACTTCGTCCAGAGTCTATATATGGCCCTAAACTTTGTCTGGCAAAATTTAATTTTTACCTCCACAGTTAGGGCTGGGCGGACTGAGCCATTTTTGCACCACTAGCTGCATCACATACCTTAACAGCCGTACTTGCCCGTTTTAAAACAGCAAACGGGCTCTTCATTTTGTTTAACATAAAATTTAAAACTTATAATAGTTACTATTGAAAAGCAATTTTCGATATTGCGATTTGAAATTTTTCTGGAATTTTCAAAAATAAAAATACAGTACGACCTCGCTCAACGCAACCAATTAAATTCAAGCCAATTGCGAAATCTGAGGTTATTGCAAAAACCAAGGAAAAATTGTATATTGGCCAATAGACCTATTTCCAAAAAAAAATATGCATTTTCTACACATTCAAATTAAAGTGAATCGAAAAATTTTTGTTCAGAAACATAATTTCATTTTATTCAATTTATTTTTTTAAAAATTGGGAAATTTTGGTCTGCACTTTGTTGCAATTTATACTTTGCGTACAATTTGGGTGTTGAGATTATCGAGAAGTTGCGTGTAGCGAGGGTTGCGTTGAGCGAGGTCGTACTGTAAATAAAAAAAAACCAAATATTGCGACGCGCCGTGGTCGTAAATCCAAGTAAACGACCGAATCGACTTAAACAAAAAATAATGTATATTGTAAAAGGTCCATACTAACATAATACCTACAGTGCCGGGTAATATCACTTTCTCGCTCAACCTGGAGAAATTTCTAAAGCTACTGGTGCAAAAATGCACCAATAGCTGGAAATGGGTTAAAATTACATAGTGAAAACCAAGCATAAATTTGTTAACCATTTAAAGATCTGTGCGTGGTGTCTACACACATTTTTTCATTTGAAATCAACTCAATCAATCCTGTGGAGTTATTTTTGATAAAGCGTTTAAGTTAGTTATGAGTCAATATATTAAATTTTCAAAAGATTTTTAATGTTCTTTTTTTGTTTTGTTTTTATTTGTTTGATGAAATATGATATTAAGTTGAGCATAAACATTGTAGATAGAGTCTCTAGCGGAATTCTTCTTCGCTGATTTTTGAAATAATTTTCTCCATGCTTATTTTAAAAAAAAAATATCAAGTACATGGAAGGCATTGAAGCAGTAACCACGACGACGTCGAAGACCGACCCCTTCTAAGAAATATACAAAAACAACAACAGCAACAACAGCAACAACTACTTTAGTACAACAAGATAAGTTATTTTTATATAAATTTGCTCTTTCCGCTGCTTGTTTATCGAAGCGTTGAAGTGAAATCATATAAATATCTATTGCATTACACACGCAGCGGCATTGTAATGATTGCGGCAAAAAGTAGTAGCAGGGGTGGACTTTTGGAAGCTAAGCAGACATGCATCCTGAAGTAGTTTCTTTATTGCCGTAAATTTATTTCACTCATTGTTAAGAGTTAATGAACACATAATTAAGGCAGGCAGTAATTAAATAGTAACAGTTAATTTCACTTTGTTGATTAATTCAAGCGTTTGAAAACTAATATGTTAAAGATGTGGCAATAGTCAACGACTTACATTTTGAGCTATTGCATGAAGCTATGGTAATGCTTATCCGCATAAAATAGTTGTTCGTTTGTACGTTTTTATATGAACAAGTATTTTCCTGTCTGTAAACTTGTAATGAGGCGTCATTTTATATCACCTCATGTTGCAAAGCAAAGAAGTTGTCTACCGAAACCCTACAAAGTCGCCTCCGTATTGTCTATAGAAATGAGAGCGCATCAAATTTCTTTTAATCGTGCAAAGTACAACGTACCGCTGACCTCATCGCTGGTCACCGAGAAGGTGCACACTCACTAGTGCCATCCATACTAGTAAGATTTTGCAATAACTGTGTTTGTTACATTTGAAGAACAAACATCTATGTATGTGAATAGCTGCCAAAGCTGTTGAGTTGAATTGTTAGCGTGTGTAAAGATGTTGAAGAGTTAGCGTGTGTAAAGTAAAAGAAAGAATAAAAATTAATTAAAAACATTTTGAGCACAACAAACTTTTTAGATAAACTAACAGAACAGAACTTTTATGGAGATGGTTTTTTGGTTGATGATATTTGTTTGGTTTTTTAAGATTATTGACATTTGACATTTTGTTTGTTTTGTATATTAGCTTAGCGTTTAAACAGGAAAAAATGAACTCGATAAAATCTATTTGCGGCAAAGTAAAAGATTATTTCAACGATATTAGTGTACATTTCGCAACAACTTTTTCGACCTAAGGACCTTTAAATTTTCGTGAAAAATTACGATTAAAATTTAGTAAGACCTAAATTTAGTAAGACCTAGTAAAAATTCAAGTTTTATGATATACACTAGATGGCCTAGCAGACGTTGTTTGCACCTTACTGTCTCCCACAAATATGGGTAAAGTTTTCTGCGACATGTTGTGTAAATAATCATTAACTTGACAGCAGTACCACCTATCGGATAGACATGAACCATCGTATATATTGTGCAAATATAATCTCAATCTGTCAAGTCGTTCCGAAGTTATGCGACCACAAAACGGCGCACCAACGATTTTACATGTAAAGACTACATATTCGTAAATATCTCTACCCCAGCGCCATCTATCGGGTTCTAATTTTGCCAACCACTTTATTTTTATTTATGTATTATATATTGTGAATTTGAGCCAAATCGGGTTACATATAAGAATATTTAAAAAGCTACTCCAGCGCCATCTAGAGAGTTTTAACACAAACAAAAACCATCCGGAGCACCAAACGATCATATGGTGTGAATATAAGCTGGATAGCTTCAGTGGTTCAGCCGTGATGTTCAGACATACATACGCACCAACGTTTTTATATAGAGTCAACATTTCTTAACCCATTAATGACGACGCATTTTTCAAAAATTCCTCAAAAATCCTCAGCCACTGTTTTTGCTTCCAACAGTGAGAAAGCCAAAAGTATGCTTTTGCAAAAAAAAAAAATTTAAATTTAGTTTTTTTTGTTTACTTGTTCGCGCCTGATAATGCAGTATTAAAAAAAAGTGAAAAATGTTACTAAGGTGAGTTATTTTGTTTTATAAACATCAAGAAAAAAGAAAATATAATTAAAAAAAGTCAGGGACCGAAAATAACGATTATTTTTGAAATTTTAGATTAAAAGATCATGTATAAAGAGTTGTTGTATAATTCTTTTAAATATAGCAATGTGAAGCTAGGGAGGCTAAAGATTCCATTTTTTACATAATTTTTTTTCATGATTTTTAAGATAAAAATCACCTCAAGCCAATTATTTTTTGATTGATATTTTTTCGATCAGAAATAAAAGTTATTTCGTGGTCATTATTTTTTTCAATCAGAAATAAAAGTTACTTCGTGGTCGTTATTTTTTTCAATCAGAAAAAAAGTTATTTCGTACTGCTGTCAAAACAAACCAAGCACCGTAGTTTTTTTGTGTAAGGGAAAACGTGAGAAAACCCCCGTGATATATGATTTTTTATTTAAAACTTATAAAATCTGGAATACTATTGCATATTCATAATTGTGTTGTTTTAAAATATTTTTTAGTTTTTTGTATAAAAACTATATATATATAATAATATATATAATAATACATTGTTACAGATTTTTTTCCTTCAAAAAAGTACAACTTTTTTTAAGTTTTTTTATATTATTGAACTAGAAAAAATGTTAACTGTAATTCAGGACCGAAAGAACGGAAAACTACAAAAATCAAATTAAATTTTGTATTATACGAGTATTTATAATACTTATAAAGTTCAATATTTCCTTAAAATTTTCCAACTTTAAGTGTCATTTATTATTTTTGTTGCCACTTTTTTTAATATTCAAATTAAGATTTGCTCTCAGCACTCTCACCTTATAAAATTTAAACATATTTTCTCTAATGGATATTATTTTAGAAATAACTTTTATTTCTGATTGAAAAAAATAACGACCAAGAAGTAACTTTTATTTCTGATTGAAAAAAATAATGACCAAAAATAACTTTTATTTTTGATTGAAAAAAATAACGACCAAGAAGTAATTTTTATTACTGATCGAAAAAATAACGACCAAAAAATAACTTTTATGAAATGGTTGATTGATAGCGATAATCGTTATTGGCGGTCCCTGAAAAAAGTGCATTACGTTAAAGTTGAACGCCTACGCTACGAAATAAACATTTTCCAATTTATAATTTTTCTATTTTTTTTTTTGTTTTCTCTTTATTTCTCTACTTAAAGACCCCTTTTGCGTTTATGATCATACGCTTCGCCACACCCAAATTCTTTGAATTTATTTTTTAAAAAACTTCAGAGCTTTCCGTCTTATAATAATACAAATTTATGCAGAAAATTGTAAAAGCTAAACTCAACGGATTCTGGTAGTGAGCATTAATGGGTTAAGCGGGCCACTAAAAATCGACTATTAGATTTTAATATTTCTATGAACATATTTTAGTAGCTCTATAGGTTAAAAGTAATACACAAAAAAATTTTTTTTGGAAAATTTCAATTTTTAAAAATTTATAAATGATTGAAAATGTCGATTGTTTTTTTAAATTACAATATATCAGCGAATAGTTACTGGATCTCAATGAAAATTGGATTGTATGTTAAGGAATAGTAAAGGAACAAAAAAAAATAATTCACGCGAAAAAAAACTTTCATTACAAATAATTAATTTTACAATAAACAAATGGTAATTCAACTAACTTCTCGGTGTTGTAGAAGAAATTTTTTACAAAAAATATTCGTTAAATTATCAACTAAATGATAGTTGATAGTTAAATATAAATATGATGGATAGGGTTACCACGATTCGGTGTTGGCGCGAATCCGTTGTGAGAATTTGCAAATGATGTAATTTTTGTATAATAGGGCTGCCACCTATTAATATGTATTTTTAAGAGTTTTGAACATCATTTAACATTGTTAGGAGGTAGCTGGTTTCGAATCTGAAGTCAGAATTTTACAATTCAAAATGATTAATAAGGTTACCACCTTACTTTTATTTTTACGAATTTGGTGCTGGCTAGGTACACTAGGTAAAAGTTGCTGAATCCGAAATCGTAGTCAGAATTTCAAAATTATGTAATTTTTGTATATTAGGGTTGCCACCTAATATGTATTCTTAAGAGTTTTATACATCATTTAATAGTTTTAAAAGGTCGCTGATTTCGAATATGAAGTCAGAATTTTTAAAACAATGTGGTGGATAAGGTTGCCACCTAATTTTTTTTATTTTTACGAATTCAGTGCTGGCGCGAACACTAGGTAAAAATGGGTCGCTGAATCCGGATCCGTTGTCAGAATTTTAAAACTATGTAATTTTTGTATTATAGGGCTGCCACCTAATAATATGTATTTTTAAGAGTTTTGAACATCATTAAACAGCGTCGCTGATTTCGAAACTCAAGTCAGAACTTTAAAATTAAAAATTATTTATAGGGTTGCCACCGCACTTTTGTTATTTTTACGAATTCGGTGTTGGCGCGAACACTAGGTAAAAATGGGTCACTGAATCCGAATCCGTTGTCAGAATTTCAAAATTATGTAATTTGTGTATATTAGGGTTGCCACCTAATATGTATTTTTAAGAGTTTTAAACATCATTTAACAGTGTTAAAAGGTCGCTAATTTCGAATCTGTAGTCAGAATTTTAAAATTCAAAATGATTCATAGGATTGCCACCTAATTTTTTTATTTTTACGACTTCGGTGCTGGCGCAAACACTAGGTAAAAATGGGCCGCTGAATCCAGATCCGTTGTCAGAATTTCAAAATTATGTAATTTTTTATAATAGGGTTTCCACCTATTAACCATATTGATTTTTAAATTTCTGACTTCAAATTCAAAATCAGCGACCCCCACAAATTGACACTGTTAAATGATGTTTAAAACTCTTAAAAATACATTTTACTGGGTGGAAATACTGTGGTAAAAATTTAGGTGGCAACCAGAACCTCCATCTTACATTTTAAAACTGTGACATTAGATTCGAATTTCCGTTGTCAGAATTTCAAAATTACAAGAATTCGCAAAAATTTAAAAAAACTAGGTGTCAACTCTATCCGCCATCTTGAATTTTAAATTTTGACATCAATTCCGAAATCAGCTACCCCCTAAAATTGCCAACCACGGTGTCCACAGAACCCTCAAAAGTCCTATTACGCTTAAGCTTTCTCTACACAAGCTCATTGCATTTTTTGGATACTGCTTTAAATTCAATTCATTGGATACTTGCGAGCTTATAAGCTTTTGCCGATGGTTTCAAGCTTTTCAACTTTCTGTCCGGCAAAGTAAGTCTAAACAAGCCAAGCCAACTAGCAAGCATGAATATGACTTGTATCTGTTTGTTATTTTTGCAAGCTAGTTAAAGCTTGCTTTTTCAAGTTTGGATACATACTTGAATTCAAGTACTTGAAAAGGCTTGAACTTCAAGAATGCTTGTCCAGTTCTCTGATATGCACCAACGTTTTTATATATTAAGATATTATACATTGACATTAAATATAAAAAATATTAATTTAATTTTTTTTTTGTTAAATAAAGTACTTCTTACTTAAAATTCAATTCAAAGAGGAAATTAACCCGCATCAAGACAAAAAATATTCTCAGCTGCGGTTTTTTGAAAATTAAAACGAATTTGGTTATAATAAATTATATTCTTCCGTCCTTGGAATACCTCTGACTTTAGATTTCTTGTTGGTAATTTAGAAATTAAGAAAATTAATGATACAGTGAAGTGAAATATGCTTAAAGAACTTAAAGGGTCATAAAGCTTAAAATCAGCCACAATAAGAGATAGCATGTTAAAACATTGACAAAAGGAATAAAGAGGAATAAACAAAAGAAACATAAAAAATGACAGATGTCATAATTAACACCTATGACAATAATTTCAATAAAGATTGCTAAGATTTCACAAAAGTTCATACAAATTCACACATAAATTTAAAATTCATATTTAAGTTATGATATTCTTGAGAATATCTCGACCAAAAAGGTAAAAGAGCTTAAATGCATTTAAGTTCATGGCGAGAAAAACGGTTTGTAAATTTTATTTTGTTCGAAGCTCCACACAACAATTTTTAGAAAAATGCTCATAAATGTGACAGGAAATGCATTTTAAGGGTGGGGACAAGTGCATTTTCAAGAGCGTAGAAAAATATTTCATGTTATTGGAATAACTCGAAAAAGGGCTTGAATGAATTAAGTTCTTTTGCCTTTTAGGTAGAGACATTCACTTTATGTGAGTTGAAAAATGAAGTGTTAATTCTCTGATAAAAACAATTAAATTCGTAAAATAAACAAACTCAAATTTCTATAAATATTAAACAATGCTAAACTGATAAAACAAAACTAATTATCATAAGGTACTAATTATGATACTAAAGATTAAATAAATACATGTTACTAACATGTGGATACAGTCACATTTTGACAGTTTATCCAAATGATGCATATGTAGATTAAAACATCCGCACTGAATAATCGTATTGAAAATTCAGCGATATCAAACGTTAAGCTTAAAATTTCCCACGCTTCAAAAGATTTTTTGCGCCATAACTAAAGCGACTTGTTAAAAACAAAAAGCAAAACAAGAATACAACTAATAAAATTCCCACGACTCTGAATTCGTATACGTACTAACCGAAGAAATCGAAGTAGGTATTCGTAGCAGCAGAAAATGAGACTCTGAGTAGAGTCTGACTCAGAGTAAAAGACAAAACCTGTACCAACTCGTAATTGCATGTAACAACAGCAACAACAACACCAAAAACCACAAAAGCAACAACAACAAAAATGACGACGATGGCAAAAGCAACAACCATAGCACGAACTTTACATTCAAAGTGCTACCAAAAAATCAAATGTAGATATGCTCAGTAGATATCTGGTGGATTCTCAATTTGCTGAATACCGACCACATCAAAGGCAATTTCCAAAAGCAGCTGAAAAATACCGCATTAAAGAAAAAAAACAAATTTTAAAACAGACATATAACAGAATTCAAACCAAAAGCTTAATTGAGTGTTCAATGTGCCAAACAACCCAACAGATATCTCGGTAGCAGAATTATGTATCTCAAAGTTAACATAACTTTTAGAAATATTTGCAGATAATGTTGAGGACAAAAAAAAAACCAAAATGTAGATATGGAAAAATGTAGCAAGTTCTGGCAAAATGGTAAATAAGATATGGCAGTAAAAAAGAAATCGGTATCGAAAGAATTTTCAAATAACTTAAACTGCGCTTCGTGGTGGTAAATTTAGGCAGCAGCTGTAGGCGGCGATTTGTTGAGAGCTTGCAATTGTTTACACTGCTAAGTCAGAGGTTATATTTTGTGTCCCTTATCTTACAAGGTAGTCTTTGTAGTAAATCCCTTTTTAATTGCTTAAACATACCGAAAAAAAAGATAAAAAGTTAACAACTTGAAAAGGCTTCCGACAAAATATTAATATTTAAAAAACAGTAAATATTTATTTAGAGCAGTTTATATGGTTTTTGGGTGTATGAGTTGTGTATACCTAAAAATGAAGAAGAATTCTTAGTTTTCTTCTTAAAAGAATTCTAGAGGGAATTTTTTATTTCTTTACATAACACTGCAGCACAACTGAAGCACATCATAGCACACTTAAAGCTTAGTATGCTGTAGAAGCGAAAAGAAATCTTCCGTTAGAAATGCATTGCGTTTTTGACAGCGAAAAGGTAGCGAAATTTTTTTTTCGTTGGTTAGTATGCTGTTGAACCGAAAATTTTATTCAATGCAGCCAAGTTCACAACCATGATTGGAGAATTAAAATGTCAAAATTTCGCTGTCTTTTATATGTCCGTACATTTAATTGGCATGGAAATTTGACATTCAACAATAATGTTCAACTAACACATTCCATAAACAGGTTGTAGTAAGCATGTGTTAGTGTTTCAACAGCATACTAAGCTTAACAAAAAAACTTATAAAAATTATAGCCTGTATGTGTTTCCCTGAAGTTGTCGAAAAAACGTTACTTTCATTGCATTACATAAGTATATCTATATTAGGGCGGGTCAATTTGTATGGACGAATTTTTTGGAGGTCTGGCTCAGCGAAATTCGTAAAATACATGTAATTTCAAGACTTTTTCTCCACTACAGCATATACAAATTCTGAAAAAAGCTGTGCGGACTTTCGTAAATAGATTTTGTTCTCAATTATAAAATATGAATGTATGAATGTATGTGTATGAATCTATTTACGAAAGTCCGCACAGCTTTTTTTCAGAATTTGTATATGCTGTAGTGGAGAAAAAGTCTTGAAATTACATGTATTTTACGAATTTCGCTGAGCCAGAATTTGACCCGCCCTAATCTATATATACAGTCATGTGAAAATAAATAGGGACACCTGTATTTTTATATATAAGGCTGCATGAATTACATACAAGGTGCAACAGATATAGAATTAATTCCCTCGGGTGGTGGTTACTCGTGATAAGGCGAGTATAAAACTTTATGGAGTTTCCTCATACATTGTACAACTTTCAAGATACAGGGTGTTTTACGGTTTTCGTAGGTGTCTAGTATTATTGATCTAGAATCTAAACTACTCACCATAAAATAAAAAATAATATTTCGTATTTTAGAAAAAATATCAAATTTTTCATCAGTATATCAATCATTTTCGTGTCATGTGCTGTAGCGAAGCAAAAATTTAGAGATTATCCAACGAAATATCAACAAATTTTCTATCTTTTGTTTTAGCGGAGCTGTTATTGTCCAATGTTAAAATTTAGAAAAATACTGTTGATTAAGTGTATTTTTACATGAAAAAAAGACATTTTAAATTTGGACGATTACAGCTCCGCTAAAACAAAAGATACAAAATTTGTTGATATTTCGTTGAATAATCTCAAAATTTTAGCTCCGCTGCAGTACATGACACGAAAGTGGTTGATATATTGATGGAAAAGTTGATATTTTTTCTAAAATACAAAATATTATTTTTTATTTTATGGTGAGTAGTTTAGATTCTAGATCAATAATACTAGACACGTACGAAAACCGTAAAACACCCTGTATCTTGAAAGTTGTACAATGTATGAGGAAACTCCATAAAGTTTTATACTCGCCTTATCACGAGTAACCACCACCCGAGGGAATTAATTCTATATCTGTTGCACCTTGTATTTAATTCATGCAGCTTTATATATAAAAATACAGGTGTCCCTATTTATTTTCACATGACTGTAGGTGACCCAAACTCGAATTTACAAAAAGTTACAATTCTAGTAAAAAAGTTCATTACAACCAAGTTATTCAACATATTCACACGTATTATAATTGTATTAAGTATTGTTTCCGAAAATATTTCAACAACATTTGATTGCAATTTTTTAAAATTTGGATTTTTACGATTTCTTATGTATAAAAACTTCTTAAGGCGCGTTGAATGATTTTTGGTAGAGCAAAATCTTTTCTTTTACGACACCTTTACTCACGACAGACACCCAATAAAAGCTTTTTAACAAAAAAAAATCGGCTTCAAAATCACTATAAAGTAAAAAATAATTTCAAATTACTTTTCCTATTTATTTCTTGTTCAAATTTGATAATTTATTAATATATTTTATTATATTGGAAATCTTATTATTTTATTTTTTTGTTGTTTGTTTTATTATCATAAATATATAAAGAATTTAAATTTGGCTAATATAACCAGACTTCTATAAAATTAACGCTTTTGATCACTGAACACAATAACGAGAACTTTTGTTTGTTGGGAAGTGCGACTGTTACTCGCTGATCTTAACTTCGGAACTTAAAGCTCGTTCGTATTGGCAGTGCAGACATGGTAAAAAGATCTTGATTGTGTGGCAAAGGTTAACACCGACTTCAAAGCTTTTATATTCATTACGAAATTAATATATGTATTGTAATAAAACAAATTACTTAAAATTAAAATAAGCTTTCCAATATAATAAGATATATAAATAAATTATCAAATTTGATCATGAAATTAATAGGAAATTTAATTTAAAATTATTTTGTACTTTGCAGTGATTTTTTGTTTTTTTTGTTTTTGTTTTTGTTTTTGTTAAAAAGTTTTTACTACTTCCTTTTTAGAGAATATGATACTAATTCTACCCATTCTTGTAATGAATTTTATTACCTTAGTGTCCATATTATTCGAGGTACAGTGTTATTCTAATAGTGCTAATTCTAATAGTCGATTTTCATCCACTTTCTTTATCGTGTTTTGTAGTAATTCTACAATTTCTTGCAAAGAATTTTATTATCATAGTGTCAATATTATTCGAGATTCAGTATTTTTCTAATATTACCACGCTCCTTTGCCTAATAACTCCCGTTTTCATGACTGTAATTTATCATAATTGTGCCTACTCTTTCTTCATCGTGTTTTGTAATAATTCTACAAATTCTTGCAAAGAATTTAATTCTACAAATAATTCTACAAATTCTTGCAAGGAATTTTATTATCGTAGTGTCAATATTATTCGAGATTCAGTATTTTTCTAATATTACCACGCCCCTTTGCCTTAGAAATCCCGTTTTCATGTCTGTAATTTATCATAATTGTGCCTACTCCTGTACTAAATTTTAGTAACCTATTTTCAATTTTATTTGAGTTAGTTTTTTCTAATATTACCACGCCCCTTTGTCCACTTTCTTGATTGTTATATTGCCACGCCCACTTCTTGACCGTAATTTGTAATAATTGTGCCTAGCCTTGTACTAAATTTCTGCACCCTAGTGTCAATATTAGCTGAGATACAGTGTTTTTCTTATAGTGACACGCCCTTTGTCGAATTGCGCCCACTTTCTTCATCATATTTTGAATATTATGTGTCAATATTATTAGAGATACAGTGTTTTTCTAATATTGGCATGCCCATTAGTCCAATAACGCCCACTTTCTTGACCGTAATTTGTAATAATTGTACCTACCCCTGTACTCATTTTCAGTAGCCTAGTGTCAATATTTTTCGAGATACTGTTTTTCTAATATCCCCCTTTCCACGCCCCTTTGTTGAATACGCCCACTTTTTTAGATGGGCATCTCCGTGTTCAATGTCTCTATCTGTTGACAAAAAATTTCGGCAAGCAGGCAAGTGCTTTAGGAGTTATCGATGTACATATATACAAAAAAAAACTTGAGAACCTTCTCCTTTTTGAAGTCGGTTAAAAATAAAATATTTCATATTCTAGACGTTGTTAGTCATATTAGACTAAAATTTGGTAGTTTAGTCCGTGTGCTTACTGTCGAAAACTGTACAAAAAATAGGCATAACACTATATCTAAGCCCACTTCTCAAAAATCAATCGTTATTCTTTTCTCTTAGTTGTACATGATTTTTAGTTAAATTTGGTGTGAAGATCCTATGGATCCAAATGGTGCTCACTATTTAAATAAATGTTGACACGTCTATATTTAACGGCTGTTAAACGACAATACTATTGGCTTGTTTGCGTGTTCGTCCTTTATGCGCTGCAATACCGTTCATAAGATTTCGATAAAACTTTGTCAACTTATTGCTTGCACTTGCGCGAAGAATATAGGCATAATAAAAATTTGCCACACCCACTTTTACCGCCCCCAAATCAATAAAAATGCTGTATTCCAGACGGTGTTGATTGTATTAGACTTAAATTCGGTAATTTAGTTCATAAAGTTACTGTCGACAAATTTACCAAAAATAGGCGTGGTCAAACTATATACACGCCCACTTTTTCCGAAATAATTTCAATTCTTGAGTTGTACAGGATTTGATAGTTCCACTTGGTATGTAGATGCTATGAGCGTAAGTGGAAGTCACTATATAATTAATGTTGGCACGCCTACTTTTCAAACAGTATAAATAAAAATTAGATGGTGTTCACTGGCCTCCGATGCTCTTATGAACGGCGGCTCAACTAGTTTGGCTAGGATTTCTAAAGTGAAAACATCTTTAGGCGCGTTAAAAAGAACTGTTAAATTCAGGCATGCCAACTGGTGGGGAATTTCCCGATTTGCGAGGAGTTTCATGTCGATCGGGAAATCGGGGAAAGGGCTCAAATAGGCTGGGAATTCAATAATTCATCTAATTTTTAATGATTTTTGCGTGGAATTTAACATTTTATCTAATATTTGCGGAGAATTTGATTTTATATTAAATTTTCTGATACAATGTTCTTCTTACAACATTATACAAATTTTATTAACATTAGCAAAAAAAAAAATACTTGTTGCCAAATTAATTTTTTTAATAATAATTTTGGTTTAATTTTTAATGCAATTTCGTTTATAACCTTGGAAAGTATTGCACAATTGAATTGCACAAACGATTTGCTTTTCAATAACATCATAAATGTGCAAAGTTGACTTAAGAGAGGTTTTAGGCAAAAGCGGTTAAAATTAAGGCATATCTTAGAAGAAGTTTTCTAAAAAAGTATATTATACATACAAAAAATTTCATTTGCATGTTTATTTAATATTATCATAAAAATAAGTGAAAAACGTGAGACACCATAGCTCGGCTATAGATCGTCTGAAAAAAAGTTGAATTCAAAAACAGACCCTTGAATGCACATCTTTTACCAAAATAGAATAAAAACATTAAAAATAAAAAAAACTTATGTGAGGACTCAAATTTTTACACAATTTGTACAAAGTATATAAATTAATTGTTAACTGAATTTAAAATATGAAAAATGTAAACAACCAAAACATGAAATGTAAATTAAACTATCTTAATTAAATTTAAAGATTTATTGTATATTATGAATAAGATGTATGGAAATTATTAAATTATATTATATCTTATTAGGTAAAATATATAATATTAATGTTATAAATATTCTATTGAGGAAATAATAATGTATTGAATAACAAATAAGTAAACAAATAATAAATACACACATACAAACATGCCAATCCATGTACACAGTCACATATACACAGGCAGGGAAAACAAAACAAGTGAACACGGAACAGAAAGGCAACGGGAGAATATAAAGCAGTCGCTTTTGCTTAGGACAGGCAGTCTTGTCGCAGGCGCAGTAGCATGCACATGCTTTGAGACTGAGTAGTTAGTTCAAGCGTAGTTATTTTAAGCGAAGTTGTACTCACCCTTCAAACATAGTTTTACTCTAAGCTCAGACGAAGTTGTCGTAAGCGAAGGTGTTTACTATAAGTTCAAAACGTAGTTATTTGAAGCGAAGGTGTACTCACCCTTCGAACATAGTTTACTCTAAGTTCAGGCGTAGTTATCTTATGCAAAGGTGTCCTCACCCTTCGAACTTTGTTTACTATAAGTTCAAAACGTAGTTATCTTAAGCGAAGGTGTACTCACCCTTCGAACATAGTTTTACTCTAAGCTCAGGCGTAGTTGTCGTAAGCGAAGGTGTACTCACCCTTCGAACTTTGTTTACTATAAGTTCAAAACGTAGTTATCTTAAGCGAAAGTGTACTTACACTTCGAACATAGTTTACTCTAAGTTCAGGCGTAGTTATCTTAAGCGAAGGTGTCCTCACCCTTCGAACTTTGTTTACTATAAGTTCAAAACGTAGTTATCTTAAGCGAAGGTGTACTCACCCTAGCAAAAGGGTTCGTTACACTTATGAAGCGTGAAAAAAAGTTGAAAAATTTACGATATTTTTTACCATATTGTTGCGTGTAAAAGCTAAAAAAATTTTCCAAAGACGCTTATTTATGTAAAATATGTGTAGAATTACAATACAAATAGATTTTTTTAAAAAAATCTAGAGAATCTGTATTATAAGCGGGATTGATTTATAAATGCTTTTGACATATGAATAGTTTGTGAATAGTGCACAAAAAAAATCAAATGTAAAAAAATTAATTTTCAAAAAATTGTTTGCCTTAAACCACCCTTAATATACTTTGGAATCGGGCCATCGACATTTTGTAGCTTCAAAGTTTAAAGTCGCGACTCAAAAACACATTTTCCTTTTTTAAAGTATATTTTTTTTTAATTTTATAGTGCGTTATTTTTTATCAAAATGAATTGTTTTCACAAAATTTATAAAACCCTTACATTATTTATTGTAGAATTCAATTAAAAAAGTCTATAAGTAAATTCATTAAAAATTTTTGAGGGGAATTTGATGAAAAATAGGGGAATTTTGAGAACCACTGCGGGAAAAACTGTAGCATAAGTTGGCAACCCTGGTTATATTACAGATTTAAGTTTTCGCTTCGGTCGGCAGTCCTCCCACAGCAATATCTGCTTTTTTACAACAAAAGAGAAAATGCCATTTTTTCGAAAAGTAAAATATTGCAAATCTGATGCTTTTTATCCGATTTTTATGTTTGATAGCTCATTTTAAATATTAAGGAAAACTCTTGTAAACGCTTTTTTAACTCTCAAGCTCTTGCGCAAGTTCTAAAAGTTCATGAATCGTCACGAAACTTTATCTAACATAAAAATTTAAACCCTTACGTTTCTAACAAATGATTTCTTCTTTTTTTATTTTGTCTCAACTTATTATCTCCGTCACACTTTTCACACTATCATTCTTTAAAAGAAGCCGACATAAAACAGTACCGGCATAAATAAGAGCAAATAAGCCACAAGATTGCGGGCGCTTGTTAAATAGAACAGATGTTGTAATTTGTATATTTTATATTCCTAAATACCTTTATAATAAGCTTCATGAATATTCATTAACGAACTCTTAACCTAATTTAGCATATAAATGTATCTTAAACAGAAAACATCATCAAAAGTTTCGGCTATAATAATTTTTAAGGTCTTACTATGTATTTCCTGCAATAAATGTGCCAAAGCTATAGATAAAAAAATAAGTTAAATATAACATAATTAAGTTTGCTGAAAATTGTGTGGAACACTTATCGCAAAAATTATTGAAAAATTCCCCGAAAAGAAATTATCTTGCAACATTAAGCGGGCCCTCATTTTTTTATTTAACAGCAAATATTTTTTAGGAGTAAGCGATTTGGAGTTATCAACAACGATGACGAATCGTTCAAAGACAGAAAATAATATTTATTAGCAAGAGAGCAGGAACGAGCCCATTATAACAATTTTGAAAAATTTTTAATAATTAAAATTTTTCTCTTTCATCGTCTGTGTTTACGTTAACGTCTCTCTCTCTCTCTCTCTCTCTCTCTAAATCAGCCAGTTGGCTGGCGTCTCGCGCTTAAAATGCTTGAAAAGTAAACCGTGAGAAGGTTTAAAATGCACAAACATTTCGTACCTAGTACATAAGTGAATCCATTTGTTATTTTCATTAGATGAACAATCTGTTTTATTGTTGTTGTTGTTGTTGTTGTATTTTCTTTGTGGACGTCATGCCTCACCTGGATACTGTCTATAAAGGTAACTAACTCGTCGATACAACAAAAGCCAGAGAAAAACAAACTATCGTAAGAAAAACTAGGGGAAGTAGACGAATGAAGACTAAAACAAAAACATAGGTTGTTGTTGTATTGTGCCCGTTCATTGATTTTGATAGGCGATATGTTGGTTACGTTACGATACTGAAACGTAAAACTGTTGCGCATCTCACGTAGAGGTAGTTGGCGTGCGAACCACAACAATAAAAAACAAGAACAACAAAAACAACAACAAGTTAAATAATGCAAAGACAAGACCCGTAGTAGGCAAGAAATACCAAAGTACAAAGCAACACAACTTAAAAAAGTTAACCTCTGAAGCTGTGTGGCGGCGACGGGAATGCAATGAGACAAAAGTATTTCTCAGTAATTTATTTTGGGCGTTTATAATTTTTTAGAGCTTTTTTAATGTATTGGAAAAAGAAAAATAAATAAATATGTGGTTTTAAAATTTTTTAGAAATATAACACCTAGTGTGTTGCCAACTAATTAGAAACACTTATGGCAGAGGATACCCAGTGGGCAAAAGCAGGGCTTTGAAGCGCTTCTAGCAGGCCATCATATGGATTTCTTAGCCCTTCCGTACCCATTTCTAAGCCCATTAAGTTTTTTATATGCAACGAGAAAATTTTTTAGGCCTTCTTCTCTCGCGACTCTAAAGAAGCCTGCTAGAAGCCCTTTTTGGGAATGTACATTAGAAAGAAAAGCAATATAAATATCAACTTGAAATAAAAAAACTGTTGACAATTTCCAGATTTTAACCAACGTCCTCTCATGTGACAGTCCGGCACCTTTTCCACTCGTCCACCGCAGTTCTTAACGAACTTCAGCTTATTTTGCATAATTACAAATGAAAGTAAGCTTTCGGGAGCGTGGGTTCGGGACCCAGCTCGGACCAAAAAAAAATTTTTTTTTTATGTCTACATTTTTTTAAAAATTTTTCTGTTCATTTAAAAATTTTGTTGGAATTTTTTTGAAATTTTTTTGTAAAATTTTTTCATACAAAATTAATAGAAAAGACTTAAAATTTTCCATATAAAAGTTTTCATATAGTGTGATATGCAATAAGTTAGATTTCGGAGACCTGGTTTCGCGACCCAACTCGGACAAAAAAACAAAATTTTTTTGTTTTTTCTTTAAGTTTTGATTTTTTAATTGATCTGATTATTTATAATTTTTTCAAAATTTTTTTTATATAAAAAAACATTCAAATTCAAAGTAAAAAACACAATTTTTAGGGTCCATCCTAGTGTCAAAAAATATTTGTGAAATTCGAAATCAGCGACCAGCGCATCTATAAAGAGTATAAAGCCAAAAAACACATTTTTAGGGTACACCCTAATATCAAAAACTTTTTGAAATTCTGACATCTGTTTTGAAATCATAAAAAAGCTTTTTGAAATTTTTGCATCAAATTCGACAACGACCAGCGCATCTACAAAGGGAAGATATAAAACAAAACCACTTTTTAGGGTCAACCCTACTTTCAAAAAAAATTTTTAAATTTTTACACATATTCGAAATCAGCGACCCTTTAACCCATTAAGCGCCACTGTACTCATTTGAGTACAGCAAAATATTTTTAACTTTTCTAGTTTTCTTTGTTGTTAAGCATTAGTGAATTTTTTTGTTAATTGCCAATTGGCAAGCGGGTCAATTCCATTTGTTTCTCATCTTTTCTTTTTAATGTTATTTTTATGTTTTCTTAAAAAAAATAAAAAAATTAAAAACAAAAAACATTTTTTTTGCTATTTTAGTTTGTTTTCTATTGTAAAATAATAATTTTTTGGACTTTTCACTTTTACTTTTAATTTGGCTGTTAA
Source organism: Dichetophora obliterata (assembly GCA_963920525.1). NCBI lineage: Eukaryota > Metazoa > Arthropoda > Insecta > Diptera > Sciomyzidae > Dichetophora > Dichetophora obliterata. Next base: position 6,452,462 of record OY986435.1, read on the forward strand.
TGGGTTAATACTGGAAGCACATACACAGAGAGTATAAAGCAAAAAACACATTTTTAGGGTACACCCTAGTGTCAAAAAATAATTTTGATATTCAAATTCAGCGACCAGCGCATCTACAAAGAGTATAAAACCATTTCCAACCAAAGAGTATAACACATTTTCAGGGTCCATCCTAGTGTTAAAAAACTTTTTAAAATTTTACCATCAGATTTCAAATCAGCAACTTCTTATACTGATAGAGCATATACAAAGAGTATAAACCAAAAAAATTATTTTTGGGGTCCACCCTAATGTACAATTTTTTTTTAATTTTAACATAAGATTTGAAATCAGCGATCAAAGAGTATAAAAAATACATATTTAGAATCCACCCTAGTGGTAAAAACACTTTTTGAAATTCTAACATCAGATTCGAAATCAGCGACCCTTTAATACTGCCAGCACATAAAAAAAGTATTAAATAAAAAAACACATTTTTAGGGTCCACCCTAGGGTCAAAAAACTTTTTTATCATCAGATTACACTTTATTACACACATTTGCTGCAGTTTCAATTTCTTAAAACTTAATTGCAATAAAGATTCTCACGTATGATTTGTAAAACAAACACATAAATAAAAATAGCAAATGCGTTTTAACGAAATTTCTACGTGTCAGAAACAGAAACCCAGAGAGAGAGAGAGAGAGAGAGAGAGAGAAAAAGAGAAAGATAAAGAGAAAGCGAGTTGCACACTCGTCTACTTGTTTGTTAGTCTGATCGAATCTCAATACTCGCAGGCACACACACAGCGCACTCGCCTGCTAGTTTGTAGTGTGCTCGATGCTGTTACGTGACGGTTCCTACCAAATCACACTACCCGCAAACCGCGTACAGGAATTTTGTTCCAAAAAATTAACAAACATTGTGAGACTCGAACCCACGACATTCAGTTTTTAAGTTCATTACTCTAATCACTGGGCTATTGCGCTATACGGAACAGAAGCGTTAAACAAACATATCATCTGAAGCGCCTAATATTGATACTCCAAATACAAATTTAATATTCAAATGTACAATAGCTTAGTGTTAATTGTATTAAATACTAAAAATTGTACAGAATTATAAAAAAATTTAAACCAAAGAGCTTAAAGTGGGAGCTGAAATATTTATTTTTGTTCCTCGTGTAAAACGAAACGGTAAGCAATACATTTTTTCATCTCAAAAAAACTGTTGCTCGTTTTTTTCACGACGTTCGGCCTTCGTTTCGTTTTACATAAAGATGCAGTTAATTATGGGTTAGTATTTGCAAAGTTTAATAACAACCAAGCAAGGTTTAAAAAAATGTAGTAATATTTTAGCTGTAATAAAATTTAGTTCTAGATTTTAACTGTCTAGAAGCAACTTTTTTCAATACAGTATTTGGTACAAGGATAGTTTCCAAATTTAGAATATAAAGAATCTTCAAAGTTAATATAGCCAATTTACAAATGTTTACTTAATGCAGATAATGAAATAAGGTTAACCAAACAAATAAATACCTTGAAAGTTAAGCACTTAGAATAGCTTTATGTTATATTTTTTCCAATACTTGAGACATAATTTTAATATTGTTCGAAGGTAAATATTAAATTTCTAACTGTTAAATAAATTTTAAGACAATTTTTTTTAGTGCCAGATAAAGTGCCAAATTGAGTTAAGCTGAGTCACTGAGTGTGCAAACACTGAACTTCGTCAGGGTCTGTCTTAATCATTAGTACTCAGTAGTTCCCACATGGTTGAATGAATGAATGAATGTGAATGAATTATCAAACTATGGACGATGGACAACTGGTTTTTGGCGTAAAGTTAGCCGTTTGTTTGCGAATTGTCAGCGAAAAATTGTTTCCCAGCCAAGCAAAAGTTAGAGATCTTCAGAAGCGCCAAGCACAACATAACAGAAGGCAACAAAAGACATCTGAATGAGTGGCGGTTCGAGTCGGTCAACTTGTCTGTCCTTTCGTTTGTTAGTTCGTCCATCCGTCTGACTGACTGAGCAGCATGAAAAACAACAAAGACCTCTCGTCAAATCGTTACTATAATTATACAAGTTCCCAAGTTATTGTATTTTTATACTCTTTATAGTAAAAATTTGCTTTATTTATGTATGTTTGTCTAATTGATACGACACGAGAGCGCTCGGTGCACTTTGTGCTATTATCAGTAATTGTTTCATTTACAAGATATGAGTGCGGAAAGCTGGAATAACAAAGAAGAAGAAACCGTTAATAATATGTGGGAAAAGTCAGTTAATATAAAAATTTTATGAATACTTGAGTATTTGTGGGTGTAGCTCGCATTTTCTCATTGGCAAGATAAAAAACAACCGGAAGACGGTAATTGTTACAGTAGCTTCAACTCAGGAAAATAGTTTATATGCATATTTAACCCATTAATGCTCACTACCAGAACCCGTTGAGTTTAGCTTTTGAAATTTTCAGCAAAATCTTGTATTAATATTAGACGGAAAAATCTGAAGTTTAAAAAAAATCAAAAGGATTTGGGTGTAGCGAAGCGCATGGTTATAAACGCATAACGGGTCGGTAAGTAGAGAAATAAAAAAAAATATAAAAAAAATCTGAAAAAATTATAGACTGGAAAATTTTCATTTCGTAGCGTAGGCGGTCCACTTTAACCTAATGCACTTTTTTAATTATATTTTCATTTTTCTTGAGGTTTATAAAACAAAATAACTCACCTAAGTGGCATTGTTTTATTTTAAATTTTTTTTAAATACTGCAGGAACTGGCGCGAAAAAGTACACAAAAAGGCTTTTAATGTTAATTTTATAAATTTTTTTGAAAAAAGCATACTTTTGGCCTTCTCTTACTGTTGGAAGCAAAAGCTTTACAGTGGCTGAGGATTTTTGAGGAATTTCTAAAAAATGCTTTTATCGCGTATGATATATCATACGTTGTCATTAATGGGTTAAGATGAATTTCGAATACTTTTCGTATGAAAGAAAAAAAATTTTATATACATTTCACTCGTGTAGATAACATTTTATTTTAAGCCCTCTAAGACCACAGAAATTATTTGTAGCAACATAAAAAACGAGGGATGGCACGGAGTAAGGTTCATGACTTAGCTACGAGCAAAAGTTTTGCGAAAAGTGCGAGTTGCAAACGTTTTTGGTTATTTATAATTCGTAATTATTTATTTAATTTTTGGTATTTGTTCTTAACTAAAAAGGAAATTTTGTTTTTCTTATTTTTTTATTTATTTATTTTTTTTATTAATTTTTAATTTATTTATTTCTTTATTAATTTTTTATTTATTTTCTTATACATATTTTGTTTGTTTTTAATAATTTATTCAAAGTTAGATATGTATGTTTTCAATGATGTTTTATAAGGTAAAAATTTTTAATGAGTTTTTATGTGCATTTTTTATTATACCTTATATACTTATATAAAGAATGAGAAATTCTTTCTTTCAATTTATATTTTATTGATTTTATGTATTTTTTTTTACAATTATAATATTTAATATTATAATTTCAATAATTTTAATACCAAACATTTTTTATTGTTTTATATATACTAAATTTTTATTTATTTTTCATATTTTATTTATTTGTTATAAGTTTTTTATTAATTTTTATTTTTATTTTGTTTTTATATTTTTATTTTTTGGAACGAAGTTCCTTTACGCTTACGGGTGGTGCATTTTGGTAGAAACCTTCACGTAACAGTGAGATTGCTGTGTGTGTACGCGTGCGAGTATCGAGCAGACTAACACATAGTAGAACTAGACAAGGTAGTGTTAGGGCTGAATGTGTTCTCTTTCTTAGTGACCATAACTGTCAAATTCAGCCATTTTGGTATTTTTGGAAATTTTCGCTTTCATATTGCATTCTCATTGGTTGCAGATTTTGTATGAAATGTCAATTTCGTTTTGACAGTTTCGGTCACCGGCTCTCCGCCCTAACACTACCTTGTCTAATTTTGCCATGGACTAACAAACGTGTAGGCGACTGCTCAACTCTCTCTTTCTCTCTTTCTCTCTTTCTGTGTTAAAACGCATTTGTTATTTTTATTTGTGTGTGTTTTAGTAAGAATCTGTACTGCAATTAAGTTTTATGAAAAGGAAACTGCAGCAAATGTGTGTAATACAGTGTAATCTGTTATTAGAATTTCAAGCAGTTTTTAAACACTGGGTTAGACCCTAAAAATGTGCTAGTAATATAAGGGGTCGCTGATTTTGAACCTGATGTTAAAATTTTAAAAACTTTTTTAACACTAGGGTCCTTGACACTAGGGACCCTGAAAGTGCGTTTTTTGTTTTAAACTCTTTGTGTATGTGCTGACAGTATTAAGGGGTCGCTGATTTCGAACCTGATGTTAAAATTTAAAAATTTTTTGATACTGGGGTGGACCCTAGATATGTGTTTTGTGGCTTTATACTCTTTGTTGATGCGCTGGTCGCTGATTTCGAACCTGATGTTAGAATTTTAAAAAGTTTTTTGACACTAGGGTGGACCCTAAGAATGTGTTTTTTTGCATTACACTCTTTATGTATGTGATGGCAATGTTAAGGGGTGGCTGATTACGAATCGTATGGTAGAATTTAAAAAAAAAATTAAACTAGGGTGGACCCTAAAATGTGTTTTTGTTTTATACTATTTGTAAATGCACTGGTCGCTGATTTTAAATCTGATGCAAGCATTTCAAAAAGTTTATTTTTTTGCATTATACTCTTTGTGTTGTGCTGGCAGTGTTAAGGGGTCGCTGATTGCGAATCTTATGTTTGAAAAGTTTTGAACTAGGGTGGACCCTAAAAATGTGTTTTTGTTTTATACTATTTGTAAGTGCACTGAAAGTGTTTTGTGCTATACACAAAAGTTTTTTGACTTTAAAAAATTTTTTTGAAACTAGGGTTCACCCTAAAAATGTGTTTTTTGGCTTTATACTTTTTTGTAGACGCTGGTCGTTGATTTCGTATCTAATGTAAGAATTCAAAAACTTTTTTGACACTAGGGTGGACCCTAAAAATGTGTTTTTTGGCTTTATACTTTTTGCAGATACGCTGCTGGTCGCTGATTTCGAATTTGATGTACAAACTTCAGAAAGTTTTTTGACACGACTTAAGTATGTCGTGTTTTCAATCCAACTTTTCAATCAATTCAAGCTCCATAGGAGGAAACTAATCAATTTTTAATTCTCAACGCCTTGTAACGTCATGAAACAAACATCGCTGGCAACGGTAACTGCCTATTTCATCTCTCATAAGAATTTTGCATTTTGTTCTTCAATAAATAAATCTTTTCTGTCTAAAATATTAATTTAAACTTTTTGATTTGATTGTTCATTTACATTATTTGCCTTGAAAAACTTATATAAAATAAATATAATAATAAAAAATTAATTAAAAACAATAACAAAAAAGAATGAAAACATAATAAAAAAAATAAAGATATACAGATTTTCATTCTAATGGCATTCGGAGTTGAAGAAAAGTGTAAGGAATTTCGTTCCTGACGGGGACCCCCTGACCGCAACCACTTTTTTAAATTTTTATTTTATATACACTGTTAAAGAGTTTGGTTCCATAAACTTAATTAATTGAGTTGGCGCCCATCTAACAATCTAACATCTGGTAAATATTGACCAGTAGGTCGTTTAACATTTCGTTGAGTCAAATTCAAAATTTCGTTGAATGGTTTTGGTTGGCGTAACTAAACATTGCTTTGACATACATTATAATTCACTATTTTAGCTTTAGTAATAATTAAAAAGATTTAGTCATAATTACTAATTCATATCTGGAGTCAGCTAATGATATAGTTGAATATAAATCTAACTTTTATATTTAGAACTTTATAATTCGGGGTAACTTTTTAGGTAACAGTTAAAATATATATCTTTTTGAAAGTATGACCTTCATGACTGCTTTATCAAAGATAAGAAATTTAAATTAAAACAGTCTAAGAAAAACTCGTGCAATAAAACAAAATTAAAGAAATTGATATAAATATATTAATAAATTTTATTTTCATTTTACGAAATAAAGGAAATATGTATGTATATTTCACAAACATACAAACTGAAATATTAAAAAATAGAATGAAAAAGTCCAATTTTTAAAAAGTTTTTCTTTTATTTGCGTAGTATTTAGTAGCACTATATTAAGTAAAAACAATGAAAATAAGCGATCCTAAGGATTAAAAGATATAAGCAAAAATACATGCTGGCGTTACGTTACAAAAAACGGAAGTGATTTTTGCCTTGGATTACAAAATTTGCAAAACTTTCTGAATTGGGCAAGACTTTTTGTATACAATGGCAAGACTTTTGTATACAATTGGGCAAGACTTTTGTATTGTAATTTTTAGGAGAATTTTAAATAATATAAATTTAAGTGATCAAATTTGAAAATCTTCTGATTTTTTTTATAAGGGGTTTTTGATCTGGCGTTTCGTTACTAAAATTTCCACATTAGGTGCATTGGGTAATTAAATAATTAGGAAGTGAAGTAATTATGTAATTAAGTAATTAAAAAAATAATTTCATATATTGCCCTTTCCTTGCTTCAACCATTTTTTTATTATTTCTAGCCAATGCCTTCCATTTTTACTAAAACAAAAAAGCTTACGAAACATTTACTAAACATTTACGAAAAAGAAAACTACATTTGTGAAACAGTGCGGATGATCTGATCTTCCGCGTAAATTTAGTCAGAAATTGCTTATATTAATCAAATTAAAATGTTTCTCTTAGATAATATTATCAAATAATAAGTTTTTAATAAGTTTTCATTTTTTTGGTCACGGTAGACTTTTCTGTGGAAATGCCCATATATAAAATATAATAAAAATAGAAAGTTTTTAATTCCAAATACATAATCATATACCAATCAAATATGTAATTTATTTTCAATAACCAAATTTTTATTTCGTAAAGAACAAATACGCTGCTTGTAAAATATAACCATGTTTTGGTTTATAGAAAGAAACTATTTTCTCTGGGAAGGACGACAGTGTAAAGGTTATGCATCTGCCCATGAGTTCACCATAAGTTCGCGATAAGTTCTCAACATAATTAAAAGTAATAAATCTATTGTTTTAAATGGAATACCATACAAAATTTTTCACGAGATACCATACCAAAATTAATTAATATTTTATAGCACTTTTAAGTGTTTAAAAACAAAATACAAACCTAGTCCGAAACGTTTTTTGATCTTTTTCAAAATATGCATTTTCTTTTTGCTGGAAATTTTATCCTTTGGACTTTCCATTACAACAACATGTCCGCCGCCTGTATTTTGGGACAAATAACTGCAGGGTATTTCGGAGAGACCCATTTTGAAGTGATTTTTTTTCTTAATTTGGTGACTTTTTAATGTAATTAATTTTTGTTTTTACAAATACGTAATATGATTTAACCAAATAGGCAATCCTTCTTGAGTATAAAATTAATCCTTATAAGCTTAATCCTTGCAAATCAGTGACACTGTCACTTCGACTGCGTTTCGAACAAACGTTTTGTTAAATTAAATAGTCATGTTTGTTTTTTTTTAATGCTTTGATGTTATTAATTCAATCTGTAGTTTTTCACCCTTAAATAATACTTTGTATTTGCCACTTCTAGCTTAGTTAGTCTAGTTGACGCGTTAACGACGAGTTGCTGCTGTTGAACGACAGCCACGACGACGATCTAAACAGTCCGGCGTAAAAATTATTACTGAATCTTAAATGCTCGGCGTACCAAGCTGAAGCAAGCTGAACCAATCTAAACTATTCAGGCAACAGAGCGATTACCGAGTGCCTCTGTGTGAGCATGTGTGTGTGATTTGATGGTATAAAGAATCCCAGAGCGCCGGAAGAACGGGTGAGTGTCTGTCTGTCTGTCTGACTATGCTACAAGAGCCAAGCAAAACCAAGTCAACACACACAACAAATGCTCCAAAGGCTCAGCGCACCGGGCTTCAGCAAAACGTCTGCGTAACCGTAGACCATCATCCATACATCCAGGTTCAGGTAGTTTCAGGCGACTTGGACACAACGGCAAGGCATGCATTTTGGTTTTGCTTGACTTTACTTTTGGCAGCAGGCAGGCAGCTGTTTATTATTGTTATATTTCCCTCATTCTCAACGCATTCGTTCGTTGTGGCCTGCCTTTTGCCTCCCTTATAATATTTGGTACATTAAGCGTTGCTGTTGTTGTTGTTGGTGTTGGTATACTTGCAATGGTTGGTTGCGGTTCTTCGGGTGTTGGCGTAACTTAGGCAACTACTGGCCAACGGGCTGTAAACGCTGAACACGAAACAGGCATTAAAAGCATCCAAAGAAATAAGCAGTTGAATGCCTTTTGGGCATTTTCTGATTTCCTATGAGTCTTCCATATTACTGGTTTTAGTTCTCCTATATTAAGGTCAATTATTACAAGACACAGTGGTCACGTTTGCAAGATTTGAAATTAAACTTTCAATACCTTCAAAACCGAGTTTGAGTCCTGTCCGTAAGATCATAAAAAAACAAGTGTTGCGGTCGGGGGACCTCCTTCGAACGAAGTTCCTTTTTACGCTTTTTCTTCAACTCCAAATGCAATTCGAAATATTTTTATTTTTGAAGTGAAAACTTATTTAGGCTCGTTGAACGATTTTGGTAGAGGGTAAATCTTTAGTTTGCGTCATCATAGCAGCGAGTAGCTTCCGTCAGCAAGACAGCGAGTAACTCTCGTCATCATACAAACAGCGAGTAGGTTTTTAAATGACGCTCTTGGATCTTACTACCAAGCGCTCAGCAAATGTAGCAATCAACCATCAATAAGTTCCTCTGCTGACGCATCGTTCTTTCCCCTCCCTTTGCTCCGCTGCGAAACATTGAATGCTACTGTTTTTCAATGTATATGTAGAGCTGCTGTAGGCTAAAATAAAATAAATTTAAAATGTTTGATATTTGGTTTTTGTTTAACTGGCCGTGAAGTCCCTTTTGATGCCACAACTTGAGATTTTGCTACCAGGCAAACAGAAAACATAGCAAGCAAAATGCGGTTTATTTTCTCCCGCCGATTTGGTTCATCGAATCTGCCCCTCTAACGTTGCGTAACCGCTGTGAACCTTTCCATTCTCACTGCGTTGTTTTTTATTATATTTTATTTAATATAATTTTTTTAAGGCATATACAATAAAATCGAAAAGTTTAATTTAATTTTAGGAAAAATAGATTTACTTATTGAAATTTAAGATGTAAAATTTTTATGAGAGATGAAAATAGGCAGTTACCGTTGCCAGCGATGTTTATTTCACGACTCAACACGGCGTTGAGCAGTGAACATTCATCATGTTAATCATATGGAGCTTGAATTGATAGAAAAGATGAATTAAAAACGGGACTTACTTAAAAGAGTATAAAACAAAAACACTTTTTTATAGGGCACCCTAGTGTCAAAAAGTTTTTCAAATTCCTACATTAAATTTAAAATCAGCGACCAGCGCATCTACAACGAGTATATAACAAAAACACATTTTTGGGGTCAACCCTAGTGTCAAAAAATTTTTAAATCAGATTCGAAATAATTGACTCCTTAATACTTCCAGCACATACACAAAGAGCATAAAACAAAAAAACACATTTTCAGGGTCCACCCTAGTGTAAAAACAGTTTTAGAAATTTTAACATCAGGCTTGAAATCAGCGACCACTTATACTGCTAGCATATATACAAGGAGTATTAAACAAAAAACACATTTTTAGGGCCCACCCTTTCAAAAAAGTCAACAAATTTTTTTTCAAAAAAGTCAACAAAACGTTATTTTTTGACCTATTTAATTTCGATCAAAAATGAAAATTAAAATCAGACATATTTTTTCGATAAAAAATGTAAGCAAAAATTTGACTTATTTTTTTGATCGAAAATTTTTCCTAGTCTTCTGGCTTCAAATTCCATTTTGAAACAATGTGTAGTGCAAACTAGGGCTTTCAATCCCGAAGGGTTTTGGCGAATCCCGGGATTTCGGGGAGACGAGAAGCCAATCGCAACAATTTTTTAAACCAGCTAACTTCAACGCCCTGTTGAAAATTAACAACAACTATAAAGACAAAAAAAATTTTTTTCCTGATGAATAATTCTTTATTATGTAAAAAATTTTAATCATTATAATGTATAATACTAGGTTAAAAAAATTAATAAATAAGGTGTTTTTTATAGCTACCAGAGACCTGCAGCGATGAACTGCAACTGCTTTTACACCCAGTACATACTTGGTTTTTGTATGACTTCAATATCATTAATACCATGCAACATATTCTACGCCATCGAGCTCACTTACAACATCAAGCATGTTGCATTAGCCAATTGTACCAAAGTCAAACACTGTGTGATGTGTGCTTCGACTTCAGTGGAAAGTATAGATATTTGCATAAAATAATTAAGTGTATAAACCACAGCGCACGAACGGCAATCGTTATAATTATGCATTATTTTGAGCTACTGCCTCGTGTACTATTGCAGGTTGATTTCAACTTCGGCTAAGCAGTGATACAAAAGTAAGCTTACGAATGATGAAATCAGCGCGTACACTGCATTTTTACTCAAGTGTTTGTAGATTACTTCAGTATGAATAGAGTAAATAGTTTTAGGAAGTTTTAGGGGTAACTTATTTCGAAGATGATGTCAAACTTTAAAATTTAAGATGGCGGATAGAGTTGCCACCTAAATTTTTTTTCATTTTTGCGAATTCTTGTAATTTTGAAATTCTGACAACGGATTTGATTTTGAATATAATGTCACAGTCTTAAAATTTAAGATGGAGGTTAGGGTTGCCACCTAAATTTTTACCACAGTATTATCACCTAATAATATGTATTTTTAAGAGTTTTAAACATCATTTATCAGTGTTAAGGGGTCGCTGATTTCGAATCTAAAGTTAGAATTTTAAAATTCAAGATGGTGGATAGGGCTGCCACCTTAATTTTTTGTAGTTTTATGAATTCGGGGCTGGCAAAAAAAAAATCGTACACCAAAAATGGGTCGCTGAATCCGAATCCATTGTCAGAATTTCAAAATTATAAAATTTTGAAATAATAGGGTTGCCACCTAATAATATGTCTTTTCAAGATTTTTAAACGTCATTTATCAGTGTTAAAGGATCGCTGATTTCGAATCTAAAGTTAGAATTTTAAAATTCAAGATGGTGGATAGGGTTGCCACCTTAATTTTTTGTAGTTTTATGAATTCGGGGCTGGCAAAAAAAAAATCGTACACCAAAAATGGGTCGCTGAATCCGAATCCATTGTCAGAATTTCAAAATTATAAAATTTTGAAATAATAGGGTTGCCACCTAATAATATATCTTTTCTAGAGTTTTAAACGTCATTTATCAGTTTTAAACTCTTGAAAAGACATATTATTAGGTGGCGACCCTATTATTTCAAAATTTTGAACAATTGAACAAAAGTTGTAGCTTTATTAAAGATCTGAATGCATACAAAATCTTATCAAAATCAGTGATTAAAGGTGTTTTATAGTAAAATGGCGTCTGATATAATTTCTTAAAAAACTAAATTTAATAAATATCTTTAAAAATTTACTAAACAAATTTTATTGCTCACTCAATTAAACTTTATAATTTATTTTAAAAAAGAAATCAGCTCAATTGAACCATTAGCTTATGAGCTACAAGCTCTCAAAAGTCACGCAAAGTAACTGCAATATTACTGCAATGTTACTGCAAATACTTTGTGTTCGGAGAACAAAATAAGCGCTGGTTTTTTATGCAGGAGTTACGCTTTATGTCTTTGTTTTGTTGCTTGTAAATGACCATACTTACCATTGCATACCAGAAGTTGAAAAGACCCTGCGCTGGTTATCAAACCAACAACTCGAACGTGCATTATTGTGGTCTTACGACACGCTCATACACAGTTGGCTTCAATGTTGCAAGTATGTTCGACACAACAATCGCAGCGCTTGCGTAGTGCGGTCAGACTGTCACTGTATTTGTTGAGGGTAGATTGCAAGTAGCGAAAATGCCATCGCTTGCAGATCACTGATAGCTACACACTATAATAGTACCTTAAAAGCAGGGACAGTCTTTCTATTAATTTCTACGTTTTGGCAAAAATAATACCATATTACTTTTTTAAATCCAAACATAATCGTTATTCATACTTAAAATATTCAAAAACACTCAAAAGTTTATAAGACGTTTAAAAGACACTACGATTAAATGATAATTTCTAATAATTTCTAAAAAATAAGGAAAAAAATTCAACTATAATTAAAAGATAATGTCTTATTCTGAAATCGCATTTTATATTTTAAGGGGAAACATTTGTAAATTTATGATTGAAAAAATATCTGACTAAACCAGATCGAAAAAAATTAAATTAAAAAGAACGATTATGATATGATGATTTTAAATATTAGCTTTTTTAATAATAATTAAAAATATTTGCTCAATTTTTAAGTATTTAAATTATAATTGTAATAAGTTTATTTAACCCTTTCAGTGGACACATATTGGGCATGTCAGAAAGAATTTTTGCAACGCTTTATTTTAAACCAAATCATTTGGTTCTATGAAAAAAGATGATTCAACATGATAAAAATAAATTTAGACAGATATTTGACATTAAAGTCAGTTGAATTTTCGATTTTGTGCAGATCGAAAAGCAAAACAATTTTTTTTTTACCTATTTTATAAGAAAGAATCAACCGGACAAAAATCAAATTTATGTTTTTTTATTATTTTATGGCTTTAATGATAATAACATTAAGAGGGTTTAAAAAACAAAGATCTAAAGGGTTGAAAAACCTTCAAGGGAGTAAAAAAAGATTTTGTGCCGACAAGGAGCAAAACAATTTTTTCATTGTACAATCTTGTTAAGCGTCAGTAGAGCAGGTAAAAATCAAAGGTATGTTTTTTCATATTTTGAGGACCTAACTGATAAGAATATTACCACAAAAAATTATTTTGTTTTTAGTTTAGCCTAGCCATTGAAAGGGTTAATAAAAAAGTTCTGATTTCTTATATTTCAGAAAAGTTAAACATTTATTTCAATATAAATTTATCTTTTAAAAAATTTGAAAAGAAAATAAAAATTCTTATTCAAATAAATTAGTTAGCTGCTAGTAAAGGTATGATGTGAATAAAAAATTTATTTTATAGTAAAAAACAATAGTATTGTTAATTTTATTCAAATTAATTTTATAGTAATAAAAGTATTGCTACTTTCAAAATTGCATAAAAATTTAACAGCCTAGTGAACAGTCTTTTAAGATCACAACCAAAACAAACTAAAAAAAATAGACTTTCAATATAGAGAGATAAAAAAGAACGGGGTGATTTTGATTATGAAAAAGTCATCGTACACATTGCAGTTGCATTTATAGTTGCTGAAAATTTGTATATTTTTTTGTGAATAAAATCAAGAACCAAAAATTGCATGGTTTAGATTCTTTTTTAACCACTGTATGTTGCCATCAAACGAGAGTAAATATATTCGGTCAAACACATATCGAACATAAAGAACAAAATAGAAGACATAGACAATAAAGCAGATGTTAATAAGGTGGGAGATATAATCAAGTTTATGCATGTGTGCGTTATACTGCGATTAAAATATACATATACACCCAAAACTGCATTTTTATAAATGCACAGAAATATCAAATGTTACATGAAAATAGAAATATTTTTGTATTGTACACCGAGCCCAAATAGCCCCTTTCCTTTTGGAATTCTTTGAAAATAACTAAATACTAATTTGACTTTTAGTTAAATAAAAAAAAAAAACAAACAACATTTTCACCTCTCATAAGAATTTTACATCTTAATTTTCAATAAATAAATCTTTTTTATCTTAAATATTAAATTAAACGTTGTGATTTGATTGTTTATTTACTAGGGCGTTCAAGATGCTGCAGGTCTAACAAAGAAAACACACGATTTTTGCCAAAACTATTGTTTACTCTTCCACATAGTCCCCTTTCAGATCGATACACTTACTTCAACGATTTTCTTACATTGCGATGCACTTTGAATAGTAAGATTTCGCAAGATCTCCGAAATACGCTTCAGTTTCCAATTCGACTTGTTTATTCGGTGCAAATCTTCTTCCCTGGAGCCAGCTTTTTATATTTTGGGAATAGATTATAGTCGCTGGGTGCCAAATCTGGAGAATGTGGGGGATGAGGAAGCAGTTCGAAGAATAAATAAGGCCATGGTTTTGATTTTGATCGATTTTGGCAAAAAGATTTTTTCTTCGACTTCGTTGGTTTGCGATTTAGTACTTCAATCGGCCCAATAATTTACAGTAATAGTAGCTGTTGATTGTTTTTTCTTTTCTCAAATAGTCAATGAACAAAATGCCACTTGAAACCCAAAAAACAGACGCCAACACCTTTCCGGCCATTTGTTGCGTCTTCGCTCGATTTGGTGCACTTCCTCTGGGACCTACTCACTCTTTTCCCTGATTTCTTTGATTCTAGTGTATAGTGGTGGATCCATGTTTCATCCATGGTCATCCATTCATGGCAAAAAATCAGTCGTATTTTTTAAACATATCCAAACATTGTTGGGAAGTGCGAACACGTTCATGTTTTTGATTGATTGTTAACGAATGCGACACCCATCTTGCAGTCACCTTTCTCATACCCAAATGTTCGTGTAAAGTTGAAACCACCGACCCACTTGATATGCCTACGGCTGTGCTATCTCACGTACTTTCATTTTCGGAATGTCCAATACGAAATCGTGGATTTTCCAATAAATTTTGGAGTGGTCATTGTTTTTGGTGCTCCACCGGCGTGTTTATCTCTTGTGCTGATTCGATCTCTTTTGAACTCTGCAATCCAATAGTTTACAGTTGAATACAACGTAAAAGATTCACCGTAATATTTATCGACCTTTTTTTTTGTTTCTTTCACACTTTTGTTACGTAAAAAGTAATGCTTAATCAAGGCACGCAATTCTTGTGGTCCATTTTAATAATAATATCAAAAGTTGTTTAATTTAGAACACTGTAACGTCACTGTTTATTGACAGATCGATCTGACATATGGTGTGTTCATGTTAAGATTGCCTCCCGTCAAAAACGTCATGTATTTGAAAAGTGGTGGTGATTTTATTTCGAATTCGTTCCTGACGGGGGTCCTCCGACCGCACCACTTTTTTTATTAAAATCTATTTGTCCTAGAGGCTCCTCACCACACGCGAAATGAAATATTTGGGCAGTGCACATTGGGTCAGGAATTTAAATAAGTGGCCAAAAATCAAATATGTTATGTATACAAATAATTCTTACGACCCATAACGGTACCCATTAAGGTACCCTGAGACGAAATATTATTAATATAATATTAAAAATTTAAATTTGGGACAGATTTAAGTCAAAAACTTAAATTTTTTATTTACACATAAAATTTGAAATCTCCGACAGTATTAATATTTTTTAGTTCTTTAAAATTTTTAGCGCTTTTTTAAAGACAATCAGCCTAACCAAAAAAGTTTGACATTATTTCTATAGAATTTGTTGTCAAAAAGCTTACACTAAATTTAGAGTTGACATTAAAATGTTTTTGGTTAGGCTTAATGAATACAATTTTGTAAAAAAAATATATATACATATTTTCTTTTATTTTTAATCCATTTTTTTCTCATACTAAATACACAAAAGTGGCGTTTAAAAAAAAATGCCGCGCCTAAAGAAGATTACCCGAGATTCCGCTGGTAATTGACCTGCTATTACTTTCTTTAATATGTTTAACTTTCGAGAAATTTATAAAAAACGAACGTCGCACAGTGAACTGTCTCCATATAAGCGATGGACAAAACTAGAAGGAGTCTTCCTATGATAATGCAATTTTGTATGCTTAACTAGTTTAAGCTAATTAAAAAAAAATTTAAAAATGGTCGAAATCGGTTGGACCCTAGGGGCACCTCCTTTGGACCTATATTAATATTTTACTTGATTTTGTATGGGAGGTACATACAAAAGTTATCTGATCTTAACAAAAATTCGTCAAAATGGTAATCAAATAGAGTTATAGATGTGTACTGAAAATAATCGAAATCGGTTTAACCCTACGGGTACCTCCTTTGGGCCTAAATAAATATTTTACTTGATTTTGTATGGGAGGTACATACAAAAGTTAGCTGACCTTAACAAAAATTCGTCAGAAGGGTATTCAAATAGATTTATAACATAGATGTTTACTGAAAATAATCGAATTCGGTTACACCCTACGAGTACCTCCTTTGGACCTAAATTAATTTTTTACGTGATTTTGTATGGGAGGTACATACAAAGGTCGACCGATCTTGACAAAAATTCGTCAGAAGGGTAGTCAAATAGATTTATAACATAGATGTTTACTGAAAATAATCGAATTCGGTTACACCCTACGAGTACCTCCTTTGGACCTAAATTAATTTTTTACGTGATTTTGTATGGGAGGTACATACAAAGTTCGACCGATCTTGACAAAAATTCGTCAGAAGGGTAGCCAAATAGATTTATAGATGTGTACTGAAAATAGTCGAAATCGATTACACCCTACGGGTGTATGTGGTTGACCGATCTTAACAAATATTCGTCAGAAGGGTAGTCAAATAGAGTTATAGATGTGTACTGAAAATAGTCGAAATCGATTACACCCTACGAGTACCTCTTTTGGACCTATATTAATTTTTTACGTGGTTTTGTATGGGAGGTACGTACAAAGGTTGACTGATCTTAACAAAAATTCGTCAGAAGGGTAGTCAAATAGATTTATAGATATGTACTGAAAATAATCGAAACCGGTTACACCCTACGGGTACCTCCTTTGGACCTATATTAATTTTTTACGTGATTTTGTATGGGAGGTACATACAAAGGTAGACCGATCTTAACAAATATTTGTCAGAAGGGTAGTCAAATAGATTTATAGATGTGTACTGAAAATAATTTAAATCTGTTAAACCCTACGGATACCTATATTGATTTTTTACGTGATTTTGTATGGAAGGTACATACAAAGGTCGACCGATCTTGACAAACATTTGTCAAAAAAAGTGAAATAGAGTAAAAGATGTATACTGAAAATGGTCAAAGTCGGTAAGACCCTAGGGGTACCTACCTAGGACCTATATTAATTTTTTACTTAATTTGGAATGTACATTTTTAATTTTAAGCATTTTTCCAAACAAGAACAAATATATTTGTAGGATGAAATAGGAAAAGAAAAAAAGAAAAAAAACAATACAAAAACATAAAAGAAAATATTCAAATTAAAAAAAAATTTCAACACAAAAAATAAAAAAAAATATATAAAAAAATTAAAAAATATTAAAAAAAAAATTTAAAAAAATATTAAAAGCAAAAAATAAAAAAAAATTATAAAAAACAAAAAATTAAGAACTATAAAGCAGAACAAAAATTAAAAATAGAAAAGAAAAAACATGGGCTCTCCATGCAACCTCCACGTGGTGACCCTGGAAACTAGTGTCCGACCGAATGTGGATTTTTGGCCGAAACTGAAGACGAATGTTCGGCCAAATAGAAAAAATCGGCCGTAGTCCGAAGCCGAATACTAACAAAACTTTTTTCAAGAAAAAAAAATAGTAAAATTTAGGCCTTGCTTTAATTTCAGTACAAAAAACGGCAATCATTAAGGGTCCAGTCTGGTTAAACAGGCCGAAAAATATGCAAATTTAAATTTTCATTTTTTTGGCAAAAGTAAATAATAGAGGTACTCTAAGTTTTTTAGGTATATTAACAGTATATTGAAGAAGATTGTATAAAAAGTTCAGATTAAAATCAATATTTTTTCAATTAATATACTACAGCAAGCCACAAGGCGACGTGGACCAGTGCTTAAAATACGAACTGAGTTGGCGACCTTCCTACAGGTCGCAAAATTCACCTGAAACAAAAAAATCTAAATATTTTCTTGTTAAGTATGAATGTGATTATTGTAATTTTTATTGAAAATGTTCGTTACTTTTTTGTTGATAAAAATGGACCCATTGATAATTTTATAACTCGAATTTAGACAAAAACAACATAAAGATTCGTTAAAAATTGAATTTCAATCAGGCATGTGCTGAATTTCACTTTCGTACGAAATTGTATGTGAAACCAAAATACCATGTGCTGTAATCCACGTTATACATCACCTTTTATGACCATGTCAAATAGTCCGTTTTGGACAAATAACAGAAATCACGTTTTTACTATGTTACGCCATTTTTAATTCAGTCAGTTGCTCCTTTATAAATTGAATTCACTTCGAATTGAATACGCACAAAATACAGCTCATGCTTGTATTTAACCTTTTAGAATGATATTTTACATAGTAAGCTACCGAAAAATGCAAAAAAAATAAATATATATAAAAATTTGCGTTACAAATTTGTTACACTTTGCGATGCCAGTGAAATGGTGAAGCAAGAGATTTATCTATAAATGAAATACTCAAATCAAGTTAATTTGAGTTTAGCGAAATGAAAGAAGTGGGTGTAAGTTTTAGTTTTCTGAAACAATGGATTTATTTACAAAGATTTGTGGATGAACTTACTCAGGATGTGGTTGCTCGAAAAGTGAACGAGTACCAATCTTGATACAAGAAAGGAAGTTAACAATGATTAAATATAAGCAATTTTGACATATTAAAGCCACAGGAAATAGATAAATTGTAGTTTGTATAGATGAACGTGAAGCGCCATCTAGGTTTCAATATAACTTTATCGTAAGTATAAATTAAATGAAAGCTTAGCTTAAATATAAATATAATGTAAAATGTTCACCTAAACAAAAGCAAAAACATTCGTCTAATATTCGGCTATTTTTGGCCGAAGCCGAAGGCTAAGAAATCGGCCGAATGAGCCTAATATGCTGAATACCGAAGTCGAATATTCGGTCGGCCACTACTGGAAACTACATATGGAGCCATATTCGCACTTTAAGCTTAAGCGCCATTTAGAAAATTTTACAGAAGAAGGTTTTTTAATTATCTCTTTTGTATTAAATGTTATTTATGTGGAATTCAGTATATAAGCAACTGTTATAAACCTTATTTCCACTAAAAAACCTTCTTCTGTAAAATTTTCTAAATGGCGCTTATATTTAATTTTAGTACACACACCACACGTCAGATTCGATAAAAGCGTCTCCTTATTCTCTTTCGTATCCCGCCTCTTTTTTAATACCCCAGAATCAATAACAACCAAACTACAGCTTTTATTTAACAGTACTACGCCCCTTTATTAAATCCCGCCAACTTTTTCTAACATGCTCGGAAACGTTCCTACCCACCCCTATACCCAATTTCAATAAGCTGAGTCCCGCCCACTTTTACCATCATGCTCGAAGAAGATCTTACCTACTACTGTACCGAGTTTCAATAAACTAGTGCCAGATTAGACGAGATACAGTTTTTTATTGAGTGCCCCGCCCCTTTGTTGAATCCCGCCCACTTTTTCCATAACGCTTGAAGAAGATCATACCTACTTCTGTACCGAGTTTCAATAAACTAGTGCCAGATTAGACGAGATACAGTATTTTATTGAGTGCCCCGCCCCTTTGTTGAATCCCGCCCACTTTTTCCATAACGCTTGAAAAAGATGCTTTATTCCAAGTATCTTGCACCAAGTTTTATTAAATTCCGTCTTTCTGACCCAATGTGCAGTGTAGTGGAGGGAGATTCCTGATGACAAAAACCATATGCCAAGAAAAAATAGACAAACCCATAAAGTATGATTTTAATCAGACTTCTATTTAGTGACAAAAAACGCTTAACAATTATTTTCATATTACTAAAGTTTTGTGCAAAGAATTTGTAACCTTTCGCTTTATATATAACAAGAAATGAACAAATACAAACATTTGTCAAACATTTAGTGCCCACCGCTCGATAGCAGTTGTCCAACACTGACTGTTGTAAAGCAAAAATTTACACCTGGATTTTGCAAATACGAACATGCACTTAATGGACATACTTACAGATGGATAGGGGTAAAAAGTGCTTAAATTTCATTTCAAGGTGGAATGAATAAATGCAAAAGCAAAACAAAGCAAAAAAAAAAAAGGATAAAGAGGAAACAAGGCGGCAGCAAAGAAGTAAATGATTTGCAAACTCATATTTTTGGCACTGCAACGCTTTTGTTGGTCGTCATTAAATTATGTATTATGGAAAACAGCTGGAAAGAGGGATGCTGCTCCAGCTAACAAATGAATATGTATGAACGCGAACATATGCAAGTATTTTAATTTATAATATAAAAACTCAAACCTAAACGATATTGGAGGAAGTGCAGGCAAAACAGGAGGGACGAAAACTACAGACATCTTCGATATTGTATAAGCGATAAGTGGCTAGTAGACGAACTAGACTAAACCATTTATGGTCAGTTGGACTTATTGTATATTATCTACAGTTGTTTTTTTTAATTATTTAAAAAAGAAAGATACCTTAAATAACACCTTGAAAGTATTGCAAAAACAAGTACATAAAAGTTAACTTAAAATAGTTTTTACTTTTTGGAAATACAATCAATTTGTCGAAGTCTTATCTTCAATACATAGTTATGGATTTGGTTTAGATACGCGTACATATAAATTAAACAAATAGAGCGATTTTTTTTGCAGGAAATAATTTGGCAAAAAAACACAAAAATAAGTAATGATAACGAAAAGATAGCGCCTAAGGAATTGCAAAGTTTATTACTTGAGCAAGTATGTATGTTAGCATATAAGAAAAGGTTTCTTGTGCAACTCACAAATTAGACCAGTGGTGAACGGATGCATCCGTCTTCGAAGACGTCTTTCAAAACAGCACTCAGTCTTCGAGGACAGATCGCTCCAATCCTATAGCTGTGCTCAAAGACCATTTCGAACCAATTAGCAAAACGACTTGCAAGACTATACTTCGCCACGTCTTCGACGACGGATGGGATCCACATGATGCAAAAGATACGCGTTTGCTTAAAACTAGTACACCTCTGCTTGTATTTGCTCTATATGCTTGCCTCATCGTGCTCTCCTTGATTTATGCTTCCCACTCTTTCCACTCTCCCTTATTCCCTTCATGGATCGATTCGTCTTGGAAGCTAGATTTTCAGCTTTTTAAGTAAAAATGTATTTTGAAAAAATTTTATTTGACAATCATTTCATGCGATTTATTTTGCTCCTGAATTTATAAAAACAGGTCAGCAAAAAATACGTATTGTTACTCCGTTGTCTTCAACGACGGCTTCAAAGACAACGTCTTCGAAGTCTATTTTCGCTACTGGGAGGATATATAAAGAATAAAAACTTTAAAAAATTTAAATTAAATAAGATAACAAGTAATTCAAAATTTTTGAGTTCAAGTTTTTCAGAGTTCAAAAAGAAAAATTAATTAATAAATTATTGGAAGTAATAATCAACAATTTTGATATCTATAAGAAATGGACAAAGTCATAACTTTAAGATAATAGGGCAATTAATTGCAACTTGGAAATAACTTAAAAGTGAGAAAGAGGAAAAAGAAAATTACGATTACATTTAAGTCTATTGCACAATTATTGCGCATAGCACTTAATTATAGCAATAAAAAATGTACCTGCTTCAATCTTTCCTAAACAACAATTTTTTTTTTTTTTATTTTTTTAAAATCTGTATAGGGGTATTTTTTATAAAAGCAAAAATTCAATATAATTTTAACTCAACAATAAAAATCAGCAGCATTGTTGAGAGAAAATAAGAAAAAGTTAGAAATAAGAAACAGATTTCAGCGATTTACAGGTAAAAACTTCTACACTCTTTTTCTATATTGATGCCATAAACTTTTGCTGAAGGTCCTTGCGTTTTGTCCTTGTACAGGTAAGCGCTGTGTAGACCGGAACAAAGACCTCAATTGCCATGCAGTACGCAAACGCAACTGACCCCCGACATGTGTGTTTTTTTTTGTTTATTTTTAGTGCTTTTGTGTTATTTTATTTATTATTTATTATATCGTTGCTGTTAAGTATAAAATTATTTCTTTGGGTTTTTCAAACTCAAAAGCGCAGGCGTTGTGTTTTATGCGTTGCTTAGTGCGCCGTTAGAGCAAGAAATGAACGAAGAAGACACACAAAAATAAAACAATATTTATTGGTAGCATGTGTGCGTTCCCTAACGTTGATCTCTAAAATTTCTTCAAAAATGCATACAAGAAGGAAACCGTATCGATTCGTATCATCGTTAGATTTGATGATGTACAACTGGTGTGCACGGCAAAAGGAAATTTAAAAATTCCTTAAACCACCAAAATGTGCCACCACCAACCACTGCATTGTCGGTCAGGTACAGGATATGACGGCTCTTAAGTTTATCGTGTACACAAATATGCAATACAAAATATTAATAGATATAAAAGTGTAACTTCTAACGAATGGGGTCCAAAATTGGTTATGCAGTGTAATGATTTTAGAAAGTTATTCCAATGAATATATTAAATATGTAAAATTTACACTAATATTTTTATCAATTATTGCTCGTATTAAGGCCTTTAGTTTATTATTATAAAGCACCAATATTTTTATAGCCCAAGCGAATAAAAGCAAAATGCGCAGTTTAAAGATAAAGTTTTTTAAATGAAACTTTTTACGGCTCGTTCTGTTAATTTGCTTGCATGAAAATTTCGAAAACCGAAAGATTTTTGCGACATAGTTTTCTAAGAATTTTGTTGCTTTTTCCTTGGGTCTATTCTAGCAACAAAATTGTAATTGCAAAAATATCTCGCCACTGTCGAGATTTGAGCTCGCTATCTACCGATAGTCAGGCGGTACTCTTACCCATTTTGACCTAATGAAAACCAGGGGCCGAATTACAGCATCCGCAGTCTTGTAAATTACGAACGACACGACGAGACAAGTGCCGATAAATTCTGACGATTTTGCTCGATCACGGATGCTGTAATTCGGCCCCAGGGCATAAACCAAAGCACACCAAATTGGACGTTAGATGCCGCGTTACGAATCTATTTGGCGCGTTATGAGCGTAGATGGCGTTATAAGCATATGCAAATCCCCAGTGGGAAATTAAGCTAGGGCTATGCAAAAGAAGGCATGCTAGTAGTTATATTACTGGCGTTAATATACCTTCCATGATCGCTGTATTGAAGAGTGTTTCTGTAAGGCCTATCTTTTGAAGAATATTTTCATATAATTGCATATTATATGAGAGCTGAGGTATCGAGCTTACGTTACCGAATTCCAAGGTTCATTTACATAAAGGTTGCGTGCATTTTTTAAATTTTCTCAATTCGAAATGAGAGCAAGAGAGCGTAGTCATTTAAGCAAAAAATGCACCCAGTTGCTTGAATATGAAACTATTTGGTAGTAAATTGAATAGTAATATTATTTTTTTAACTACTTTTAATACTGCTCTTTTTCGTAATTTGTATTTCTTTGTGAATTGACTTCGACTTTGCATTGCTTATGTAAAAACGGTCATAAAATCATATGTATTCGTGGCTGTATATGGGCTTCAGTTTCGTGCTACCAGCAAAAATATATAATCTAAGATAAAGTAGAGAGCATAAATTCCTCAATTTTTCGGAAAACTATTTGTAAACGTATAAATTTACGTGCAAACTATCGAGTCTAAAAAATTAATTTTAAAGCCAAGATGTATTTTTTTATTTTTTATTTTTATAAGTAAAAAAATTTGGGAAAAATTTAATTGAATCTTATCTTAACTAAAATTTTTTTTAACTTCTTGCTTCCTATTAATGTGCAATTTTTCTTATGATAAATTACAGTATTCGGCCCAATTAAATCTAATAAGTTTCGTAGTTTCGTGGACTTCACGAAATTCAACTCAACTCGCGTATCCATGGCGAGTAAATTAAGAGTAAGCACCGGGGAAACTCGCCATGAAAACGTTGTATACAAAGTACATAGCGAAACCCTGAAAAATGATTTTTTTTCGAGCATCACCAAAAGCCTACTTGCCAAATGTGAAATTATTTTTGTTTACCAGCCAGTTGCACGTTCAAGTTTCTGTTCAAATTTCCTTTCGAGTTGCAACACACTCATAAATTTTTACTGTATTTACACTAAAAAAGTGGGAGTGTGTTACAACTTGAAAGGAAACTTGAACAGAAAATTGAATGTGTCACTGCAGAGTTACATAAAATAAGGATGCGTCAAAAAATGCACGCAACCTTTATATAAATGAACCTTGACCGAATTCTAAAGGGTTGATTACCCAAGCGTAAAGTAACGTAGCGCGACGTCGCTAACTGTCAAGTTAAAATAGAGTGCGTAGAGCACTCAAAATTCGCTCTCGCTCTTTCGAGTTATCTATATATATAAAATAGGATGTGTGTATGTATGTAACGTATGGACTCCAAAACGGCTGGGCCGATTTTGATGAAATTTTCAGGTAATGTTCATCTTGGTACAGTGGGTAACATAGGCTATAGGTGGCGCTGGGGTGGACTTATATCGATACTTTGAATTTATGGACCAATTTAACTGAAATTCAGAATGTATGTTTGTTTGATCATAAGAAAATAATTTCGAAAATTCGATGGCGTGAAAAATATATAAATACTTTTAATTTTATTTTATAACGAGGGGAGTAGCGAAGCACACCGGGTTCAGCTAGTCATTTATAAAAACAGATGCAATGAATACTCTTTTCAGAGCAACTCATTGAACGCTACGCTCTCGCATAAACTCCTCAAACATTTGTATTGGTTATTCGTTCTTGTGCAAAGAGCGCTCATCGTTGTGAGAACATCGTCACTATTTTCATCCCCCGAGTTCTGCAAATGATGTGCTCTTTATTTGAGCTGAAAAATATGTGAATTCATAAATTTTTCATCAAGTATTTTGATACTTCTCATTTTGATAATTGCTATTGAGTGAAATGAAACGCATACGTTATCCAAAAGTTATTGTTTATTCAATAGAAAAAACACTTTTGCAGAAATAAACTAAAATGCATTTATTTATTAAATTAAAAATAAAAAATTAAAATTCATTAAAATTGAACGTCATCAAAATTTATATTTTTAAATAACTTTTTAAACACTTCATAACAAACACTTAAAATGTGCTTATTTTAGTTTAAACAATTTTAAATTTGTATTACAGGTCATTCTGAAAATTTAAAAAAAAAAAATTTACTCAGGGTGATTCGGGTAAATAAAAAGTAAATTATTGATATTTTCAGAGTTCAGCCTGGAAAGATGTTTTGTTAGTATTAAAGATAGTGCACTAAATGTCCGTTTTCAGAGGTATTTGGCTGCAATAGAAACGAATGATAAAAAATGACGACATCAAGTTTTAACTCAATCCGTACTCACTGTATATAGCGAGCTCACATATCGGCTTATGCTCTTAAAAGTGCTTGTTGTAAACAGAAACGAAATATTAATGCAAATAAACGATTTGCTAGCTCATTCGGAGATTAGCGAAAGATCGCTCGTTTCTTTTTCATTTCCAATGAAAGAAACAAAACGAAATGCACTGAGTTGAGTTCTATTGAGGTGAGTAAGGGATATTTTACTCATCAATGATAAGTATTTTATTTATTTATTTCATTGTAAGTAATACAAAAGCCTTATTGGCCAATTTGCATATTACCAGTTTAATAGTAGCATATTCGACAGAAAACTTAAGTCATATTACATATACATATAAAGTATTTACGAACTCTGAGTTAAAATCTGTTTAATGATAAATGTGAACAAGTCGTAACCGTGGAAGTCTGTAGAAAATAGATTTCTTCGGCACGTTACGAATTTTGACAGTTCGACAGTTCGAAATTATCGTTATTGTTCTTTATTTGGCAAAAAACCAGAAAAAAGTTAGCTTTTTCAAAATTTCCTAAGTCCCTATGAGAGTACAAATAAAAATGACTAAGTCCCTTTCAGCTAATCATTTGGATTTATTTTCTGGTAAGATTTTAAAAAAAAACTAAGTTCATCAGAATCTTCGTAATTATTTCGTGATAAATGGCACGAATAAAATTTTAATTTTAGAATGGTCAGCAAAGTATAGAGTGGTGTAATAAATCTAAGAATACATCAATTATGCGTTGTTTTTTTTTTGTGAATTTCGAATATAAGTACAAGCACACAAGAACTTATTTGATTTTCATATCGTCATATGAAATAAAAAAAGCCGTAAATTACATTTAAAAAATTGTACAAAAAAATTTCTAAATTTCTCAAGCGCTTGCGCCGATGTTTTTAAGAATGTAGTTAATAAAAACGTCGTTTTTAGCTGTAGACGTGTAAAATGTTGCAGTAGCATGTATTTTGATACGGTTCATCATAATCAATCAAAAAGTCAATTTTGAATTTTTGGTAACTTACGGATTTTTTGATTTCATATGACGATACGCCTTTTTGTTGTTGAGGTACGAAAAAATAATTTTGGAGACTCTTGGATACCAGACCTTAAATTTTTTAAGGATACTTTATCAAATCACTGGAATCCTGCCCGCCCCTTTTTAGCTTGATAAATCGTAGTCTGGATTTTTTTTTTCAAAATAACCCAAGTCCATATGAATTTTTTTCAAAATTGACTAATTTCATATATTTTAAATCCACGACAGTTTCCTTTTATGAATTTTATGTTTTATGTTTTACACCAATATGTCGAAACTAAATTAACAATTGTTCAACAAAAATTAGCGAGTTTGCAGAAATGTAAAAACCTTAATTTCCCAAAAACGCTTTATGTGTGACTTAGGCGACTTTAAAAAAAAATCAATTCGGTCATGTTAGACTTTTCTGTGGGAATGCCCATGTGTATCTTCTTTATTCAAGAAAAGTTAGAAAATGTTAATTCTTTAAATTACAGAAAAGGCAATGATTCTAAAGTGTTCATTCAGCCCAAATCATTACCCAACTGTTTGTGATCGGGAACACACTCAGGTGCATCGCAATGTTTCTAATAAGAAACCCATTGATACCGGAAATGTGCAATTTGCTCTTCTTTGTCTGCTAAATTGTTCAACCAATTGCCCATGTGTTCATCAATTTCCAAGTCTTGAAAGTAATCCTAGGCGTTTAAGCAAGGTGTGAGCGTTTAGTAAACTTTGAAAACTCTGCATTATGATTTTTTTAACAAATGCAAACATAAAGTTGTAAAAATACTATGTGCAGCAAATATAACTTACCGATTTTCCCAGCCGATTGACCCATGGGGAAATGTGATGAATTATGTTCTTACAATGAATACATCATCATTTATATTTACTTCACTTTCTTTATAAGGATTAAAGCGATAATATTATTGTATTTCTTGATTTATTATCATTAAATTTGCACTTTTCTATAATAACTACAATAAGAAAACCGAAATCCGAAAGCACTCGCATTTTTTTGACATTTTTCCCAGAGATGTGTTTAATAGTTAAAATTAATAAGTTGTACTTGCTGTGTTCAGTAGATCAAGTGTTAGACACCGTGTATTTGGTTTAATTAGAAATATATGAATATATTTCTAATAAAGAGCTTTTGTTAATAATGGTATTCAGTAAAATTTGTTAAGTCCTGCTTAACTGCTAAATTGCTAAAGTTAGCACCCTTTGATGCGAAAGCATCTGCTAAGGCATTTTACAATCAAGTGCTAAGCTGATATGTCAAAATCAGCTGCCAGACTTCTATAGCTAAAAATCGGTGATTTTAATAACTTGTGTAACCAGTACTCAGTATTTAAAATTGTATGTTAATTTTTATATACACTTTTGATACATTTGCCTTTCAAAAACTATAAATTTTTAATCTCTACCAATCCCATTAAAAAAAGGTTTTTTATTAATAAAGAGCAGTTTTTAGACTTTGAATCTGCAAATCAAAAATAATTTGGTTCTTGTTAGAACTCATTCCCAAAATGATTCATCACTATACTCAATAAGTTTGACGTTTCCGACTTAACAAATTGTATCTGCTAAACAAAAACACTGTGCTGAGTTTGTTAACTTGCTAACAAAACAAAGCACAACAAAACCAACACTTTAAAGCTTGAACACATTGACGACGACTGCATCAGTGCATCAAATTCTTTTGGAGGTGATTGTGGTAAAAATGTTACAACGAGAATTCATGATTTTAACAAAGTTGCTGTCAATTGTTTAGAATTGTTTCTAATTTTACTACTTTTGACATATGCTTAAAATTCGCCAAATTGTACATCAATTGTATATTCAAATTGTACGTCTTGCTTGGTTTGTTCAGTTGTATTTGTAATAGCATGAATGAATCACGAAAATAAGTTTATATTAATTTATTTCAAATTTGTTTGAAAGAAAAAAACAACTGACTCTTTCCGGAACATTCGATTTGAATCGCTTTACCTGCAGGCATATAAAATTAACGAAACTTGACAAAAAAGCTGGCTTGAGCTATTATGGTTAGTACGCATCATTTGTATGTATTCGTATAAAATTTGAAAACTTTTTAATGTTGCCCTTAGAACCATTTGATTTCAATATCCACTTTATTGGTATAAGAGTTTGTAAAGAAATTTACTTGTACTTAAAAAAAAAATCCATATCCAAACTAGAGCACTTTTAAGGGTAGTAAGTAAGAAAAATATTTTTTATTCATTTGTCACTTACAACGTTACTATCACAATGCTTCAGTTGCTAGAACTTTTGGCGAATGTACATTTTTTAATGTTTATTTAAATAAATATAATTTAACTTCAAACAAGCAAACAGTTTAAACTTTTATATTAGTACACTCAAGTACAGTAGCGTAGCTAGGGGGCGGTGAAGTGGCCCTTCACTGAGATGTGCAAACAGTATTAATCAGATTATACAGTGTTGTTCACGACTATGTTGTTTGATGATGTCCTGACAATTTGAAGTTGCAGCAGTTTCATTTTCAATTGAAATATTTGCAAGATTTGACAGCCTGTGCTGATCTGCAGCTGATTTCAAGTCGCATTATTTTTATTGAAGAGGAGGAGTGGCAGATCGTTCTTTGTTTTGGTCGAAAAATGTTTAACCCTCTAATGCAACATTTGTTTTTAATCTTTTCGTTTTAGTTCTTCGTTCATTTTTAGCAAGTGAAAATGTCAACGGTTTGTTTTTAACACCTCACATTTTATTTTACATATTTTTTTTACCTCAGTTAAAAGAAAAAATAACATCTTACTTTCTAGTATCTGTTTTCACTTCAGTCTCACTTCAATTAATGTATTTTTTTAATTAAATTCATAAAAACATGATGAAATTTCAAATCAACAATATTGATATAATTTTCAAACAGAGCATACTAGTTCCAAGTGAGAAAAATTAAATGTAGCTTGAAAATTTTTCACAGACTACGGTTTTATAGCGATTGGCATGAACCCCACCTATAGACGGGAGTGGACATTATAGGATTTACCTACGCCATTGCTCGAGTATAGAAATTTTTAATAATTTGCCTCAAATTTAGAAATATGTATTATTATTTTTACAGAAACAAAGTTCATTAGTTGTTTTAGGGTTGTTTAAATCCATTACGGTGGTTTTAGTACATGTTGTTTATAACGACTTCTATGGTTCAAGAATTTTTCAGTGGCTGGGTTTTCATGGAGTATTTTTAAAAATATAGGAACGGCAGAAGGAAAAATCAATACAATGCATAGTTTAGGAGTATGGTTTTTTTTTTTGGATTGTTGGTTGTGACATCATGTTAAAGATAATTATGATAAATTATTATACGCTTATTAACTATCTAAGTCCATTGTTAACTTCAAATTTTATGGCTATTTGTTAAACTTAAATATTGACACCAAAAAAATCCTGCAGCAAAAATAAATAAAAATTTATTTAAAACAAATGTAAATTAGTAACTCCATAGTAAGTAATAAATGCTGAGATTAATAGAGATGATAACGGTTTTGTTATTAAACATATGAAAACATGCACTTATTTTGGTTATATGTAAAATTAAAAATATTAATTAAGTAATTAGGTAGCCAATTCACAGTTTATTGTAAATTGGAATGATTAATGCGTAATAGCGTAATTCTTGGTTTTTTACAAGTCTGATTAATTTGTTTTAAATGCAAACTTAAGTTGCGCAGGTCCGATTAATTTTTACATGCCTTTAGGCATGTTATTGCAGTGTGTAAACTAATAATTACACAAATAAGACGCAAATAAGAAATTTGTATATTCCAATACAAAAACAAATGTCAGCTTGCTATCTGCTTCTTGCTTCTTTCAAGAAAAAAACCTGATTCAACGCCAAAAACTACAACGTTCTAGAATGTCGCGCTCACAGTTATCAAATTACCCTCATTACAGTATTAACAGATTACAATATTTAGGGTATACACTTCACTTCGTAATTTTCCAGAATCGAAAATTTACGACGAGTTGAAGTGAGCAACTGCTTTTAATTTTTTTTTTTTCCGAAATATTTGTCAAACTGACAACGCACAAACTGTTAATTTATTGAAACCGTTGTCGTTGCCGTTTAGTTGTGAAAAATGCCAAAAATAAGTGAAAAAACTAAATTACATAAAATTTTATTGAAAATGACCGTTCAGGATCATGATGCAAAGAACTACAGATAAAGTATTGCGCATGTCCGCCATATTTGCTGTAACGTGCAAGGTGCTCATTGGTTGCAAGGTAGTTAAAATGCCTAAATTTTCTTATGAAAACTTGCTTTACTGAAATGAAATAAATATTGTTAAATAAAGCACATGTCCAAAAATAAAGTTAATACATTTTTTAGTACTGTTTGTGAAAAAATTGCATATTTTGTAGGGGTGTTTTTTCCCCTTTTTACCGATTTAAACAAAAAGTGGCTACGTTGCTTGATGTGCTTGGCAGAATTTTGACTGTTTGTGCACCAATGACGAGGTGCGCAGTAAATTTTGTTTGTTGCGCCGGGAATACTTTATCGGTAGTTCTTTGTATCATGGTTCAGGATGTTGTTTTTTTCATGAAACACAGTTGCTTGTGCGCACTGAACACATCTTTTCTTCGTAAATTTCCGACGATTACTTTTCATAAACCATGGTAGAAGTATAGATGTAGCCGCACGGCTGAGAACGAACTATCATAACTGTCAAAAGGCAACTGATGGCTCATACAAAATGCGATGAGAAAGGAAAAATTAAAAAGAATCTGTCATGGTGGAAACTATTTTGCTTTTGGCCATGTTCCATCGTTGTCTTCTAGGCTCGTCAGCTGGAACACGAAAACTCGGCCCAAATGTTTTTGGCACAACATGCACTTCATTTTGATTCAAAAAATAAGTAATTCACTTTTAATCAAGTTTTTAAACACAACACTACACAAAACAGTTAAAAAAACTGATTTTGACAATTTTAATAGTATTGTCGAAGATATCACGATTAGCCGTGCGACTACCTCTATTATTCTACTATGTCAACAACTCAATAAATGATTAAATTTAAGCAATCTTCGGAAAACCGGAACAAAAATTGCAATGAAATTTTCGTAAATTTCCGATTTCGGAAAATTACGAAGTGAAGTGTATACCCTTGTTATATCGAATTGTGAATTGCCTATTTTACTTTTATTTTTTTTTTTTATTAATATTTTTTTATTTAATTTCTTAATATTTTTTCAGGAATCCTTACCATGCCGTGTTTTGAAAGAGTGTTAGATTGATGAATTTTTGAATAGGGTGTAACTACCTAATTAGAGTTCAAAGTCGAATCATACAATCAATTTTAAATTCACAGTTTTTTATTTATCACTGCCATCATTTTCAGTGAAGTGTGTTTTTTCTGTTTGCTCTGTTTTGGGCATAACCCTTGAAATAATATTTCTGTTCCCGAACTCGATTCAAGTAACTTCAAAGCGTAAAGGCGTAATTTTGAAAGTGTAAGCACTTGATTGCACGTGATTTGTGAACTTGCATGCAATTGAAAAAATGTTGGTTGACTTCCAACTTTTCTTGCGCAATTTGGTAACTTTATCAAAATTTTTGACGTTTTGTTTTGTTTATTTCTGTCTCCTCTCTATCTTTGTTCTGATTTTCCAAGCAGTTAAATTTCTGTTCAGTAATTGTTATGGGATAAATTATTAAAAAACCTTGAATGTAATTGAATTTTTTTATATTATAATGGCCAAAGAATGGATTGGAGACAGAACCATACAATTTCTGGAGGAATTCGAATCACAGTTGCTTGTGGAATGTATATTCCCAACTATATTCAAACAGCCATGCTCGGGAGAATGCATACCAAAATTAGCCGAGACAATGTGCATAACTGCTCCAGATGCCAAGGCAAAGATTCGCTCAATAAGAACGTCTTACGCCACAGAAGTTGCGAAGATAAACAGAGCAAAAAGTCGGGAGCAGGAGTAGATGAAGCGTATGTGCCGAAGGAAGCTTGGTTCCAGGTTGCCTATAACATTCTGCAACATGTAGTTTAAACTAGGGAGAGCACATCCACAGAAACAGAGCCTGCTTCATTTTATTATTCTTTTAATTATTTGTTCGCCTTCTCTTTTATTCTTTTCTTGTTTTTTGCCTTTCATCTGCTTCGCAAAACAAAAACGATGACATTTGTAGACAAAATGACTTTGATCGTGTAAACAGTTTTTGTATGCAATATCCAACATTGCATACAAAAAATAGTGACTGTGGAAACGCGCCTTTATTTTAGAAATTTTCTTAGCTCGAGAAAGAAAAATAACATGCAAAATATCACTGTCTATTCTATTTCAATTACTTTAAGTTAGTACGGAAACAAACCTAATATTAAACACAGCTTATATGAAAATCATGTCAACTGACAATCCACTTTGTTATATGTCAGTTGCCGAAGCCACAAAGCAGAAAGTGAAAGCTAGCTGAAACGTAATTTTTGTTGCTTTTTTTAGAATTAAACGTGAACAAATAAATAAAATAATTATTTTTTACGTGGTAAATAAATTACAATTGTTCGGGAAATAGTAAAAACTGTGCGCGTTGTTAAAATAATTGCACAAAAATGGCGGATCCGCTGAGTTTACTACGCCAATACAACATAAACAAAAAGGAAATAATTGAACGCGATAATCAGATCATATTTGGGGAATTTTCCTGGCCAAAAAATGTGAAAACAAATTATCTAAAATATGGGTAGGTAGTTATTTGCTTAACTAACTTGGTCATTGACTTGTTATTGCACTATTATGTAGCTCTGGAAAAAAAGGAGCTCCGCGCGAATACTATACCTTGGAGTGTCTTTTGTATCTATTGAAGAATGTGTTGCTGCAGCACTCGGTGTATGTGCGACAGTGTGCTGTAAGTTTCATATGCTTTTGCAATTATTGTTATTA
Organism: Dichetophora obliterata; assembly: GCA_963920525.1. Lineage (NCBI taxonomy): Eukaryota > Metazoa > Arthropoda > Insecta > Diptera > Sciomyzidae > Dichetophora > Dichetophora obliterata. The sequence goes on from OY986435.1 coordinate 6,485,696, forward strand.
GTTATATACATGTTTTATGTGAAGGCTGAAGACATACCAGCTGTAAACAGACCCGATCGTAAGGAGTTGCTGGCTTATCTCAATGGTGATAATACAACGACGTGTGCCAGTATTGACAAAAGCGCACCACTTGAGATACCCACACAAGTAAAGCGTCCGCTGGAAAGTGATGGCATAGCTGCTGACATGGTGACTAAAAAGGCAAGATTCGACTCAGATACGCAAGTGCAAAAGGTGCGCGAACAACTGGCTGCACGCTGGGATGTCAACAAGAAGGAGGTTTCTGTCAACATTGACAACATAAAATCTCTTTCCGAGACAATGTCTGTGGAGAAAATTGCTGCCATCAAAGCGAAGCGTTTGGCCAACAAACGTACCACCATCAAACGCACCGACAATGAGGACGCCATGGGTACAGATCTGCGCGCCATTCTCGACTTCGATGTGGACTCGACCAAAGATATCATAAGCAGAGAACGGCAGTGGCGCACACGCACCACAATACTACAGAGCACGGGCAAGTTGTTTGCCAAAAATATTTTAGCCATATTGCAGGGCATTAAAGCCCGTGAGGAAGGACGCAGTCGACCGACAGCACAAAATACAATAAAACTACCGGAACCGGCACGAATTGCAAAACCAACACCGCAACTTACACAATACAATCGTTACGATCAGGAGCGATTCAACCGACAAAAAGAAGGTGAGTTGCAACAAAAGGAGGTGTAAAATGTGGTAATTATTTAAAAAAATTTGCAGAGACTGAGGGCTTTAAAATCGATACAATGGGTACCTACCACGGTATGTCGCTGAAATCGGTGACGGAGGGCTCATTGGCACAGCGAAAGGCAAATATGGTACCTCAACTAGGTAAGTTTAATAAGATTCGAAAACTCCATGATCCGCAGCTAATTGTTCTTTTAATCGCTATTAGGACGTCCCAAGGAGATGATGCCCATAAATCAGGCACGTCAAGTGCCGCAAACAGCACAGAAGCGTACCTCACGCACGCCCATTATCATTATACCGTCTTCAAACACTAGCTTAATTACTATGTACAATGTCAAGGACATTCTCCAGGACTTGAAGTATATATCAACCGAGGAGAAGAAACGCCAAGGTATCTCACGGGACAATGAAGTGCTTTTGCAGCGTAAAAGAAATAATATGACAGTTCCCTATCGTGTTATTGACAATCCGCAAAAGCTTTCGGTGCAAGATTGGGCACGTGTAGTAGCTGTCTTTGTGATGGGTCCTGCCTGGCAATTCAAAGGTTGGCCCTGGGACAGTAATCCGGTAGAGATTTTCTCGAAAAGTAAGCCACCGCGTCTTCTATCAATATGTCATTCATGTTTTCTTTCACACACTCTCTTTAAGTTTGCGCATTTCATTTGCGCTTCAGTGAGCTAAAACTGGATGCCAACGTTGCCAAATGGTCAGTGACAATGTTGCCGCTTTCTCAAAACAAACGGCATTTGGATCGCGCAGTATTGATGACGTTTTGGGAAACGCTAGACAAGTGAGTTTAAGGACTAGAGTTTATAATGCATTTTATTCAGTAATTGTTTTTTTTTTCTCTACAGATACATGCTTAAAAATAAACCCGAATTGCGTTTCTAAGGCACTTAAACTCAACTAATGGCTCAAATACCACACTCTTGCTGGCATAAGAAATATTATTGCGTGCTTATATTTATGCGTGCACTTGTAACAATGTTATACATATTTAAATTATCTAAAACTAAAATCATTAAATTTGTTTATAACTATTACGATATTTTAAATTCGTTGAGTTCAAGCGTTACAATTTAAACACGCCTTGATTAATATAAATAGTTTGTATTTATAAGAAATTTATTTTTGCTTGAGTTACACACACAAACTTTTGAAATCTGAAAAGTTTAAAATAAACAGTTGTTGGAAAAGTATCAACATTGTTAAGTAAGCTGTTTTAACTATTGAAACTATGATATTCATTATGTTATATTTACGCTAAAAGAAGTCAATGAGACAACCATAGAAAAACTAGCCAACAATTATATTCTCAGTCGTGTACAAAGTCATCTGACAGTCTTCAACGTTACCATAACAAAGTCATCTATATGCCACAATGTCCAGATTTCCAGTGACGCAGTTGAAATGTAAGACTTTTTGCTTTATTCAATATCAAATAAGTTGATTCTGGGAGACCCTCGAAGTCCCTAAAATCAAAATCCCAAACAACAAATTCAAAACTTTTTTAAATTCCCAAACACAAAATACTTCGGCACTAAATCCCAAAATAATTTTTTTTTTCTACTTTGCATTTTTTTATTAAAATTATTTAATGTTTCTTGACTTGTCCACTTTGCATTTTTTATGGAAATTTTTAATGTTGCTTGAATTTTCCACTTGAAGTATTCGTTGCCTTTTTACTTTGCTTTTTTAAATTTTTAAGTAGTCGTTGGCTTGAAATCATGGTAGAATTATACAGATAGCATTGACAATTAGTTACTTTCTCTTCTACAAGTTAAGACAGGTTAAAACCTTAAAAACAGTTGTTAGTAAATCCATTGTATAATTATTTAGGTAGCATTGACAATTACTTATTTTCTCTTCTACAAGTTAAATTTTTAAAAGTAATGAATAATGAATATATGAAAATAATAAATTTAATTTTATTTGCACTTTTAATTTAATACCCATTTGTATTAAATACTTTATACGCATTTTTCTCGAAACATACTTTACGAAAACGAGCCATACTACTGCAAAAAACTAATCGATCGATTTAAATTTGTTTTTAATCTGTGATGTATTTTTACACATCTTTTACCAAAATGAGCGTCTTTGAAAATTTTTCTGGTTCTTACGCGCAATAATATGGTCAAAAATAACGTACACTTTTTTCTATACTTTATAATTTTCTTAATTTTCCATATTTTCATTCCATTTTAGTAAAAGGGTTTATTTTCGAATACATTTATTTTTTTTATATCATCTAGAGCCGAGATATGATGTGGCCCAATTTTCACCATTTTTTAAGCATACCAACTTCAGTGTCATTTTTATATATAAAAAATAAATGTTTAAAACAAAAATATTTTTTTACCTATACTGAAGGTGTCAAATTAATATGCAAATGAAATTTTTTGTATATGTTATAAACTTTTTAAAAAAATCTTCTAAATATGCCTTGATTTTAATCGCTTTTGCATAAAACCTTTCTTTTTAAAAATCTGGGTCGCTAATTTTTAACCTAACCCAAGCTTCTGAAATAAAGCTGAGGATTTTGTGTTTGGGGCTTTTGTATCGATTTTTTGTTTGGTGATTTTGTATTTAGGGATTGTATATTTTGGGGATTTTGATTTTTGATTCTTTATCGTGCAAATTTTTGAATCTTGAATCTTTTTGAATCTTTGAAACTCCAGATCTGAAGAAGAGTGTAACATCATATTTAACAAAAGTGTTATGATGCAGGCGATTTCTCATTATTACGACATCGTTGGTCTTTATGCATGTAAAGTTTGGAATAATTCGGTTTGAAACAAAGATCCGACTTTAATGAGCCCTGTAGTATTAATGGATAAGACAAAAGCCAGAAAACTTTTGCTTACATGATATACAAAAAAAAAAAAATAGCAAAAAATAGCTTACCTTCTCGCTTACAGAACACATTATTTTAACATAGGCTTGTCATTAATGGCAGGCGATTATTTCTTATTCCAGAGAAGTACTTGTGGAAATGTATACTGGAAGCAGAGGAATGTGATGTGCCGGACCGAAGTTAAAATAACCCCACGGCCGTATTTTAGTTTATTCGAAGTCTTGAATGTTGTATTATTTTGGTGACGTCACTTCCATAGGGCGTGGTTTATCGAAATATTTTACATTTGGAACTCAGAGTCCTTTTTATTTATTAAAGCTTTTTTGTGTATGATATCAAGATAACACATTATTTTTTTTGGAATTGAAAGGTTTTACTACTGTGATTTACTACTGAATGTCACTTTGTATATTATTATTTTTTTTCAAACGCTGAGTAATTAGTTAAGATTTAAACCAACATGCAAAATTTTAAGCAATTGTACTAATTTTTGTGGAATTTAAGGAGATTTACTGAAACTCACAGCATATTAAATGTTAAAGCTTATGTGCAAAATTTTAAGTCATTCGATTACTTTTTGTTAAATTTAAAGAGATTTACCGTTTTGGTAAAGTCACTTTATATGGTAGGTAAACGTGGTTTTCATCGGATTTTGCAAATTTATTTCAATTCAGTCAATGAACAAAGTTCTTACAGACTAGCAATAAATATAATAAGATTATAGAGAGAAGAGAAAAATATAATATACAAAAATAAATTAAAACTAACAATTTTGTATAAAGTAATACATTAAAAATTACAATTCAATAATTGCTTCATAGCACATTTAGGCATAGAGAAATCAACATTACACATAGATGCTAATATGTTAAAATTTAATAATGCTCTGTACAGCGGAGAATTCATAGCATAGTTTGTTCTGCGAGTATCTAAATAGAAGACATCCGAATTTCTTAAACTTCTTGATGGAACGTTAAAATTAATTAGTTCAAGCAACGAAGGACAATCAATAGCCCCCGATATAAGATCAGAGATGAATAAAAGTGACGCAATTATTCTTCGGTTTTGAAGAGATTTTAAATGTATCAGTAAACATCGCTCATTAAGGGAGAATAGGATCCTCAACATTAAGAGCTCTAAGGGCAAAACGAATGAAATTCTTTTGTACGCGTTCAAGACGTATGATATGAGTATCATAAAAAGGACTCCAAATGAGAGAAGCGTATTCTAGCTTTGACCGAACTAATGAAGTATAGATTGCTTTTAAAGTGTAGGCATCTAAAAAATTTGAGCTATTTCGCCGAAGAAAGGCTAATAAGGCATAAGCTTTGGGAATAATGTAATCCAAGTGGCCTACAAAAGAGAATTTAGCATCGAACATTACGCCTAGGTCCTTAACTTCCTTAACACAGATTAGCGGAAGGTTAGACAATGCATAAGAGGTGGGTCTGGGGCTATTTGACTTAGAGTACGTGGCATAATCACATTTATCAAAATTAAGACAAAGTCGGTTTTTTGCACACCAATTATAAACAGCATTAATGTCAGACTGCAGTAGAAATGAATCCAATATATTATTAATTTTTAGAAAAATTTTGTGATCATCTGCAAAAAGTAAACATTTAGAGTGCACGACAACATTTGTTATATCATTGATGAATAATATAAATAAATTTCATACTAAGAGTGCATATCAAAGGTTTAAGCAAAATTTTAAGTCGTATGGGAATAGGCGTCGTTTTCATTGGATTTGGCTCCTTTTTGATTATGGGGTTATAAATATGCAAACAAAATTTGTCGGCAAATAATAACACACCCCCACCCACCAAAAAATAAAAAACTGGAAAGTGTTGGAACTTGTTTTGATAAAATTATGGCTATCCTATGGGTTTGTTCGGCGTAGCGCAATATTGCGCATGCCATGCATCGCTACTGCTTTTCTGCACTGCAACTCTTGCGATGCTTTGACAATGCGCAGCAAAATAGTTTCATAGAACAAGCGAACATTTTTTCATTCTATTTCTCCATAGAACGTTGTGCTTTAGCAATATTGCAGCCGTATGGTGACGTTGAACAAACCCTTTGTTTGCTTAAAATTGAATTTGAAGAGTTGCACTTATAAATATTTGACTGAGATTATTTTTTTTCCGTAACATTTTTCTGTTCTTTCCATCATATCTTCTTATATTCTGATCAGCTATATAACATTCCAAATTCGATTTAATATAAATTTTTTACAAAAAAAAAAATAACATCATTTACAATTTCAACAAAAGTTAGACAATTTTTAAACAGTTGCAATAAAAAATTTGGTTCCGGTTGTGGTTACTCTTTTTTTCATTTTAAACTGCTCCAATTTGTAAAATAGGTAAAAATAATTTAAAAGCCTTTTCAATCTCTTTCATGGCGTGACACATCTCAGCAAATAATGTATTAATTTGATCCTTTGCAGCATCACTTTTCTTAGCACTCAATGTTGCAGCAAAACGATTGGCCAAACCATTCAGATGCAGCGTAAAGTGACGGCATAGCTGCACAATGCTGTCGACCTCGTTTGCCGTGCTATGATGTTCTTTGACCAGAAGTAATTCGGCAATTTTATGCAATTTATTTATTTCCAAAGCGCATGTTTCGGAAAGTGCTGTTATGCCTTTCGCAAATGTTTGCTGCACATCTGCTTCCTCTGCAGAAGTGTTGATCCAGTCTAATGACGCCGCCCAGTTTCTGTAATATAAACATTTTATGAATGTTAACAATTTATCAATTATTTGGTGAAACGCACTTCTGCAGGTCATCGAATGTTATTTGCAAGTCCACATCTTCAATAGCAGTCATCAGATTTTGGTTAAGTTCATTATCGTCGTATTGACCATCGCTTTCACCCTCCAATTCCTCCATTTCCATAAGCTCTTTAACTTCGTTAAGAGTCTCTTGTAGTTCTGTCAGCGCTTTGCCGCTTACTGCGCTTGTTAACGACTGCAGCTTTAATTCAGACTCTTTGGAAAGTATTTCGAGCGCTTCCAAGTGCACAAGACCGCAGTTGTTTTCAAACAAGATATCGAAACGTAGTAGCTCTTTGCTTTTTTCCAACTTCAACTCTTTTAATGTGTTCTCCAGTTGATCTGACTCCTGCTTAGCTTCCTTGAGAATCTAAAAAAACGCAGCAAACAATTAAATATTTCGTATTTAAACTCGTAAAATTAATTGCTACGTACCTCGCTTAAGTTGGGTTTTTCACTCTCCAATCCAAGCATTTTTCGTTTGTTCATAAGCAGCGGGTCGTTTTCCTGCAAAATATTCATAGTCTTTTTGCCAATGCCCTCGAGCGTGTCAAGGCCAGTGTTAAGCACTTTGGAACCTAGTGTTGTTACACCGCTCACCAGATTCAAGCCAAATGCAGGTGTAGCTGTTTGCTGGTCATGCCCAATGCCATCACTAGAGTCTTGAGAATGATCTTTCTTAAGCTGATTATGTTGTACCTCTTTATTTTCCTCAGCCTTATTCAGGCGCGCAAGTTCTTCTGGTTCCGGCACTCCAATCACATTTGTCAAACCTTGACTAACAGTTGATGTGATGTTACCCAAACCTTCGCTTGCTGTTGAGAAAACGGAAGATACAACTCCACCCCATGGCTTCCAAACACTGCCCCATGTTTTGTTGTCTTGCATATAGCCAAGAGTTTCCTTATTACGAGAGGATTCTTTTGTTGCATTATTGCTTTCAGCGTGCTCTGTTCCTGCAGTAGTTGGTGTTGTTGGCTTCGTTATATTCATTTGCGGCTTTGTTTCGTTTTCCGTACTGGTATTATCCTCAGCATCACCCCAATCATCCCAGTTATCGTCATCGTCATTTTCCCAATCGTTTTTGGCTTCTTCAACTTTATTCATGTTATTGTTATTAGCTTTTCTCGATATTTATAACACTTTTTAGAAATAACACGCAAGTTTTGTGAAAAATTATTTTATTTACGTGTCTGCTTTAAAATTTTTCCAAATATATTGCGCTGTCAAATAATTTGTATATATTTTCAGTGCTGGTGACCTAAAAAATTATTTTATTATGGTCAGTGTTGGTATCATGGCACAATAATAAGGTAAAGTCGTGACTAGGGCTCTTATCACGTATGTCGAGATATCGTGTGATGATATCGTTCTAATAATATTTTAACATCACATAACCATTTAGCCTAACCAAGAAACCTTTGAATGTCGACTATAAATTTAGTGTGAGCTTTTCTGACATTATTTCTATAGAATTTGTTGTCGAAAAGCTTACACTAGATTTAGAGTCGACATTAAAATGTTTTTTGGTTAGGCTGATTAATTTTAAGTATCGTCTAGATGGTATCGATTGTTGTCGCTCTAAGCTTTTATTAAAATATAAAATTTTTTTAAATGTTTCGGGCTCGAAGTTTGATTATTTTTATAAATGATTAAAATATAGAGAAAAAATTAAATTGCAGCAATAACGAAGGATTCGCAGGGATAAATCTGATATTTAATCTCTTGTACAAAAAAGTGTGTTAATTGCTATTTAAACTAAAGTAAGGCTATTCACATTTTGTATATGCTGGTCTGCTATTTGTACGATTTGTTACTTATATGACAATTTACGTGGACGTGTTTTTTGTACCTCGTATTTTTATGCTCTGTCTACAGTCTCTATATTACATACATCACAGGGTTGCATAATTTCGGTTATCAAAGGATGCATGTATTGGAAACAATTAACCTTGATAGTGGTTATCGGTAATGCCGTTATGCGGGGGGCAGAAATTTTTGGAGCCCAAAAGCAGTGTGAAGAGCTTTCTGCTACTGCTTCACCCAGCGAAGCAGTAGGGGAAAGTGGAACCTCCTCTGGTGGCCCACCTCCTATTTTTTTAGGCAATATAATAAATAATAACCTTATATTTCCAATACAAATAAAAGTAGGTTGTGTTGAGGTTTTTTATTATTTGACCAATTTAATTTGTTGTGGCTTATTTTATTTTTTGATGAACACAAACGAAGACAAAAATGAAATAATAGCTGTCTACACACTAGCTTTAATTTAATATAATTGTTTCATCTTTCAAACTGTTCAGTGTTATAGTTGAGTTAAAATTAAATTTATTTGTTAGCAGTTTAATTGTCAATAATTTAAAGGTATTTTTAACACATTTTCTTTTTGTTTTTCCCATATTATTTTTATGAACAAAAAACGACTTGTGGGAATTAGCAAAATTGCACTTTTTATATATTTTACGTTGAATTTTCTTATCATTGTTTCTCAACAGTCAAATCGGAAATGGTATATTTAAGTTACAATTCAGTAAAACTCACCAGTCAATAAACTATATTGAAAAAAACAACAATCAATGTTAAAAGAATTGAGAACAAGTCTGCTACAGTAAAATTTTGAGATAAGCAACAAGAGAGCAAATGAATTTCAAAGAGCTAAGTACTTTAACAAAAAATATCAAAAACAATAACAAATATAATTAAAATAAGAACCTTTGTTATGTTATAACTTGAATCAGTGGCGGATCTTTCGGTGACAAAATTTAAAAAAATGTTTGATAGATATTAATAATAAATAATCCATTTCTTTATTTTTTTTATAAAATTTTTTCTTATATGTTGACTTTATATGATTTAAATACAAATTCTAGATGTTTGATAGTTTAAATCATACTTGATTTTAAATACAAATTCTAGTTGTTTGATAGTTTAAAATCGTTTATTGAGCTTAAGGTCAAAGCTAGAACAATTAATAAAGTTAGAACATATAAAGTCAACATAATTAATATAGAGGTATTTAGAAAAAACTTTAATTTTTTCCTATATTTTAATGTTTTGAATTCTCATTGTATTTGCATACTTGGAAAATATTTAAAAAATTTTTGCCACAAGTCATTTCGTATTTAATAATGATTGGCATAAAGTTGCCGTAAGTATTGGGGTGAAAATATTTCGAAGATGTTTGGCACAAGTAAGATGCAAGTATTCTACAAGTACGTTCATATTCAAGGCTATTATACTTGTGGCAATCATGTTTGTTTTCTTAGTGTACTAAAATTTTTTGTTAGTTCCTGCTAAGTTGCTCCATTGTTAAAATTAGCAGCTATTGATGTGAACGCACCTTCTAAAACATTTTATATCCAAGTGCTAAACTGATATACCGAAGTTAGCTGAAAGACCAGAAGCTCGGTTCTGTACTATTGCTACAAATAGTTACTTTTTCTGACGTCACAGTATTTCATTCCAAAATACTCGCTTTTGCGAAAACGAGTGTTTCTGTAACTGATAAGCGAGTAATTAGTGGTCCGTGAAAGGAAATATATGAAATTGCAACAAGTGACAGACAACTTTGTTTGAAATTTGACGAGGTTCTTCTATAAACAATAAAAAACTAATAAAAATATTATAAGTGCTTTATTTATGAAAATGGCAGATACACACGTTTATATTATTTATGCTGGTAATTACTTGTTTTGATTATAAACACTTTAACACTTACTTACAACACATAGATTGTAGTACATATAATATTTTGTTAATAATATATTTATAAACTACATGAAAAAATTTAAGTGGATACTTTGTACCCGGTAAAAGTATTTGTAACGTATTTATTTCCAAAACTTCATTAAATATGACTGTTGCATATGCAAATAACAATTTTTCTTACCAAGTTAGAACATAGTCAGAACTGCAATCGATTCGAGACGAGCCAGAGATTTTTCTCATTTTATTACTGAGACAGTGCAAGTGAGAATGTCATCACAATGACGGCAAAGTGAGAAAATCTGGTGAAAGCTATGGTGAGAAAAGTTACGAAACCGAGCCACAGCTCAGCCAGGTTATTCGGATAGCCAGCACTTGGTAACCCAGAAAGATATTTAAATTTGTATATAACAGTGCATAAAGAAAAAAAACACGTTTGCCACTAGTATTATACCTTTGCTATAACTTTTGTCTTTGTTTATATTTAGTGAAAGTTCTTTAGAAAAAATTCTTCTCTTATTTTTTCTAACTTCATTTTTCAATTTAAATTTATTAAGCAGAATAAATTAGGGCATATTTAACTTTTAGCAAAAATAAATTTTTTACACTGATTTTTGTGGAACATATGTATTTAGAGCTTCTTATTACAAATCTGAAAAAATTAATGGTCGTTCTTATCTGGTTTAGAAGTTATAGGGGTCCAAAGTTCAAAAATGGGCTCGAAAAACTTACTATATATTTGATATATATATATATATATATAAACAAAACTAAACAAAATGGGCATTAAAATTACCTATTACCTATTCAATAAGCTACTAATTATAAATTTTAAATGTCCCTAAGTTAGCATATACTAAGAATATTATTTATTTTGCATGCTGCACATAAAGTAAGTTAACAATTAAATTATTAAGAGATTAAAAAATATTTTGATTGCAGTGAAAAATTGCTATGTTTTGATTAAAAATTAATAAAAATGGTATTTTTAATATTTCTATTCTATTTATAAGTACACCAACATTCGAATCACAATATTTTGAATTGTGAAATTGTAGAATATTTTTTGATTGACATTTTTATTTTATAATTGAGGTGCTGTTTGATGTTTTATATCATACTTTTCAATGCATTTCGCACACTGCTTTTTGTTATTATATTTTTTATAACTTAAGAGTTAAAAGATATTTCTAACGTTACAAACTTCTATCTGATATTTTTATATCATGCGAATGATGAACACAAAACAGCTAGAATAAACTTGTTATTTGTAACAATCAGTGAGCTTGAACTTTAATTTTTGATATTTCTTTCATGTTTTTTTCAATTCAAAATTTTCTTTCTAAAAATTTTCGGCCTTTCTATTCTTTCAAAATTTAATTCAGGAAATATTTTTCTAAGCGGTTACGCAGCCCTTACAACTATCTTGATACTGTTGAACACATCCGCCAATAATCGGAAATCGCGCACATTCGATAAGTAGAAGAAACACGTCGATTAACTGACCGAAGAACGATTCGTTAAAACTGCTCGGGTCTTCGTTCGTTTGACGACCATTTTTCGACGATGGTCTTTTATTAAACGGGCAAGAAGACCGTACGACGCGTTTTCGTTCGTGTGCATAAATTGTGAAACTTTTGTGGAAGACTTTTAACAATTTGCTGTTAAAATATAATTAACAATTAAAGCAAGCAATCAATACTAGCGTTAGTTCATCACTTAGAACAATTCAAATAAACTGCAACCAGTTTAAAATACTTGAATATTAATTGAATTTCAAGTTAAAGGCATTTCAATAAAAAAAACTTTTTCCAATTGTACAAAGCAGTGTGTGAACAAGGTGAAAACTTCCGACAAGGAAAGAAAGAAAATACTAGCAACTGATTGGAGGGTAATATGAGTAATGCTATTAACCAAAATGGCACAGGTCTAGAGCAGCAGGTAATTATTTTAGATTCATTAAAAATGTGAATTTATTGATTTCATAACATTTTATGCACAATCCGTTGTCTTTTTTGGACTTTTTGGCTTTCTTCTGTTCGCTTTGTTGTAAATTTTCTTTGTATAATTTTTGCTTACTATTTTTTCTCGTTCTTAAATCGCTGTGCCGAGTGAGCAAGGTTTGTTTTCCATGGTGTGTGTGTGTGTGCGTGTGTGAGTGTGATTGGCTTTTGAGTGGAAGTGAAGATTTGAGTTGTTTTTCGTGTGTATGTATCGACTGCACAGTGGTAAAGTTAGACGGCGGTGGTTATTTTTATGTGCATAAAACCCATTAAATTTGTTCAATAAGAAAGAGATGGAATTCTTAAGAGGGATTGACCTGATCACCTTCAGCCACGGTTGCCACCTCTGTGGCAAATTCCTATTTGTGGTTGTTTTTAATTGCCGTGGAAAATGGGATTTCCCATGGCATTTTTAATTGAGTTGGGTTTTTTAATTCTCGTGGCGTTTTTGTTTTGTGGGTTTTTTGAATGATTTATTTTTATATTTCAGTTAAAATATGTATAAATATTTACATGAAAAAGTATGGCATAATTGAAGAATAGTGTAAACTCAAATTTCCCTTTTTTTAAACTATATGTATTAAGACCTTCTTAGTCCAAATCCGGAAAAACTTCAGGCCGCTCGCAAGTGGTTTAGAAGTTATAGGGGTCCAAAGTTTTAAAAATTGGCCTGAAAAACTCGTGATTTTTTTTTCCTACAAAACTAATAATTATGGTTATCAAAAGAAAGGTGATGCTGTTATCTGTTCAACGAGCCATCAATCTTAAAAATCCATACATTACTTTTGAAGATATAACATTTTACGTATTATGCACACTTGATGGTTTACCCTTTTAGGAAATTGCAAGTTTCCATAATACATAAAATGTTATATCTTCAACAGTAATGTATGGAAGACTTTATCGTTCGTTCAGGCAGTGGATACACTTGGTTAAAATTGATTTGTGATTGGCCCTTATTAAAAGTTGCTTTCGACGTAATCTTCGCTGGTTATCGAACAACGAGTATCGAAATTTAAATTCTTATTATGAGCAGTGTAACCATGTCGAAATGTTCGTTGTTCGTCGAATTTTCATTCGAATAGAATTTTACTTTTGATGCGGTGCGTGCTGAGCAACAATTGTTAAAAATATAAGAATTTTGTAATTGTGTTTTGCTTTTTAAAGACTAAAAACTAATTTGGAACTCTTTAAAAACTTTATACAGGTCTAAGTTGGTTTAAACAAATATTTTTTATTGAACGTTATTGCTAAAAGACTAATTAAAACACACGACGAAATATACTAGTTGTTCTTTTTTCAGTTTTTTTGTTTCATTTTTGATAATTTGTTGTGTCCGTAGTATGGTACATTTTTAATAAATTTTGTGGTATTTTTTAATGCGTATGGTATTTTCTGCGGTATTTTGTAATGCGTCGTATTTTTGTGTTAATTTTAAACACGTGTGGTATTTTTTTAATTGCAGTGGGATTTTTTTAGTCTTTTGCCATGGGATTTCGTGTGGTAATTTATTTTTGTTACCGTGGTAAAAAGGTATTTTTATGGGAATTTGAGGCGGCAACTGTGGTTGCACACTCCATTGGTTTTTTACATAGCATTTCTTTAAAGGAAAACATTCCACTCTGCTGTGTTTAAAAGTCAAGTGGAAACATTCCTCTCCGCTGTCTTAAAAAGTAAATTGGCAGTAGTCCTCTCCCCTGTTCTGAAAATTAATGTGAAAGCATTCATCTCCCTTGTTGTGAAAATGCCCGGCAAGGATTCGAACCCGGGACACCTGAGCGACAGTCAAGCGCGCTATCACTAGACTATCGAGGCCGCCCAGACAAAAATATTTTTTTCTAAAACAGTAAACATGAATTCTATAAGAAGCGGCTAGGAAAAAATGATATTAACATTTTCTGTTGTCATTGACAATAAGTAAAAGTTACCATATGCATTTTTAAAGAAGCCGTTTGGAAACAACATAGATTCAAAACTATCAGTATAATTCCAAAAGATACGATCGGGAATGTTTATTCATCACTTCCATATGTAACTCTTCCAATTTTTACAAGAGGGAAGCGGCTTGGAAACAACATAAATACAAAACTACCCTTCAGCTTCCAAAAGATAGGGTGGGGAATGTTTCTTTATCACTTTTAGATGGAGGTCTTCCGATTTTTCCTGGAGGGTAATATTGAATAAGTAAATATTCAATAAAATTTAAAATGGAAATGAAGATCTCAATATATTGAATTATATTATTTTATTTATAAGAATTACATATCACTAAATTTGAATTCAATTCATAATTATAAAACGCATTTATTATTTTTGTTAATTTTATTTTTTTCTTATACCATTAATACAATATAGATATTTTGTGTGTTATATATTACAAAATATTTATAAGCTTTTTACACATATTGAATATATAACTTTGTTTACTCTTTGTGGGATTGTTGTACTTTTGAACTTTTACGAAATGGCCCTATGATTCTCTCCAGATTTTGACTGATTATAATCTGAATATTTTACTTTCATCATCTTATGTCATATTTACTGTAATTATATCAAAGGCGTTATTAGCCTTTTTGCTCCAGAATGCATTTGCCGTATGTTACATTTTTTTCACAACTTCTTTTACTTTGCGATATTCTTTGAACTTACGACAAAAAGCATAATGAAAATATATCACTTCATAAAGAAGAAGTGAGAAATTTTGTGATACAATCTTAAGGAAAGTTTTTATTAAAACAAATGAACAGCTTTTGAATAAAAAGTATAATTAAAAAATTTTTGCAAAAGATTCAAACTATAAAACAGTACTTTTTCATATATCGCACGCTACAGAATTTTAGTCTCCCGATATTTTGATTTCTTTTCAAATATGCATAATAGTGCCTTATAGAAGTGCCGTTTGAGTTTACTTATATTTTATGTTTTCGCTTTGTTCTATATACTTAGTATGACTGAGTGCAATCGAAATTGTAAGACGCACAATAGTTGTATTTTCAGTAAGAAAAATCATCGTTCTGCATAAAAAAATGTCGTATGTCCATTTTTGGTGCACATACGACAAAATACATGCTCAGGAATATAACATTTTGTAACGTACTACAAAATGCATGCTAAATATCTGGGAAGTTATAAGTTTTGGGAAGAAACTGAAAGTACCATTAAAAGGCCATTATCAACTCAGAGGTCCCTGGTTCGAATCCGGGTTCGGGCATGGTTCTTTTCACTTTCTTTGTTCTTTCCTACATTTCAAAATTATGGAAAACTAAAAATCCACAGCTAAAATTGTGAAAATATGGAATTAAAGGACAGAAACAACTAAGGGCTGGAAATGTTTTCCGAGGTTAAGGCATAACACTAGCCTCGGTTAAAAGCAATTCAAATTGTCTTTCACGGTTGTTTCGCTTAATCAATAATTCACGTAATGTTCCAATCAATTCCTCTAAATAAATCTATCCGTTTCCTTTCAGGTCAAAGACCAAACCTTGTTTATATAAGGTGCATGCCTTGGTTCCTTGATCTTTAAAAAAAAGAGCTTGCGAAGTTTATTATGAATATAAAATAATATCAAAAAAGAAAAATTTCACATACGACATTCGTATTTTAAGGTAGCGATATGATTATATACAAAGCGTTTTTCAGCTAAACCTCTCGGTTAAGCTAAATGCGTTTACTAAGAACGCAGCATGTTTAAAAAAAAAAATTTTTAATCAACTAGTTTTTGAAATTACCTCTATTCATTTGTTAGCTAGTACTTATTGTATACATTATAATAAGTACAAGATTATATACAAAGCGTTTTTCAGCTAAACCTCTCGGTTAAGCTAAATGCGTTTACTATGAATGCAGCATGTTTAAAAAAAAAATCATTTTTAATCAACTAGTTTTTGAAATTACCTCTGTTCATTTGTTAGCTAGTACTGCTACATACTATTTTATTTTGCTATCAGCAAAAAAATCATATTGATATCTATTATCATATTTAAAAAAGTGTTCTGAAGTTAAAAAAAATGAGAAAAATCAAACTTTTTAGGACAGCAAAAACCTCCGCATTGCTAGGCAGATGATCACCGACCTTCCTAACTTTCAATTTATTTCCTAAGCACTTTTACTAATGTAAAAAATTAGCGGTTTGTTTTATTTTGTGCTAAATTGAATGAAGAACAAAAATATGCAAAAAAAAAATATCTATTTTTTTACATTCAAGTCAGTAACACCCTTAAAAATTGTTTTGTCTAAAAATCGGAATTGTACTGATTTCACATCATAAAAAGCTGGCAACCCTAAATCATGGTAATTCATGCAAATTTAAAAACATTATTTAAAGCACGATAAAATAACTGTTTGCATCGTCTATTAGTCACATGTTTTTTTTTAATTCAGAAATTTTGCAGGGTGTAAATAATATGTAGATTAAAGAAAAACACAATTGGAAACACTGGCAGAATTTTTACTCTACAACTTGACTGAATTGAGTGACATTTGAGTGTGCACAAGACAAAAAAATTGTGAATGTGGAGCTTACACCAAAGATTTAATTGTGAAAATCTCTAGTATTTAAGAAATGGCTGCCGCCACATTGCTGTTGCTTAGCAGCAGAGGTTAGCTAGCAGTGCTGGAGCTCAAATTATGCCTTAGTTACTAAAACAGAGTGATTTTGGTGTCTCATATGATCTTGTTTGAAATGTGGTTAAACTTTGTTATTATAAAGTGAGGAAGGGGGAGGAGTAGGTAAAGAGAGAGGTTAAAATATACAAATTCGTATATTGAGGGTGAGTTGTGTTTTAATATTCGTGAATTTGTGGATTCGTTTTTTTTCATGATAATAAAGAGCGAACAATTAAAAGAACAAAGAGAGTAAAGCTTTTTTAGGTTAAGGTTGAATAACCATGAATGCATTGCCGTAAAATAACAACATACATATTTGGCAATATAAAGAATTCAGTTTTGATAAATATATTGCAAGTTTTTGTAAACGTGCATTTTAAATGTTCTGCTACGCATAAATTTTATAAGTAAAATTTCCATTGATAAAATACGATTGGAGATAAGTTATTCAACGAAGAAATTTGTTATCAGTGCTGTTCATTGCCACCTTGACAAATAAAATTTAGATGTTTTTTTTTGGATAAAATATACTGAATTTAATAATCATACTCTTGGTAAATGACCATTTTCGAAATTAAGAATTATTAAAATTGTTTTTGATATGCTGCTCTTACTTCAGGTGCTCATAATCTGTTTAGGAGACAATTTCTAAATTCCTTTGATAAGGTTACACGTCAGTCATTAAAATGAAATTCTTTCCTGGTACTCTGAAGAAACTGCACCAGAAATTGACACTTGAACAACTTCGCATTATCTTATGTATATTATGACTTTTCACCTGAATTTTAATAAGCAAGCTTAAAATTCTTCAATATAATATAGGTAGTTAGTATCTTAAAATCAATATTATTAACAGCGCATTAAATATATAGTTATCGACAATAAAATAAACATATACATATTACATTACATGCGTTTATAATATTTATTACACATACAAAAATAAGTAAAAATACCCAGAAATTAGTCTTGGCTATCTCGCAGTCGTCATGGCTCGTTAGCAGTAAAAAGTGTTCATGAACTATTTTCGGAAAGAGATTACATAAAGTTTTTGATTAACGAGAGTCCGAGGTCAAAAGTGCAGCAATCCAAAAATCTTAACATTTATTTGATTCATTTGTATTTGTATGTATTGTAGTACAGCGCCAAAAGGCCCAAATAATAGGCTCGAGCTGGCTGCAGTTAATGGCTGCGTTTACAGAATTCATTTTTTGCAAGTGTTGGGTAAAAATCTTGTGAACGGCAAGTATTATTTACCGCTACTCAGAACTTGTTGTCTATATTTCGCTTTATTTTTCCGCTTCATTTACTGAACAATTTTGCCTATTCTACACAATCTGTTATGAAAAAATTCTGCTATTCTGTTACGGTTTCCTATACAGATTTTTTGACAGCTCAAAAATTTGTATGGGAAATCATAACAGAATTTTTTCATAACAGATTGTGCAGAATAGGCCCAAATATGTTGTATTTTTCAATTGCAAAGTTTGACATTTGGAAGTAAAAGTATAAAACGAATAACATAAAATTAGGAGAAAAGTACAATTTATCGATATTTTAATTAATTACTACTTTTAATTAAAGAAATGAGTGGAATTTTTGTCAATTTTTGTAACTGTGTTGACAGAAAATGCAAATCACCGTTCAAAAGACACACAAATTTGCGAAAAGTGATACTTACAACATGTTGATTTCTGTAAACGCAGCCAATGTCAACTTTTATACGAATCAGGGTTGGCTTTTTCAGTACAATCTTATTAAAAAAAGTATGAGTACCACGAAGATATTTTTAGTACAATTTAATTTTCACTTGATTTTTATCATATTGACTTGATCTTTCGTTGCTTCTTTTTTAATTTAATAAAGTTTTGTGGAATCCCTGTTATGTGGAATTTTATCAATATTACATTTTTCAGCAAATGTTGAAAAAATATTTTCGATTCAAAATTTAATCAAACCAAGGTGCAGAATTTGTTTGCTTGTTGACTTAGTTTCTTCTTTAATTAAAACAAAAGTTTTGTTAAAAGCCACTTGGCAATGTTGCTATAGCATAAAATTTTAAACTGCTATGCATTTTGAAAATATTTCTGTTGAAGAAGAGGAAGATGCACATTTTCTTGATTAAATTTAAAAGACTGAATGTACAGTACTAGATTTATTTTATTATGTTGAATTGTTTGTCGTTTTTTGTTTATTTTTTTTTTTATTTCAAATAAATAATTATATCTAAAAGTTTCATTATTCATGGAGAGAAAAAAACAGTACAATTTGATGCCAAAAAGTACAATTTTTATTTCGGCAATTTCGAAAAAGTTATTTCCCATCCCTGATACGAATGCATAAAAATGGTGCGTATAAACCATAATTGCTCAAGTCAGCTTTTTCGTCAAGTTTCGTTAACTTGATCTGGCTGCAGCGATCAAAGCGATCGAATGTTCCGTAATGCCTTGGTTATGCTAGCCAAACATGTTTGGTGTTCATTTTCGTTAATTTATTCTCTTCGCTGAAATGTTTGTTTGGTGGTTATGCTATGATTGGTGGCACAGTTGCATTATATGTAATAGTATGTCAAAACACAAAAAAGCATAACCCTAATTTGCATTTTTGTACTTATACATATGTGTTATAGAATTGAAAATAAAATTAACGAATTAAAATATACGAACTGATATTACTTACTCTGAATTTTTATTATAATATCTTAAACCTAGCTGTTGTAAAATCTAGGTGTTTATGTTAAGGGTTACTTGAAGACACAATCAACTTGACTTTTTAATACTTTTACCTACTTTTTTGATGCTATTATACAAAATGACTACAGCCAACACTGGAAAGTTCGGCATGTTTGGCGTTTCAATCAGCAATCAAAATGTTCGGTCCGAGAGCGAGAAAATGAATATGAGAAAAAGTTAATTTTTTCATTTTATACGTGAAACAATGACAACAAAAAATGTTCGGCAATCATGTTTGGCTAGCATAACCACGGCATAAGGAATCAGCTGTTTTTTCTTTCAAATGAATTTAAATTACAGTGCACCCTAAACAAGTGCGCGTTGCGCTGCGTTCCCAAGCGCCACGCAATTTTATTTTACGCTTAACCTAAACAAGTGCGCTGCGGAAAAAACTGCTGCTCTCGAACCAGCTCAGTCAGATGGTATAAAAATCTTAAAGAAACTTTTAGTATTGTGTAAAAATCTATTAATATTGCAAATACTTTCATTTGCAATTGAGATTAATTAATAAATAGCAGCTGATTACTCTTTGTTCTAATACTTTGGTTTTATGCAGCCAACTTCACATCCGCACGCACTGTCAAAATTGGAAATTCGATTCATGTTGCGGCAGTCCGGTGCGTGTTTCGGTAGGCTTCATACAAAATGTATGTGCATGAGCCGATTTTGACAGTTAAACTACGCACGCGCACTTGTATAGGGTGGACTGTTAAAGTAACATTAACTTTTTTCGCGATTAATTCCTGTTATTACAAATTCAATTGGACCAACCAAACCAAACGAATTGATATACAAATTAGCGATTTTTTCAACGACTTAAAGACGAGCTCGTTTAAGTCATTTCAGTTAAATTAAGTATTTGACAGAATTTAAGTTAGCTTTTCGATGATTTTTGACATTGCATAGCTGCAACCAGCTCGAGCCTATTATGTTTGAGCCTTAAAGCAAGTCAAAATACAAGTTTTTAAAAATTAAGAAATACAAAAACAACTTTAAAAATTTTAATTTTTTCCTAAAATTACTTCACATAATTAAATCAATACAAAAAATTCCTAAATCGCGAATCACCGATTTGGATCCTGATTTTTCATTTACAGTGGTGGTGGCCATGTGAATGCTTAAATTTTCCATCTCTTTATTTCTTATGCGAGCCATACAAAATACAATCCAATCGTCAACTGAGTCGGTTGTTGCTCAAATCAAATGTATGGCCTTGACAGCTGCTTGATCAGTTTGGCAGTTGTCGAGTTGGTTGATGAAAAATCAAAGGGTTTTGATTTTTCCAAGTTTCCTGGCAAGTCTTTCAATTCAATTGTGCTGTGTATGGTCAAATCGTTTGATTAGCTGTCAACAGACATGTTTTTAGATGTTGTTTGTAAAGAAAATTTTGCAGTTGTCTTTAATTATAATAATTAAATAAAATAAATCATAAATACCACAAAATCACATTGATTCTAAACTTATCTATACTATTATATAAAATTAAAGTCTTTAAAGCGTTTAGGAGATTGATAAGAAAATGTTCACGACAACAGTGGCCTGCTAGTATTATATATTTGACAGTTGAAAGACTCAATTTACAATTCGATTATGTTGTGTATGGTTCGCATTCATGGTAGAACTAGTGAAGGTATATGCATTTCAGCCTGCTCTCTTTTTCTCGTATCCAGAATTGTCAAACTCAAGCATTTTGCTTTTCTTGCCTATTTTCGCTTTCTTATCGCATTCTCATCGTTTTCAGATTTTGTATGAACTGTCAACTTCGTTTTGACATTTGCGGCAGTCTCCCTCTCCGAAATGCATATACGTTCTCTAATTCTTAAAACTTTTTTTTTTGTATTGCTTAAAACTGAATATTTCGTAGGAAATACCTTATTCTTAATTTCTTCATCGCATCTCCTTGGTAAACTTTCGACCAATGCCTCACAACGATACTTTGGAATACTATACCAAATCCCAAGGCTGTTAATCGCTCACTTTTATACAAAAATTGAGCGCGCTCACATTCTGAGCGGCTCACTTTTTGAGCGCGCTCACTTTTTGAGCGCGCTCACTTCTGAAAATAAACAGTGTTGTGAGCATTGACGATTTATCGTCATTTTGACTATTTTTGGCACTAATTATGACGTGATGATTTTTCATTTTCATGCCAAAAATTACGATTTTCAGCAAAACTAACGTTGCAGCATGCTCGACAAAAATTTTGAGATGCAGTTATTATGTAAAAATAATAAATAAAAAGGTTAAAGTTTTGTAAAAAAACAAAGACTGAAAACTTTTGTTTTCATTACCTCTATTAAAGTATTATATTTTATTTGGTTTAAAAAGAATTTCATGAAAGTGAGCGCGCTCATATATTTTGTAAAGTTGAGCGCGCTGACTTTCGCTCAAAATGTGAGCGCAATTAACAGCCTTGCCAAATCCTTTGGAATTGCGTCTTCAAATCTGGCAAAGTTTTGGGTTTTACTGTACGTATTTGCTGCTCGGCATCACTCCACAGATTCTCAATTGGGTTGAGGTCCGGGATTGTGGTGGCCACTTCAAAATATTAACATGGATTTTTTTCCAAGCAACTCTTAACTGTGCGAGTAGTGTGCTTTGGATCATTATCCTACATAAAATTATCAATAAAATTATTTCGCAAAAACTTGGAAATCTATTTAGTTTTATTTGTATGTATTTTCTTTTATATTCCAAATAAATCAGAGGAAACATTTTTAAAATGCATTACTTTGTTCCGTTTATGAACAAATATTTTTTCAAGACCTGACTAAGCAATAATTACTTCATTAGCCGAATCAGAATTCCATCTATCTATTCGGCTAATGAAGTATCTTAAAATTATGCTTGTGTATCCAAAGTAGCAACCAAAATATTTGCTGTAAGAAAAATGTCCAGCTAGAAACAAGATAAATTAAGCAACCATGCACATGCAAATAAGAAGCATTGTATTTTTCATTCATAAAAATGACAATATCGCTTTCCTTTACTCATCAACATGTCAAAGACGTTTCTTCATCGATCGGCATCAACTTCACTCATCAACGTGCCGATTTCTAACATTTGTTTTTCTTTCCATTCTTTTTGAGCAGCTTTTGAAGGGTATAAAATAAATGTCCCATCAAAATATCTTGTTCTGTCGATGGATCGCTGAATTCAGCGAGTAAAAACTAACGAGCGACGAGTGAAACCTCTTATAATATATACTCGTTGCAGACACTTATTTGGCATTAAGCTCAAATATAAAAATTATATTTTTTAGAATTATAAAAACAATAAATATAGCAATTAAAATATGCCATTAGTAATCCTTTAAAAAATGTAATATTTTAAATATTAGAGAATATACATATATTATATGTATTTTCAAATACATAAAATTTTTAAATTCTGAAATTTGGTATAAAATGTACGCACATTTCTTTCAACATTAAGTAATATACACAAAAATAAATAACTATGTCTAGCAACTAATTTTAAACACATGTGTTTCAAACATTACACACAAAAGACCGATGTGCGTTGCTTTTGTTGTCATTAAGAGTTCTCCTGGGAACCACGTATGTGGAATGGCTATGAATACCTAACGCTAAGCTTGAACACACCCTGACCTTAACATTTTTCACTCTTTGGATAACCCTTGCAGTTTAGCTAACTTGCGTTTCTTCTTGTAACATTATTAAACATTTAAAATACCTGTGTAATGTTGCTTTTATATTTTCTTATTATGCTGCTAGCCGACCCACCCACTCCTAATTCAAGTATAGTTAAAATTTTAACAACACTGTTTTATGTACATACCTATACAAATATTTAGTTTGCCTCAACAAAAACTGGATCGAATAACGCATAAGGTTCATTAAATTCATTCCAACCTCATTTGCTTCGTAAAAAACAGTTATAATTAAACAATTGCCGAAAATCATAAAATTTGTTTGTTCTTTTTATTTATTTCTAGGTTGCTGGTCTGGACTTGAATGGCGGCAAAGCTAATAATAGCAGCCCCATAACTAAAAGTTCATCTAATTCAGGCTCGGGAGTCTACGTTCCACCGCATTTAAGGGGAGGTGGTAATAACAACGCATCTCAATCTGATTTGGATAATCGTGACGAAAGGGGCTCAAAATTCGAAGGCAGAGAACAACGAAGTGGTGGTGGAGGAAACGACTATCGCAGAGGCGGTGGTGGTGGCGGACGTAGTTACAACAATCGTGATCGTCAAAGTGGTGACTTTGGAAACTTTGGGGGTAGACGCAGAAACGACGACACTTTTAGTGGTAATTTTTGATGATAATTCTTAGTTTACTTTTAAATTTATCTTCTCTTTTTCAATGAACAGGTGACGGCGAAACACGTCGCAGCGGCGAAGATTGGAATCGAGGTGGCAGCGGCGGACGAGGTTCACAGAGCAACCGTAACTTTGAACGTCGCAACGACGACGGTGGCTTCCGTGGTGGACGTGGCGGAGATCGCGGTTCTTACCGCAGCGGCGAGCAGACCGAAGAGCAACAGCAACCGCGCAATGATCGCTGGCAGGAACCAGAAAAACGTCCTGAAGATGCGCGTAGCGAGCGTGGTGGTGGTGGCAGCGCTGGTGGCAGCGGCGGAGAGCGCCAATATGGTGGACGCTGGAAAGAGGATCGACGCACAGATGTCGATTTCACAAAATTGGGTCCCCGCGATGAACGCTTGGAAGCAGAGCTTTTCGGAGTCGGTAACACCGGCATCAATTTTGACAAATACGAGGATATTCCCGTGGAGGCGACGGGCCAAAATGTGCCGCCTAACATCACATCCTTCGAAGATGTGCAGCTGACAGAGATTATACGGAACAATGTTCTGCTGGCAAGATATGACAAGCCGACACCGGTACAGAAATACGCGATTCCAATAATTATAAATGGACGCGATTTGATGGCATGTGCCCAGACTGGGTCGGGCAAAACAGCGGCGTTCTTATTGCCCATTCTCAATCAGATGTATGAGCATGGCATAACTGCGCCACCACAAAACAATCGGCAATACAGTCGTCGCAAGCAGTATCCATTGGGTCTGGTTCTGGCACCGACTCGCGAACTGGCGACACAAATATTCGAAGAGGCAAAGAAGTTTGCCTATAGATCACGCATGCGTCCTGCAGTCTTATATGGCGGCAACAATACCAGTGAGCAGATGCGTGAGCTGGATCGTGGCTGCCACTTGATTGTAGCTACACCCGGGCGTTTGGAAGACATGATAACACGTGGCAAGGTCGGTCTTGATAATATCCGTTTCCTTGTGCTCGATGAAGCTGATCGTATGTTGGACATGGGTTTCGAACCACAAATTCGTCGCATAGTAGAGCAGTCCAACATGCCTCCCACTGGACAACGCCAAACACTCATGTTCTCTGCAACTTTCCCTAAGCAAATTCAAGAACTTGCATCCGATTTTTTGAGCAACTACATATTTTTGGCTGTCGGCCGTGTGGGCTCCACTTCGGAAAATATTACACAAACAATTTTGTGGGTATATGAACAGGATAAACGATCATATTTGCTAGACTTACTATCTACGCTATGCGAAGGAACTGACTATTCTAAGGACAGTTTGACACTCATCTTTGTAGAGACAAAGAAGGGGGCCGATTCACTCGAGGAATTCCTTTATCAATGTGATCATCCGGTGACCAGCATACATGGCGATCGCACACAGAAAGAACGTGAGGAAGCTTTGCGTTGTTTCCGTTCTGGCGAGTGTCCCATTTTGGTGGCCACTGCAGTGGCTGCGCGTGGTTTGGACATTCCGCATGTAAAGCATGTTATAAACTTTGATCTGCCATCGGATGTTGAGGAATATGTGCATCGCATTGGTCGTACAGGACGCATGGGCAACCTTGGTGTTGCCACTTCATTTTTCAACGATAAAAATCGTAACATTTGTTCGGATTTGCTCGAATTGCTTATTGAAACCAAGCAAGTTGTTCCTCCCTTCCTCGAAGACATGTCTTCGGATCGTTCGCACGGAGCTGGCAAGCGTCGTGGTGGTGGTGGCGGCGGCGGCGGTAGTGGTGGTGGTGGTCGTTTTGGCGGTGGTGGCAGTGGCTTTGGATCTCGAGATTATCGTCAGAGTGCAGGAGGTGGAGGCTCCTCACGCGGTAGTGCTCCACGTTCTGGTGGCAATTCCGGTAGCGGTGGTGGCTCCTACCGCAGCAATGGTAATTCTTACGGTAAGCAGCAGTGTTTTAATTACGAAAAGTTTTCAACACTGCTTCTTTAAAGAAAACTCTCAAAACAAACATTAATTTTTCTTAATATTTTCAGGTGGAAGTTCTGGCGGCTATTATGGCGGCAGTGGTGGTGGCGGTGGCTCCTATGGTGGAAGCTACAATGCTGCCTCTCATTCAAATACTACAAATTCTTCATCCGGACCAGATTGGTGGAATTAAAATAACTTCGCTTGAGCAACAACAAAAAAAGATAGTGTGCGAATTATAAAATATTTTTTTTTCAAATATATAATAAATATATTATTTATAGAATATAATTTAATAAGAATACACAACAAGCAACCACACACATACAAATACATACCTATATAAATGAAATGTCTCATATTTTCAGACAAAAAAGTTTTAAATTAAATTTAAAAAAGTACATAATATACATAGATATTAATTATATATATTTTAAAACAATGAAAATGGAGAACTACCCAAAAATTCGTAACACCCTGATACAGCGCACTTGCTTAGATGTATTTGAAATCAAAATTAACAAAAAATTCGTTAAATTTCAAGCAAATTAATAAAATAAAAGAAAAAAAAGAATATGAGAAAGAAGAAAAATAATCCAATCGAAAAAAAATACAATTGAAAATGCTAAATAAATGTATTTATAGCAACTAAATTACTGTTTTTTTCTATTAGCAGAAAATCATGTTTTCTATTAGTGACTCTGAGGGACTTTTTAGAAAAAAGAGTGCATAATTAAGCGGTATTAAAACTTTTTATTGAAGTAGGATGAATATGGAACTAGGAGGAATTCATAAAAAAAGATGACAAGATCCCGACAGTTCGGAAACTAGAGTTAAAGTAATTGCACTTGACAGAAATTTATTTGAAACGATCCAAAATTTGATAAAGCCTCTTCATTAGATTCGGAAACAATTGACATGAGATATGTCGCAATAATCTAGTTTCAAGAAAATTGAGTTTAAACTTTCACATTTGTACTGAAATCTATATATACTAAATCAAACTTTGTTAAGTAGTTAATTTCTAAAATAGCCACAAACATGGTTGTTATAAAATTGTTTGTATGCACATAAGACCTTCATCCATGCATAGAAGACTGAAAATGCAACATACCACCTTCATCCGACTCATTTAAAACAAAACATAAAAAAGTAAAAAATGTAAAGTGTTGAATATATTTGAGGAAAACATGTTCGAAAATACCAG
Source organism: Dichetophora obliterata (assembly GCA_963920525.1). Lineage (NCBI taxonomy): Eukaryota > Metazoa > Arthropoda > Insecta > Diptera > Sciomyzidae > Dichetophora > Dichetophora obliterata. The sequence continues at coordinate 6,512,548 of OY986435.1, forward strand.
AAAGAAAAAAACTGATGATGCAAATTAACTTCTTGAAAGAGATTGAAAGAATTGCTCCAAAGAATTTTCTTAATCGAATGGTTTTAAAAAAAAATTATAATATATATGCACTGATATGGAACCTTATGAAGATGTTTTTCTGATGATGCTTACTCTAGTATTCTACTATTATGAACGTTCTCATGCAGATGAAGAAAACACTCGCGAATATCTGATACAGCTGCTTAGTACATCATCTACGATGATTTACTACCTAAGAGTTTTGTTGCGATGCAAGCATTTAAAATTTTGCAATGAATGCACTGTACGATTGCAGGCATCTGGGGCCTCACTTCGTAATGCGATTAGAAAACTAAATCACTCCATGTAAATACATGAATTAAGATTACTAATTGGAAAGGCAGTAACTTCTACCACTGCTTTAAAATGCTGTTTTTGTCTGCATTGAATTCGAACTAATCAAAAATTTGTCAAAAAAACCATGTACATGGTGTGATTTTGTTTTCGAATCGAATTACAGAGTAAGGCCCCTGTACTTGCAAATGGCTCCAATAATTTCAACTGTCCTTGTCAAAGGTTTTGTTGTTGAGTAGCTGCGGGTAATTTTCGAAGTAATTTCCTGCGTAGAATCTGAATCTGAGCTCATAATTTACTCATTTCTTCAGGATTTTGAGATTATTTACACGAAAAATTTATATTTTGATAATTTTTGAGGTTAAATACAGGCTGCACACATTTTTTTAAAATTTTTATACCCATTTCATCATATAGTACTACTCTTTCCTTTCAAAATGAGTTTTTGAATGATGCTGTAAGATGTTTCTTTCAAAAGTTATATCTATTTTAATATGATTTCGGTTTATTTTTAAAAATCTCGTTGACTTTTGAAAGAAACATCGTACGGCATCTTCCGAGACCTCATTTTGAAGGAAACAAATCAGTCTTAAATTGTTAAGGCGATAAAGTTCGTGAAAGTTTAGAAAAAAGTGGCTTTTATTTTTTTTTCAAAATGTGTATTTGGAGCTTAAAAAGTTGACTGGCTAAAAATTCGAATATTGTTAGCAAAACATGTTTGAAAAAAAACTTATGCACTTGTGTTACACAGTATTTGAAATAATTAAAGAAATTTTTCCCTTGATTTCATTCACAAAAAATTACCTGATTTTTTAATGAATATTTATTTTAACAATAAATTCTATGAGAACAATTGAAGCGTTGCCGTGAATAACGTTACAAGCGACAAACGAATCAAACATGTTTCTTTTTGATTACTACCGTTAAAAATGCTCCGAGTTGGATTTGGATATTTTTTTATATATATACTACCAAATTTTTTTACAACTCTTACTGAAATCGAATCTAAATCAAATTCTAAAAGCGCCATTAAATTCGTTTTTTCAATTCCGGAAAACTTATAATTTGGTCGCTTACAACGTTATTCGCGGCTACGCTTTAATTATATAAAAAGCAATCCTTTATAAAATACTTTGCCATCAAGAGTGCTTGCTGCGCCGCCGACTTACACTATTTTTAAAACTACTTTAATGGATTAACTTCTCATATCAAATCTCAAACATCCGATTTCTGATTCAGCGCCGCATAGCCCACTGGAATTTCTTTGAGCTCCGATTTGAGACACAAGAATTCGCCACCGATGCACATTATAGTTGTAGTTATGGCATTTAATAGCCACCAAGATATATTCGAGGGAAACGATGAGTTATACCACCAGCAGATGAGCAAGTGTAGACAATGAAATGTACAACTGAAAGTTATGTGTTTAAGAAAAATGTTATATTAAAGCACCATACTGCACAGTAAGTACCTAAAGTCTAGACACAATTTTGCTCGTTTCACTATTACCCACAACGCCAGAGAGGCAATAAATGAATTGATAACGAAAGCGCATATGATCAGGCGTCCACCCATGTCGGAAACGTGTATTTCCTGTGAGGCATTGAAAGAAAACAGTGAACAACTTTGTGGATAAAGTTCAAGAGCTCTTACATGATATTCGAAAATATTATCCAGCGTATAGTTCTCACCCGCCAAGATGTTTGCAATAAAAACCAACATTCCCAAGGAAAAGTAAACACACGATTGCATTGAAATTATTTGTGTCACCAACAGTATGGGATCCCATTGTGTATTTCGAAATGTGCCCGCTTTCATTTGATTAACAACGTCTTTTAAAATATAAAAAATAAATATAGAATTTTCTCACAACAGAAACAGATGATGCATCATGGTGATATTTTTTAGTTCGATATATTTTTGATAGCTAGATAATCGAGTTGAAAGAATGCCATATCTTATTTGAAGGTGTGCATGCACCAGTGATTGACTGCAATCCACACTAGCGGATTTGCATAGGTGCATATCATACTTAGCGGACAAGGACAAATTTCTTGTTGTTTTCACGGGTTAAATAAAAAACTGGAAATAGAGACACCTTCTTTTACCCGTGAGAACAACAACAAATGTGTCCGTGTCCGCTACGGTGCATGTCTCACGTCACGCTTAGACACAATTTGCCTGTGTCCGCTAAGTGTGACATGCCCCATTCAAAATTACTTTAATAGTTCACTTACACCAAAACTAAAACACGTTTTACACGGGGGTTACACGAGACGGTATTGTTAAGACAGTTGCAACAAACTCACAAATTTTTACCTACGTACACATTTACTACTGTCTTTACTTTTTTGTAGACAGTTGGCAGGACAGTAGCTAGGAGAATGCTATTTAGGCTGTGTGCAAATTTGTCTAAATGCGACCTAAACTAAATTATGTCTATAAGGCAGTGCTTCCTAATTAAGGAGGCATTTAAGTAGCTCGAGAATTATCTAAATTATTTAGGAAGCACTGCCTTATCGACACAATTTAGTTTAGGTCGCATTTAGATCAATTCGCACACAGCCTTATCCAAAAAAATGACAGAAGAAAAAAATGTAATATAATTAATTGCAGATTTGCAAAACTTTGGCATATTCGTAGTTATTAAAAAAATTTTAGCCATAAAAATTTTTTTTATTATTTTGTCTACTGTCTTACCAACTGTCTTGACTCTTATTCACAGACACAAATTTTGACAATTAATACGTATTTTTTTACTGTCTTAACAGTACTGTCTCGTGTAACCCCCGTGTTATCGCTATTGGACCTTAGTACTATTTAAGATTTGACGATATGCCTCCGATATGCCTCACTGGTATTTTCATCCGTTTATTTTGCTACGAATACGATTCAAAGCAAACATGAAATTCGATTAAGTAATATTTACTTGCTGTTTCACATTTTGGGCGCAAAATCGCTGGTACGGCCGACTTTTTGGCTAATTTTTATTTACCATTTCTCCTTAGTGCCCAAGAATAACAAAAATTAAAAAAATCGATGGCATATCGCCATGTCTAAAATTATGTTAAATATGTTATATTATGTTTTGTCTAATGGTGTTTTCTTTTCTCAAAAAAAAATTCAGCATTTTTTTTTGCCCTATTTGAGTATTCTGAATTTTTACCATTCTTTTCTTAAAAAAAATGTTGACCTCTAAAATTGAATCGTGTTCTTTTCTAGAAAATGTTGACCGCAGAAGTAGAAAAATTCAATATTTTTGGTATCTCAAGATTGATTGTTTTAAAATTCTGCCCTCAAATGCTACCAATTGAATGAGCAAAAAAGTGACATGTTAGGAAAATATTAAACATTATCGTAGACATTTCATTAAAATTTAATCTTTTTCACGGATGACAAAATAAATATTATAAAAATTGTGATGTGACAAATATAAACGCAACAGTTGGATCTGCAATTAATGTTATTATAAAAGAGTTGCTTGAAACGTCTTCGTCCTCATCCAATGATATAATATATTACCTAATTCTTTTATTAACTTTTCTTCGTAACATCTCATCGTTTTTGTTTCTTTTTAGATATTTTCGAAATTGTTTGCATTTGTTGTTTCGCAATTTAATTAAGACTTGTTTCCATCTGCTCAAAATATTGAGATTTTGTGAGATTTCGTAAAATCCATATTGAAATCAGCAGTGTTCTCCATACAAACTTAAGATTTTAAAATCTTGTGATTTCAACAAAATCTAATACAAAATCTCATAAAATGCAATGCGGTATCTCTTAAAAGTTTTATTAGTATCCAGCACTATTCAGCTTATGTCAAATTTTTCATATTAGGGCTATTCCCAGTTACGGGCAAATAGCTTTGCAAATGTATGCCCTACCAAATATTTGCCATCAACTGTGAGCACACTTTTTAGAACACTGTTGCAAACAAAACTCACAGCTGTTTTGGAGGAAAAAAAAACAACACGAACAGTATTTGTGGTGTTTTTCATTATTATTTATCAAAGTGTATTATTTATCAAAGTGAGTTCCATATCAGAGTCTGTTAATTTTGTTTTATTAGCGGCGTTTGGTTAAAATGTGACAGCTGATTGATTGGCAAATAAGTTTTGCCCATGCTCGACTGTATGCAATGCGATTTTAGTGTTGCAAATTTGACACAGTCGGGTAAATGCAAATCTATACATTTTGTTGTTGTGTTTGAAAATATTTGTCATCATATTTTGCAAATGCCACGCTATTTGCCCGTAATCGGGAATAGCCCTATTGACAATGGCCGCATTTAGCGCAGACAACAGTTGGCAACTGTTGTGTGAAAATTCTCTGAATGGTCCAATTTTGGGAGCGCTAACTAAAACTGATCAGGCAGCGAACGCCATTTAATCGAGCGAACAAATTCTATGCTATATGAACACAACTGTTTGGTTAAATGTCAGATGCTGCTACTGACGCTGTTAAATTAATAAACACAGAAAGAACGCAGCAAATTTAAGTGAAAAACCTTTGTAATTGAATTAAATTTACAAAAAAATTATATATAATTAAATTGAATCTAACTTCTGACGTGTTAAGTAGCAACACATTCAGAGAAAAACATCGTGAATTAAGGTAGCGCTACCATTACAGTTCACAACAGTTGTCTGCGCTGAATGTGGCCAATGACAACTAATTAATTATTTAAAAAAAACAATAACAATGATAAAAATTCAAAAATGCAAAACAAAGGAAATGTCGTTGTTTTATAATTCTATGACTCTATAACTATAATATAATTCTACTCACTGTCATAACGAATAAAAAAAGCTAATTGCAGCACTCGGTGGGGCCTTTACGGCGCTTCTATCGATGAATTGTGCAGTGCGTGTGTTTAAATTAAATGTTCAAAAGCAAATGATCAAGAACTTTGCATACGAGTTTAATGGCGACTACGAACGACTTATGTTCTCAAGACGATTTACATGTCAGTTTCTTTTCTCTGAGGCTTACCATTGCCATTTATTAACTGAATTGAAAAATCATTCTGTCTGAGATGGGAATTCAACTCGGGTTACTGCTATTCCTTAGCATAAGGGCTAACTTAAAGCAGCTTCAAAAAACAAAGATCAAGAGAAAGTGAGAGCAGCTAAAGCAGCAAAAGCAACTCATCGACCATTTTTTGCTGATCTGGAGCATGGTATAAGGATAGAGATAGCTGCAGCGCTGATTCTGCTCTCTTTCCGTACTGCCATATCTGTCCAATTCCGCTGTGTGGCGAATGGAAACAAAAGAAAATAAATAAAAAGTTTTGCTTCGTTTTGACATTTCCGGCAGTATGCTCTCATCTGGTGCATCTACCTGTATTCTTCTACCATGATCTGGAGTAAGAAATTTCAATCTAGAGCAGTCATCGAATACAGCTATAGAGTCGAGATGGATTCGAAAATTTATTTTTAAATTTTTGTTTCTTTTTTTAGTAAAATCATGTAAATCGGATATTAAATACGGTTACCACTTATAATGGAAAAAATCCCATTTTTGGGAATTTTAAATTGCCTTGTGAATTAAAAATTTGCATGGTGTTTTTAATTCAATATGGTATTTTTTAATTTAGGTGGGATTTTTTCGGAAATTTGTATTTTTAAAGAGTTTTCATTATTATTTATCGAAAACTTAGTTTCCCTACAGTTTTTTAAAAGTTTAAAATAACATTTTTGCACAAATATCGTTTTTCACTTCTCTATATATATATTGCATGCGTTATGAACGTATCCAAATTATAAGAAAAGCTAACATTGGAAATTTGAAGGTTATTTTTAAAAGATGCATTATGACTTGCTTAAGAATATAATGTATGATTTAAAAAAAAAATAAACAAAATTATGCGATTGATAGCTAAATGTAAATACTCCTTTTTTTAACGATACTATTTGTTTACATTTCAATGTAACAAAGTATGGTATATCTATATTTTTAATAAATTTTGTGGTATTTTTAAATGCATATGGTATTATATATAAATATATAAAAGACAAGCACGCTGCTCCGTGTTCAATATCTCTCAAACTGTTCAGCTTGAAAGTATGTACATCTTAATACATAAAAGGCAAGCATGCTGCTTCGCACACAGTATTTCTACAACAGTAATTATTTTTTGAGAGTGAAGTACTTTTACAAGACATACTGTTCTCAAATACATATGTTTAGCCTGAAAGTATGCATAGAAAATATATTTGATATTTATCAGTGACAATATTAGCTTTTTACAATAGTAAATTTTTGATCTAACGACCTTTTCAACACTGCTTCATTACGTGAAGTATTATTTAAAGTGGTACATTTGTATTTTTTTTAAAAATCTATTGAATAAAAAATCAATCCTTAAAAAGAGAAAAAAGTGCTTCCGTCAAATGGCTCCAAAAAGGAAGTGTGCGGAGGACCTGTCGTAGGACAGGCTTTTATACTAGTTTTACATCTTTGCAGTATTTTGTGAGGTATTTTTTATATGCAGTGTGATTTTTTCTAAGGTTTTTGTTTGCCATGGGAACTCTTGTGGTAATTTAGTTTTGTTATCGTAGTAAAAAGGTATTATTGTGGGATTTTGAGGTGGCAGCCGTGAACAGTGTTTATGTATTGGTAGCCATGGTTTTTCATTATCAGCTGTTAACGGTAGGCAAAATATAGTAAGTAGTTCTCAAAACGGGAATGAAAATTTATTGAACTCGATGCATTAATTCATAATGACAACTTTTGGCTCAAATTCCTGGTCAGCAGGTTTAATAAAAACCTTGAACGATAGTAGAAATCACATAATATCCTCAAATCTTGGAGTGGTTATAAATGACAAATATCCAAAGGCAAAACATCATTTTCTGGTTTTACCCCTGGAAGATATTCCATCGATATTTCATGTAAGCAAAGGAATCAATCAAAACTTAAAAAAAATATAAAATTGAAATCTCACCAATTTAGCTATCAAACAAACATCTTCCGGTCCTGGAAGAACTTCATCTGCTTGGCTTAAACGTCATTGAAGTCCAGGGTCAAAAAGTTGAGCATTTTAAATTTGGCTTCCATGCTCAACCCAGCATGATGAGACTGCATTTACATGTCATATCGAAAGATTTCGTTTCAGATTGCCTGAAGACAAAGAAACACTGGAACAGTTTTAATACGAAGTTATTTGTGCCGTATGAAGGTAAGGGCACCTCATAACTAAAGAGAGGGAAAACTTTTAATGCATGTTATGAACTTTGCAGTTCTATTTAGAGAATTGAGTGAGCATGGTTCAGTGAAACGCTTGGAGAAGACAGAAATAGATAAATTACTCTCCATAGAGTTGAAGTGCAATCAATGTGACTATACAGCGAAAAATATGCCAAGTTTGAAGGAGCATTTAGTGAAGCATACAATAAATTAATAAATAGTGAGTGTAAGATGGTCTTAAATGTGACGATATAATCACAAAAACTTGTGAGAACATCCTGCTAAAAAGCTGAATAACAAGTCACATGAGTTTTATCCTTTGTGATCAAAAGAAAAAGTAGATGTTATACTGTTTAAGTTAACATATCTGAAAAATATTTTTTAATATCATTTATCAAGGAATTTGATGTGTTCTTTAATTTGTGACTAAAAATTTAGTTCATAAAGATTTTTATTTTTTTGCTATATGTATAAACCTTAAAGTCGCTGAAATTTAGCTGCTTATGGCTTACGAAAGCTTAATCCCCAATTGAAAGCAAAATCAAACTATTTGTCTTTTATATTTCTAACGAGCAACTTGCTAAAATTTATTTAATGTCTCTTTCATTTCTTTGAACTTTTGCATTCAATACATTTAATACTTTTTTATTTTACTATTAGTTATACTTGCTTTAAATACAATAAAATTTTACATAACACTTTTTCATTGCGGTGGCTTTTAGTTTTGTACAGAGCAATATCATTGGAACAATAAATAAATTAACTACGTTTCGGGAATGAGCAACATTGAAAGTTGACGTTTTTAACTTTTATTTTAATGGAATTACAATTGGGATAATTTTTTATTTTACATTTACACATACAGTTATATATTTCGCTTTTGAACTGAATTTTTATTTTAGTACAATTTAACTTAGACTTTCTTAGCGTAGTTTTTGTGCATTTCTGGTTTAATATTGTAAACAAGTTTCAAAACCTCCGTAATGACTGGTTCCTTGCGAGCATGGATCGCTCGCTCCATTTCTTCCAGTTTCACACGAGTGTCGGCATCGATTTTGGCCGCAACACCTTCCCGCGATCCCATGTGCTGTAAATAAGAGTAATAGTCTTTTTTACTAAGCAACACTTTTGTATAAACCCCTGTACCAATGAAATAAGCTAACAAGCAAAATAGATTATAGTTCCTATTTACCCTAATGCAATATTTGCCAGGAAAGAATCTGCTGTCACTATTCTACGCCTAAAATTCATATAACATTACCACTCACCTTGGCTTCGAACTCCTTGAATTGGCGTTCCCGTTCTTGACGATATTTCTCAATTTCCTCTGTGGCTTCATCCTTGGCTTGCTTCAATCTTCTTGCCTTGCCTGTGCGTTAGAAGAAAACCGTTGATATTGAAAAATATGATAATACTTAATATTGTAGCTTAATACGTATTGTTAAAATTACGTTGATGTAAAAAAAGAAAACATATTAGCTTGACTGACATTCGTCGTTTATCATGTGACCTAAAATTCTTATTTTGCACTTACGTTTTCTTGCTTCTGCCACCTTTTCGGCTGCTTTCTTTTCTGCAGCAAGCAATTGCTGAATACCTTGAGTCTGACTGGTCATCTTTTTCAACAAAAAATAATTTAATTTAGTCGAAAAAATGAAATTATTATCGCACTGTTCACAAGACAAGAAGAAAAATTGAAGTGACGAAAACTTTTACAGTGAACGATGAAAATTGTCATATGACATACAAGAAAATTATCGATTAAGTACACGAGTCTCGAACAGTGTGGATCTCATAAATTCAATGACAGGTAGGAGTCGTGTTTAACATACAAATGTCAGTTCTAACAAGAATCGTAGCTGGACAGGTCTAACCCCAGCAAACACTGTTGCCAGATTGGGAAACTTTCCGCTAGATTTAGTGGATTTCAATCCGTTTATATTTAGTGGATTTAAAAAAAGTACAGCAGCATCACCTGTGAACTGCATCCTGTTCCCAGCAAGACACGTAACTGTTAAGGCCCAGTTATAATAGACGTAACGTAATGTAGTGAAATGTCACTGCAGTAGTGTGTTCTGTCACTTACTGTTTCAATCAATACTTTTCTTATACAAGTGATTATAATAGAAGTAACGTAATGTAACGGGACGTAAAGATCCGTTGGGTTTCGATTTCTACGTTACTTTACATTACGTCTGTTCAAAGAACAACTAAACATTGAGGTTAGATTCGATTATTGCTCTATTTTATATTGTTGAACTAAGCTTTTTGTTGAGTTTTCGTTATTAATGTGATAGTTTTAGATAGATGTATCCACAGCTATGGATGACGAAGATTTAATTGTATTTGTACAGGAACATGCAATTATTTACGACAAACAACTGCCTGGCTACTGCCTATTATAATTGCTACAACGTTTTCTTACATTACGTCCCGTCACGATGACAGTTGACAACATTACGTTACTTTACATTACGTCTATTATAACTGGGCCTTTAGATAACGTGTTATTTAACACGAGCGCTAACAATAGTGTTTTATCCTGCATTCTCTTTTAGCCTCCCGGCTGGACAGCTCTAACGTCTTCACAAACACAACGAAACAAAATTTGGTTTTCAGCAATACATTCATACTTTCTGATGTTATGTTAAACAAGGAAAGTTATGTTTAACATACAAAGTTTAACATAGAAAGTTATGTTTATACAATCGAAAGGAAGTATACAAAAATTATAAATCAAATATCAAACAATTCAACATTTTTTTCTTTTCAGAAGGAATATTTAACAGTTAGGTGTCTAGCTGGGTTGTACAAGGTTTTTACATATAGAAGGATTCACATCGTCAAATTTTTTGTTAAGCTGTTGATCAAAAAGCATGAATTTATATGGAATTTCATGTTGTTCTATCGTTGTTTGACCAACAATTTGATGAGCAACTTGACGCTGCGAACACTGCTTATACGAAGTCAAGTCTTATTGAGCCATGGAAGAAGCCAACATATTAATGAAAGGAAAATTAATTTTAATTTAATAATTAAGAAATTAATTTTTGGATTAAGAAAATCGAATTAGTTTCTTTGTACGTCATGGTAATTTTGTAGTCTTTTCATTCAATAAATTAAAAATGCAAACACAAGTAATAAATTAAGTACAAGTAAAAAGAAAGTACAAATATTAAGAAAGTACAAATATAAACAAATACAAATACAAAAGCAAAAGCTAGAAAATATGTAGATGCCTAACAATTTAGATAGCACACTGTGACAATAAAAAAATTGGTTTTACCGATTTTAATGCACATGCTAAGTCCAGTCAAGTAATTTGTTTTACGCAAAGTAAATAGACATTACTTAAATAAAACTAAAAAAAGATTTAGTGTCTTTTTTTAATTTTTCGTGGAAAATTTGCGGTGGTTGATTTTTTTTGTTGACCGATTTGACAAAGAATGTCCCTTATAAAACAACTTGTAACGTTCAACAAAGACGCTTTGCAACAAATCGCTGAGGAGCTCTAAAAGCAATTTGTTTGCCACTCTTGTCGGCGAATCGCTTAAGACCCATTTGTATGCGACTTTTTTCGCGAATAGCTAAGGACTTCTCTTGGCGATTCGTTTAAGACTCTTTCCAGCGAATCGCTTACGAACCCTTGAGGCGATTTGTTAGCGAATCTTCCCGTCAAATCGCTTAAGGGGCACAACTAATTAGAATTATTAGAAGAAACTAATTAATAAATCTATTTTTTAATTTTCCAAATTTCAGACTTATCGAATTATTATTTATCTTATTGTTTTTTATCTTCATGCACATTGAAATCAAAACTTTAATAGCGTTTTTCTCAAAACCATGTGCTACCGCCGTTCCTAGTGGGTGCATACAATTTTGCATTTAAATTCCCATTTTTATATACCTACGATAACACACTTTGTTATATTAAATACATACATTTATGTGTATAAAAACGAACATTTAATATTTTAGAGTAACTGTTGAAAAATAACGTTGTCTTATAAATCAAGCATTTAGAACAGTTAATTTTTGTAGACCGGCGACGAAGCAACAAGAATTTTTTGAAGTCGCAATATAAATTTAGTATAACTAAATGAAATTATAATTGAAAATTTAATAAATATTTTGCTAAACATACTATTTAAATTGGATTGTCTTCTATTGAAAACCTGTTGCTCCTTAAGCGAACTTGTTAAGTAAAGTCCTCATTTTACACCATATTTTTTAAGTCGGTGATCACTGTAACTTTAGAACCGATCAGTTTGAAATTATTCTCACTTATTCTATAAATAACTATCCTTCTGATGAACGAAGGATTTTTGCAGACGATTATACTTTTTTTTTGCCGAAAATATGAGTGAAATTTTGGTAAAGTAAGCAATTTTGGACATCAACATCAACCATTTTTCGAAAACTCTAAATTTTTCAAATCCCTTCGTTCATCAGGAGCACTATTTAATTATCCAATGATCCCTTTTTTATTTCGGATGATCCAGTGACGAGCAGCAGTGATCACGGCGAAACAATTTTTTTTTATCCCTTGCCAATTTGCTACATCCCACAAATATATATCGTTCATGTAAAAAAATTTTTAATAAATTATTTTAATGTGTGGGCAAAAAACAATCCTAAACAAGACCATTCTTTGTATGTCCCAAATAGCTGTGCCCCCTTAAGACCCCTCTTGGCGATTCGTTAGCGATTCTTCCAGCAAATAGCTTACGAATCTTTTAGGTGATTCGTTTGCAAATTTCCCCGGCGAATCGCTTTTATGGCCTCAGCTGCTTACAGTGAGCGATACCCGGATGACTCCCAAATAAGCTCACCAGTGATTATCATATCTTCCTGGCGATTTGCTCGCGATTCTGAGGCGGTTGAAAATGTTTGCAGGGACGTGTTTATAAACACAATGAATCAAAATTTGGGTTTCACCAATGCATCCATAAGTTCTGATGTTAAACAAGGTAACTTATATATGCTTGTATATCTTGCTTTTTTAAGGGGCTTTTTCATTTGGAATTTTTTTTCGAATTTATTTTTGTCATTAAAAGTTTATTATCTGTTTGTAGATTACGTGTTTAGTTTCAACTAATTTCAGATCGATACCTTTAATAATAGCGAATGTATATAAAGGGAGATTTTTTCAACGTTTGATTTTCGAAAAGACAATTTTTCGAAAAAAAGTGGATCTTCATCGAATTTTTCTACTTTTTCTAGTTCACCAAACAAACGACGTAGTGGTAAATCACCCGGCTTCAGTTGTTGCACCAGCCGTATTTTATACGGTTTCATACCGAGGTCCTTACGTACAATTTTCTAGGTGGTCGAATAAGACAACCCAAATTGTTCACAACGGCGACGAATTGGCATATCCCGATCTTCATTGACACTGCAAAATATTCTGTGCCAGATAGAATTTTAGAACTCTGCTACTGCTGACATTTAGCTTAAACAAACATAAAATAAAAAAATATATACCTAAAACCGTTGCTATTATTTTTATGGGTATTTTGAAGCAGTGATGTTCCTCGACGCGTTGTCTTTAATTGTCAACATTTTGGTGTCAATAATGTAGAATGCGTCGACAATGTAGACAATGTCGAGAAATGTGTAAACAATGTCAACAAAATGCAACACTGCGAAAATGCAAGTTCTATGCTGATTTTTAAATTGTTTTGAAAAGTTGTTTAATTAACACAAACTCACAAATTTTACAATTAAACAAACAAAAACCATGCCCACAAGGCGTAAAAATAAGGAATACTCCGAACTTGGACTCAATTTAATTAAATATCACAATAAACATGCAGCCTCTTACATTAATTAGCTACACGTCGTTTAAAGCAATTGTTTACACGACATTGTTGACATTATGTTCTCTACGCCTCACATCGCTGTTTTGAAGTAAATCTTCAATCAAATCCACCATTTTGACATTTTTTACCAAATTTTTAAAATCTGCAATCCGGTTTTTTGCTATTATTTTCAAAAACAGAAATTTTTTATGACCTCTTGCCCCATTTACCGTACCATTAACTCAAAATTGTCTCAATAACTCAAACGGCGTATGGAGCACACGAATCCTCGGACGACAATATAACTCCATTATGATGAAAAATTTTAAAATTTTTACAACAAGCAACTATTTGAATTCTTTTTCAAGCTAGGAAAAATTTGGAATGTAACCTTTTTATTTATGTAAATGTTGGAGTAAGTGTATTTTTCGTTTACATTTTATGTATATAATTTTTGTCTCTATTTTATTAAGTAAATATTTAAAATTATCTCATCTAATTTGATGTAGCTGAATGAAATTGTGAATTGTAAAAATTAATATAAATAATATATGGACATTTACAGAAAAAAGTCTACCGTGACCAAAAAATTAAAAATTATTAAAAACTTATTATTTTATTATAGCATTAAAGGGAAACATTTGAATTTTATTAGTTTTAGCAATTTCTTCATAAATTCATTACCCATGATGATCAAATCGTCTGCACTGTTTCATAAATGTAGTTTTTCTTTTTCGTAAATGTTTTGTAAGCTTTTTTGTTTCAGTAAAAATGAAAGTCATTGAATAGAGGAATTGAAAAAATGGTTGAGGCAAGGAAAGGACAATATATTAAATTTGTTTTTTAATTACTGAATTACATAATTACTTAACTACCTAATTACTAAAATACCCAATTAAACTGCAATAGAAATTTAGTAACGTAACGCCAGATCAAAAATCCTGATAAAAAAAGACCGGAAAAGATTTTTAAATTTGATCACTTAGAAAATAAACGTATGTTATTTTGAAACCTTCCAAAAAAGTTTTATACAAAAAGTCTTGCCCAATTCAGAGAGTTTTGCAAACTTTGGAATCCAAGTCAGAAATCACTTCCGTTTTTTGTAACGTAACGCCAACACATATTTTTGCTTATATCTTCAAATAATAATTGTCATTGTTTTTACTTCATATAGTGCTACTTAATTACTACGCAAATATAAAAAAGTTTTTAAAAATTATACTTTTTTATTCTGTATTTTTAATATTTATTCGTACAAATCGTCCGTATCGCTTGTTTGGAAATGCTCATACATAAATTTTTATAAAAAAATTTCCAAAATTAAAAATAAAAAAGCTCAAAAAATCATATATATGACATAAAGAATTAATGAGTATCAATAAACCTAAATAGCTTGGACAATTTTCAAGAGTTCAGTTAAAAATTAATACGATATCTGACTGATAAAAAAAATGTAAAGATTTTCATAAAAATTTTATTGTTTAAAATTTTTCGAGTGTGTAAACTTTTTGACCTTGGCAATCATTATCACTTTTTCGAAATCACTAGCTCGATAGGTACACTCGAGTGAGACGAAAAAACTAACGTGTGCCCTATTTAAATAAATTTATTTATCTCTTGATAGCTAAAATTTTATATAAACATAATATTGAAGTCTTGTTCAAAATCTAATTAAACTAGTAAGGAATTATCTTTGACTGGACTAAATTTAAAACACCCCTTCAGCCGTTTTTCAGTGTATTGAAAATTTTGAATGTTGTATTATTCTGATAACGTTACTTTTTATGGGGTGTGGGTTTTATCCCAATTTTTTAATTTCGAACTCCGAGTATGTGTTGAATATCAAAGCCTATTTGAAATATATCGAGTTTAACTAAAGGATGCTGGACGCTGGGTTTCTCCAAGTCTCATAATGTTTTCGACCCTTGGGTTTCGACTAAAGTACTGACAGGTACGAGTATTTTTTGCATTGGAAGGGAAACTGTTAAGAAAAGATTGGCAAAGATGAAAACCGTAGCTATGATTTAGAAGTGACACATTAAATGGTTTAAAGTGTAAAAATATTTTAAATACCCCAGTATTATTTAAATTCTTCAGTAAGTTTTTGAATGATATAATTGGTGCCAGTATTGACAAATCCATATAATTTTTAGGGATCTGACGTTTAGTTTAAAAGTTGTAATGCGTTTTGTGAAGCAACTTTTCTTCATTTTAAAACAATGAAAAACATTGGCTTCACTAAAAACACTGTTATCTGTGAACTAAACGTCAGATTATAATTTAATTTTGTTACGTTTCGTTTGAAGATTGATGCTTCCTGAAAATCCTTTGCGGTACCTGATATCCTTCGTACATATTAAGGTTTCACCATTTGTGATGCACTTCGAAATTTCGATTAATGATTTTGTTACGCTCTTTTCATAACTTCCTTTTCAATAATCAACAGTAAAATCTTTAGAAAAAGGGATTAGGAAAATATATGGTTTTTGAAATTTTTAAAAAATTTCAACAATAGTTATTGTTTTTGCGTTAAATCGCATTTTTCCGAAAAAGTTTAATTTTTCTCCATTTAGCAATATGCCATTCGATTTAAAAAAAGTAGTTTGCTGTGCATCAAAAATACACCATTGAAGAGTAGTCTGGAGGAATGTCCACAGAATAGTTGCTCAATCGCCAAAATATATCCTTAAAGAATCACACGGAAGTTTATCGAACGATTATATTCCAAAAAGCAGTTTACTTAAATACAAATGAAAACAGTAGATGAATATGTGTAAAAATTTACTTAACTGCATTTAACAACAATTGGTATAAAATCAGTCATGGCTAGCTCGGGATCGACCAAGCAACATCGATGACTTCCAATTTCTCCAGGTCGAAACCCTGCGTCATTTCCCAGTGTACTTTTGCAATGCATGCATTTGCTTAAATATTATATGTAGACTTGCGTTCGCCTATGTTAAAACTGAGTGGAAAATTAGAACTTTAAATGGGGGAATTTTTTAAACCACAAATTTCTAACTTACAATTAGTTCAATATTTCCACCACATATTTGTTATGAGCCTTGACTTAATCCAGTCATCATTCAATATATTTACATCGTCATTTCTATGTAAATTTCTACGTACAAAAGAAAGCGTTAATTTAGATTTGTGTGCATTAAGTTGGTGTAACTCTTTTAACAATCGTCATATGGAGCAAAAAATTATGCTGGCTGGGAATACACATTCTCCGAAAATGCGTTTTTTGTTTCTGGCAGCACTGTGAACAATGAACACAGCTCTGCAATGATTATTGAACAAACATTCGTGTTTATTTTTGTAAATCTTTTGCGATTTTATAGCCAAATAGGGAATTCGAAAAGGCGAACGGATTGGATTGGTAGGTGCATACTAACTTGGCGGCGATTTTCGAGAAAATTATCAATTAAAAATGGAAAAAGCAACGAAAAATAAAAAAGAAGTCAAAGATGAAAAGCTTAAAGCTCAGAAAATCGAAGAGCAGGTAATTTTTCCAACAATATTAAAATAGTTAAAAGAAATTGATAAAAAAGCCGCTTGACTTTGTATGTAGGTGATTAAAACATTGGAGGAGGCCACCACACCTGAGGAAAAATTTCAATTGCTATTGAGCAAGCACGTTGAAAGCCAAAAGGCAAGTAAGAAGCTCAACCAAAATATAAAAGGACAGGAAAAACAATTGGAAGTAGTGCTGCGCGAAAAAGAGAACCTACAAAGGGAATACAACAGAAGTGTGCTCATGCGGTAAGTTGGTTGTTTCAGGTGACCACATGGCTAGATTTGAGCTGTGTAAAAAACAGTACATTTACAGTGACAAGTTGGAGGAAGTTTGTCGAGGCCAACAAAAATTGATAAAGTCCGTGCAGCTCGAGAGCATGAAGAAAATACGTGAAGAGGAAGAGCGGCGCAAGGAAAGTCAGACCAAGTTTCAGGGTTCTTTGAATGAAATAACCCAATCGCTTTGCAAGAACAACGAAGAAAATGTTAAGTTGCGCGATCACAACATTGAAATGACCAAAAAGTATGTATTTACAGGCTTTATGCGATTTAATTTAAACTCGTAATTATGTTGGCATAGATTAAAGTATCTTGCTGAGCAGTATGAAACTCGCGAGCTACAATTGCAAAAGCTAAATGAACAGGTGCAACTCGAGTCCCAACTACATCAGGCCAAAATGAACAAAGTGCAAGTTGAAGCTGCTATGGAAAAGGAAATACTTATAAAGTAAACAATTTATTCTAACTTTCCGTTATGCAGCATTTTGTTTTTATGTTGTGTATCCTTTAATTTTCTTATAGAGAGAAGCAGATTGCAATGGAGCGTTTACTGCAATCGCAGAAAATGCTTAAGGAATTGACTGAGCGCGAGGTGGCCTTGAAAGAACAATTGAATCTGTATACGGCCAAATACGATGACTTTCAAAGTTCATTACAAAAATCCAATGATATATTTGCTACCTACAAAATCGAACTGGAAAAGGTGAGTCATAAATAAACACATTTTTGCTTTGCAAGATCAACTCTCTGGTTGCCTCTTCGTATTAGATGTCCAAAAATACCAAGAAATTGGAAAAGGAATCTTTGGAATGGAAACGCAAATGGGAGAAAAGTAATGCCACTTTAATCGAACTGGCTACCGAAAAGCAGGAACGTGACGACCATGCTGCGCGTTGCAACAAGCAAGTAGAACAATTGCAAAAGCTTCTGCGCGCCTTGCAAAACGAACGCACACATCTCTACAAGGTGCTACGTGACAACAACATCGAAATCCCAGCTATGCCAGCTCTACCGCCCGAACCCGAACACATCAAGCCAGCGCCAATTCAAAGTGTTGCCGATAAAGACAAGATGGAATTGATGTCAAGGAATTGTGCGGAGCTCAAAGAAACACTTGCCAATCTGCAAAATCAAATGAAATTCTTAAATTTAAAGAGTGCTAGTAACGAAGCTGATGCGCTGCCAAAACAGTCATCCTCAATGCCAGAGGATTGTAATAAGAAACGCAAGAATAAAAAGCCCAAAGGCAAGAATAACAACAAAACCAATGCGGCTATGAAAGAAACTTCGCCGGTATCACAGTGTTTGACAAACGCCGAGAACGACACTGAAGTACACGTTGATACAACACCTGCAGCCAGTGCCGAGAATAGCGCAGAAAACGTTTTACCCACCGATGAAACAGTTATTACAACAGTTAACGATGATACTGAAAATGAGCATGCTGAAGATGAAAAGAGTGTGGCATTAGTTAAGCACAATGAGTCAACAATAGCGATGGATAAACAAGCAATAGAGCCGCAAGTTAACCATGCGCCAGAGCAGCAACTTATACAAGGGCTAGTCGAGCCAATCAATGGTGCTGAAAATGTTGTTGAGCAAAATTAAAGTCATACTTATTTCGAAATAAAGCATCTGAAACTTTTTTGGTTTCGCCAACTGCATGACTTGCATAACCTTAGATCAGACCAGTTAAATACAAATCTTTATGTGTAATTGCGAATGTTTGTTTATTTATTAGTTCGTTGTAATAAATACTAAAAATTTTTTAAAGTATACTTTCCTGACTTTTTGTCCAATACTCAAGTCGCCCTTTAATTTAAACAGTATTATGACAAACAATATTTTTAAGTTTGAAGAAAGTGCGCCAAAAGCTATTAAACTAAATTAATACGACGCACAGTGTGTCAGCTGTACTGACAGAGTGATAAAAAGTAAAAATTTTGCTTCTAACTTGCTTCAAATAGAGAAAACATGCAGTGTTTTCAAACATTCATTAAAAAAACTAAATTGAATATTAAAACAAAATAAAATGCAGGTGTGTACTTAATACCTTGAAAAAGTTTGTGCAAAATAAAATGAAATAATTTTTACAAGTCGTGTAAGATACATGAAAAAAAGAAAAAGAAAGAAAAACCTGTATATCTGAAAAAGCAAGGGTTATAGTCTGCTGTGCAGCGAGGTCAAGCCAATATTTTTATGTATTGAACAGTACTACACATTTTAATTTTATAATTCTAAGCAATTTGTTGCCACATTTTGCTCCTCTTATTGTTAAAATAACTACTGTTATTTATTAAAATAACTACTGTTATTTATTAAAATAACTACTTTTTTGTTACAGGTTCTTGTTCAAATAATATTTTCTATTCAAGAGAGGTTCTTTTTTAAATAATGAAGGCAATTACATCTGCAAACTTTGAAGATAAATTAAGGGTTTTAAAAGAAAGTGCTAAAATTAGCACAAGCTGCTCTAAAGAGAAAGAACTAGATCTGATAATAAGCTTAAGCATTTCACGATGCAATTCAAAAAGAAGTGGACAGCTAGTTATAGATCTGAGGAGAATAACATATGAATAGCAATTTGAGGATGAATAACAATAATAAAATTCTTCGCGCCTCGATTGGTTTCGAAAACTATAATGCTCAGGGCAAAAAAGGATTGTCCAACAAAATCTTTTGAACTTAGTGCTGACCAATCAAAACATTTAAAAACGAAATTACTGCGAAATAATGCATTAGAGGTGTTAGGTTATGCTACAAAAATTAAGCTCAGAGCTTCTAGTCAGGCGAGCTCGTTGAAACTAGTTGACCTTCCAAATAAATTAAAATATGGTCAAAAGCATTTAAGCTTAAGCCTAAAATGAGTTTTTCTGAAGAAGACGCTCTTTAAATGATAGTAGAAGCTAAACTGACCACTCACCAGTATAAATATATTCGATTTAAGAACCCTCAAAGGTTTCCATCTTTTAAGGTATGATACGGTAGGTAGGTAGGTACGGAAATTTGTGCGATAAGGAATTTTACACTTATATAACCTGTGTGCAAAGTTTCAAAGTCATATTGCGTAATCTATATTTTTATATATTAAATTCTTCTGTACATGGCTTTGTCACTGAGCTCCCCTCCTAAATGGCTGGACCAATTTTGATGAAATTTGGTGTATGTGTGCGGCTGGGTCTGTAGACGGTTAAGGTCTA
The DNA here is from genome assembly GCA_963920525.1 of Dichetophora obliterata. NCBI lineage: Eukaryota > Metazoa > Arthropoda > Insecta > Diptera > Sciomyzidae > Dichetophora > Dichetophora obliterata. The sequence continues at coordinate 6,532,889 of OY986435.1, forward strand.
AAGTTTGATCCGGTAGGTGGCGCTGTTGTTGCTATGCAGTGTTTAAACGGTTGTTTGAGAGTATCAGAAACGAATTGAGATATTGTCATAATTCTTTCACTACACCATTACTTTTTATGCAAGCAAAATTACAAAAATACAAAATTAATAAATGAATAATTAATAAAATACTCGGTCAAAGTCAATACAAAGTGAGAAGTTGCTTATGAGCAACTATGGTCGTGAAAGGGTTAATTTTCAAAATCGAAAATATTTCACTATTCCTTGATGCTGTCCTCAATAAATGTTGCTTGTATATACATGATAAATAGAATAAAATACTTAATTAATAATACCATTGAAATATGTAATACTCTGGAAAATGAGCACCGTCACGTTAAATTCGCCATATTGAATTTTATAAATTTTTAAAAAAAATTTTAAATTACCTACCTCATATGTGCCTTTGTTTGAAATTTGGTCTATGTCCAATGAAGGGTTCATTTTATAGTAGTTTTTAGCGATTTGGACACACTGTGCGACGCCAACAATGACGCATACTGAGGCAACCTCATATGATATCTCTGCAAACATTTGGTTGACGATTGGAAGAGAAGTTGATTTGCGAAACACTTGCGATTCACCTCAGGGTTCTTTGGAAGATGGATTGCTCTTCGATCGCCCAAGCGATGATTGCGCGATTCAAGAAAAATTTTAAAATCTTCATTCATTCCGGCCATCGTTGATAGATGGATCACTTTCCAATCGCCCAAGCGATTAGTTCGCGATTCAAGAAAAATCTTCTCAATATTCCTTCGCTCATTCCGCCCGGACCCAGTACATATATCCTATTGTATGTCTACTTGGTGCGATCATTTTGGAAAATGGTCTAAAAATCATAATTTTCAGCAATACTTTATTTAGCAAAGTGAAGAATAAAACAGCTGTGCAAATAATCGCCCAAGTTACAATTGCCCAAACCCAAAAATTAACAATCACCCAAAAAAAAAAATAAGGCGTTTGTTTATAATATACAATCGCCCAAAATACAATGAACAATCGCCCAAAACATATTTTTGGAGGATTATTCATTCTTCGCGATCAATCGCCTAATTCATTATGAACAATCGCCCAAAAAACATAACGCATAATCGCCCAAGCCCAAATATGTACAATCACCCAAAAAAAATTGAGCGTTTATTCATAATGCCCGCTTTCCATGTGATCTTCTAAGATCACCGACAATCACATCTTCTGCTATAAATATTGCGAGATGGACATATGTTATTCACGCGATAACATAATGACATTTGGTTTGTTGTTGTATGTTGTGCAGCTTTTATTTGTTTGATTAAGAAATTATTGCATTTGTTTTTAACTGTGTGTTAAAAAATTTATCTTTCATTATCTTCTACGATCTCCCAGCATCACAAGAGATCGTAGAGGATATCGTAGAGGTACTCGCATTCTATTTCTTTCCCACAGAAGATGTGTTTGTGGGAGATCTTAGAAGATCACATGGAAACTGGGCATAATGTACAATCGCCCAAAAAGTGTGTGCCGGCGCGGTTGGCATGATATCCGTCCTTGATTATAATTATTATCAAATGATAGCCCTTTTATGGAATGTTAAAAATAAAATGTAGAGTGGAGCGAAATCTACGCGAAATGAAAAACCGCCCAAGCCCAAAAATGAACAATCACCCAAAAAATGGGCGTTTGTTCATTGTATATTATGAACAAAAATGCAATGAGCAATCGCACAAAAAATATTTTTGGGCGATTATTCGTTCTTCGCAATTCCAATTCATTATGAATAATCGCCCAATCGTCCAAACTCAAAACGAACTATCTTCCAAAAACTTAGCCGTTTTTTTGGGCGATTGTTCATTTTCATACTTTTGGGCGATTGTAACTTGGGCAATTATTCGCACAGCAGAACAACACAAGTTTAAATTTTGGGAACACCTCCTCTATCGGACGTACCTTACTATTGTATCATAGGTCTGTGCGATATTTGTACGTAACTAGTTACAACACACACAAACCAATTAAAGTAATCTACATCTAGATTAGGGCCGTCCAGAATTCTCGCCCGTGCGTCGACAGAGGTCAGGCCATGGTAGAAGAATACAGGTATATGCACCAGATGAGAGCATACTGCCGGAATTGTCAAAGCGAATCAAAACTTTTTCTTTATTTTCTTTTGTTTCCATGCCACACAGCTAAATTTGACAGACATGGTGACAGACATGGCAGTGTGGAAAGAGAGCACAGTCAGCGCTGCATATACCTCTATCCTTCTACCATGGGTCAGGCAGTGCACTTTATCGTCTGCTGGGTGAATTTGGGTGTGAAGCGGAAAGAGGAGCGGAACATTTTGAGAGGATGAAGAGCGTAGATGTACAGAGCTCGTGAGAGCGAGAGCATGCTTTTATGAAAAGACAGTGTTGCAAATTCTGCATATTAAGACGATATTTCCTTAAAAGGGTTTTTATTATTTGCCATAGCTACAAAAAGCAATTTTGCTTTGGCGTATAATTAGTCTTACAGCGCAGTTTTTCACAAATTTATTTGTTTGTTTGTTTTTGTTTTAACTTTAGTGTAAACGTACAGCATATAATATTGAACGTTCAAAGATAAAATATATGCCAAAATACAAGTTATGTGGCAAATATTGACCAAATTGTGTAACTTTTTTTCGCAGGAACCATTAGAACCTCACACATTGTAGAATATCAGGCAAATTTTGACTTTTATTTTGGCGTAAAATGACAAAAACAAATATTTTTTCCTCAAAATTTTGAAAGTCAAAATATTACTAAAATTTATTGTTTTTTTTATGACAAAATGCATACTCGATACGGTAACTGGCTTATTTACAAAAGTATTAATTATTAAAGTTATAAAACGCCCGGTTTTTTATCTCACTGATTGATCAATATTGATTTTGGATGGCTCAGAGCGCAATAAGAGCAATTATAATTTTCGCAATGCAGACACTCATACTAGGGTTACCTTGCCACTAGTTTTTGAGAATACAAATTACATATTTTTAATACAATATAATAATACTACTTCTATCAAAAATAATATTACCCTATTATTTATAATATTACGATTTAAAATTATAAAAAACTTCTTCTTTAAACTTGACATTAATGTGAAAAAATTATTTTATGAAATGAACAATTCAAATGAAGCGTTCAGTCAAAAATTAGTTTTTTGGAATCGCTAACTTGAAGAATATAATTTTAATTTTTTTTCCTTACCTCAAAACGCTATCTAAATTTCAAGATTTAAACATTTCAAGATATGCTGAGGAAGTAACTACATTGGAAAACCAACTTAAGCTAAGGTTCCCTGAAATGTTTAAAAAAAAATTATATTACACGCTTGTCTTCAGCAAGTATTATTGAAAAATAGTAGCAGGATTGAAAGCACATTCTCCTGCGAGGAACTATTTTCTATAATGAAAATGCAAAAAAAAAATGCAAAACTCCTGTTTGAGAAGTCAACTTTCTGATATGAGCTTGGGATCAATAATGCGCCTTGCCCTCCACACGCCCGGATTTGAACGCAATATAAAAAAAATTGTTACTGACTTTGCAAGCCAAGCTTTGGCTTAGATTTGTACTACTTTGTAGAACTTTTAAGCGCAATCATGACTCAAGCCACTAATAAATTGTTAGTGTGTTGACAAGTGTAATTAAATGTACGAAAAGAAATCGAAACAGTTTTGCATACTTGATTCATATTTTGTGGGTTGGGCCACTATTGCATCAAGTAGCTCATAAGCAAATTATTTAAATTATTATATAATAAAGCAATACAAATAAGTTGTGTTGCTTAAATTAAAAACAAACAAAATAATTTTAATTTTTAAAGATGCGTTTTCACAGTAAATTTCTATATATGTGGGATATAAGGACCTGTACCTTGATTACTTGTTTGTTTTTATATCATTATTTTTAGAAATTTAAATTTTATAAATCATTTTGAAAAAATATTTTAATTCAGTTCGAAATTAAATTTTAAATAAAGAACATATAGTTTTTATAGTATTATTCCGACATATATATATATATACTATCTACTATCTAAAGGTGAGCTTCTAACATTTCTTGTGGGAAAAAATTGGTTGTGAAATCGTGGTTTCACTTGAAGTAAATTAAGAAGGTTAAAGTAGGTAAACAAAAAATTTTAAAACCACAATATTATTAAACTCAATTTGATTTTACACACTAACTGTCAGTTATAAGACATTTTTATAACTTTTATAAGATACTAGCTGAACCCGGTGTGCTTCGCTACCCCCCTCGTACCAGGATTGCATTTCAAAATTGTGGCAATACCAAAATCACTTTTCACGCCATTGAATTTTCGAAATAAGTCCACCCCAGCGCCACCTACCGTGTCCATTTATACACAAATTATTTTCTTATGATTAAACAAACATACATTCTGAATTTCAGTTAAATTGGTCCATAAATTCAAATTTTCGATATAAGTCCACCCCAGCGCCACCTATCGGGTCCATTTATACACAAATTATTTTCTTATGATTAAACAAACATACATTCTGAATTTCAGTTAAATTGGTCCATAAATTAAAATTTTCGATATAAGTCCACCCCAGCGCCACCTATCGGGTCCATTTATACACAAATTATTTTCTTATGATTAAACAAACATACATTCTGAATTTCAGTTAAATTGGTCCATAAATTCAAATTTTCGATATAAGTCCACCCCAACGCCACCTATCGGACTTTCCCGGAGGGTTTTTCCAAAATTTTCCTTTGTAAAAACCTTCTCCTGGCAATTATAAACAACTGAAAAAAAATTTTAGACAAATCGGCCCAGCCATTCTCAATTGATGTTTTACTATACATTTTTTACACCATTTTTATATATATAGATTTAGCTTAAATTTATAAAGAATTTAATAATAAAAATGTGGTAGCCCTGAATACATTAATGAGCTCAATTATGACTTTCGTAAAGCCGACTCTCACACTCACTATCAGTGCTGCCAGTTCAGCTATTTTATAGCTAGCTCCTAGCTACATTTTTAGCTTTTTTCTTTTGGAGCTTAGCTATTTTTAGCTTCTACTTTTTTTTTGGTTAACAAAGAAAAATGATCAAAAAAAAAAAAAATGATCAAAAATACCTATATTCAATTTAATATACATATAATTTTATCAATTTTCTTTAATTTTGTGTATATAAAATTGAATAAAGATAGTTTTTAATAATTTTTTATGCAGCAATACATTGCATTCACAAATCAATCAATATGATTGATAACCTGATTGATGTGATAAGCTGATTAAATATAGCATTTGTGTTTTTTTAACTGTTTTCTTTTTTTAGCTTAAAATAGCTGGTTAGCTCTTTTTAGCTACTTTTGTTAGCAATTTTAGCTACTGGCTCAACATTTTTCTGGCAACACCGATCACGATATAAATGGCGCTTTTTCGTAAGACCCCTTTTACATTAATCCATGGTAGAACTAGTAAAGGTATATGCATTTCAGACTGCTCTCTTTTTCTCATAGCCAAAATTGTCAAACTCAAGCATTTTGCTATTCTTGCCTATTTTCGCTTTCTTATAGCATTCTCATCGTTTTCAGATTTTGTATGAGCTGTCAACCTCGTTTTGACAGTTGCGGCAGTCTCCCTCTCCGAAATGCATATATATACCTCATGAAACAAAGATATACAGATAGCTTACTCCGTGCGCAAAAAATGAAATCTTCTGCGCACTACGTCACTCGAGCTTGTCAGCTGTAACACGTGGTGCATACCATGGTAGAAGGATAGAGGTATATGCAGCGCTGACTGTGCTCTCTTTCCATACTGCCATGTCTGTCAAATTTAGCTGTGTGGCGAATGGAAACAAAAGAAAATAAAGAAAAAGTTTTGCTTCGTTTTGACAATTCCGGCAGTATGCTCTCATCTGGTGCATATACCTGTATTCTTCTACCATGGTGCATACATACAAGACAAAATGTGAAAAACCAAAAAGTAAATACAAGCAGCAAGCAGCACAGTTGCAAGCATTTAAGAAATATTGCATTCATTTAATTCAATTTCTAATATTGTGCACTTATAGAACGCGTTAATTATAATTTTCAATTATATTTTATGTAATTAAAATTAGTACTAAAGTTTTAGATGCTTTTACACCCCTATATATATGCATTTCTTTTCAAGAATAGTACTGAAAAATAAATTTGCTTAAATTTATTTATAAATACATTTATAATGTAATTTATTTCATTTCAATAAACCAAGTTTCAATAAGAAAATGTCGAGTTTTTTTTCATCGCTATAAATAAATTATCCCCTTTAAATATATTGCGACTACGTTTTTATTTAGTCACTTTGACAAGCTCGAACTACGTCACAACAAAGATGGCGGACATGTGCAATACTTTATCTGTAGTTCTTTGTATCATGCATATACCTTTAAAAATTTAATGCAAAATTAAATTATATTAAATGCAGAAAAATTTTAATGCAACCGAAGTCTAACAAACTCACATTGATATGCGAAAAATAATATAAAAAGCACTGTCAACAACGCGAAAATAAAAGGAATACGAAAAATTGCCGGTACAGCTTCAAGTTTCTTTTTCCCTTCCGTCGCTTCCGATGTGCGGCGAATTGCCTACAAACTCTGAAACTTGACTTCAAGTCTTGATCAATATAAAAGGGGTCTAAGCTCTTTCTCATTCTCTTTAACGCATGGTATAATTATTTGACAAGGTGGTAGCCAAGGATCATTTATAAGGTTGTGACAGTTGAGAGCGAGCTCGGTCGAACTGTCAGAATAGATGAAAAGAAATGAAGAAAATGAATGCTTAGAACAAAGAAAAGCACAGTGACAGTTCGAGCAAAGGCGGGAAAAAGAGTGCAATTCTCTCAAGTGCCACAACCTTATAAATGAGCCTTGGTAGTAGCGTAGACTGGCATTTTTCTCACGAGCGGCGATGGGTAGTTGCCAAAATTAGCTGTTCATGCAATTAATCAAAGAATTGTGAAAAAAATAAGCAACGACTTAAACATAGCCAGTCAATCGCAGCAAACTAAAAACATTCCAATAAACTTCGTGAACAAATTTTATGAATCAAAGAAAAATTAAAAATAAGCACACATCTAGTCAACAGCAGCAAACTTCAATTCCTTTAGCTGTTTTTGACAACTACCAATCGCCAAAAAACTGTCACGGCTACCTTGTCAAATAATTTTACCATGCTTTAACCCTCGAATTCGTCTAGCATATGCTGTCGCCCGTGCTGCTTGCTGCTGGCAGGCAGAACGCCCGTATGGGCAAAACTCCCGTACGGCCGACTTTGGAAACCCCTAATCTAGACGATAAAATTGAAATTAATTTGGAACAGTCGTTGAGATTTCCCAAGAATTAATCATCCCAATCTCAGTATTTGCGACTTAGAGGACTCTGAACTGGATAGAAGAACTATCCTTATGGCAGTCGTTACACCTATAAGGGTAATCAAGATGGTACAGAGATACGTAGTATAAAGACTTAGATGGAGCAGCGGCTAGTTTAACCCATCTTTTACCAAAAATTTTTTTGTTTTTTATTAATTTTAAAAAGTCTATTTTGCTAGACTAAATAGGGCCCTATACTTATCGCCCTCGATAAGTCTTGGACCTAAAACCAAACTGAGCATTTACGGAGCCGATTGTCACCCGTAGAGAAAACACAGAAGTTTAATATATAGAATAAGAGCAAGTGCTCGATGAAACGAACACTAATTTTGACACTTGTTTGTGGGTGGGGACAGATTTTTATTTTTGTTTTTCCGAATTCTATATCTAAATATATAAAAGAGAGTGGCGTTAGTTACTACTCTTATAACTCAAGAACGGCTGGACCGATTTCGATGATTCATACCAATTCAAACTGGTCTCCGGCCAACCAAGAAAAAAACCCAAAAAAATTCACGAAAAATCCCCAAAAAAACATGAGGAATATTAATTTTCCAATACATTTTGTATGGAGCTACTTTACGACGTATTCTGGATGACGCTTTTTTTGTCACACATTAAAAACGAACATAATTTTAAATGCTGGTTCCGTCAGAATTTTTCAAGTTTTAACAAATTTTTAAGTATTCGACCACAATTTACACAAGCAAGATAATATTTGTTGGGCGTTTGGAAACGGGGGCATGGCAGCAAAGCGCCTGGTTTCAACTAGTTTTTTATGTAATTAACAAGAAACCTCGACAAGAAAGTGTTTTTGAACCCTCCCCGCAACGAATTACAAGTGTAGAGGAGTGTTCAAAGAGTTTTTTTTTCGAAGAGCTAAGATACCAAAGTTATTAATGCAGCAAATTATTTTCCCAACATCACTTAACATTATAGACTAAAAAATTATTGAAAATAGGCAAAATTACTGTTCGATGAAACAAACAGCGGTAGAAGATGGGTTAACTAAGCCTGTCGCAACCATAGTCGCAACTGATAATAATCGCGGCGCCTCGGTGTTCATAGTCGTTCCCTTGTCTGCGTTAAAATATTTTTATAATTTCAGCTCTTCCAATTTCTTAAACATTATACGCACTTGTTCCGCTGTGCGACGCACTTAGAAGCTACTCGACACGCAAATGCCACTAGTGCATGTTAACTATATTTGGTGTAGGTGCTGTTGTTCTTGTGGTTGCTGTTCTTGATGTTGGTGTTTGTAATACTTGTATACAATGCTGCAACTAAAACTACAACTACTACAATTAGTAGCTGTTGTGTAAAGTAGTTGTTGATTTATTATAATTAGCTGCTAGGCCAAAGTCAGCAATACTGCCAGACTGAATGGCAACAAAACGATGTTGATAGAGTTTTCGTCTTAGTGCTTCTCTCAAGTTGTGGTAGTTGCATGCTGGACTAGGACAGACAGCTTTGCTAAAAGCTCTCAAGGGAACTGCATGGGCCATGGGGGTGCTTTTGGTAAGCGAAAAGCTCTTAAGAGACTGTAAAAATAGTATAGCGGCTGCAAACGAAGTAGCTGACAGACGGACATGCGAGCGTGCTAAGCGAGTGAACGAGCGAACGAAAAGAGCACGTACGAAGAGGAAACAAAGCAAAAAGGACAACCGAAGGAATTCGCCTGTCGGGGGTGGATTTTCGCTGTGCGGACATTCAGTTGTGTATAGATTTTCGCACGAGTTGTAGTTGAGTTATTTAGTTGCTGCCATTTTCGAATTTCAAACAATAGATTTTTATAATTTTTAAATTAGTTATATTTTTCTGCCGTCTTAGCTGAGCTAGAATTAAACTACAATGTAACAGTTCCAAATGAAATGTTTTGTGGGAAAAAACAAAGAATAACGAAGTTTAAAGTGTCGATTTGCTCGAGAGCCAAAAAAAAGTCTGGATTTGCCAGATACACAAATTTGTTTAGATTTCAGTTTGTGCAAGGAAAAAAAAAACCAAAATCTAAAGTTAGTGAAAAATAAATGATTTCAAATTGGCGAGTTTTATCAAAGAAAAAGCCAAAATCGTTTACAGTTACAAAGTAATTGATTGAATTTATTAACAAATGGCAATTATTTCCGGCTAGATGGCGAGAAAATTGCGTAAAATTAAGTGCAAGCAGTTGACAAGTAACCAGCTACAATAACAACAACAACAGCTAGCGGAAGCCACAACAACAACAACGCTTACATTAATAAGCGGAAGCAACATCAACGAGCGCAGCGCAACGCAACGCAACGACGGACGCTTCTTCAAATATTTATAGAAATTCCCATAATAAAGTGCAAATAATTAGAAATGAATTAACGGTAACGGGAAAATCGCATAAAACGCAAAACGCAAAACGCAACAAAGTTAATTGAGGTAAATTACCATAAAGGCAAATATTACTTAGACGCTGGCAGCAGCAGCAGGTGTCCTGAAGTGGGTGGAGCGTTGCAGGTAGCAGTGAGGTAAAAAAAAAACAACAACACTCAAACACAAACTGTCAAATAACATAAAATCGATTTGCATGATAAATAAATTTTACTTACTTACTTCATTACTTACTTACTTTACGACTAATTAAATGCTTTTTGAAGTGTTGCAGACGAAACATTTTGGCTAAAGTTTTGTTAGCTAAAAACGCAAAAACAAAACCGTAATAGTTCAGGTTGGCCATCTTGGGACCATATAAAACTATATAATTAATGACAATTGCGAAGGACCATAAAATAATCGTCACGCAAAACATGACTCGGTTTCTAATGGTCAATAGTTGTAGATGACGACGACACGCCTGAATTTTATTAGGTAGCATTACTAAAAGTTGTTGAAATTCATAAAATTCATGTTTTTGAAGAGAATTTGATTGTTTTTTTTTTTTGGTAAGCTTGAACTAAATTAATAAATTTGTTTCCGTAATAAAAAATAATTGTTTTTAGAAAGTAATTAAAATCAAATTCTATATTTACTTTGATTGAAATAATGAATTAATTAATTAATGATTTATTAGTGCAGGGCCGTAGCCAGGATTTACCCATGGGGGATTTTGATGAATTTTTTTTTTTCAAATTAAAAAATTAAAATATGGGCAACCGTGACCAAAAAATTAAAACTTTTTAAAAACGTATTATTTTATGATATTAAACAAGAGAAACATCTTAATTTTATTAGTTGAAGCCATTTCTACATTAATTCATTTACCATGAAGATTAAATCGTCTGCACTGTTTCACAAATGTAGTTTTTCTTTTTCGTAAATGTTTAGTAAATGTTTCGTATGCTTTTTTGTTTTAGTAAAAATGCAAGGCATTGGCTAAAGATAATGAAATAATGGTTGAAGCAGAGAAAGGAAAATATATTAAATTAGTTTTTCAATTACTAAATTACATTATTATTTAACTACCTAATTACTTAATTACACCATTAAACTGCAATGGAAAAATATGTCGCGTGATAAATGTCGCGTGCTAAATTAAACTAATGCTTAAAACAAAAAAACTTATATAAGTATTTCAACATGATAACTATCACAAGGAAGCCACATTAATCCATTTTAGTTTAAATAAGTCGTATTAAAATTTTTTGTGCCGTTTCGCAGATTTCTGGATTTTTCGAAATGCAGTCGAAAACGAGTTCCATTTTTGTCGCATGCTAGATCCCATGTTTATTGCATATATATTGGAAATCTAAAAACTACAGAACCTAACTTTTGTACACTGAACCAAAAAGGTACATTATTTTAATGAAAAGGTGCATTAATTTCAATGAATTATTCATTCATAAACTTAGTGATTTACAATGAATGGTTCCTTGAATATCAATGTACAATTCATTAAATTCAATGAACACGTTCATTAAAAAATGCCAAAATTAATGATTTTTTCATTGAATTTAATGAAAAGTTCATTAAATTCAATGTAAAGTTCATTGAATTCAATGTAAGGTTCATTGAATTCAATGTATAGTTCATTGAATTTAATGTATAGTTCAATGAACCTTACATTGAATTCAATGTATAGTTAATTGAATTCATTAAATTCAATGAACTTAATACATTAAATTCAATGAAATAAACATTAAAATCAATGAACTATACATTAAATTCAATGAACTATACATTGAATTCAATGAACTATAATACATTGAATTCAATGTATAGTTCATTGAATTTAATGTATAGTTCATTGATTTTAATGTTTATTTCATTGAATTTAATGTATTAAGTTCATTGAATTTAATGTATTTAGTTTATTGGATTCAATGTACAGTTAATTAAATTTAATGTATTCAGTTCATTGAATTCCATGTATATTTCATTAAATTTCATTGGAATGAATGATCTATACATTAAATTCAACGAATTATTTGTTAATCCTCTCTAAACATTTATAATTAAGAAAAATAAGAAAATAATTACAATTTAAACAATACTTTTTTATTTTAAAGGGTCAATTAATATACAAATTTTCGAAGATTTTGAATAGTTTTTAAATTTACAAAAATATATAGCAATAAACTCCCACACGAGAGTGCATGCCGCAGGATATTTTAATTGAAATAATTGAAAAATTTTAAAGCACACATCTACGGCTCTAATAAAACTAGCAAATTAAAATTTTACACCATCCATGAACACATAAAATTGTTGGAATGAGGAGAAGATCTTCGCCTTTAGTTTTTAAAAAACTCAATATGCTCCTCGACTTCCTGGATGCTGCTTCCAACAAAAACGAATGCCTCTTGGGAACTGGTAATTGTATGCTTAAGGAAAGTTTTTCTTCCAAAGTTGTCCTTACTGCATACTTTTTGAGTGGGCATCAAATACCAATGAAGGCTCCAAAGAAGTTTCATAGCAGTACTGTCTGGAAAGATATTAATTGAAAAAAATAACTATTTATTTATTAAGCCTCAAGAAAAATTAAGCTTACCACTGTAATAAGTGAAATCTTAAATTTCTCCCAACTTTGCCCGCAAAGCTTTATCTTTTATGTGGTTTTCATCCTTTAAAAATGTAAACATTTTTTGAAAATGATGGCAGAAGTCACTTAAAATGCCAGGTATATTTCCGAAAGCGACGGAGAAATCTTTATCAATCTAGAAGATATTATAAATGAATATATTATATTTATTTTTAATTTAATGAGATCTTTTTTTGTTCAATTATATCACAGCTGTTAAATTGCGATTACAATTAGTAATTAGCAATTTTTTTTTGTTTTTGTATCAAGACTATGCACAACACGTAAATGTTTTTTAAAGGCGGAAAAATTACTAAATACTAGATTGCAAATTTCATTGCAACAGCGGTAAACACTATAAGCAGATATGATATGATTTTTTTTTATATGAACTAATAGTAATTCAACAGATTTAAATTTTCTTTTACATTCAAAGCACAACATTTTCTTCACTTTTAATTTAATTTATTATCACCTTTTATCTAAAATTTACACACACAATTGCCACACGTCTTCACAACTTCGCGTTTCACTTCAAACAAAATTGGGAAGGGAATAAATTAATATGCATTGAATTTAATGAACTATGCATTGAATTTAATGAACGATACATTGAATTCAGTGAACTATACATTGAATTTAATGAAATTTACATTGAAATCAATGAACAATACATTGAATTCAATGAACTTTACATTAAATTCAACGAACTATGCATTAAATTCAATGAACTGTACATTCAATGAACTGTACATTCAATGAACTGTACATTGAATTTAATGAACTATACATCGCATTTAATGACCTAAACATTGAATTCAATGAACTGTTCATTAAAAATCAATGTATGGTTCGTTTAAATTTGATTTACAACTGGAATCAATGTACTTTTCATTGATATCAATGAAAAGTCCATTAAATTAATGAAAACAAATCATTGATATTTATTTAGACGTTTCTAATGAATATAACTTCATTGATTTCAATGAACAGTACGTTAAAAACTATGAGCAATTCATTAAAATTCAATGATTTTTTTCATTAAAATCAATGAATTAATTTTAACATACGCTGTTCATTAAATTTGTTTTTTCTGTGTATTAACATTAATAATGCTACTAAAATGCTATCGAAAAAGAAAAAGATAAAAAATTGTTGTTGCGTTTTCTTTATGTTTTTGCACCTTAAAGGCGTACGAATGTCGCGTTCTCGACTGTGGAAATGCCCATATACAAGTATTTGTTTCATTTAGTTTTAAAGTTAAGTTTTTTATGTATTATATGTGTATATTAAGGTGTCTCGACTGGTGGGTTGATAGCTTCATTTTTACCTCTCTAAAAATCAACCTTGGTCTATTTTATAACGAGTTTTAAAATATTTTGACTATTACGATAACCGCCAGTGAGCTCTAAGCCATTTTGCAAAAACCTCAAAAAAATCATAATTTCTGAAATATTTTATCTGGTGTAAAATTTGTAAGAACAATAAACTGCCAGAAGTTAAAGGCCTGGAAAACTTCTTCCAATATTTACATAAAAATTAAAAGTTTTGAAATAGGATTAAAGATAATGTTGATGTTCGCAAATTTTTTTGAATTTTTTAAAAGTTATTTTCACTAAAATTAAAAAAACTTCATTATTTCTTATGCGATCCTCACTTTAAAGATATCGTTGGAAAGTTTTTTGTTTTTTTTATATAATTATACTATAAAATAATAATAATATATCTGTATACTTATTACACTGAAGCCAAGGATTAATAATGACTAATAAATTTGAATTGAATTTGAATTGCTTGCATTGATTCCTGGTCTGAAAATTTATACATATTAAAGCTGAAATATTAATTATAAATAAAAACCTAAATAAATAAAGTAATGAAGTTATTTGAAATTTAAAAGTTTTTTTAAGGAAATAAAATAAAAAATATTAAAAATATGCATGAAAAACAGCATTGTCTTTAATCCGATTGCAAAAATTTAAAAGTGTTTGATGTAGATTTGAAGAACTTTTTCCAGCCTATAATTTCGGACTGTTTATTTTTTACCACTTTTACACCAGCCAACAGAAAAACAACAAACATGATTTTTGGAGGTTTTTGCAAAATGGTTTTGCTCACTGGCGTAATAGCCAACATATTTTGGGAATCGTTATAAAATAGAAAATAGGTTAATTTTTAAGGGAGTACAAATGGAATTTTTTTTCAAGGCACCCTAGTTTTATACATTTTTATATGTATTAATAAATATTTGTAGTTATCTTTGTTTACATTTTAAAAGTCATTTACTAGAGATTTAAATTTCTAAACTTCTTTTTTTGCAAATTCTTCCAGCACGTCCTGCTTTGTTTCTCTGCGATCATTGTGTATGCTAAGGGATGCACATCCGCTCAAACGGTTCTCGCCCATTGAATAACGGATGTATGTTTTAAGAAATTTCAGAGATAGCAACTATATTTTATTTCTCTCCAATAAATTAATTTTACACAAACTTCATAAATCATAAAACCAAAAAAAAAAAAAATACTTCAACGATTGAGTTAAAATAAAACTTTCCATCGGGTCACAATTCTGAAGAATCAACTTTGAAAAATCAAAATTGCAAGATCTACTTTGAAAAATTCATGAATAACTTAACACATTCCTTTAAAATTAAACCAGGTTTAGACTCACATCTTTAATTCGAAAGTTAATTGGAAAAAAGTCGTGACTATAAAAGAGTCCCAAAAAAGGGCTGAAAATTTTGTTTTATAAACATTTTTTGTTGAACCGAAAATTTCGAAGTGACTGTGATGCAATCACAGAACACAGAACTTACAATCGGATCCATTTGCGTATTTGGAGTAAGCCAACAAACTCCAGCGACAAAACCATGGGTGCTGAAATTGAAATTTTCGGGAACCGCTCGAGGGAAAATTAAAATCATTTGGTGACTGAAGTATACTTTAAAATCTCTCGAATTAGAATGGTTTTTTCAATATATATACAGTGTTGCGCAAAACAATAGCAACAAAATCAGTACGCTGCTACAAAATCATGTATCTTTTTAAATATTAGGTACACACACAAATGATTACAGGAACCAACGCATTTATTCATACATCATATTAAAAACAAATCATATTCAAATTTGGTTTTGTTTTCTTTATTAAATTTAAAATTAATGTGATTTCATTCAGTTTGTCTGAGAGCAAAACAAAAGCAACATAATATTTGGCGTAAGATTCATTATTCTTGATAACCGCTGCACATCTGAGCGACATCGACTCTATTAAATTAGATATGTTGGTATTAGGTATATGTTCCCAATTAAGTTTCAGGGCTTCATACAGTGCAGTCTTATTGGAAAACCTTTGACCAGAAACATTTACCTTCAAAATCCCAACAAGATTTTCAATGGGATTCAAGTCATTATGACTGTGCCGGCCAATCAAGGACTTGAATCCCATTGCCTCTAATGTAATCTTTAATGAACTTTGAAGTGTGCTTCGGGTCGTAGTCGGGCTGAAACCTTCACTGAAGCGACATATTCCACTCTGAATGTAGTTGCATCTTGCTTTCTAAAATGTCATTATATACAAATTGATCCATAACTTCATCGATTTTTTGAAATGGTTCAACTTCATTATAGGAAGAACAAGTGCAGACCATAATGCCACCGCCTCCGTGCTTAAAATTTATTTTGCAGTTTCGGGCTTCAAGTCGTGTACCTGGGTGGCGCCGTACCGTGCATATCCCATCTGAATTAATCAAGTTGAACTTTGATTCATCGCTAAAAAGCGGTTTTCGATTTTTGAACGGTCCAATTTAGGTGCTCTTTTGCAAGACTGAGTCTAAAAAACAATAAATTGCAACTTGTTGTCACAATTTCAGACAGAATTGTTTAAATTGTAACACTTTACCTTGTTTTTTATGCTTAGCTGTAAGCAAAGGTTTCTCCGCCGGTTTGTAACTTCTTTAATCGTTCTCAACGGCTCGTCATCAAACAGTGCTGTGATGGATATCTAAATAAAGTTTCCGAACAACATCTTTGGATGTGGCAAATGCATTTCGTTTGAACACGCCACAAATGTTCCTGTCATCACGCAGCGATGTCTTCCGCGGCTGCCCTCTTTAATGTACCGTTGTTACGTCTTTTGTGATGGTATATTTCTTTATTAATCTGCAAACTATTGACTGATTATTATCAAACTGTTTCACGTTAGATATTTGTGAATTTTCGTTTTTATATTCGAAAATAATTTGCAATTTCAGAGCTTCACAGTATTTAAAACTTGCCATTATAAATGGAACAGTCAATGTCACAACTAGCGCAAAAACAAAACTAAACTTAAATGTGTATGACTTACAAAAAACACGTGCTTTACAATAACGTAACTTTTACCGGTAATTCTTGGAACTTCTGTTCTCTTTTTACATTTTTCAAGATTTGTTGCTTTTGTTTTGCTCTCAGACAAATTGAATGTAGCCACATTAATTTGAAATTTAATTAAAAAAAACAAAACCAAATTTAAATTTGATTTGTTTTATATATGATGTATGAATATATGCTTTGATTCCTATAATCATTTTTGTGTGTCCCCAATATTAAAAAAGATACACGATTTTGTTGCAGCGCACTTATTTTGTTGCTATTGTTTTGCGCAACACTGTATATGTCATTCTTGTTGCCTTTACTGTTATCATCACTACCATAATCTACAACTGCCGAAGTTAAGGGTAGTAGTGACAATTGTTAATGTATCACGTTTGATCCGATAAATAACGAAACATTGGTTTTCGCTATTGTTGTTTAGAAGATTGAACTCATAATTATGATTAATTATGTTAACTATGTTATGATAGAATTAAGTTAACACAGACTTTTACACGTAAACGCAACTTCAGTATATGACTTTTTAAGTTTTTTAGAACATATTAAAGTGATTCAATGAAATAATTGCTTAAATGCATTAATTTTTATTAATACTTATGTCGGACCTCTGGGGGTTTGAACCCCCAAAACCCGCTTGTCTACGGCCCTGAACTAGTGATTGTCCCCCGAAAATCGGGTGGGCTGGATATAAGCTTTATATATCTTATTATTAGTAGGTATTATGATTGGTTTGAATAAAACCTTTCGATATACTCATTTTAAGAGTCTAGAACAGTGATTCTCAACCGTTTTTAGTAGCGCCCCTTTTCCATGTTTAGGTCAAACTCGCTCCCTTCCGAAAATTGTTCCTGTTTTATATACAGTGATGTGCGATGAAATGTAGCCACGCATTTGCTGATGATATAACATAATAAAAATTTTTTATAAAAACTTAACATGCTGTGAACCAACTGTAGTTTAAAAATCAGTTCTCCCAAGAATATTGTACAGTTGTTTTTGAGTACAATTGCGCGTTTATTTTTTTGCAAATCTGTGAAATCTGTGAAATTGTTGCGTTAAAAGTGTGTGTTAAAATAGAGCCAACCAATATACAATAATTAAAAATTTTTTAATTTAAAAAGATATTTTTTCTACAGAACATGAGTAAGAGTGCTCAGTTTCATGATAAACAAAAAAAATTTTAGTGTTTGAAACAATTAGGTCTAAAAATGGGAAGAGAAATAGCCAGTATAGTTGGCTGCTCAAAGAAAATGGTTGCGAACGCATTAAAGTTTGCACAAAATACAGAAACCAGAGGGGAAACAACCCAAAAAAAGTACCAGTTTCCAAAACACAATATTCCTTGGACGTGGACACTTCAACGATTCGAAAACTTTTAACTAAAAACAGATTGAAGGCTAAAGCTGCTCGGAAGGTACTATTCCTAACCAAAGTTAATGTCCGCAAGCAATAATAATTTGGAGAGGATCATGCTGATTGGCCAACGAGCAAATGGCGAAACATTCTTTGGTCAGATGAAACCAAAATTAATTTATCTAACTCAGATCGAGAAGCCTTTCTGTTAGAAGACCCCCAACACCGAATTCCTCCCTCATCACACTATAAAAACGGTTAAACATGGCGGTAGGAGTATTTTTTTAAAGATCAAAGAACCTAGGCATGCACCTTAAAGAAACAAGGTTTGGTCTTTGACCTGAAAGGAAAGGGATAGATTATTTAGAGGAATTGATTAGAACCATACGTGAATTATTGATTAGGCGAAACAACCGTGAAAGACAATTTGAATGTGATGCTCGGACATACATACGCACCAAAAATAAATAAATAAACTGGCCATTTCAGCCCTTGGAAGGACTTTGACCTAGCTTCTATTGATCAATTGTGTTGTGCGTGTTATTAAATGCTTGATCACAAATGACCGAGAACGAGACCTACGTGTTTTATGCCGATTTCGAACGGCTTATGTTCTCAAGAAGCTTTACATGGCAATTTTTACTCTCTGAGGTTTGCCATTGTCTGCAGAGAGGTGACGACCGAACAGAAAAATTAATTCAATTGAAAAAACTTTCTGTCTGAGCTGGAATTGAACCCGGGCTACCGCGGTACTTTAGCTTAGGGGCCACGCACGCTACCCACTAGACTACGGCCGCCATATACACACCAACGTTTTTATATATTAAGATATTTATTGGTTTTTCGAGATAAGCTTAGCAACGGCTCTAAAACACATCTATTACACTGGTCGCAAAAAATAGTAGGAAGCAAGAACTTTGTTATTTGTTTTTTATCCAAAGCTAGTTTTAGAGATATTTTCATTTAAATAAAATACTGATATTGACATATTAAATACTTAGGGTGCGGTGGGGTGAAGCGTTTCACCAAAATAATCTTTCCGTTTTCATGTATAAACATCAACATAAATCTAAAGACACTAAAATACTGAATGAAAGTATTAAATCCGAATTTATCGAGGATACATCACTAATATCGAGGTCAGAGTTCCAATTCCATAATTCGAAAGTTCCAAATCGCGGACGAGATCATTTAGTTCAGATTGGTTGAGAAGATGTGGTTCTTCTGTTCAACTAGATGAACTCCTAAGCGAAACTTAATTTGATTTTACAGATGGTGATTCGGAAATATCGAATGACACTTCAGTCTGTGCTTCCGAAGGAGGAACTGGAGCTGGTAGTTCTTTATTGCGAGGAATAGGCCTTTGGCCGAAGAAACATCAGAATATAATACTTTATTATTTGTCAACATTCACAAATGCCGCTGTCAGTATCGAAAAGTAAACAATTGCACTAAAAACAAAAATTGCTTATAGCATCAAAACTAAACGTGCTAGATAAATTCTGATTATATATTTGGATTTAGCGCGTCGATATGAATACATTTCACATATACATTGCTTTGCTCCTATTTTGATGCCGACCAGTATTATCACTAATGTATATTTCAAATAAAAAAATTATCTTTTTGATCTTTTTAACTAATGTAGACACATTCAAATTGAAAAGTAACTTTTCAAGAGTTGTTCACAATCTTTCCGGGAACAAATTAGTCGAAAAATTGGGCTGAAAATTTGCTTAGTTTAAGAGTTATGGTCTAAGAACTGCGAAAACAGCCCTAAAAACGGTATTTTTCACTTAAAAATGATCTTTTTGAGCTTTTTAAGTAGTGTACACGCTCAGATCACTTAAATAGGTTCAGAGGAGTTGTTTTAATTTAATTTAAATTTTGGCTACAATTTATATTTGATCAAAAAAATAAAAGTAAAATTTTAACTTTTATATTTGATCGAAATAAAATTGATTAAAAAATAACGATTATTTATTGACTTTTTAAAAAAAAAAAATCAGATATATTAAATCATTAAAGATTATTATTCCTTAGCTAACAAGCATCACATTGCTATATTCAAATATCGAACAGACTTACTTTTTCCATGTGACTTTTTGAATAGAAATTTCGAAAATAACTGTTATTTTTGGTCCCTGTAAAGAAAACGTTTGCCAAACTCGCGAAACACAGTTAGGGTTTTACTCACCTCTGCTCATAGTTAGTTTCGAGCCTATATCGCAGAATTCTGTTATTTTGTTAACTGTTGCACAGTTTTATTAAAATATTATCTACTTTCCTTTTTTTTATCTAATAACACGTAAAATCTGTTGATTTAGAAAAAATAATACATCACAATTTGGCTGTTGCGGCCACACTGGGGTGATTAAGGGGGGGGGGGAGGGGTAAAGTTTGTTCGGTAAAAAAGGCCTATTTTCAAGAATTTTTTTATGGCACATTGGTATTATAGATTTTTTTTGAAAATTATTATATTATAATACAACAATTGAAGAATATTTAAAAAACTGGTACAAAAATATAAAGAAATAACGGATTTATTGCAGTTCCTCGCTGGTGCCTCGAAAATATTTTTTTGCGGTGACCGTGATTCCTCAGCACTGGATTCTCTTAAATAAAAAAATTTTTTTTTGATTAGTAATTAGTTTCTCTTTCTCAATTCAAGCGGAGGTTTTTTATTTTATCAATTTTCAAATTTTTTGCATCACTTTAAGGTATGACCTGAGGTTCAAGCCCACAAAAATAACGTTTTTAAAAATTGCTGCAGCTCAGTCGTTCTCAATTTATCAATTTTTGGTTTTTTTCTGTGAAAGTAGACGTAATTTTCCAACTTTTTCCGTACATTTTTATGTTTCGATGTTTTTTTATCCCCCCTTCCAGAGCGATGAAAATGTGTACGTAAAAATGAGAAGGGAAACGGGGTGTCGTTTTTCTTAATAACCAGATGTCGTATCAAAATTCTGCGGGCAGCATTTTGTTGGTAATCACAGGACTTGCATGACCTGCATGAAAAACGACATCCCAGTTTGAAAATAGTAATTTCGAGAACAACGCATTTAAAATTTTATTACTGCACTTCGGCGCGAGTGTATATATACAGTGTTGCGCAAAACAATAGCAACAAAATAAGTGCGCTGCAGCAAAATCGTGTATGTTTTTAATATTGGGGACACACAAAAATGATTATAGGAATCAAAGCATATATTCATACGTCATATATAAAACAAATCAAATTCAAATTTGGTTTTGTTTTTTTATTAAATTTAAAATTACTGTGGCTACATTCAATTTGTCTGAGAGCAAAACAAAAGCAACAAAACTTGAAAAATTTAAAAAGAGAACAGAAGTTCCAAGAATTACCGGTAAAAGTTACGTTATTGTAAAGCACGTGTTGTTTGTAAGTCATAAACATTTAAGTTTAGTTTTGTTTTTGTGCTAGTTGTGACATTGACTGTTCCATTTATAATGGTACGTTTTAAATACTGTGAAGCTCTTAAATTAAAAATTATTTCCGAATATAAAAACGAAAATTCGCAAATATCTAACGTGAAACAGTTTGGTATTAATCGCTCAATAGTTTGTAGATTAATAAAGAAATATATCATCACAAAAGACGTAACAACGGTACATTAAAGAGGGCGACCGCGGAAGACATCGCTGCGTGATGACAGGAACATTTGTGGCGTGTTCAAACGAAAAGCATTTGCCGCATCCAAAGAGATTGTTCGGAAACTTGATTTAGATATCCATCACAGCACTGTTCGAAGACGAGCCGTTGAGAACGATTTAAGAAGTTACAGACCGGCAAATAAACCTTTGCTTACGGCTAAACATAAAAAACAAGGTGAGGTGTTACAATTCAAACAATTCTGTCTGAAATTGTGACAACAAGTTGGAATTTATTGTTTTTTAGACTCAGTCTTGCAAAAGAGCACTTAAATTGTACCGTAACCGTGTAAAAATCGTGTAAAAATCGAAAACCGTTTTTTAGCGATGAAAGTTCACCTTGATGAATTCAGATGGGATGTGCACGGTACGGCGCCACCCAGGTACACGACTTAAAGCCCGAAACTGCAAAATAAATTTTAAACACGGAGGCGGAGGCATTATGGTCTGGACTTGTTTTTCCTAAAATGAAGTTGAACCATTTCAAAAAATCGATGGAATTATGGATCGATTTGTATATCGATGGAATTATGGATCGATTGGTATATAATGACATTTTAGAAAGCAAGATGTGACCACAGTCAGAGTGGAATATGTCGCTTCAGTGAACGTTTCAGCCCGATATCGACCCGAAGAACACTTCAAAGCTCATCAAAGATTACATTAGAGGCAATGGCATTCAAGTCCTTGATTGGCCGGCACAGACACAATGACTTGAATCCCATTGAAAATCTTTTTGGGATCTTGAAGGTAAAAGTTTCTGGTCAAAGGTTTTCCAATAAGACTGCACTGTATGAAGCCCTGAAACTTAATTGGGAGCATATACCTAATACCAAAATATCTAATTTAATAGAGTCGATGCCGCTCAGATGTGCAGCGGTTATCAAAAAGAATGAATCTCACACCAAATATTAATTATGTTGCTTTTGTTTTGCTCTCAGACAAACTGAATGTAGTCACATTAATTTTAAATTTAATAAAAAAAAACAACACCAAATTTGAATATGATTTGTTTTTAATATAATGTATGAATATATGCTTTAGTTCCTATAAACATTTTTGTGTGTCCCTAATATTTAAAAAGATACACGATTTTGTAGCAGCGTACTGATTTTGTTGCTATTGTTTTGCGCAACACTGTACATATATAGCTCTGTACCTCCAAAATAATTCAAATTTTAATAAATCCTCCAATTAAACATAAAAAAAATCGAAAAAATCGAAAAAATTTTTTTTTAGCCGCAGGTTATATCTTAAAGTACTGGGTGCGTACGGTATTTGAGGACACTCTTATATGTGGCTGCCATTTTATACATAGTAACATGATCTTTTATTTCTTTTCACATTAACAATGGAGGGCAATATCCTAACGCAAGAAATGAAAAGACACGCAGTTATCGTCGCACAGCGATCTTGAAATCAGCCAAATTTTTAAAGTCGCCCGATCGTTTGTTTATAAAGTTCGTCAGGAGTTGAAAGCTTCTGGTGGCGATGTGGAAAGTACTGCTAAACGCAAAAAGCATAAAGAACATTCGGACAGTGTTAAAACCCCCACAATTTGTTCAACAAGTTGAAGACGTTATTGAGCAGGATCCTTCAAAGCCCATAAGGGCCGTCGAGAGGGATCTCAATGTTTCTGAGGGCTTAATCCGAAATATTGTCCAAGAGGACTTCCGGTAACAAATCTTATGTGATGCGCAGGGGTAAGTTTATGTCGGCTCAAACTCAGGATCAGCGATTAGTCCGTGCAAAACGACTTTTAAACAAATTAAAACATCCTGAAAGTCCGGATATGCTCTGGTTTTTTTCCGACGAGAAGATTTTTTATCAGGATCAGAAAACAAACCGACGAAATGACAGGTGGCTATGTTCGGATCCTTCAGATGCTCCTCATATCTGTGTAGATAAGCAATAATCGCTTAAGTCGAGTTATGACAAAACTGAGTTATTGATTTAGCTGTATTCCACGTATAAAGAACTATAAACACACAAAAACTGGAGCTTCTAACATGACCTTATCCAAAGTTATGACACAAAAACTAAAGACCCATCCATATAACTTATATGGCGATTGAAAACTTTGAAGCCAGATTTCTCGAAACTTGGAAATCAGACTTAAGCTGTTATTGCTTATCGACACAGATATTATGTTCACAAAATTTCCTGCAACCGTCATGGTTTTGGGTGTAGTAAGCAATGAAGGGCACGTCATGCCACCCTATCTCTTTCCTCAGGGGCTTCGAGTGAATGCTGCCGCCTACATTGAGGTTTTAGAAACAGTTGTGAAACCCTGGAAAGATAGCGCTCGCACTGAAAGGCCATATGCATTCCAACAGGACTCTGCGCCAAGCGCGTCGGAAGCGAATTACATCTGGGGGGGCAGTACAAATGGTGGTGCAAAAAAAGTTCACCAAAATTTCTTCACATGAAACATGAAGAAGAGAGAAAGAAGAGGAAAATATATAATACAAAAATATTATCGTTGTAAAAAAACTAATATTTTGAATAAGTTTTCCTTTTAAATTGTTTATCTAGCTAAAAAAGTGGGGGGCAACAGCCCCCCGCTTCCGACGCCAATGCTCTGCGCCATCACACAAAGCCATGACAACTCAAGATTGGGTGTCCCAGAATTTGCATAACCACGTTGCCCCATACTTGTGGCCACCTAGCTCACCGGACCTTAATCCTCTGGATTATTACTTGAACGCGAGACCAATAAACACCCCCACAACACGCTTGCTTCCTTTCGAGCTAGTATTGCCAGAGCTAAGCCCGAAATAAATAAGGAACTTCTAATTCGGGCATGCAGAAGTTTCCGATCGAGAATTGGAGCTGTAATTGCCGCGGACGGGGGATTTATTAAATAATTGTTAAGTATAAGAGTCGATTACTTGCTGCAAAAATTTCATTGAGTTACAATTAATTTTGTTAAAAATACGAAAAATTTACTTTTAATAGCAATATGTCCTCAAATACCGTACGCATCCTGTAGAAATGTCGATTTTTTACAATAAAATCGACATATTTGTTATTGTACGATTGATACGATTGAAGGCTCATTTATAAGGTTGTGGCACTTGAGAGCGAGCTCGGTCGAACTGGCAGAAGGGATGAAAAGAAATCAAGAAAATGAATAGATAGAACAAAGAAAAACACAATAATAGTTTAAGCAAAGCCGGAAAAAGTGCGCATTTCTCTCAAGTGCCACAACCTTATAAATGAACATTGATTGATACTAATTGAAAAATTGAAAAAATTAGCAAATTTTTTATGTTTTTTTTTTAGATCAAAGAACCAAGGCCTTATACAAACAAGGTTTGGTCTTTGACCTGAAAGGAAAGGGATAGATTATTTAGAGGAATTGATTGGAACCATACGTGAATTATTGACTAAGCGAAACAAACGTGAAAGACAATTTGAATTGCTTTAAACCGAGGCTAGTGTTATGCCTTAAACTCGAACATCCCAGTATGAGGGACGGTCGCTTGCAGCGTTGTACCTTCGTTAGTTTTGCTCCGATTTACTTGAAATTTTGACACAATGCTCTCGACATGTTGTACATTAAGAAAAAATTAAACAAAACCAGCTTTAAAACCTTACCACCTTACCTTAAGTACTCCAACTTCCAAAATTCGTCGTTTTAAGCTACTACTAATACTTTTTCTTTCTTTTGTGTACAATGCAAGTAACTTACATTTCTCGAAAACTCATTGATGGTGCAAAAAATATGATTTTCGTAGTTTTTTATAACTTTAATTAAGTTAATTTTGGCCTGGGGTACATATATATATATTCACCCCCTGTGGCCGCTAAGGGTTAAATGTTGCAAATTAGATAAAATATTCCCACATGTGTGTAAGTCTATTTTTTATGAATTTAATCCAAAAAATGGATGATTTTGCAAAAAATATGTATGTAACTGCTACACCGAAGTTTCTCAATGATTTCAACTTTTTCAAACTTGCAACAAAAATGAGCAAACTTTAAACTACCACTAACACAGCAGTAAATCATGTCAAATAGTTTTTAACTTTATACATCTCATCATTTGGTTCAGTTACATCATTTCCGCATTGCCAAAAATAATGAGGAATGCTTTATTCCAACAACTGTTTTCTTCGCTTGAAATAGAATGAGTTGGTATTTTTTAATTTATGACTTTCAGTAATTTATTGCCGCCTCCATGTCCATATCAATTGTAGTTGGCCGAGCTAGTTTATTATCCTTTGAAGCTCAATTCGTTGAATAGAGTTGTGTAAAAAAGTTTGCAAACACTTGCCAAATTTTTTTGTAGCCCACATTTGGTGGTAATTTTTAAAATTGATTGAGATTGTTTGGTGTCTGCGGCTTGATTTATAAGTGGGAGGTAAGAATTAGGCAAAATGTGCCCGCTTTCGTGCACTTTTCAGCGCATTATCGCTTAAGTCTCGACTAGAACAAAACTAATTAAGTCCCTAAAGTGTTTATTGAATTCAATTAGATTTTTACATTTAACTTAGTTTCCATTAATTAATTACTACCTACTCATATTTTTTTTCATTTCAGCTGTCGCTCGTAAAGATGCTTTGCTAGCGAACTATAAATGTATTTTGTTAATGAGCTATATTACGTTATACCGCCGATACAAAATAAGTTAACAGAAAAACCACACCAACAACAGCAATTTTATTGCAATCTTCCAATCTTAGCTATTTAAGTTACTCAAACTACAAGGTAAACAAATTAAGAACAAAACAAAATAAGAATCGGCCTACAAAATGGCAACACCTCCGGAAAGTCCCATGGAAGAGATTGTCTATGAACTGGAAACAACACGAGTGCCTAAGCCAATTCCAGTGGCGCTTGAAGATTTGTGTCGTCAAACGAAATTTACAAAACAGGAAATACGCGTCATGTACAGAGGGTTTAAAACTGTAAGTTTGTGCCAACACTTATGTTTGTTGTTTTTTTTTTGTTGTTTTTGTATTATGAAGATTTGCTCACATTCAAGTGTTTTCACTCTTTCTAGGAATGTCCTGAAGGCGTAGTGCACGAGGATTGCTTTAAAGATATCTATGCGAAATTTTTTCCACACGGAAGTAAGTAGTTCACAGTTGTTAATGCTAATGAGTTCAACATTTTGCTTCCTTCATTGGCAGATTCAAGTTTATACGCTCACTATGTGTTCAAAGCTTTCGATGTTAATTGCAATGGCGCCATTAGCTTTCGGGTAAATTTACTGCAGATTGCTTTTCTTGAGTTATAATTTTTTAATTCGTTACTAATTGCAGGACTTATTGGTGACACTGTCTACTTTACTTAGAGGATCGGTCTATGAACGTCTGAGGTGGACTTTTAAGCTATACGATCTTAACGGTGATGGACGTATAAGTCGTGGGGAGTTGGGCGAAATAGTCCAGGCAATACACGAGCTAATGGGCCGTAGGCCACATCAGCCAGAAGATGATCGGAAGGCAAGAGATCAGGTAAAGTCTACTATAGTGGTAAAGGAAACACTGTGCGGCACGAAAATCGGTATTTTATAATTTCAACGTTTTTCACTTCATTTTAATATGAGGAATCTCGTGGTAACATCCGTTTTGCCACTTTACCGAAGACTTTAGTGCAAATTTTTTTTTTTAGTCCAGATATGCACTCATTTGTATGTTGAGAACTCTTGAACCATTAGGATTTTCGTTAGTTTTTTCAGCAAACTTCTTTCTATTATTCTTGCCAAAAACTTTGTTGAACAAATATATAACGAAAAATCATTTGAAAATGTGTTTAAACCTTTAATAAGCGACATACGTCTTGCCCGCTTTCAACGCTTCAAACCAAATAATGTTACTCATACGCAATGTTATTCAAATTTTTTTTCGATTGACTTTTTGTAAGAATCACTCGATAAGACCCGCTGGAAGCGATTTTTTTTATATTCATTTATTCAGCAAAGTTATTGGGCAGAATTATAGGTTCAAGAGTTATCAACATGAAAATGAGTGCATATTTTGAGTAATTTATGATATATCTTAAAAAAAAATTTTTGTTCTAGAATTTTCGGTAAAATGGTAAAACAAATGTCACCACGAGATTCCTTATACCAAAATTAAGTAAAAAACGTTTGAATTATCAAATGCAGAGAAAAAAGATACAAAAAAGCGCGCAGTGAAATTAACTAGATTAAATTCTATGTCTCTTATACACCATGATCAAATTTCGTGGAGATGAATTTCCAAAGAAATATATTTTCCTTCTTTAGAGCCAATTCTTCGCTTTCATTTCATTGTTTTGACTATTTTTTCATCTCAGGTGTTAAGTTATGGGACCTTGTTTCATTCATGGTTAAAAATGAAAGCAAAAACATTGACTTTATGGCTGTGAAACCGTACCAAGCACTCTCTTAAAGTATTCTCACGACGCACAGTGGGTACAAAGTGGAATTAAGTTATTTTTTTCATGTTGTGATTTTTGTTTCCCTTTAAAAAATTTAAATTCAGAAATGTCCTTTCGAAAGCTTTCAAAAATCAAACATTCTTGGCAAAAAAAAATTGAATAAAAGTTTTCATAGGCATTCAAATAGAACCAATGATGAATATAATTTACTATCAAAACAAATCCAACACCTTAAAATTATTATAAAAGAGTAAGTAAAACTAGAGCAAAAAAAAAAAAAATTAGACAAAACCCAACCTGGTCCATCTGCTTAAAAACAAATTTTCAATATGACTACAGGGTCCGCCAAATACTTTTTTTTTTGAAAACTCTATAAAAAAAAACTACTGAATATTTTCTTAAATTTCTTTTTTTATTTGAAAGTACAATCCTTCCGGTTACTAATGGAAGATAATTTCATTGAAATGGCTGCCTCGCCTGGCCATGCAGTAGCCTACACGATCGGTCCAATTTTTAAGCACATTATCGATTGTATGCAGCTGTATTTCACCAATGGCTTCACGAATATTGTCCTTTAAAGTGTCAATTGTCTCTGGCTTGTTAGCGTAACACTTATCTTTGAGGGCACCCCACAAATAATAGTCCAACGGTGTCAAATCGCAGCTCCGAGGTGGCCAAACGACATCAGCTCTGCGGCTGATAGTGCGATCTTCAAAAACAGGGCGCAAAACATCGAGTGTAGCTTCGGCTGTGTGGCACTTAGCGCCGTCCTGTTGAAACCAAATGTTGCCAATATCCTCCTCTTCAATTTTTGTCAACAAAAATTCGTTCAACATGGCCCGATAACGATCGCAATTGACTGTAACGGCCACTCCTTGCTCATTTCCGAAGAAAAATGGCCCAATTATGCCTCTGGACCAAAATCCGCACCAAACAGTGACTCGTTTTGGATGCAGCGGCTTTTCAATGTATGCGTGCGGGTTTTCTGTGCCCCAAATGCGACAATTTTGCTTGTTTACATACCCGCTAAGATCAAAATGAGCTTCATCTGAAAAGATGATTTTTTTGGCAAAATCGGCATCATTATTTTCAAAGTAATATCGCAATATTTCCCAGCGTTGTTCAAGCATATACACAACCATATTCGTTCAGCGGAAGGATAAAACTAATTATGTGTCAAATCAGACATGAGCTAAGTGTTACCATTCACGAAATAAGCACTAGTTGAAAAAAAAACGTTATATGGCGGACCCTGTACTTACTTGGTTGGGGCTACAATCGTATGTCGGTCTTGGCCTCATCTAAGAATTTGCGCCAGCCATTTCTGTTTTTCGCTTGCTGGCGCCAGTTGGAAATTCCAAGCTTCGTCAGGTTGTCCTCTACTTGGTCTTTCCAACGAAGATGCGGTCGTCCTCTTCTGCGTTGACCGCCGCTGGGTACCGAATCGAATATTTTCTTCACTTTAGCATCGTCTTTCATGCGCTGAACATGACCAAGCCAGCGAAGCCGCTAAATTTTAATGCGCTTGACTACGTTGATGTCAGCGTCGTACAGCTCATACAGTTTATCATTCCATCGTATTCGGTACTCGCCATTGACGCACATTGGTTCGTAGATCTTACGAAGAATCTTTCTCTCGAATACTCCTAAAGTCTCTTCATTTCAACTGCTCAGCGTCCAGGTTTGTGATGCATAAAGTAGGACGGGCATGATGAGCGATTTATAGAGCGTGATTTTCGTTCGTCGAGAGAGGGCTCTGTTTCTCAATTGCCTACTGAGGCCAAAGTAACACCTGTTGGCAAGAGTTATTCTTCGTTTGATCTCAATGCTGATGTCGTTGGTTGAGTTTATGCTGGATCCCAGATAAACGAAGTTCTTCACAACCTCGAAGGAGGTATTGTCAACGGTAACTTGGGTTCCAAGATGCTGGGACTGTTTGTTTGTTGACACCAAGTATTTTGTCTTATCTGCATTCACTGCCAGACCCATTCGACTTGACTCTCTTTCTAATCTCGAGAATGCTGCACTGACTTCGCGCGTATTATGGCCAATGATAACGATGTCATCAGCATACGCAAGCAGCATAACACTCTCGTAGAATATTGTGCCATTACGTCTCAGATCTGCAGCTCGGATGATCTTCTCCATCATTAGGTTGAAAAATTCGCACAATAAGGAATCACCTTGTCTAAAAACTCGTTTGGTAACAAGTGATGGGGAGAGGTCCTTCCCGAAAATCGGGAATTTTTAGTATTACAGGAAATAAAAAAAAAATCAGCTTGCACTGAATTTTCATTAAATGGATCGTTTAATTAAATGGATTAAATGGATAGTTCATGATGATTTTGATAAATCAGAAGCATTTAGGCAACATTTTAAACATCGAAAATATCGAAAATATTGAAAATATTCCAAATTGATCTGACATGTCAGAAATAAAAAATTCTAGCTCTACATTTTTGTCAAGACTTCCTTCCCTCTACTATATATATTTTTTGCGATAATTTTACTTCTCTTCAAAACGAGGACAGTTTTCATTTTATCGATTCTGAATCCCTGGCTGGAATCTTGAAGAATTGCAATAATAAGAAATCGGCAGGTTTAGATAACATTTCAAATTTTATTATCAAAAAACTTCCCACGTTAGCGATTGATTTTTTAACGGTTATTTTTAATAATTTCTTTTTTTAAAAAGATCAAAGAAACAAGTCATGCGCCTTATACAAACAAGGTTTGGTCTTTGACCTGAAAGGAAAGGGATAGATTATTTATTGGAACCATATCTGAATTATTGATTACGCGAAACAACCGTGAAAGACAATTTGAATTGCTTTTAACCGAAGCTAGTGTAATGCCTTAACCTCGACAAGCAATTCCAGTCCTTAGTTGTTCCTGTCCTTTAATTCCACATTTCCCACAATTTAGTTGTGGATTTTTAGTTTTTCCAAAAATTGAAACTTTTCTTGAATGGCCCCGAAATTTTCTTTAAAAATTATATTTAAATTAATTATATTTATAATTAAGTTATATAAAAATAAATTTTTAAGTCAGAATACTAAGACTTTGATTTATAATATCATCATCTGCTCAGTTTTGCTTTACACATTTCCTATATTTGGTTTACAATTTCACCTACCCGCTTGTAAAAATTTGTCGGTGATGACATTGTCATGCAGAACTGTAAGCGGAAACACAATCTTATTTGTGCTCACTTCTTGTTGGTGCTCACATTATTTTCTTTTCATTGTTCAAGAAACAGTTTTTCTTTATTCGTCTGCGTAGCAACATCGTGTTTTTTAACAGGACGTTTTGCAGTGAAGTGTGTTTGTGAAAGTTACTCATCTTTATGTTTTAGCCAGAACAAAGTTTTATGTATGAAATAAATAAGTGCTATTAAATATTTATACTCAAATGCTCTATAAAAGGTAATAAATTCATTAAGTTTTAAAATTTATTGTAAAAAATTTGTGGTGTCATTTGCTTCTGTTTGCTTCATTTCGTTGTGTTCTCTTTTGTTTTCGTTGTGTCCCGCTTGTAAAAATTTGTCAGTGATGACATTGTAATGCAGAACTGTAAGCGAGGTGTGGCAAAGTCTTGTTTGTGCTTTAATTATTTTCTTTTCATTGTTCAAGCAACAGTTTGACTTTATTCGTCTGTGTAGATACATCGTGTTTTCTTAAAGTAAATTTTGAAGTGAAGTGTGTTTGTGATACCTCATGATTAATCTATATTTTTAGACCAGAACAAAGTTTTATGTATAAAAAAAACCAAGTGTTATTAAATAGATATTCTGAATTCTCGATAAAAGGTAATAAATTCGTTCATTAAATTGCAAAAATTATTGTGAAAATAATTAGCGGCGTCATTTGCTTTTGTTTGCTTCTTTTCATTATGTTTTTAGCTTAGAGAGGATTTTCGTTAAATTTATTTGTGTTCTATCCAGTTTTGTGCGTCATTTTTTGCTCTCTCCTATCTTGTGCATACCTACCCCCATCGTCGCTTACTGTTTAAGGTAGATGTCATCAGTGTTTTAGCGGCCATGTCCGAACAAATGTAATCGAGAATTGTAAACAGACTTCGGAGGCCTCGCAGCTACATTGTATTTAAGAAATAATTGGGTACGACATGTGTCAATTTACCACTGAGTACCAAAGTTGCCAATGATTTAGAGATTCTGGAGCGTAAAGTCTTTAGGCGTTGCGTTGATAGAACCTTTGAATTCTATATTAAACGGTTTTCAAATAAGTTAATTTATGCAAAGGCTATGGTAAATCCGCTATCTATGGTCGTTATGTCTTAAACTTACAAAAAAAAATTTGTTGACAAAATTCCTGAGTTTTGCTTGTTTTTATAATGAAACTTGGTGTATATGTGCTATAGTGACCAAATGGTGGTCACTATATATTTGTGTTGAAAATCGATAACAGCTTAAGTCTGATTTCAAAGTTTCGAGAAATCTTGCTTCAAAGTTTTCAATCGTTAAATAAGTTATATGAAAGGGTGTTTTGTTTTTGTGACATAACTTTGGCTAGGGTCATGCTAGAAACTCCAGATTTTGTGTGTTTATAAAGCTATATGAGTGGAATACATCTGCATTAATAACTCAGTTCTGTCTTAAGTGGACTTAAGCGATTATTGCTTATGAACACAGATATATAAATGTCGCTGCGCCTACTTTTACCGCCCTTCTATGCACATAAAAACAAAAGCACCACCCCCTTTTGCCGCCCACAAATCCATAAAAATGCTTCATTTCAGACGACTTGGGTCGCATAAGACTAAAATTAGTTAATTTAGTTTGTATGTTTACTGTCGGAAACTGTGCTAGAAATGGGTTTCCATGCCCCCTTTTACCGCCCACAAATCAATGAAAAGTTTTATTTTATACGGTTTTTGTCGTATAAGACTTAAATTTGCTAGTTTAGTTGTCAGCCTTTGTAGTCTAGTGGAGAGTGCGCTAGACTATCAACTCAGTGGTCCCTGGTTTGAAGCAGGGTTCGGGCATGGTTCTTTTCATTTTCTTTGTTCTTTCCTGTATTTAAGAAGTATGGAAAACTAAAAATTCACAGCTAAATTGTGGAAAATGTGGCATTAAAGAACAGGAACAACTAAGGGCTGGAAGTGCTTGCCGAGGTTAAGGCATCACACACACTAGCCTAGATTACAAGCAATTCAAATTGTTTTTCACGGTTGTTTCGCCTTATCAAAATTTTACGTATGGTTTTAATCAATTCCTCTAAATAATCCATCGCTTTTCTTTCAAGTCAAAGAACTACTATACTAAAAATGGTATTTGGTTTGGCATTTTTTAGCATTTTTGTAAAGTGGCCTTTGGCACCACAACTTCTGCCGGGGAATACTAGTATGCATTTACAGGCATGCATTTACTACGTTGATGCAAATATGCAACACTAAATCCCATAGTTTATATTTACTACTATACATAATATGTATATGCATAATTACATATGCAATACTTAATTGCAAACTGACAGCTGATAATGGAAAATTGTGCGAAAAATTTAATTGTGCCTTTAAGCTTTTTTGCGACATAAAATTTATTTAAGCAAAATTTGTAGTAGAAAATAATTTTGCTTTTCATCAATTAGTTGTGAATTTCATGTTTTGCTACAAGTGTTGCAAAGTTAACAAAAAAAAGACCGATCACAATGTAATCACAACTACACAAGATTGTGAATTGCCCTATTGTAACGTTAGTAAAGAGAGCGAGCGATGTCTTGTTCATTTTTGGAATAACTTTTAAGATCTTGTATAAAAAAACTGTTGCAGATTTGTAGGATTGTATGATTTTACCATCATAACTTTAAACACATCTTCCTGAAATTTAAACGTTTCTAAGTTGCACATTTTATATTCTAATACCAGTGATATTTTAGTGCAGATATTCTTATATAGGAATTTTATTTTATATCTGTAACTTTCTTCTCCTTTGCCTTTAGTATTTCTTATCGTTATATCTATTTTTGATAGGTTGATCGAGTTTTCCGCAAGTTGGATTTAAATCAGGATGGCATAATAACAATTGAAGAATTTTTGGAAGCATGCCTTAAAGATGATCTGGTGACCAGATCCCTACAAATGTTCGATACAGATCTTTGATGACCAGCGAACGAGGAAATTCGAAATAACAAAAATGCAATATCTTTAATAGATCTATAAATTACTAAAGCATAGGCTTAGGCGTTGCAAAAAGTAAGTATATAACATCATCATATTAGATTCCTTTTTAATGCTCTCTCTCCCTCTCTCTTTCTCCATCATCATAGGAACAACAAATAACTTAAATAAATATTAACTTATTAAATAGACAATTAAATCCTGCCGTTAGCGAATTGGAAATATAAATGTAAACAAAAACAACATCATTGCAAAACTAAACCACCAGAGAAGTATAAAACTAGCTAACAATACAACAAAAACAAAACAAAAATCATTCAAAAACTTATTTGTAAAGAAGATAAAAAAAAAACATCCTATGGAATTGCAAATGTTGTATAGTTTAAAAACATTCAAAGGACTACCGAATTACTTTACTTACATACATACATACATACATACAGCGTACATAGAAATTATATTTGTAGGTGGGCAAAATTTATTAAATATTTTAATAATAATTGTGCTTAATATGCATCTACTCATCATATATATATATATTGATACATATATATGATTATGTTTGGTTCTTTTTTCATGTAAATATTTCTGTTTTTAATTAAGTAAATACAATTTAACGCTTTCATCACAATCTCTAAAAACTTTGCAATGTGGAATGTTTTTTGAGAAAATTTTTGCAATAAGCTTCATGTTATCAGGTCAATTAAGCAAACATATGAGCAAAATATTTAAAATAACGTGTGTGTAAATTATTGTTTTATACATTTTTTGTTGTTGTTTCTAAAGTGGCTAAGCCAAAACTTTGAACAAGTTGTATTATCTTTGAAATTTAGTTTATTTTCCTCAATTATATACTTTGTAACTACTATTTCGAATTCATAAAACTATGCTATTGTTTTAAAATTTTATTTTTGAATGGCCCTCATATAACTTTATATTGTTACTTTTATAGAAAGTAATTTTCGGTTAAAGTCTATTTTAGTCTATCTATGTTCCTTAACAATTTGACATTCCTCTTTGACCCAATTCTTATAATAAATTCCACATAACGACTTTAACGTCAGAACTACTTACAAATTACAAGAGACTCGGTTTCGTCAACATTGCCTCGAACAAGTTTTAATATTGATACATATGTATATAATTGTTCCATTTCATGAAAGCTTTTTAAAAATAATTTCCACAGGGTAACAAACATACCTACATATTTTGCAATATTATACAATAACAGTTATTAAAATTGAATAAGTTCTTGTTTAAAGATTCCTAGAGTTACGTGTATGTTATTAATTTCATAAACTTACTTACACAACTAATTTACTTAACTGATTAGATTTGATTTTGGAAATTATTTTTATGGTTCTAATGTGAAGTTTTTGTAAGAGATGTATAATGAACGCGTTTGAAAACAATGAAATTATAAACAGCGAACCGTGCCGACTATTCCATCTTGTCCAAACCTTCAGCAAAACTTCCCTCCTGTCCTGTCAGCAAAACTTAAAAAGGTTTTAAGAAAATTAGTTGATTTTCGGTGTTATTTCGATTAATAACCATTTATTTATAACTTAATTTAGAGCAAAGCCATCATATATCATTACAAGTTTTCTACAATTTAAGTCAAACATTCATTAAATTGGATATACTGTACATGCCCTCAATTCTGGAGAATAATTAGACTTTTTACAAATTTTAGCACTGTTTCTGGCTTGGTGCCCCGAATTTTTGATGGAGGCACTAATGTCTCTTCAAAGTTAAGAAGTCTAATACCATGTTCTCACTATCTAAGGGCTCATTCCTAATTTATGCATAAATCATGTCCAATTATATTTATCATAAATTCACCGATCAGCACCTATTTTTTTCGATAAATAGCACTGTGCCCTTTTTCTATCTTTTTTTCATCGAACTTGATAATTTAAACGTTTTTCAATTAATTTTGGTATGAGGAATCTTGTGGCGACATTTGTTTTAACACTTTACCGAACATTTTAGATCAACCTTCTTTTTTTTAAGATATATCGAAAATTACTCAAGATGTGCACTCTTTGTCATGTTGATAAATCTTGAACCATTAGGATTTCCATTTTAGTTTCAGCAAAGTTCTTCCTATTATTCTAGCCAACATCTGAGCAAATAAATAAGAAAAAAACGCTTCCAGCGGGTCTTATCGAGTGAGTCTTACAAAAAGTCTTGCTTCAAGTCAAACGAAACAACATTGCGTATGAGTAACATTATTTGTTTTGAAGGGTTAAAAGCGGGCAAGAGTAGCTTGTCAAAGGTTTAAATACAATTTCAAACCATTTTTCTTATATATTTGTTAAGCCAAGTTGTAGGCCAGAATAATAATAATAACTTTACTGAAGAGACAACAATTATATTCTTAATGGTTGACGAGTTATCAACATGATAATAAATGTACATATATCTTGAGTAATTTAAAAAAAATTTTACTTTGCTCTAAAGTCTTCGGATATCACCACGAGACTCCTCATATTGAAATGAAGTAAAAAACGTTGTAATTATTAAATACAGTTTTCGTGCCGAACAGTGTAATCGAAGAAATGGCATCACAAGGAGTCATTTCTGTAAACAAAATTGGACAGAAAATCATATAAGAAAAGAAATTTGTGTAAATTTCCCCATGTAATTGAGGAAATGGTGGTGGTGTTGCAACAGCAAGGTGTGATTTGCAAAGCAAGTGAGATTTGCCACAAAATAGACAAATACATTTAAGAGTTGCCACCGAACTGTCAAAATAAATTACGAACAGCGGTTGATTCAGGTGAAGTATTTAATGCCGTAGTATGAAAGTAGTATTAAATTGCAAATTGCCGGACATTCACTCATGTGCTTAGGAGTTTTATAGAAAAAGATCAAAGAACCAAGGCATGCGCCTTATACAAATAAGGTTTGATCTTTGACCTGGTAGGAAAGGGATAGATTTATTTAGAGGAATTGATTGGAACCATACGTGAATTATTGATAAGGCGAAATAACTGTGAAAGACAATTTGAATTTCTTGTAACCGAGGCTAGTGTTATGCCTTAACCTCGGCAAGCATTTCCAGCTCTTAGTTGTTCCTGCCCTTTAACTCCACATTTTCCAAAATTTAGTAGTGAATATTTAGTTTTCCAGAATTCTTAAATGTAGGAAGGAACAAAGAAAGTGAAATGAACGACGCCCGAGCCCAGCTTCAAGCCAGGAACCTCTAATTTGCCGTGGCAGAAGCACCAACTGAAGAAGATATAGTCCTAGTGGACCACTGCAGGAGGCAAAACATTCCTTGGGTCATCGGCTGCGATGTAAATGCTCTGGCTTTAAGGTCTATACTCCTTTTGACGACGCCTATTGGAATGTGCACATCTGTATTAGCTCTGTTTGTACTTGCGGTTACTCCATGCCTAGCCAGTTCATCCGCTGCGTCGTTCCCTTTGATATTGCTATGTCCGGGAACCAAGCAGAGAGTGACGTTGTGGGTATAGCAGATACTGTTCAGTGCCAGTTTACAGTTTTGTACAGTTCGAGCCTTCATCATTTTACTATTCAACGCTTTGATGGCCGCTATCCTTAAAAATAACTACCCTCGTGGGCGTAAGATTTTTCCTATGAATGGCCTATGCAGCTTTTTCAATAGCGTATATTTCTGCTTGAAAAACGCTACCGTAGTCGGGGAGTTTGTAGGACTCTTTGATTTGTAACGTTTCGCAATATACACCTGATCCAGTTCCGTTTTTCATTTTGGAACCATCAGTATATAATTGGAGATTGCCATTGAATTCTATGGCCATTTCTTCCCATTCATGTCTGTTGAGAATGGATGTGGTGTATTCTGTGCCGAATCTCACACTGGGTATGATATAGTCGGTTGCTCTTTTTGATTCTTCGGTTCCAAAGAGATTCAGAATAGATGCAAGTCCGAAAGTAATGTTTCTCCACGCTTGTGATTCGTTGAGGCGAATCGCGCTTTTGGTCGCCAAACACTTAAGAACCTCTTCTATGGGGAGAAGAGCATCATTTTTAGACCCGCTTGTGGCGTTGATCTCATGGCTCCAGTTATTCCTATGCATGCTAACCTTTGGACTCCTGTTAGGAAGCTAAGGTAGCTCTTTTTTGCGCTATCATCCACCATACAAGAGAGCCATCGATAAGAATAGGTTTCACGATTACTGTATACATCCAGATGATTATGTGCGGTCGCAGACCCCATTTCCTGCCAAAGACTCTCTGACATGCATAAAGAGAGCATAGTGCTTTTTTCCTTCTTTCTTCTGTGTTGCGTTTCCAGCTCAGCTTGTTATCAAGGATAATTCCATGGTATTTAGCTTCCGTGGAAAGGTTCAGAGTTACTGCGTTCAGTCCACAACTAAATTGTGGAAAATGTGGAATTAAAGGACAGGAACAACTAAGGGCTGGAAATACTTGCCTGGAAATGAGGCATAACATGAGCCTCGGTTACAAGAAATTCAAATTGTCTTTCACAGCTATTTCGCCTAGTCAATAAATCTATCCCTTTCCTTTCAGGTCAAAGATCAAACCTTATAGCCGTAACCAAACCGTATAAGACGCATGCCTTGGTTCTTAGATCTTTAAAAAAAAGCCGAGGCTACCACCACCTCGTGATTTTCTTTAAGGCATGGCACAGTTGCCCGTATGGCCACAAGGTCACCGGAAATGAAATCTGAAAGAGGTGGAAATGTTAAAAGCTTATTTACCAATAATAGCGCTCTATGGCGACAGTTCCCAGCGCTGTAAAGCAACCTACCTTCTAGATTCTGGAGCCCTTTGACGATTCCAGCGTTTAACCAAGGGAAACTATATCTTCTATGTCTTAGAAAAACTTCAACGCGACCTTAGAACCTTAATTTTAAAATCACATTTGTTAATTTAAAAATATTTTTTTCGATTTGTATAGATTCGAAAAAAAGTTTGGAATAAAATTTTTTTCGTTGTACTGGTTTGAACTTTATTTAATCTAATTGGAGTTTAACTCACCGATATTCGACATTCAAACTCAGAAATTCAAATTCAGAAATCGGCAAAAATTAGATATGTTACAAAATTGTATTTTGTAAAAAAATTAATGTGAATTATGGTGACCTCAATTCTGATCAAGTTAACTGAAGTTTAAAACAGCACTGAAAGATTGGACATAAAAACATACGAGTATTCAAATAAATTTTATGATGTAACGACTTATAATTACATGATTATTGATTTCTTTAACGACACTATACATATACATACATACAGATACATTAATACGCTGCGAGAAAATACATATGTCAAAACTGAAATGGGACACAAAATTTGTTATTAATGCAGAAAGGACAATCAAAGCGCAGGTTTTTTTCGACCAAATCGTTTTTGTTACAACTTTTACCCAATTGTTTTCTACAAGTATTTTCTAAAACTCAACCAATGTCCTCATATAAACTACTTAATTGTTAATCTTGTCTTTCCATTTATTATGACTATTAAACTAAAAAAAAAAACTAATTCTTCCAGAAGTTTAAGCAAATTTTGTGAATCTATAGTTATTTAATTTTAAGTGTATGAAACAAAGAAAATTTGAACGGCTTAAAATCCGCTTATGTTGATAATAATGATGATGATGATGATGATGCTGATGATGGTGTTAGTATATTTCTAGGTTCTAAATCTTAATTGAAATTTTTGTAAATTTATTGCATACATACATACATGCATACATTAATTGATTTTCAATAGCAATTGAATTGGATATTTAGAAAATAAAACAAAATTGAATGTAAACTAGTTAAAAAGATAAAAATGATTACTTAACGAAAAAATAAACATAAAGAAAGTATGTACTACCAAAAAATGTTACTGTTAAACTATAGTAATTGTCTAAATTATCGTTAAATACTCTCTATATAAATTAACGAAAACCTAAAACGCTTAAACTTCAAAATAATCGATGAATATCTTTCTATATTAAAATTGGTAAGAAATTAAATGTTGCAGCAAGAATGGGTAGGTAGAGTGTCGGTAAACAGCGAAAAAAAGCTATTTTAAGGAAAATTCTAAAGACGCTAAATTAAGCAGAAAATTGCTAAGAATATGTTAATCCTTGGCAAGGCAGAGCTGATATTTTACCACCAAAATTTTCGGTGAAATACGCTGTGCGAATATGCTACTTATAGCGTATGCTTGAAATGTACCACTTATGTTGGTGGGAAAAATAATCCCTCTGCCGTATAAAGGGTTAAAAAAATAACAAAGAAAAAAAACAAGGAAACCTAAACATACTCGTTAAGTATAAATTTGGGTGTATTTAGCTAGAGAATTTGATAGAAAAGAACAATTTTCGACAAATTACAACGGATTAAAAAGAACTATGCGGCAATAAGAAATACAAAAAAGAAATTTCATTAAACTCCTCACTTTTTTAAGGTTGAAAATCTTGAAAAAGTTAATCATCCCATTAGATAGTCTTGCTTTGAATCAATTTTCCGTCCTACTAAATTAAGGCATTGGTTACGAATTTTTATAAAAAATTTCACTTCAGTTTTATTCTTAGTTTTATAATTAAAAGAGTACCTCTAGGATTTTTTTTTAGTCCGTTGTAGTATGTCCCCCCCCCCCCTCTCATACCACTTCGATTGTGTTTAGATCTTTGAAGTAAACTTTTTTATTTCTTTATCTTTCAAAAAGTGAAAAGAATTTGTTATACTTATTTGTTAACCTTAAATAAAGAAGTATGAAATCAAAACGGTACCTGTAACGGTAATGTAAATTATGATAATAATTTCAGTATGCAATTTAAGTACTAGTACAATATTTTTTAGATTTGAATTTCTATTGTATTTTATTAAAGCCTAAAACAACAATTTATTATGAAAACTGCAAAAGTTTAATGCAACAATAAAAACAAAAAATAATGACATTTAATTATGAAAAAAACAACAGCAACAACAAAGTGGTTAGTGATTGGAATGTTTAAGTATAAACAAATTTAACATTACAAAAAAAAAATAAAAGCAAAAAAATACAAAAATAAACCCTGTATTTCTGCGATTTGTATTATGTATACTATTATTAACTTATTAACAAAAAAAAAAAAAAAACACTCCAAGCAAAGCAAAGAAGACATTTTGTTATCTAAATTGACATTTATTTTTTTTGTATCTATAAATTAGGTTTTTTTTTAATCAAATAAAAAATAATGCATACGAATTTGAATGATGAAATTATATATAGAATTAGCAAAAGAAAAACATACAAATTTACTTTTTTAACATTTTTATTGTTGATTTCTGTGAAACGAAAAAACATATTTATTACTATATTTTACTATTTTTCTTATGCCACATATTGAAACCCTAACAAATAAATACTAATAAAATTTGAACAGTTTGGTTTTATTCTACTTATACTTATCAAATATAAGGTCAGAAGGTGAAAAGTTGCACTACACCAAGAGCGATAATTTTCTTAATTTGAGAATATGTCAAATTAATTCGAATTTACTTGAATTAAGCCATAATAACTAATTATTCGAAAAAAGCTCTTACTACGATATTTTTTACTAACATAATACATTTAACGTTAATCTAATTTCAAAAAGTTTATATCTTGCATTTGTGCACTTTTAACCCTACGGTCCATAACCGGGTACCCGGGTACTTTTTTGAGCTTTAAAGTGCTGCTGTTCCTTTATTATTGAAGATATCAACATGAAACTCCGGATCATCAGAGATTTCGGCTAAACTTAGAGACTAGAAAAAAGTTTATCAAATTTGGTTAAATATATTAACTAAAAAATGAGTTTAATGTTTTTGCATACGGGGGTCCATGACCAGGGTATCGGGGTACCTTAGTGCAAATTACCTAATATTTCAAAGAAAAAAACGTTTGTTTTATTTTTATTTTGCTTCAAAATGTTTATTGATGTGTAAAAAATGAACTGTAATTGTTTTTTAGTTAAATTATTTATATTTTATTCATTTTAACTTATTTCTTATATTTGATGTCTTATGTTGAGTCATTGTTGAAACATGGAAAACATTTTGATATTGTTTGAGTATGTTGATCGCAAATTGGTTTCTTGCAAACGTTGCAGACTTTTCTCGTCTTTCTTCTCCTGTTGTCTGGCAAAGAAGCGCACAAATAGCAGCATCCTGTTATTGGCTTCCTGCCATCAGTAGAAGCAGCCGTAGAAGTAGATGGTTGCTAGGTATAGGTTACCGTCTCCACTGGTCTTCCCAAAAAGCTCTCAATTGCTGATTTAGTGGAAAAATGGAGCGTTACTTGGCGATTAGCTACTCTTTCTTCTATTATTGGCGCACACAAATCGCCAGCAAGTTTACGCAAAAAGCGTTTTCTCCGTGTTGTTTGATATGGAACAGTTCTGTTATTATCATAAAATATAGTGTATGCCGCGAAAGCACTAACATCGAGCATATTGTACAAAAACGACAAAGGCCACCTTTTTGTGTGTCTCTGTGTGGTATACTCCCGAAGCGTCTGGTCCATAACATCCATGCCACCTTTCGTTTTGTTATAAAAATTGATGATTTCTGGTTTGCCGTTTTCTTCTACAGTTACATCATCATGCAGAGTCGACAACAATATTACGGAATTTGTTTTCCTCTGTTTGTATGAAACCATAGTCACCTTCTCGTGGAAACCAAATTTGCTTGTCCCAACGGTCCAACTCTTATCGTCTTTCATTTCTGTTGGTATATAGGCTTTGTTTCGCCGCAGTGTTCCAACAATGCTAAGTTTGACGGATATCAGCTGCTTTGCCAGTGGCAGCGTCGTAAAAAAATTATCCATGGTGATATTACGTCCACTATTGTGGTATGGCCCAACCAAATCTCTGAATACTCTTTCGCCTACACCGATTTCGCGACCACTGTCTTGGTTGCCAGTATATATTTGGCCATGAATAGGATATGAATTTTTAGCATCGCATATCCACTGTAGGCACATAATATTTTGCGAGATTGGCGTTCAACATTATCCAAATATCTCGTATTGGAACAGCTTTGTCTGTGCGCTGCCTCTCGTTTCTTGTTCTCGCGTCATCAAAACGTATAAAACGAATAAGATCCCAGAAGCGGTTTAATCCCATTGTTGCTCGAAATAGAGGATGAGACAATTGCGTCCATAAGTCCCTTGCATTTTCATCATTGGAATGATTTGCGCCTGCCATTATCAGCATTCCAATGAATGCGTATATTTCTACCACTATCGTATCCTTCCACTTCAATTGACGCTTTGTTGAGTTTGCTGCATTGTAGGCATCATGAGATGAATTGGCTTTTTTGTTGGTATGACGCACGATTATATCGACCATTTCCATTGTAAAATAACTCTTGAAGCATTGCAGACCAGTCATACTTTCCGTCATTCGTAATGGACCACTGCGAGTTCTTACGATGTTGTGACTCCTTATTTGTTGACAAACAGGTGGTGTTGGTTGCCATTGAGTACCATCACGTGCAATCATACTTTCTGTTGTGCTTGATGTTGGTGCATTTTCTTCAACCATATCAGTTTCGCTGTCA
This sequence comes from Dichetophora obliterata, assembly GCA_963920525.1. Lineage (NCBI taxonomy): Eukaryota > Metazoa > Arthropoda > Insecta > Diptera > Sciomyzidae > Dichetophora > Dichetophora obliterata. The sequence goes on from OY986435.1 coordinate 6,576,755, forward strand.
CTTTCATCTTCAAATACATCTTGCTCAATTTGCATTGGCGTTTCAATAGCGGCTGGAATTTCGATGTCATTGTCTTCACTTTCTGAGTCTTGCACTTCTCCCGTAGATACCTCTCCTTCTTCCACAATTGGCTCTAAAGCGTCGTCATCCACAGTCATATTATCAAGTATAGACTCAATATATCTGCTTCTGGCTTCTTCACTCAAACGCATATATTGTCTTTCAGTTAAATATTCTATTCTGCGGTTCATTTTTCTTCAACTTCATTGTTCAACTTTTCAACTTATACTGACGAAATCATTGAAATGTATTCTTTTTCTACCGTAGCTGAACATTTGCTACCTAAAAACACAAACAAAAAAACACAAAAAAATAAAAACACAACATTTGCTACCTAAAAACACAAACAGAAACATAAAACCAGATTCTGTATATTTTGTGTGCCTTTTAGGTAGAAAATGCCCATAGAAACCAATTTCATCTTACAAACATGAAATTTCTACAGTTGAGATCTAAAAATTAAGCGTTTCTAATACTCTGTGCATATATATATTATTTTATTTGAATATAAACGAAAAAACTTCACTAGGGTACCCTGGTTATGGACTCCCGTTCGTCCAGGTGGTTATGGACCATAGGGTTAATAAATTACAAAAAATATTTTCATTTCAATGTTTATTTTCTATGATTTAAATACAAATTATAAATTTATTTCAAGAACGAAAAATTGCGCGCTTTCTTTTTCTGCTTGACAAACCAAATGACAATTTAATCGTTGCCAACTTTGCTTACGAATGCAACTTTCAGGGCTGCACATTTTTATTATTTGCAAGTGTTGATAAGCGCAAAATTCTAACAAATTAAGTAAACATATTATTGAGTGATAAGTCTAGAAATGAGAGATAAGGAAATGGCGTTCTACTCACACACGCACTATACATTTTTAGAAGGAATTTTTGTCAACTGAGGAAGCGAGATAGAGCATAATTTTTTGGCATAAGCCTTTGCCGTGCAAAAAAAAAAAATACTGGCGTACTTTTTTGGTAAAAAAATGAAAATCGGCAAAAGTAATAAAATTGAGAGAGAATTAACTTCAACTTTAAAAAGTAAACGAACGCTTTCTGGTAAAATAATTAAAAATGTCAAATACGCCTAAGAAAATCTAAAAAAACTCAGCTGCTACACACACACACATCTACCATTTGACAGTTTTCATCTTTTTACAAGATGAAATTCTTCTTGTAATAACTTTAAAAAACTTGAACGAAGAGAAAATGTGATTTCCTCTCTATTACCCAATTCTCTCAGTAAACGAACGCTTTTCAGGCACTTTCTAGTAAAAAATTTTGAAATATTTCGTTTGCATTCGACTACGCGAACAGACCTATTATTTAGGATGGCAAGGGCCTTAATTTTTTCATATTGGGATAAGCTTTAAGTTATTTATTTGTTTACAAGTTCTTTGAATACTTGGCATGAAATTAAAGTGGATTAGCGCCTTAAGGTTACAAACTATAACTAGGTATTTTTATATAAAAAAAAACTTATTAAAAGTCGACAGTTCGGAAAAAACTACACAAAACTATTCCTTTTAAATGAGTTTAATTTGGTATGTATTTCAGTTGTTTAGTTTTTGTGTTATTTTAATATCAATTATATAGTTTATAAAAAAGTTTTTTGAAATGAATTATTAATAAATCCTTAAAAGTAACTTTTGTCGTTTCAGTTTTATTCGGAGTTCATGTCTTAACGCATGTCGCACCTATATTAATACCAATTACACAAAAAGAAGCAAGACTGGAAAACATATGTTGTTTTTTACGACTCTGGCATTAATTATACACTTATTGCAAGAACCGTTTCAAAAGTTTTGTCAATAATAATAATAATAATATTGTGAAAGGAAATAAGTGCAGAGATCTTTCGTCGGCACGCAGGTTCCAGTATTATATTTTCCGACGAAAAACTCTTCTTTTTGCAAGCAAGCCACAACTCGCAAAATGATAGAGTGTACGCAGCTTGCATGGCAGATATTTCTAAAGAAAAAAACCATTAAAAGATTTCAAAATGTTTCGTCAGGGGCAAATTGCCCCTTCTTCTTATTAAAAAAAGGCGTTAAAATAATTCGGAATATTACTTAGAACATGTTTTAAAGAACTATCTTATTCTGCATGCCAAGCAAATTTACGGAGAGTCACTTTTGTTTTCAGCAAGATTCTTTTCCAGCACACAAGCCAAAAATCGTTCATACCTGGTGCAGAGCAGCTTTGCCATGTTTTATTTCTGTTGATGAATGGCGTCGGTTATCCCCTGACCGAAACACCCTGGACTTTTCTATTTGGGGTATAGTGCTGAGGAAATTAACGAACATAAACACATGACGGTAGATAAACTGAAGTGATGATCAATGAAAATATCAGATTATATACCTGAAAATCAGATGCGTGCCGCTTGCTCGTCTTTCACAAATTGTTTTAAATTTAAAAAAAAAATAATGGTGAAAGATTCGAAATTAATGATGAAGAGTTATAAAGAATTAAAGAAGTAAGAAAGTAGCAGTTATAAAGAATGCTTAAAATAAAAAATAAAAATGTTTGTTTAATGAAGTTTACACAGTGCTTTTGATTTATGGCATAAAACAAGTGCGACAGTTATTTTGATTCACGCTGTGTAATGGTGCTTTATAAAAATTACATAAGGGCAGTTCACGATCATGTTGCATCGTTGCAAATGCAAAATAAACAGCTTTTACAAAAACAAAAAGCATATGTTGCAAAAGCTTTTCAATGCTTTTTGTTTTTGTAAAAGCTGTTTATTTTGCATTTGCAACGATGCAACAAGATCGTGAACTGCCCTATAGTAAACATCCCAACCAGCAAAATTAGTCCAAATCTTCTTAATAGTTCCCCCCTTTAAAGCTGCTTACAGGGGAAATAAAGCACTTCAAAGCTGCTTTATGGTTAGCTGTGGAACTTGTCGCAATTAAAGCTGTTTTATGGTACGTTGTGGTACTTGTAGAACTATAGGTTCTATTTCCGGAAATTGATCCCATAAAGCAGCTTAAGGTGCGACAAGTACCACAACGTACCATAAAACAGCTTTAGGTGCGACACGTTCCACATCTAACCATAAAGCAGCTTTAAAATGCCATGGACCTTATTTTTCCCCTGTAAGCAGCTTTAAAGGGAATTATTAAAGCTGCTTAATAGTTCAGTTGTTGCTAATTTCGCTTTTCAAGCTAAGCGTATAAATAAACAAAAATCTTTCTTTTCGATAGGCAGCGACATGGCTCAATGGGTAAAGTGGCGGACTACAAATCGAGGCAATTATTAACGACGATAAATAAAATTTTATTAAATACATGCAATAACTGCAAAGCAGCTGAAATAACTTTTCAGTTGAGAAAGTAAGCGACAAAAAAAAATAACAAGAAAATACAAAATAAAATAAAATTATTTTTATTCGAAAAAATCGATGATTTTCGAAGTTCGATGAAGAAAACTGCTTAGTTAGTAGTCTATCCAGCGTACTATTTTGTTGTGCTTACACTGCAAAGCAGCTTAAAGAATTAGCGGTATAAGCCTAATCTTGTGCATTTCTTGCTAGTCGGGATACATCTAAAAAACAAAAAATAATTTACGCCTTTCTTTACTACATAACTGAATGCGGCCCTGCTTTATAAAATACTTCATTTCACTTCAACTACACCGCTTCCTTATATTTTACTTCTATGTGATAGGTACATTTTTTTACCATTCAAATTTTGACATAAAATTTGGTAAAAAAAAAGGAAATTTACGAAAATTCTCAGTGAAATTCTTAAAAAAAACGTAGATTTACTTTATTTTGCCGCTGCTGTCCGTTTATCTGTGAAAGGCTAAAATATCCGCAGAAATCCGTAATTCCCGTGTAGTTGGTACCACTGCACAATTTGGAAAATAGTGTGATTCACTGGCATTTACCTTATTTTTAAAGTTTCGAAAAAAAGATTAACAACACTTTTTTTGCAAAGTAGAAACTCCAACCAAAACAATCATATTTGCTTTCCTTTTACGATCTGCCGTTACTTTTGTTAGCTGCTGAAGTGAAGGTTTGTGTGCGAATAGAATTTGTCTGTGTAAATTGTTGAATTTTTGTTATAAATAAAACTAAATAGTGGTATTTTTAAAGATGTATTTAAAAACATTAAAGAATGGAGACTAAATCTTATGGAATGTATTTTTGATATGTGTATAAATGTATTAGAAAAATTTGTGTTAGTTAGATAAAAATTTAATATTTACGACAAAACTTAAAATAAAAACTTAAAAAAAATCTTCAATTTTAGAGAGCTGCAACTTTTTGATAATGCTTTATCTCGTTTAATATTGGCATCAGCTTAATGATATATGATGATGTATAGGGGTGGGTAGGATCGTTTACGAGCATGTAAGAAAAATTGGACAGGATGCAATAAATGGGCGTGGCATTATTAAATAAAAACTGTAGTTTTGTTATTATTGATTCTGATCAGAAATATCTTAATAAGGGAGAATAAGGGAACGCTTAAACCGAAGCTGACGTGTGATGTGTGAACTAAAAATAAATATGTATACAAGACTTGGTGGTTGCGAAAGAGCCCATGTTTTTCTTTTTTTTTTATTTAAAACTTTTATTCTGCTTTTTTGTTTTTATATATTTTTTTTATTTTTTGTTTTTATATATTTTTTTTTATTTTTTGCTTTTAATATTTTTTTGTTATTTTTGATATTTTATATTTTTTATATTCTTTTTTATTTTTTTTTAATTTTTAACATTTTTTTGGTTTTTTATACGAGTATTCTTTTTTTATTTTTTGCTTTTAATATTTCTTTAGTTTTTATCTTTTATGTTTTTTTTTATTATTGATTTTAAATTTCTTATTTTGGTTTTATATATATTTTGTTAATTTTATGCTTTCAATATTCTTTTTATTTGTTTTTAATTTTTTTATTATTTTTTTATTTTTGGTTTTTCATGTATTTCTTTATTTTTTGCTTTTTTTCTTTTAATATTTTATTTTGTTATTTTTGATATTTTATATTTTTCTTTTAATATTCTTTTTATTTTTCATCTTTTTTATTTTTTTAATATTTTTTATTTTTTGTTTTTTATACGAGTATTCTTAATTTTATTTTTTGCTTTTAACATTTTTTAGTTTTTCTTTTTTATATTTTTTTATTATTTGATTTTAATATTTTTTATTTTTGGTTTTTCATATATTTTCTTATTTTCTGCTTTCAATATTCTTTTTATTTACTTTTTATATTTTGGTTGGGTTTTTTGCTTTTAATATTTTTTTTTATTTTTTATTTTTATTTTTTATATTTTTTTTTTTATTTTTTGCTTTCAATATTTTTTTTAGTTTGCCTTTGTAGTAGTTTTACTGTCTCTTATCTGTCTTTTGATTTAGGTTGTCTTTTTTCGATTTGAGGTACGGCACGACGTTCGTTTTTTAAAAACGTGCAAAAGTGTGCATATCCCTCTTAAAACTAACATCTTAATGAAAGTAATAGCAGGTTAATTATTTCAATTACCAGCGGAATCTAGGAGAATCTTCTTTAGGCGCGGCATTTCTTTTTTAAACTTAATTTTTGTGTATTTAGTATGAGAAAAAATGGATTAAAATAAACGAAAATATATTTATGTATTTTTTTTGTTTCAATAATAAATTCAATGTTTTTAATAAAGTGCTAAAAATTTTAGTTATTCTGTCGATGATTTAAAATTTGGCTCCGTGAAATAACTCCTAACGAAATAAGTCCTAACGAAATAACTCCTAATGAAAGAACTCCTTACAGTAAATGAAATAAGTCCTAACGTTAAAAAATTAAATAACTCCTAACCCCTGGTGAAATAACACCTAAAGAAAAGATAAAATAAAACCTAACACTTAGGAGTATGTTCATTATGATATAAAACCTAAACGGAAGTGATGGATTAAGTCCTAATTTTCAGAATATTAAAAAAAACAATAGTAGATCTTCTGGCCGCGACCATAAAGCGAGCAGAAAAGGCTCTAGACCTCTGGAAAAACGCACACAAAACGAAAAATTATATAAGGGCCCAAATTCGGGAACTTTTTTAATATGAAATATTGCCCCACCACATAAAATGATATTTGGCCGATGAAATGGTTTTCCCTTGTACGGAATTTTAAAACCACATTTCGTATAAGGGCAAATCGTTATATCATAATTAAAAGAACCATTTTGGCTTTTTACGGACATGCCTTTTTTTCGTTTTATGGTCATATTTCATAGAGCCATAGGAGTTAAATAACTCCTAACAATTCTAAATTAAATAACTCCTAATTAGGACATATTTCATCAACAACTTTTTAGGAGTTATTATATAATGAACAGAAACCTAACAGTCCAAGATGAAATAATTACTAGCATTGTTTAGGTGTTTCATGTGAAATAACCCCTAATTTTGTATGGGAAATTTTGGGAGCTATTTCATTTTTTTGTTAGGAGTTATTTCGCGGAGCCTTAAAATTTTGGGTGTAAATAAAAAAAATTTTAATTTTCTACTTCAAATCTGTCCCAAATTGTAATTTTAATTTTATTTTAATAATATTTCGTCTCAGGGTACCTTAATGTGTCCCGATATCAATTGTAAGAATAATTTCTATACAAAGCATATTTGATTTTTGGCCACTTATTGAAATTCCTGACTCAATGTGCTGTGAACGAACGGCTTGCCATAATCCGTAGCAAGGTTCAGTTCTTTAATATAAGCCTAATTTCTGCGCACGCTCCGACAGAAGACAAGGACGACGAGACCAAAGAAACATTTTACGAGCGCCTTGAAAATGCTTACGAGCGCTTGCCCCGTCACGAAGTAAAAATCGTTCTTGCTGCCTTCTACGCTAAGGTGGGCAAGGAAAATATATTTGGTCCAACAGTCAGAAAATTCAGCCTCCACGCCAACACCTTACATTCCAGGTGTTAACATTCCGATAACGGAATGAGGCTGATTGACTTCGCCGTAGCACGAAACATGGTCGTTAGTAGCACTAGATTCAAGCATCTCTATATTCATAAAGCCACCTGGATGTCCCTGATCAAAAAAAAAAAAAAAAAGAGAAACCAAATTGATCACGTTTTGATCGATGGAAGACACTCTTCCAGTATATTGGATGTACGCATGATCCGTGGTGCAAAAATTGACTCGGATTACTATATTGTCGTAGCCAAGATCCGTACACATCTGTGCAACAAAAAAAAACAGACAGCCTAAGCTTTCGCCACTCTACTCGACTCCCACTCCTGCTTTAAAACATTCCTCCAATCGATGATATATACGCGCAGTGGACACACATTTTCCACTCCATGCGTGCGGCTGCTGACGAAACCAGTGGTACGACCAGGAGTGCTGCGACGCCACTGCAGAGCAGGTTAATTTCGCAGTAAAGTGAAGGTATTCCAAGAAATAACAATAGACATTTTTTTTTCTTTTTTATTATTATCTATGGAGAAGTTCATACATTAATTTCTCTTATAATCATTCAAAACTGCATTATCAAATACTATTTTAAGTTTTTCATCAATATATATTTAAGATCTAATACGATGTTTTATATAAAGTTTTAAAGTATTTTTATACTATATGTTATTAGTTAAACGTTTAAAATTGGTTGACAACGAATTGTGTGTGTGTGTGTTTTTAAATTAAAGATGAACAAAATGCTTAAATTAAAATAAATCAATGACTAAAAATAAATGATATTTTAATTTAGATTATTTAAAAAAAATACATCGAGTTATGACAATGACAATTTAAATGGAAATAAGAGATGAGAAAAAAGTATTTTGCTAATATGTATTCTTATGTGGTTTTACTATAAAACCTGCCTAAGCCTTAAAGTTTTCGAATTTATGAATCAATATAATTTCTATTAGTTTCGGTGATAATGGCTTTTCAACTATAGTAGAAAGTACTGCATTTGAGCATGAGAAGTACTGTTATTAACAGCTTATTATTATAAGTACAAACATTTTATATAAATTTTTTTTACTGTATTTTATAATTAATTTTTTTCCATAAAATTTTATAGTAAAGTAATTTAAACTATTTGCATGTTCTTAGTTGCTTTTTGCTTGTGTTAAGCTTGTTTGAAAAACATTCAATATTAAAAGATGTTTCAGAGTGACAATCTTTTTGCCCAGCTAGGTCACATTTCAATTTAGTTTTTTTTTTTGTTTTTTTAATTTTAACTAGTTAAGACTGTACTTTTGTATATTAATCACTTAAGTATATTATTTTTCTTTTAAACATATATTTAGTTTATTCGGTGTATATTTAATTTAATTATAAGGGCAGTTCACTAATAAAATAATTAATAACAACAATTTTTTCATTTTCATTAATTTAATTTTTATAATAATAGACATACATACATTAAATAAAATAAAAAAGTATAAATATATACTATAAATATATAGATCTTTATTTTTGTATAAATAAAACAATGCAGGTAAATATATTCGAATAAGTTACATTATTTGTTTTTTTTAATTTTTTTTTTTTTGTTTGTTAAGTGTTAAATAGAATCTTTGATTTGTGCGGTGTTTGCTTAACGAGATTTTGTGTTGTGAGTTAAGGTAAAACGTTCGTTTGTTTTTTGATGAAGAGCCTAAGAATGTGCTACATAAATAAGTAAGAGTTTTTTTTGGTGTAAAGATGTTTATTAGTATTTATAGGAAGTATGTATGTTAACTAAACTGAGGTAAGATTAGAATGGTGTTTGTAAAGTTCTTGTTTTGAATATTTGTATAAGAAACAAAAAACATATTTATTTCATTTGACATTCGAAATGAAAATTTGGCCAATGTTAATATTAATTTTTGGTTTAAGGATTTGTGTGTGTGCTTGTGTAACGTTTGGGTGCACTTCAAGTGGGGTGTAAATTTTTTCTTTGTATATTTGTGCTTTTTTTAAAATTCACAGAAATAATTATAAATCACCAATATTTTCATTTTTTTCGGAATGTCAGAAAAAAAGAACAATTGATTAATAATTAAACTTATAAAAATTCCGACAAGGAAGACGCAACTGGGAGCAAGTAATATAGAGAGAGACCTAAAAAACGTATATTCCAGCAGAACTACTGCGAGCTCATTACACTGTTCAACAATTTTCAACCTTTCCATAAGTAAAGAAAACAAAAAAATTACATGTACAGTAGCGAGCATAAGTGAGCAAATGTTTAGGAATATTTACTTCAAGGCCCTGTAAAAAAATAAATACGCAACCAAATTCAAAAAATCTTTTTGCATTCTATTATTTACTTAATTTTAATAAAAAAAGTTTAAAAAATTACATAAAAGAGAAAAACGATAAAGAGAATAAGAAGAAACTTAAGAGAAACTCCATATGCTCAGTTTTGCACGTTTCGCAATATATAATTGAAAGTACTGTTACACTGAAAACAAATGAAAAAATGTTTACCGTTATTGCTTTTTTATGTTACACTTGACCTTTTCTCTCTTTTTACTTTTGATATTAGTTGTAGAAAAGTGTTTTAAGCTTACGCATCGCTAACTAATTGAAAGTATGAGAAAAATAAGTACTGAGTTAGAAAATAGCATCGTGGCATTGACTGAAAGTGGAAATTCTTCAAGAATCATAGCCGAAAAATTAAATGTAAGCCAACGCACAGTAGTTAATGTCCAGAAGCGGCGAAATGTTGAACGCGTACCAAATTTGGGTGGACGACGTAGTCTGCTGTCAGACTCAGATGCACGTTTAATGGCTCGGGAAATGCGAAAAAACTGTTCGACAACACCTAAGAAAGCTGCAGAAGCATTAAATAAGACAGTCAGTGAGTGGACAGCTCGTAGGGCTTTAAAAAAAATCGGTTTGGTATCAGCAATCAAAAAAAAGAAACCGGCATTGTCCGTAAAAAATAGAAAAGCACGTCTGGCCTACTGCAAAAGGCACACAAATTGGAGCGTTGAGGACTGGAAGCGTGTGATTTGGACAGACGAAACGAAAATTAACCGTTTTCAGTCCGACGGCATAAGTTATTACTGGCACCGACCTAAAGAGAGCATTCAAAGACATCATGTGAAGCAAACCGTGAAGCATGGAGGAGGCAGTTTGATGGTGTGGGGTTGCTTCACATGGTGGCATATTGGTCCACTAGTTAAAATAACTGGTATCATGAAAAAAGAAGACTACCTAAATATTTTACAAACCAATTTGCTAGATTTTGTAGATTTAAGCGCCTATCCCCAAGCAGAAGTCATTTTCCAACAGGACGGGGATCCAAAACATACCGCTAAAATAGTGAAGGAATGGCTATCCCAGCAAAATTTTCAGGTTATGGAGTGGCCTGCACAATCGCCCGATCTCAATCCAATTGAGAATTTGTGGTCGATAGTGAAAAGGCGGTTGGGAAAATATCAAAGAGCTCCTGAGAACATGGAAGAACTATGGCGTCGCGTACAATATGAATGGAATGAAATTCCTAACAACTTCATTCAAAATCTTGTTGAAAGCATGCCAAAACGAGTTAAAAGCGTCATTAAGAACAAAGGACTGTGGACCAAATACTGAAAAAAATGTTAAATGCAAAACGTGCAAAACTGAGCATATGGAGTTTCTCTTAAGTTTCTTTTTTATTCTATTTATCGTTTTTCTCTTTTATGTTATTTTTAAACTATTTTTTGTTGAAAATGAATAAATAATAAAATGCTGAAAGATTTTTTGAATTTGGTTGCGTATTTATTTTTTTACAGGGCTTTGAATTAAATATTCCTAAACATTTGCTCAGTTATGCTCGCTACTGTATATCGGCGTTTTAAAAGTTTACGTCTTTACATGTTACGTCTTTACGTCTTTACATTTAAAAAATTACATGTATTTTTTATACAGATTTTAAATTAACTCTTTCTTAGCAATTTACTAACGTACATAGTAGGAAAACTACTGCATATATGTCTTTAACACAGCTGTTTTTTTTTTATAGACCTACAGTAAAATTGAATAAAAAACATTTTTGTAAATTATTTTAATCCTCTTACGCCTTTTTTGTGTTAATTTTTTAACCTTTTCAAAAAACTTGTTAAAAAAGTATCACTAAATCTAGTCGAAAAGGATAAAAATATTCTATGAAAATATTCCTTAGAAAATTTCATTAGAAGTCTCTTTGGACAAGATTTCTCTAAGGCATATATTCTATGGAGTAAAAAAGCGTTTTTAATTAATTCATGTAAAAAGTATATCAGATGCAGAAATTTTCATTGCATACTTTTTGGCAGTTTTTAATTAAAGTTTTTCTAGTTTTCTCCATAGATGTATGCTGTAGACAGCGTTGTCAGGTTGCCGTTAAATTTGTAATTTACCCGTTTTTTAAGCTCACATAACAATTAACGTATTTTGAGGCATATTTGACATATTTTACACAAGTAATTTAATTTCCTTACAGAACTTACAACTTACACAAAATGAGTTACAAAATAAATGACATTTAAGTTAAAAATGTCTATGATAAATCTTTTATCAATGTTTTGGGGACTTTGTTTATTATTATTAATTACTAGTATAAAAGCCTGTCCTACGACACACTTCCTTTTTGGAGTCTTTTGCCGAAAGCACTTTTTCTCTTTTTAAAGCTTGATTTTTTATGCACTTGATTTTTGCAAAATACAAATGTACCACTTTAAATAACACTTCACGTATTGAAGCAGTGTTGAAAAATTAGTTCAAGTGTAAAAGTGCAAAAAGTCGAGTTTGGTAACAATCATATTCATACACAACTTTACAAACTGACTTTGCAACCTTCATATACGTAGCAACTCAGGTGCCGTTTTGCAGCTGATACAATTATATTTTTTGGTACAATCGACTATTCCATTAAATTCGCCATAACTTTTTTATAAAAGGATGAAAAAAAGAGGTAGTTAGATCAAAAACGTACTATTGTGAAAACCCAATATTGTCACTGATAAGTATCAAATATATTTTCTGTGCATACTTTCAGGCTGAACAATTTTGAGAACAGTGTGTCTTGTAAAATTACTTTAATGTCAAAAAAAAAAGAGTTATAATTTGAGAAATACTGTGTGCGGAGCAGCGTGCTTGCCTTTTATATATTAAGATGTGCATACTTTTAGGCTGAACAGTTTGAGAGATATTGGACACGGAGCAGCGTGCTTGCCTTTTATATATACACATATGGTCATTAAAAAGGTACCTTATTCTTGATAATTCAATTCGTTGTGCCGCTCTAAAAAATTAAAGGGAATAATTGAAGCGTATTATTTTTTTAGAAGTGGCAACACACCTTTATTGTGAAATTACAAGAACCTTTATTCTAAGCTACGTTGTTAGTTGCACATATCACTTTGTTTTTCGAAAAAGTAAATTTTGTTGGCCATTGAAATAGGTACTTTGAGGTTAGATTTTGTGTTTTACTAAATCTGTTGAAAATATTGGACGTAAGGCAAGTTGTGAAGTTGAAGAACATTTAGTAAATAAAAATGAATACGAATATTACTAAAAGATGGGTCGCGCACAACAGTGCACAGCTGAGGAACGCAGGATAGTTCTCAACCTTCGAAAGCAGAATAAATCGTACAAATTTATAGCGGAATCACTGGGTCGGTCCAAAAATTTTATTGTTAATGCCTTTAAGCCCAAAAAATCAACAGAACGATGTGGTGGCAAGAAAAAAAAACAACTACTACCGAAAATTTAATCGTAATACTTGCCAAGAGGGATCCTTTTATATCATCGAAAGCGATTGCAGCTGAAATTAATAACGTAGTTAGTTAACGAACCTACCGGGAAGAATAGTTCGTAAAGTTCCTCTACCTAGAAAGACAAATTTACGGAAGAGAAAAGAGTTCGCCGAAGCCCACAAGTCTTGGTGTGGAACAGAGAATATCAAAAAGTGGTATAACATAGTCTGGAGTGATGAGACAAAAATAAATTTATTTGGTAATGATCCCGGATGAAATGTTAGACGCCCTAAAGGACAAGAATTGGCTCCACAATACAAAAAAAAAACAATGAAGCATGGTGGCGCTAATATAATGGTTTGGGCCTGCTTTTCCTGGTATAGAGTTGGGCCTGTTTATCTTATTACGGACAAAATGACCAAATTTATTTACAAGGATATTCTCCAAGACCTGATGTTGTCATTTACTGAAGAGAACATGCCGCTTCGTTGGGTCTTTATGCAAGATAATGACCCAAAACACTCTTCAAAGTTAGTGAGCACGTGGTTCCAACAAAACAATGTGAAAGTTTTAGATTAGCCAAGCCAGCCGCCCGACCTAAGCCCAATAGAAAATCTTTGGAGAGATTTAAAACAGAGAATTGGAAAACAAAATTTCAAAAATAAGAAGGATTTATGGCAAAAAATTCAAGAAATATGGTATGACACTAATGTAGAATCCTGCCGCAAGCTTATTGTATTTTAAATAAATTTCGAATTGAGCTATCGACTTGAAATTTCTTGACTTTCTCTAAAATTTTATTGTCTATCGATCTATGAAAATATAAGGAAAAAAAATTTTAATAAGCATTATTGCAAGGATGTATACTTTTTACCACCTCTGACGGTCTAATGTGGTCTGGCCAGACCCGTATGTATTTTGCATGAAAATATAGGAAATGTGATGCGATTAAATCAATTTACATCGTTTTTCACACTTTCTTTGTAATTTATCATTCAAACTACGTCTTACATTCCCTTAGCAGTGTCTCTTTCTTCTCCTTTTTTTTATTTGTTTGCACAAACTGAATTTGTAATTTGTGTGTAAGTTCTCTTTTTACTTCTATCACTCACAATTGTATATATTTATATTTTTACAACTAATATAAGAATGCAAATTGTATCGGGAAAAAAGCAAAGCTTACTTGGTTAAGCGGGATTCACTGACCACCTTAAGCAAGTTTTACAAGTTTTTTTTATATGAAGTTTTGAAAATTTGTGTGCTCTATCTCTCTCCACACTCAATGAGAGAGTAACAAAAACTTACTGCACTCTCTTTGACTTGATTAACTTAATTTCAATTTTCTTGCTGAAACTTTTTGAGTGGTGTTGCCAGAATGGAGTTTCTTGAGTTGAAGTTAACATATTTTAATTTTTGAAGCTTCAAAACAAAGAAAAACAGAAAACTTGCTGAAAGTTTTACATGTCAGTGAATCGACCTGCGGCACATTCTCACAGAGAGAGCAAGAAAGTGGTCACAAAAAACTTGCTGAAGGTGGTCGATGAATCCGCCTTTAGGCACAGTGTTCGAAAGAACAACAAATCAAAAAATACGATTTCAACTGATTAGCTTTTTTTTTGTGTAAAATGTAATAAACCAGTGTGTCAACAACACTTCAAAGTTGATAACATTTGTTTCGGGTGTATAAATCATGAATAATGAATCAGTTTTATCGAATTACATTGTTAACTCTCATTTATAACAATTTTATCTTTGAAATAAAACAAAAAAATTTATTAATATAAAGCTATTTTTTACATTTCTTCAATATTCTTATATTATCAAGTAGTTCGACACGCGAAAGCCTGCAAAATAAGAAAGTACCGAAACTATAAACATGCCAAATTTGTAATCACATTTGAATTTGACACCAATAACGCTATTTTCCCATATAAATACACGTAAATGTATAGGCTTCTGGCCAGACCACATCCGACCGTCCAAAGGTTATCGGAACATCCGACCGATGGATGGTTAACCCACTTAAATTTCATTCGATGTTGTAATTCCTCATAAAAAGGAATTTTCAACACTTTTATTTACAGCACTTTATTTAAGTAACAAGAAGCAAGTTTAATTTTGTTCAGTAGTCAAAAATTGCCATAAAACTATGTAAAGGTTGAAGTATTGCTCAAAAGTAAAAAATTGCCATAAAACTATGTAAAGGTCTGAGCTTTTGGTCTCTCTATTTAAAAAAATTAATAATGGAAATTGCCAGATTGTGTAATATTCTTCAGTGAACAGTGCTTTCATTAATATTTTTTTAAAAATGTTACCTAAGCAAATATTGTCAATGTAATATTGACTTTGGTTAAAAATTTCAAAACAATTAATTTGATTATTGTAAATTTAAAAAAAAAAACAAAAAATAAACTCTGCTGGAATATAGTTAAAAATAAAAACCCTTCGCTATTTATGACTCTGTTTAAACAAATATTTAGGTATACTATTTTTTAAAACTTAATTTTACGTATGGCTGAAACACTACAGAAGAGCTAGATTTTTTTAAATATATATGCATTTTATCAGGGACCGTAATGGTTTTGATTTTTTTTTTAAAAAGTCAACAAATAATCGTTGAACGATTTTATTTCGATCAGAAATAAAAGTAAAAATTTGACTTTTATTTTTTCGATCAAAAATAAAGACTTAAAATTTGACATTGCTATTTCTAATTAACTATTATAAAAGTTTAAATTAAAGTTTTTTCTTAAATGACCTCTATGTTTATTATGTTGACTTTATATGATTTAAATACAAATTCTAAATGTTTGATAGTTTAAATCATACTTGATTTTAAATACAAATTCTAGTTGTTTGACAGTTTAAAATCGTTTATCGAGCTTAAGGTCAAAGTTAGAAACAATTAATTGTTCTAACGAATTTTTCTAAAGAAACAACAACAACAACAAAGTTTTTTCAATATGAAAGGAAAAAAAAACACGGGCAATCACAAAGATTTCTGATGACGCGTTTAGCACGCAGAAATTGTACAATAAAATCAATTTGCTAGTGGTTTTTTTCCTTTCATATTGAAAAAACTTTGTTGTTGTTGTTGTTTCTTTAGAAAAATTCGTTAGAACAATTAATTGTTTCTAACTTTGACCTTAAGCTCGATAAACGATTTTAAACTGTCAAACAACTAGAATTTGTATTTAAAATCAAGTATGATTTAAACTATCAAACATTTAGAATTTGTATTTAAATCATATAAAGTCAACATAATAAACATAGAGGTCATTTAAGAAAAAACTTTAATCAAATGGTAGAGCTCGACCAAACGGAAACAGCTGAAAAACAAAATCAGCAAAAATTCTAAAAACAACTTCAGTAAACATGCTTTGTTAGTGCAGAATTCCAGCAGGCTGTTGGACTACATATAATATAGGCATAGAAACTAAAGTAAAACAGAAATACAGCAACAAATGTGGCATTATGAAATTAAGGGAAAAAAATGAGAAATTGAAGCTTCAAAATCTCATCGCCCCGATGGTGCAGTGCGTCTACGCGCTTGCACGGGCAATCACAAAGATTTCTGATGACGCGTTTAGCACGCAGAAATTGTACAATAAAATCAATTTGCTAGTGGTTTTTTTCCTTTCATATTGAAAAAACTTTGTTGTTGTTGTTGTTTCTTTAGAAAAATTCGTTAGAACAATTAATTGTTTCTAACTTTGACCTTAAGCTCGATAAACGATTTTAAACTGTCAAACAACTAGAATTTGTATTTAAAATCAAGTATGATTTAAACTATCAAACATTTAGAATTTGTATTTAAATCATATAAAGTCAACATAATAAACATAGAGGTCATTTAAGAAAAAACTTTAATCAAATGGTAGAGCTCGACCAAACGGAAACAGCTGAAAAACAAAATCAGCAAAAATTCTAAAAACAACTTCAGTAAACATGCTTTGTTAGTGCAGAATTCCAGCAGGCTGTTGGACTACATATAATATAGGCATAGAAACTAAAGTAAAACAGAAATACAGCAACAAATGTGGCATTATGAAATTAAGGGAAAAAAAATGAGAAATTGAAGCTTCAAAATCTCATCGCCCCGATGGTGCAGTGCGTCTACGCGCTTGCACGGGCAATCACAAAGATTTCTGATGACGCGTTTAGCACGCAGAAATTGTACAATAAAATCAATTTGCTAGTGGTTTTTTTCCTTTCATATTGAAAAAACTTTGTTGTTGTTGTTTCTTTAGAAAAATTCGTTAGAACAATTAATTGTTTCTAACTTTGACCTTAAGCTCGATAAACGATTTTAAACTGTCAAACAACTAGAATTTGTATTTAAAATCAAGTATGATTTAAACTATCAAACATTTAGAATTTGTATTTAAATCATATAAAGTCAACATAATAAACATAGAGGTCATTTAAGAAAAAACTTTAATCAAATGGTAGAGCTCGACCAAACGGAAACAGCTGAAAAACAAAATCAGCAAAAATTCTAAAAACAACTTCAGTAAACATGCTTTGTTAGTGCAGAATTCCAGCAGGCTGTTGGACTACATATAATATAGGCATAGAAACTAAAGTAAAACAGAAATACAGCAACAAATGTGGCATTATGAAATTAAGGGAAAAAAATGAGAAATTGAAGCTTCAAAATCTCATCGCCCCGATGGTGCAGTGCGTCTACGCGCTTGCACGGGCAATCACAAAGATTTCTGATGACGCGTTTAGCACGCAGAAATTGTACAATAAAATCAATTTGCTAGTGGTTTTTTTCCTTTCATATTGAAAAAACTTTGTTGTTGTTGTTGTTTCTTTAGAAAAATTCGTTAGAACAATTAATTGTTTCTAACTTTGACCTTAAGCTCGATAAACGATTTTAAACTGTCAAACAACTAGAATTTGTATTTAAAATCAAGTATGATTTAAACTATCAAACATTTAGAATTTGTATTTAAATCATATAAAGTCAACATAATAAACATAGAGGTCATTTAAGAAAAAACTTTAATCAAATGGTAGAGCTCGACCAAACGGAAACAGCTGAAAAACAAAATCAGCAAAAATTCTAAAAACAACTTCAGTAAACATGCTTTGTTAGTGCAGAATTCCAGCAGGCTGTTGGACTACATATAATATAGGCATAGAAACTAAAGTAAAACAGAAATACAGCAACAAATGTGGCATTATGAAATTAAGGGAAAAAAATGAGAAATTGAAGCTTCAAAATCTCATCGCCCCGATGGTGCAGTGCGTCTACGCGCTTGCACGGGCAATCACAAAGATTTCTGATGACGCGTTTAGCACGCAGAAATTGTACAATAAAATCAATTTGCTAGTGGTTTTTTTCCTTTCATATTGAAAAAACTTTGTTGTTGTTGTTGTTTCTTTAGAAAAATTCGTTAGAACAATTAATTGTTTCTAACTTTGACCTTAAGCTCGATAAACGATTTTAAACTGTCAAACAACTAGAATTTGTATTTAAAATCAAGTATGATTTAAACTATCAAACATTTAGAATTTGTATTTAAATCATATAAAGTCAACATAATAAACATAGAGGTCATTTAAGAAAAAACTTTAATCAAATGGTAGAGCTCGACCAAACGGAAACAGCTGAAAAACAAAATCAGCAAAAATTCTAAAAACAACTTCAGTAAACATGCTTTGTTAGTGCAGAATTCCAGCAGGCTGTTGGACTACATATAATATAGGCATAGAAACTAAAGTAAAACAGAAATACAGCAACAAATGTGGCATTATGAAATTAAGGGAAAAAAATGAGAAATTGAAGCTTCAAAATCTCATCGCCCCGATGGTGCAGTGCGTCTACGCGCTTGCACGGGCAATCACAAAGATTTCTGATGACGCGTTTAGCACGCAGAAATTGTACAATAAAATCAATTTGCTAGTGGTTTTTTTCCTTTCATATTGAAAAAACTTTGTTGTTGTTGTTGTTTCTTTAGAAAAATTCGTTAGAACAATTAATTGTTTCTAACTTTGACCTTAAGCTCGATAAACGATTTTAAACTGTCAAACAACTAGAATTTGTATTTAAAATCAAGTATGATTTAAACTATCAAACATTTAGAATTTGTATTTAAATCATATAAAGTCAACATAATAAACATAGAGGTCATTTAAGAAAAAACTTTAATCAAATGGTAGAGCTCGACCAAACGGAAACAGCTGAAAAACAAAATCAGCAAAAATTCTAAAAACAACTTCAGTAAACATGCTTTGTTAGTGCAGAATTCCAGCAGGCTGTTGGACTACATATAATATAGGCATAGAAACTAAAGTAAAACAGAAATACAGCAACAAATGTGGCATTATGAAATTAAGGGAAAAAAATGAGAAATTGAAGCTTCAAAATCTCATCGCCCCGATGGTGCAGTGCGTCTACGCGCTTGCACGGGCAATCACAAAGATTTCTGATGACGCGTTTAGCACGCAGAAATTGTACAATAAAATCAATTTGCTAGTGGTTTTTTTCCTTTCATATTGAAAAAACTTTGTTGTTGTTGTTGTTTCTTTAGAAAAATTCGTTAGAACAATTAATTGTTTCTAACTTTGACCTTAAGCTCGATAAACGATTTTAAACTGTCAAACAACTAGAATTTGTATTTAAAATCAAGTATGATTTAAACTATCAAACATTTAGAATTTGTATTTAAATCATATAAAGTCAACATAATAAACATAGAGGTCATTTAAGAAAAAACTTTAATCAAATGGTAGAGCTCGACCAAACGGAAACAGCTGAAAAACAAAATCAGCAAAAATTCTAAAAACAACTTCAGTAAACATGCTTTGTTAGTGCAGAATTCCAGCAGGCTGTTGGACTACATATAATATAGGCATAGAAACTAAAGTAAAACAGAAATACAGCAACAAATGTGGCATTATGAAATTAAGGGAAAAAAATGAGAAATTGAAGCTTCAAAATCTCATCGCCCCGATGGTGCAGTGCGTCTACGCGCTTGCACGGGCAATCACAAAGATTTCTGATGACGCGTTTAGCACGCAGAAATTGTACAATAAAATCAATTTGCTAGTGGTTTTTTTCCTTTCATATTGAAAAAACTTTGTTGTTGTTGTTGTTTCTTTAGAAAAATTCGTTAGAACAATTAATTGTTTCTAACTTTGACCTTAAGCTCGATAAACGATTTTAAACTGTCAAACAACTAGAATTTGTATTTAAAATCAAGTATGATTTAAACTATCAAACATTTAGAATTTGTATTTAAATCATATAAAGTCAACATAATAAACATAGAGGTCATTTAAGAAAAAACTTTAATCAAATGGTAGAGCTCGACCAAACGGAAACAGCTGAAAAACAAAATCAGCAAAAATTCTAAAAACAACTTCAGTAAACATGCTTTGTTAGTGCAGAATTCCAGCAGGCTGTTGGACTACATATAATATAGGCATAGAAACTAAAGTAAAACAGAAATACAGCAACAAATGTGGCATTATGAAATTAAGGGAAAAAAATGAGAAATTGAAGCTTCAAAATCTCATCGCCCCGATGGTGCAGTGCGTCTACGCGCTTGCACGGGCAATCACAAAGATTTCTGATGACGCGTTTAGCACGCAGAAATTGTACAATAAAATCAATTTGCTAGTGGTTTTTTTCCTTTCATATTGAAAAAACTTTGTTGTTGTTGTTGTTTCTTTAGAAAAATTCGTTAGAACAATTAATTGTTTCTAACTTTGACCTTAAGCTCGATAAACGATTTTAAACTGTCAAACAACTAGAATTTGTATTTAAAATCAAGTATGATTTAAACTATCAAACATTTAGAATTTGTATTTAAATCATATAAAGTCAACAAAAGTTTAAATTTTCAAAACAATTAATAGAACACATTTTTTATTTTATTACACCTATATTCGTAACATTTTTGCATAGAGAAAAAACATTGCTATCGATCTTCATTGCATCGCTTCATTGCTTATCATTGCTTTCGGTTTTCATTCATTTTGCAAACGACTGAGACAGTGACAAGCAGATGATATAGCAATTAAAATTTGAATTTTACTTTTGATCGAAAAAATAAAATAAAATTTTAACTTTTACTATTGATTGAAAAAATAAAAGTCAAATTTTAACTTTTATTTTTGATCGAATTAAAGCGGTGAAAAAATAACGATTATTTATGGGATTTTTTTAAAAAATCATAAAAATTCATATCATTAAAGATTATTATTCCTAAGCTAAAAAGCATCACATTGCTTTATTCAAATATCGAATAAACTAATTATTTCCATTCGACTTTTTGAATAGCAATTTCGAAAATAACTGTTATTTTCGGTCCCTGTATTACATAGAAGAGCTAGAGTAAAAAGTTGGTCTTGTGACATACTATTTTCATTTGTGAAAAGAAACTAAAATTAGATAAATAAAGTATATTATTTTAAATGAGCAATGTTCAAAATCTTGTTTAAATAAATTAATTTATTCAATTCAAAGTGTGTCTCAGCCAACTCTTAGAGCCAATTGAAATCAATTGTAAATTTACTAATGAAATATTTATGAACTTGTTTTTAAAACATTTTTTGATTATAATGAAAAGTTACTCAGATGTTTTAAAATATTCCATTTGATTGTTTTTTCACTTTGCTGGCCCAAACCTTAAAATCTATCAAAAAAATGCGATTTCATTGAATGGATAAGCTCAGTGAGTATCCACACTATAGCCAATAAATATTTGGATCTGATGACAACAATCCGTTGGAACACATTTGTTGTAAAAATGGTTTATTCTCAACTTGTTATTATTTGATTTAGCTTAATTCTCTGCGATTTCTTACACCAACTGCTTACACAAAATTGCTTGTTTTGCTTGTTTTAAATTTTAAAAAAACACCATCGTGTGGTTTTTCTTTTTCTTCAATACGTTCTACATTAACATTTTAGCTAGCCGTTTGAATTGCTGCTTTTTATTTGAAGTTCGAAATTTAGAGTGCTCTGGAATTTATGCCGCATCTGGCTACTTAACTACTTACTCAAAATTGCTTGTGGCTTTTTCAAATTTCTCATTTATTCCAAATCAATGTTCGTCGTTTTATTCAAAAGTTTTCATTTTTCATTAGCGTTAGTTTTTCTCGGGTTGAAATTTCTTGTTAGTATTTTTCATCGTCATTTATTTCCCTGTGGGAATTCTGTAATTCTCAGGCTTTGTAGTGATGATTTCTAACAGCGCAGCAGAGGCACAACGAGAAGATGAGTGCCAACAGTTCAAGCAGAATGACAGTAGCAGTAACGCCAAAGAGTGGCACCCAATTTTCATAAATAAATTCAATGAGTTTATCAACGCAACCCTAGCAAAAAGTTAGCGAATAATTATTTAAGTCTTCAGAAGTGTGTTTTAGTGTGTTTGTGCACGTACCTGCTGATATATGGATGCATTGAGAGGCCCACCATGTTTAAGTTTTCTCGACATTTCGCACACATTCTCTTTCAGGTCATCCTTACAACATGATTCGGGTATATTGTAGAAAACATTCATGGAAGAAATGGCAATATCAACAATGTTGGCGCGATCAACATTGTTAAAACGGCTGGTCGCCCAATCACCGGGTCCATCTGCACCGCAGCACTTTAACTGTAAGTGAATGAAATATGTATTTAAAAGGTGCTTAGAAGTATGTATATGAATGTACCGACGTTTTTCTGTATAGTATCAAAAGTAACCGTTCGTGAACTCATGCTGGATTGTCCATATTCCTCCTGCACCGAGTACTTCACTGAAGCTCGCACAATATCATCCAGCTTGTCTTTATTGTGGAAAGCCCAAGCACCGGCCGCTATTTGAGCAACCATAACTACCAGTATAACACTGAAAAACTGCAGCCATAAACAGAGAAGAAAAGATTAATTTTTGGAGACAGCTTATTTCGATTGTTATTAATTAAGTGCAACAACCGTTGCTTAAATGCATTTCAAAGCGTGCGGGCGCATGCGTAGGATTGGAATAATTTATTTGTCTACATACCGATACAAGCAGGCATTGAGATTCTCGCACCACGCCGCAGCAGCCAAAGCAACCACCAAATGTTATTAAAATGCCGATCACCAAAAATATGTAGAGCGCTATATAATAATGGTTGTAAGATTGTGTCATCGATAACAAAAATGTTGGATCTGTTAGCATCCAGACTGAACCGACAACAATGGTGCAGCCAATAATCTACATAGAAGATATAGAAATTGATGCGAAGATTAAAAATTATATTCAGATATCTTAGTTAATAACATATGTGACACAATAAATTAGACCTAAATATTTTAAAGTGTTTCTGGCGTTCACGAAGACCACCGTTTAAAAAGGCGAGAATGGGAAAATGGAGTTTTCTACACAATTTTAAATTCGTGAATTCACTTTCTTATCATTACCGCTTAACAAATATCAAGTTAGAGTTCAATAATCATTTCAACTGAGTTTAAGCGAAAAATTTAAAGCTGATGATACTTGTTTGAACTCTTTATCTATTGTGTAAGTGTGTATCTATCACTCAGTACGCGTTAAGTGTGTACTTATGTGATCATTATCATTAAGGGAGGTTTTACACAAACAATTTTTTGACAACTATTCAAAAATATGTGAAAAGTTTTTTAAATCAATTCCGCTTAAAATACAGATTCTGGAGCGCTTAAGACCCGGTGCTTTTAGAGCTGTAAAGTCGGCATTCATATTCAGAATTTTAAGTACAACTGAATAACGATATAAAAGTGCATTCAATGAATGCAAAATTGATTTATAAATAAAATTTAGAGTACATATTCATTTTTAAAAGCATGATTCATTTCAATTATTCATTTTCGTTATTCAGGATAATGAATCAATTTTTTTATTCACAAAGATTTTCAGAACTTTCAATTATTCTTTTTATATTAATTATTAATTTTTTATTCATTATTCATTTGTTATTCATTATTTTTTTTTTATTCATTATTTTTTTTATTCATTATTAATTTTTTATTCGTTATTCATTTTGTATTCATTATTCTTTTGTTATTCATTACTTATTAATTTTTTATTCATTATTCATTATTCTTTTTTATTCATTATTAATTTTTTATTCATTATACTTTTTTTTAGTCATTATTCATTTGTAATTCATTATTCTTTTTTTATTCATTATTCATATCTTATTCATTATTAATTTTTTATTCGGTATTAATTTTTTATTCATTATTCATTTGTTATTCATTATAAATTTTGTATTCATTAGTAATTTTTTATTCATTATTCATTTGTTATTCATTACTAATTTTTTATTCATATTAATTTTTTATTCATATTCATTTTGTATTCATTATTAATTTTTTATTCATTATTAATTTTTTATTCATTATAAATTTTTTATTCATTATTAATTTTTTATTTATTATTAATTTTTTATTCATTATTCATTTGTTATTCATTATTAATTTTTTATTCATTTCAGTCCTAAGCCATAAATAAAAAATGATTAACGAATGAATAATGAATAAAAAATAAATAATGAATAACAAATGAACAATGAATAAAAAATTACTAATGAATAAAAAAATTAATAATGAATACCGAATGAATAATGAATAAAGAATGAATAATGAATAAAAAATTTAACAATGAATAACAAATAAATAATGAATAAAAAATTACTAATGAATAAAAAATTAATAATGAATAAAAAATTAATAACGAATAAAAAATGAATAATGAATAAAAAATTAATAATGAATAAAAAAAGAATAATAAATAAAAAAGAATAACGAATAAAAAAGGAATAATGAATAAAAAAGAATAATTGTTAATTCTGAAATTCTTTGTGAAATGCATTTTTTGTGAATATCATTCAAATGAATAATTGAAATGAAAGATTACTAATGTTTTAAAAATTAATGTGAATTAAAAATTTTAAATTTAATAATAACAAATTATGGTCAAGTGGGCGTTATTAGACAAAGGGGTATGGCAATAATAGAAAACACTAGAAATAATATTGACACTAGGGAAATAAAATTTGTTACTAGAATGGATAGAATTATTACAAAACACGATGAAGAAGTATTTTTGTCAAGTCTATTAGACTCCTAAATAAAAAATTTATTTAAATTAAATATATTTAAAAACAGCGGAGACATTTGCATGGAAAGTCGAAAATTTTAATTTCAAGTAGCTAAATCTCATACTTAGGTTTCGATGTTTTATGAAAAAGTCGTTGTGCGTGGCAGCCACACACATACTTTTTTTATATGTGTGTGTTTGTTAAAAATCATACGTGAGAATCTTCATTGCAACTTAGTTTTAATAAATAGATACTGTAGCAAATGTGTGCAATATAGTGTAATCTGATGTTTGAATTTAAAAAAGTTTTTTGACACTAGGGTGGACCCTAAAAACGTGTTTTTGTTTTATACTATTTGTAAATGCGCTGGTCGCTGTTGTCGAATCTGATGTAAGAGTTTCAAAAAGTTTTTTCGGCATTCTTTTTTTGGCAATTTTGGCGATTTTGGCAATTGATGCACCTTTTTCATTTAAACCAATAATTTCATCTTTCTCAAATTCATCCAAAACCTTTCCACTAGGCATTTTGCATACTAATGACACATTAAAGTCGTAGTATACAGTTATCATTAGAATTTGTTGTTTTTGTTGAAAAAAATTGACTTTAAATCATTTGTGCTATACTAAATGAACGATTCTTAGACAGAAAAACTGCAATGTTAGAGATATTGATAACGGTTTGTGGAGAGAGTCAGGTGAGTTTAACATTTGATAATGTCAGTTTAGAGATAACATATTTAAGCATAAAATTTCTCAGTATAAAAGTCAGAGGTTCAATATCCAACATGCTATATCACGTTTTCTTAAAATACATAAATTGTGCTACAGTTTATGAACGCAGTGTATGTGTTTATCATGTTTTTAACCAATTTGTCAATTTTAATTTATAAACTATTTTAAAATGTACTCTGGTCTGCAAGAATTCTGTTTATAGACTCAATAAACACTTAACTAACTAAGTGAGGCAAGTCCATTTAGGTATAATAAAACCTTAATTTTTTTACAGCCAGCATTATAAGCACATTTGGCATTATAAGCACAAAATACAAAAAATATGTGTACTGGTGCTTACCAGTATTTTTAAATTTATTAAAACGCAAACCTATAAATATCTCGCAATAGCAAAAAATGTACTTGCCCCATTTTCCAAATAAACGTTAAAAAAAAATTATTTTTACTTATACTGATGTAAAATTAACATGCAAATTAAATTTTTTGTATATATCTATAAAATCGTCGGCCTAATTCTAATACGACGTAAGTCAAAATTATCTATTGTTCAGAAGGCAAAGAAAACTGTTTATTATTTGTATGAAGTTCATGCGATAATGTATTGTTTCAAACGTTCTACATCCCTTTTGTTCATACAAACATTAAAAACTAAAAAAAGACATAGATGTAGTTTTTACCAATCTATCTAAATCGCTAATAAACGTTACTTTGACCAATTTTGACATACGTCCTACTAAAATTAGGGCGAAATTTTAACCGTTTTTGCCTCAAACCTCCCTTAACTACAAGCTGTTAGTAATTGCCTCACTTTTCATTTTGTAAACAATGATTTTCATCAATTCATGTTACAGTGTGCGCCAGAGAATTAACACACTATCAAATAAACTTGAATAACTTAATTTATGACTAGCATTCCACATAAAAAATACCCAATAAGCCGCATTCTCGGACATTTTAATCGTTAACGATTATCGTTTTCGAATACGCGAACGGAAGAAAATCACCACTCGTTATCGAGTCCGAGAATACGATTCGTTAACGAGTCCGAGAAAACGATTCATTAACGAGTGCGAGAAAACGATTTGTTAACGAGCCTGAGAATGCGATCCGTTAACAAGCCCAAGAATCCGATTCGAGAACGATACGTTAATTAAAAATGTCGAATCCTTCTCGAACTGCCTAAAACATAAGATATTTGTCAACAACTTTTTTTACAAAAAAAAACCCAATTTTTAAACAGCATCTTATGAGAGTTGAGACTTATGATTTTTTTACTGGCGAAAAACTGAAAACATTATTATTAACACTAAATTAAATTGAAAAATTACCACCATCTGGAAATTTGACCTCGGCCGCGTGATTGTAAGTCCATGAGATTATCCATTCGACCATCGCAGTTGTTAAGTAAAGTTGCTTAATTTGCTTCATTAAGAATGAGAGCTAGCCTATGGTCGTGGGTTCAAACCCCAGCTGGGACAAAACCAATTTGTTTGTTGTGCTGTTTTAAAATATAGGTTTTTTATACAACATTTTTTTACGAAAGCCCGAAATGTTATTTTTTTATTAACTCTTTTTTAATTTCAGAGTAAAAAAATTTTTTTTGCTTAAGACATGTAATAATAACAGCGAGCTAAAAATAAATGATTTATTTTTAAAAATGTTCTTAAAAAAAATTTCTACAAGGAAATGAAAAAACGAATACGAGATCTCAGATTCGTAAAGGAGCTCGAAACGAACACAAGATCTCGGATCCATACAAAATTATATGAAAACACTTAAAATTTTTTCATTTAAAAATTATGAATACAAATACAAATACAAAAATAATTTTTAGTTAAAATAAAATTTTTTCATGTCAAAAATTTGGCTTTGTTATGAATTCGAAACGAACACGAGATCTCGGATCCATATAAAATTATGTGAAAAGACTTCGAATTTTTCATATAAATTTCTTCATAGAATTTGTTCATATAAAAATTGTGAAACTTTTCTAACAGCTAACAACGAAAAAATAGTTAATTAAAATTAAATATTTTTATATAAAAAAGTCGGACTTGTAAACGTGCTCGAAACAAACACGAGTACTCGGATACCTACAAAATTAAACGAAAAAACTTGAAATTTTTTCATATAAAAATTATAAAAATTTGTTATTTTAATTGACGAATTATTAGCAGCTAGCTAACAATGAAAAAAGTTGTTTTTATTAAAAAATATTTTCATATAAAAAAAGTCGTCTTTGTGAAAATTTTTTTTTCTTTCTTTTCAAGTCTTTTCATATAATTTTCTATGAGAAATTTATATGAAAAATTTCGAAGTCAATACAATACAATAATATAAAAATATTTAATTTTAATAAAAACTATTTGTTCATTGTTAGCTGATAAAAATACGTCAATTAAAATAAAGAAAAGTATCACAATTTTTATATGAAAAAATTTTATGAAAAAATTTATATGAAAAAATTCTAAGTCTTTTCACATAATTTTATATGGATCTGAGACTCGTGTTCGTTTCGAATTCATAACAAAGCCAAATTTTTGACATAAAAATATTTGATTTTCACTAAAAGCTATTTTTGTAATTGTTAGCTTCTAAAAATACGTTACTTTAAATAAAAAAAATTTCATAATTTTTATATGAAAAAATTTTAAGTGTTTTCATATAATTTCGTATGGATCCGAGATCTTGTGAAAATATTTTATTTAATAAAAACAACATTTTGCATTGTTAGCTGCAAATAATTCGTCAGTTAAAATAAACAAATTTTTATAATTTTAATATGAAAAAATTCTCAGCTTTTTCCATATAATTTTGTATGGATCCCAGATTTCGTTATTGTTTCGAGCTCTTTTACAAGTCCGATTTTTTTATATAAAAATATTTAATTTTAAGAAAAACTTTTTTTCAATCTTAGCTGCTAAAAATACGTCAATTAAAATAAAAAAGTTTCATAACCTTCATATGAAAAAATTCAAAGTCTTATCATATAATTTTCTATGAGAAATTTATATGAAAAATTTCTAAGTCTTTTCACATAATATTGTATGGATCCGAGATCTCGTGCTCGTTTCGAGCTTTTTTGCGAGTTCGACTTTTTTATATGAAAATATTTCATTTTTTTAATAAAAACAATTTTTTCATTGTTAGCTGCTGAAAATACATCAATTAAAATAAAAACTTTCACTAATGAAAAAATTCTAAGTCTTTTCATATAATTTTCTATGAAGAAATTTATATGAAAAAGTTCGAAGTCTTTTCTACACAATTTTGTATGGGTCTGAGATCTCGTGTGCGTTTCGAGCTAGTTTACGAATTGGACTTTTTTATATGAAAATATTTTTTTTTAATAAAAATAACTTTTTTCATTGTTAGCTGCTATTGGACGTATTTGTCAATTAAAACACAAAAAAATGTTAATAATTTTTTTTTAATTCAAGTGTTATTATTTAATTTTGTATGGGAATTTTTTTTTTCATAAATCATTTTATTTATTGTTTATTTTAATGTTGATAATTTTCACTGAAAAATTTGTCAAGTTTTTCTTAGGAAAAGTCACTTAGAAAAATTTATGGATCCGAGATCTCGTGTTCGTTTAGAGCTCGTTTACGAGTCCAATATTGCGAGTCCTAGATCTCGGATTCGTTAGCAAGCTCGTTTACGAGTCCGAGAAGCGAGTCGGAGATCTCGGATTCGTTAATGAGCTCGTTTACGAATCGTTCTTCGTTTGGTGTTTATTGGGTATTCATTATTTTTTTGCTTACTAAAACTACTGAACTATTCTTCACTTTTGCAGAAATAATTTTTCTACGATTACTCTTTAAATTAAAATTGGTAAATTACGTTACCATTTAACAGGAAACATGTGGCATCCGAAAAAACTTGATGAACGCTAAATTTACAACTTTTAACATAAACATTCTAGAATTAGAATTAAAAGCTCACTCTTTAAATCGATGCAAACAAATAAGCAAATCATTGAGACAACGTAAATAGATTTTGTTTCTTTGGGAAATATTTGCAAAATGCGGCTTACGGTAAATTAATTTTTGCCTTTTAACTTTCGAAAATCTGTCTTCAGTTGATACTAAAATAAGATAATTCACACAAATATATTTTTAGCTGAATTTTTAATAAGTGTAATATTTAATTTTTTTTTTTTTTGTTTGTTAGAAGTTTTGGCGCAAAATTGCCTGATTTTTATGTGTGCTTCTACTATTAAGACAAAAATGTTTGAGACCGCCTGATATAAATCATCATGTCACTCAGCAGCGTAGAATCATTGTATTATTTCATGAAATTACATGTAAAGCATTATATTGCACAGCATGATGTCAGAGTTTAAATTATTTTTGAAACTGTTCAAACGATAAACACACACGTAGCCTAAGTTTCGAACTCAAAGAACGTTTCCAAAAATTTTACGAAAAAGATTATGATAACAATGTTATTTTAGTCGTTTAAATTTAGAAAACATATTTCTCATTATTTTTACATTAAAACATACCAAAGCAAAAAAAAAAACACTTATCAAAAAGCACTCCATTATAATGCAGAAAGCTTAGTATTAGATTTATTTATGCTAAGTAAGCATGTTTTCGATAATATTTTCCAAGTTTTGCATTTTCCACACAAATGCTGCTTTTAAAACAAATTTTGTAGGGCACAAATTAAGAGCAATTTACGTTTTTAGATGCAAGTCTCTCATAATTGTAGCCTGAAATCTTGCGCTCTCGATTTATTTTTCGCTCATATTATTTAAACAATATGTATTGGCGTTTATTAGAACAGCAACCTTTTGGAGTTATGTTTTTAATTAATTAATTTTATTTAGAGTTTGAATTTATTGTTTCTCGCATTAGATTTGTGATTTATTTGATTTTCCTTCCAATGACATTAAAATTATTTTGTTGTACTTCAAAAATTTCACTAAATTGAAAACATAATGCTATAATTGCAATTGTATTTTGTTAAAAAAACAATAAAATTTGTAAGAACTGTTCGAAGTGGAATTTTTGAAGTACAACTAACTTTGTTATTTTTGAAGATATGTTTATGATTTTGATGTCATTTGAAAGAGAATGAAACAAATCACAAATTTGATGCTAAAAAATTTTTTGATTTATTACGCTAAATTCAGTGAAAATTGAGCTCAAACTTGAAATTTAGTAGTTTTAACGGATTGTTTTCATCTTCACATTTTTGTGAGTTTGTTGATACACTGTTAGAAAGGTCAATTTACTGTCTTCAAATAAGTTATTAAAACAAGTTTTCCGTGAGTAATTTTTATTGCTAGAAACAATAGTAACAATGAATCAAAGTCATGACATACCAATTAACCCCGTAACTCCTAAGGGTGCATATATAGACCCCCTCCCATTACCATATGATTTTTTGCTTAACTCGACCTAAGGGCGTTTTTAAGAACAAATTTTAAATCTAGTCAAATTAATCCAACTTAATTCACCGAAATTGGACGTTTAAACTCGGTTTAGGCAAAAAATAAACACATTATATGACAATTTAAGTCAATTTAACTTCAACGAATGCTTAAATATCTAGTTAAACCGAGTTTAAACGTCCAATTTTGGTGAGCTGAGCTAGGTTTAATTTGACTAAAGTTTAAACTCGTACTGAAAAAATGGACCTTACCCTAGACACCCTATTTGGGATTGTAATAAGAAATATTTAAGTCTTGTTTACGGTTCAATTTTTATATATTAAGTTTTTAGACGCAAATAAAGCTTCTTTGGAGTTTGAACCCAATTAAACTTGCTCTATTTTTGCTCTTTTTATTACAAATAAAATATCCAAATAAGTTAATAGTTTATAACAAATAATATAACGAATCCAAGCATATTTTTTCTTATGTAAATACGTTGAAGCTAACTGCAAAAACTACACATTAAAATTGTTTATTTTTTCCAAAACCTAAACCAAGGATAATTAGTCCATATTTTCGCTCTTAATTTTCTTCCAATTTAAGAATCACAATTTCTATTTATTCAATGAAATTCTTGCTAGTGGCAAGCAAATTGTGTTACAAAGTTATACACAAACATATTTTGTTGAACATCAAACACATTCAAAACGCAGATTATTCTCCGTGTATAGGCTAGCGGCTCATCCAGAAACATATCAACAACTCTTGTGAATTTTTAAAGGTCTTATAATGAAACTCAATGTGTATTTTTTGAAATTGTTATGCGAGAGAAATGCTTAATTTAGGTCGAGTTTGTCAATCTTAAGTGAAGTCGTTCTGTACAGGAAATAAATGAAAATAAATTCCCTAATTTAATTAAAATGAAAAATGGCCTTGAAAGAAATATCTTCTCTCAATAATGCTTTTAATTTTTATTTGGGGTTTTAAAAAGTTTAAAAGCGTTCTTTGTAGCACCATTTATAGAAAAAAAAGCAGAAAAAAACTCACGATATCGTTATCAAAAAAAGTTGTTTTTATGTAGTATCGAAACAAGTGTAGCATTGCCAAAATGTTGACGCATAATTTTATTGAAAACGTTAAAAATCATTTCTCCAAGGCTTAATATAAGTTCTTAACATTATAAAAATAAACGTATATGTTTCGATTCAAACTAAAAATAATAGATACATAAATATTGTTTGTTTGTTTGCTTAAAGTTTGATATACATATGCATCAAAAACATTTATTTCACAATTATTATTTTGTTTATTATTCAGTTGGAGCAGAAGATCACAAAGACAAACTATAAGACTCCGTTTTCTTGTCATATTTATATCTTATCTTCTTGTTTAAGCATGTCTAGTTGATGAAATTTATGGATCTGATGTTTTAAAGAGATATGCTGTCAAATGACATTATGTTGCGTGATTTTAAAAGTTGATCTAAAGTGTGTATGTGTTGAAAACATTTTCATGTGTCAAAACTCATTTACCAAAATGCACCTGGTGTAAGATATATAATGTTTCACAGAGATATCTACATATACCAATGTTTACAAATATATTTGTAAGTTTATTTATAAAATTAAATTTCGAATGAGGAGGGTTTGCTTATTTGCAGAGCGTTGATTTTTGTATCAACAATAAAAAAACCTTTTCCCGTACTCTAAATTTTGAGTTCAATTTACAATTTTTGCAGGTTTTAGTCCGACAAGCGTGCCCGTACACCAAAAAATGATAAAAGAAAGTGCAATCAAGAGAGAGTAAAACATTTCCCTTCCATGTCAAAAGTTTCAAGTTTTAGTCCGAGAAATTTCTTTCGGTTAAAATGGTAAGTGTCAAACTACTTAAAATCAGCTGTTTACAAGGAAGCAAAGAAATCGCAAAATATAAAAAGTTCTTTGAAATAAATAAAAACTTTTGGAATGGCAACAAAAAACATTATAAATTGTGTAAAAACTAAATATTTACACAAATTAAGTTTAAATTTAAGTTTTAATTTTAGTATTATTTAAAATCTTTAGCATGTCATCTGCACTGCCGATGATATTTGAGTTTTCACAATTTTAGTCCAAAAAGCGTTACCGTACGTTTTTGTGTTTTCTCCCCTTTAAAAATCTTCAACACTTTAAAAAATTTGAAGAGTTTTTTCCCTTCCAACAAATAATCAGCCCATCGGGAATATTTTTTCACGCGGAATCGAAAAAGGGTATTTTCGTTTTAAGATAAAGCACAAAAAAATTTGAAAATATTTAGTGCAAATTTTTTCATCAACGGTTTATCAACAAATTTGTATTAAAAATCTTCAAAATGGACTAATGAACAAGAAAAATTTTAAATTTATTTTGCTTGTTTTTGGCATTTCTTTCAACCAAATTTTCTTTCATTTCAGAAATCTAATTCTTTAATAACATAAAACGCATTGGATTCCTTG
Source organism: Dichetophora obliterata (assembly GCA_963920525.1). Taxonomy (NCBI): domain Eukaryota; kingdom Metazoa; phylum Arthropoda; class Insecta; order Diptera; family Sciomyzidae; genus Dichetophora; species Dichetophora obliterata. Next base: position 6,610,121 of record OY986435.1, read on the forward strand.
AAAAGCGTTTGAAATCATAAAATATTTTTCATACATATTTTCACTCGGCATTTTCATACATTAAATTAAATCTCTCTGTGGAGTATCATAAAAAGCGCTCTCGATGTTGGGTCGATGCTGTCTCAATAGCCCTGTTCACACTTCAAATCGCTTATCAAATCGTTTGTCACATCGTTTGACCACAAAAGTGTTCATACTCATACAAATTTTCGTCAAATTTCTTTTGAAGTTTGCACCGAAGTTAGCACATCGCGATGACGGAAAATTTTTAGTAGAGCTTGTTATTAAAATCGTATTGGAAGAAGAAATTATTTTATAAATTATTTGCCACAGTTAAAAAAAAAAATAAACTGGCCATTTCAGCCCTTGACCTAGCTTCTCTATTGATCAATTGTGTTGTGCGTGTTATTAAATGTTTGATCACAAATGACCGAGAACTGGACCTACGTGTTTTATGCCGACTCCGAATGTTCTCAAGAAGCTTTACATGGCAATTTTTACTCTCTGAGGTTTGCCATTGTCTGCAGAGAGGTGACGACCGAACAGAAAAATTAATTCAGTTGAAAAAACTTTCTGTCTGAGCTGGAATTGAACCCGGGCTACCGCAGTTCCTTAGCTTAGGAGCCACGCACTCTACCCACTAGGCTACGGCCGCCACAGTTACTTATTATTATTTTCTTATTATTTTTTTCCGTTCCTTCTTTTGCCGCGATGAGGCCAGGTTGAAACCTTTTTTCAACTGACAAAATCGTTCTACACAATTTGACGAGTGTTCACACCGGTCAAATCAGCAGAAAAATCAAAATATTTGATTAGGGCTGTTCACATTTCAAACTGCTCATCAAATCATTTGTCAAATCGTTTGACCACAAAAGTGTTCAGACTCATAAAATTTTTTGTCAAATTTTATTTTATCTTGAACACCGAAGTAAGCACATCGCGATGACGGAAAATTGTTAATAACACTTGTTATTAAAATCGTATTGAAAGAAGAAAAATTATTTTATTAATTATTTGCAACAGTTATTTATTATTTTATTATTTTCTTCCGCTCAGAAAACTTTATTGATCTGACAAAATCGTACTACACAATTTGACGAATGTTCACACTTGTCAAATCATTCGTCAAATCAGCAGAAAAATAAAAAAAAAATTGATTTTCATTAACCGTAGTCCTACGTTGGTGTAGAAAACTACATTTTTTAAAATTTTTATATATATATTCCCAAAAGCGTTTAGTTTTGGGATTCAATCTTATATGATTTTTATTTTATGCTAAGTGTGAACAGAAATAATTTTCCTTGTAGTATCGCAATTATAATAAATTTTCAAAATATTTAAAAACTTCAATTCATCATCTGGACCTCAAAGAGGAATTGTGGTGTTTTTCTCAACGTAGGACTACGGTCAAATCAAATCCGTTGGTCAAATCATTTGATGAGCGATTTGAAATGTGTACAGTAGGGCGGGTTGATTTTTTTTTATTTGTAAATCGTATAGCAAAAACGTAAACTACATAAAATTCTAAGAAAATTCTCCGAAGAAACCAAGTATCTAAAATAAAATCCTAATCCGCGCCTCTTGACTTGAAAATTTATATGCCCCCTTTTCTACACTCAAAATTTTTTTACATTAAAAAAATATTCACCCAAGTAAAAAAGTTTGTAAATAATTTTATATTTAATATTTTTATAAGGAACATAGATAAACAATTCTTATTTTATAATGCAAATAAAAACAAACAAAAGAAGTGTTTTCACTCAAACAATATTTCAGTAATTTTTCAGTAATGTTTTTACCATGAACAAATTTTGTGTCATTAAAACAATTGAGGTCTTTAATACATACAAAGAGCAATTATAGAATACAAAGAAAACTTTACTTATTGGTTATATGTTAATTTTCTATATTCGATATGTCTTTTTTACTCTCCATTCTAGGTACATTGGCATGACTTTCTATAGTTACTACTATTTGATCTATATTTCTATAGATCAAATAAACTGGATTAGAGGTCATGTTTTTTCCTGTTTTAAGAAGTACGTTTTGCATATTTTATTACAAAAAAAATATTTTTTTAATTATTCTTTGCTTTTTGCAAAACGCAGTTTAGGTAAAACGTGTTCTAACTATTTTTCATATAGAACGCAAATAAGAGGAGATGCAAATTAGGGTTCAACTACTTTTTTGATAATTGAATATTTTAATTAGCCTCTAAACAAAACCTGTATTGCATAAACTATAATATAATAAAACATAATATATTTAAAAAAAAAATTTTTTAGCAAAAGAAGAGGAAAAAAAATTTCAAGTCGAGAGGCGCGGATTAGGGTTTGATTTTAGACCTATGGTTTCTTCGGAGAATTTTCTTAGAATTTAATGTAGATTACGTTTTTGCTATACGATTTTTCATTTTTTTTCATCCATACAAATCAACCCGCCCTAGTGTACAGCCCTACTCGTCAAATCGCCGTCAAATCCATACATATTTCTGTTGGTCAAATCGTTTGTCACATGGTAACACTAGACAAGGTAGTGTTAGGTAGGGCTAAATGTGTTCTCTTTTTCAGTGATCATAACTGTCAAATACAACCATTTTGCTATTCTTGCCTATTTTGTATGAGCTGTCAACTTCTTTTTAACAGTTATTTTCGGTCACCGGTTCTCTGCCATAACACTACCTTGTCTAGTTCTACTCATAGCAAAATTAGACAAGGTAGTGTTAGGGCAGAGTGACCGAAATTGTCAAAACGAAGTTGGCATTCCATACAAAATCTGCAACTAATGAGAATGCAATATGAAAGCAAAAATACCAAAATGGCTGAGCTTGACAGTTATGGTCACTAAGAAAGAGAGCACATTCGGCTCTAACACTACCTTGTCTAGTTCTATTATGGTTCTCCTCATAAGCGGGGTTCACATGGTCCTACATGTTGTCACGCATTGTAGAACAAGCCACGTATTTGACCGTTCGAACGCTCGATACAGCCGACTGACAACATGTTATCTTGAATTTTAAATGTTTCAAATTCAAGGCCTTCACACCAGGCGTGACAACATGTAGGATCATGTGAACCCCGCTAAAGAAGTGATCATAGCGTCAAACAGTGTTGATACTTCCCTACTTTTCCCTACGTTTAATCATAGACACTTGTTTAAGTATAAATATTAAGTTAAATGTACATACAGTGACGTGCAAATAGGGACACCTGTATTTTTATATTCAAAGCTGCATGAATTATATACAAGGTGCCCCAGATATAGCGTTAATTCCCTCGGGTAGTGATTCTCCTTATATCTCTTAGCCGATTCCCAAAGTCTACAACTTGTTGAGAAGAAAATCCAATTGGCATTAAGATTTTTATAAAACATTTTGCATAAAGTCACAATTAAGAAAGTTATGAGCAACTAAATTCTAAAAAAAATTTTTAATTAAACTTTGATAATAAATATCTCGAATTTTAAATACATTTTTTGATAATTTTTGTGATGTAATATCTGTTTCAATTCAACCAACGACATCAGCATTGAGATCAAACGAAGAATAACTCTTGCCAACAGGTGTTACTTTGGGCTCAGTAGGCAATTGAGAAGCAGAGCCCTCTCTCGACGAACGAAAATCACGCTCTATAAATCGCTCAACATGCCCGTCCTACTTTACGCATCACAAACCTGGACGCTGAGCAGTTTAGATGAAAAGACTTTAGGAGCATTCGAGAGAAAGATTCTTCGTAAGATCTACGGACCAATCTGCGTCAATGGCGAGTACCGAATACGGTGGAATGATGAACTGTATGAAGAAAACATTCGATTCGGTGCCCAGCGGCGGTAAACGCAGAAGAGGACGACCGCATCTTCGTTGGAAAGACCAAGTAGAGGACAACCTGACGAAGCTTGGAATTTCCAAATGGCTACAGCAAGCGAAAGACAGAAATGGCTGGCGCAAATTCTTAGATGAGGCCAAGACCGACATACGGTTGTAGCGCCAACTAAGTAAGTAAGTAATATCTGTTTATGATAAAATTTTCTAATGACTTGGTTTTTGATCTTGCCATTGTACTTGAGTATCTACCCAATGCAAACATAACTATTTTTTCATTTTAAATTGCAACACGTAAAACAGTTATCTTTTAATGTAGTACGATTAGAAAAAGGCTTTTTATAACATTGGTTTGAAGGTCATGTAGTCTCTTTTTCATATATGCTATTGACTTTGGAAATCGGTTAAGAGTTGCATTAAATATGGAGTAAAATGTAATGACACGTATTTTTAAGTTTTTCTTCTCTAGCTCCTAAAGGGGGGAGGGGATCACCAACATCCTTGCATTTTCTTACTCGCCTAGTTAAGGAGAATCACCACCCGAGGTAATTAATGCTCTATTTGGGGCACCTTGTATATAATTCAGGTAGCTTTAAATAAAAAATACAAGTGTCCCTATATATTTGCACATCACTGTACATTGTTGCACAATATTTTTATAATAAAAATTATTTAAATCTTAAAATACATTTTAAAATTTTCGGGTAGAAAACTATAGCGTTTACGCGATATAAGTGTTAAAAAGACTTCATACTTATTTTATTTTTTTATGAAGCCTAAAGATGTGGAGTAAGTTTCGTGCTATTGCAAAATGTAGTTGAATAACAAAAAGCTGTTCATGTTATTTAGCAGTTTCAATAATGAATTTGTTTGTTTGATTTCGCATATCAGCAGCATTGTATAAATCATGCTTAATAACAGCTAATTCATCTGTTCCATTTCAAAAAACGATCTTTGAATTGAATTGTCAGTCTGAAAGACTGAATAAAACAAAAAACTTAAATTACAGAGTGCAACATTTTTCAGTTCATTGATTGCCAACTCAATTCTGAGAACTGTATGTGAAATTAGACCCAAAAAGAAGAATTTCTGCATCATTCGTTTTGTCTTCTTACCTGCCAAAATATTTTTAATATCGATTTGAAGTTAGTAACTATCGTATAGGGGAATTTTTCACGTTTTATGCACAACAATATTTGGAGAAAACATTGACACCTTTTTTATGATTCTGAGAATTAAAAAAAAAAGAAATAAACAAAATAATAAATAAACCCACATTTAAGGGTGCTGATTATTTGGAAAGTTTTGCACAATTTGAAACGTACAAGTGCTGAATCAGGTATATAGGCAGCCACCCTTAAAATATGCGCCCATTTATAAGTACCTGGCAGTAAAATATTGAAATTGAATAGTATATGTATCTCGGATGACGATACAGACTCAGACCATAAATATGAACAACCTACGAAGAAAACAAGATCATCAGAACCACAAGCGTCAACTTCTACAAGGATGGATATTGCCAATAATGGAAAAAATTTTCTAAATTTTGTTTTAATGCATATTATAATTGCGTATTAATTGCATATTATTTTATTTTCAATAAGTTTTTATAAATAATTTTTTTTTTTGCATTATAATTTTTTAATTTTTATTTTTATTTTAAGGGTGGTGGCTATAACTGATTTTTGAAATTCATACCTTTACTCAATTGCGAATAAAAGCTAAACGCGTGCATCGATTTTCATCATCTTTGTCTCATTTTGCTCATAGGCCTTTTCGAAAAAGTAACTACACTTGAAACTTATTTCCGTTTTGTATTTTTTATGAATTTAAAAAAAAAATAAATATTTTTTTCTTCATGCGCTTATTTTTAACTTGGAAACTGTTGCTTTTATAGGAAAACATCATATGAACAGATTAAGGGAATTGTAATTCTTAATTTTTTAAAATTTATTTCAACTAAATCGGGCTAGTGGTTGTCGAGCTATGTCAAACAACAGGGCCTAAAACGTGATAAATTCCCCTATACGATAGTACTAACTTCAAATCGATATTAAAAATATTTTGGCAGGTAAGAAGACAAAACGAATGATGCAGAAATTCTTCTTTTTGGGTCTAATTTCACATACAGTTCTCAGAATTGAGTTGGCAAATCATGTGTTGTACTGTGTTAGGGCTCATTGACTACTGCATTGATAGATAATTAGTATAACAAAAGTTGTTCTTATTACTATTTCGAAAAAGACTGCATTTATTGTCTTATTGCTGTTTTTTAAAGGCGCTATATGTTTGTCTTTGGGTCATATTCATTTGATACAGTGGTGTTTGAAGGCATTTTTTGTTTCTGATCCAATTTGAATGTTGCTATCGATTGATCTCACTTGATTGATTTTTTTTTCATTAAATAGCTACTTGTTTAAATAAAAATTTTCAGTCTACAAAGGTTTTAAAATTCAGTGGATGTGAATGTTATCAACACTTAAATTGCAATAGCATACCTTGATTAAGCGTCTCGCTTTTGCAAAAAAACTGTTCTTCATTGTTGATACTTTGCAAAAAAGTATTTAATTCAATTAAGTAAAGTTCGGACAAAATTTCCTATAAACATCATGTTTTTGTAGCAATATACTACTACATATAGCTAACCAAACAAAGCCACCCACGATAAGTGTGGTGCTTTTTTCTTAAACTCATTAATATAAGATCAGTTGACGTTTTTGAACACTTCAAAGAATACAGATTAAATTAAAAAGGAAAATACATAATGTACTGGTGCGATGCGCTGTGAACGCTTACAAAAACCACATGAAAACAATATTTATAAGTTTTGATATTCGAAAATAGATTCTTGACTAATAAATAAATTGGAAAGAAAAGCATCAAAGTGAGCAGCAGGCAGCATCAGCCGAACAAGCCGCAGCTCAGCCGATAGACGACGGCGGACAAAACGCTTCATCGTTCAGTTGGACAGCTGGGCGGTAGTTGTGGCGTTAGCCAGCGGAACAAGTGAGATCAGACTTTGCTCATCCATTTAATTCTGGCTGATGTTATTCACCAACCATCACAACAAAATGTTGTAAATTAAAATGCAAGCAAGCACTTCAAGACAGTGGCAAAAGAAAACAAAACAATTTGAGAAATTGTGTAATTTCTGCAGGCTGTAGGCAAGGCGTTGTTTACTATCCATATTGGTGTTGTTGTTGTAGAGATTTTTCTTTATTGAAAAATATTTTTACTGGACACATATACACACATACCCACTGTAATACGCGCACATGTACGCACAAGCGGAGTCGGAAATGGAGCTGAATACGCTACACTTTGTGTACCCTACACAGTATCCGCCGTCTGTGCGCCTCTTGGTCTTTGAGGTGTAGATAAGAAATAAAGAAAAAAAATTACAATGTATACCTAAAGAAGTAGCTACAACGCGTTTTGATATGAAATCAAACATCAACTAGCTGGACATTTGAGCAAATACAAAAGGTTGTCCAAGTGAAGCCCTATTTGCATACATACCCAAAATAGGATGTTGATAAGCACCATCAGGTACTTAACGCACGCACAGCAGCCATTCAGTCCCATTGTGCTTGACCACCGATTTGTCTGCCGTTTTTTCTAAACACCCTCCTCTTCCTGTTCCAGTTTTGGGCCAATTCCGAACAAAGTTCCTAAAACACAATTTTGTTATACTTTCAGCATACAGCGCGCTAGCCTTAGGTAGCAACTTGTTTTTTTTTAATTACAATCACTGTTTAATTGTAAAATGTTGCGTACCAAGCAATTTTCACTTTTTTATTTATTTCTTTTGTATAAACTTCCTTTTAAATTTTGCACAGTATTATTCACTATTTGAACGAGAGATTTTTACTTGTGTTCCGTCGTGCTTCCCGTTTCGTTTTGATTTCATTTCAAGAATATTAGTTTGTTCTCGCTCTGTATTTGTCTTTTCTATTTATTTTTATTCTCTGCCTTGCACTATACGTATTAATAAAGGGCTTCACACAGCACTAGCGATGGAAAATATCGATAACATTGACGACCACTAAAAAGGTCGTTTACACATGGCGATTACGGACACACGGGAGACTACGATTTCCGGGGCGCCGCGATTCGAAAATGGATTCATGAAGAACTTTAAAAAAATAGGAATGGCCGAAGGAAAAATCGATTTATCGATTTGTTCTCAAGTTATCGAATTTTTTAGTTAGGGTAAGAAAATTGGCTTTATTTTTCTTCATGTATTTAAAAGGTAATACATAAGGCTTTTATATATATTTTAAATGGATCAAATCTGCTGAGAACAGAGACCGTACTGAGTATGCATTATATAATAAAAAATAATAATTATCTTGTGACTTTTCAAATTTTGAGCAAAAATAATAATAATTTCTGGTTTTTATTTTTTTAATGCAAAAATAAAAATCAAAATTTGCCCGATTTTTTTTTGGTCACAAAATAACTGGTATGTTTTGATTTTTATTTTTAAAGCAAAAAAAAAAGTAAAGTTTGCCCGATACTTTTTGGTCACAAGATAACTGGTTTGTTTTGATTTTTAT